>CM069916.1:59751280-60351280 GCA_036172215.1 Camellia granthamiana | reverse complement strand
GTTCCCAATCCTGCATCTGGGAAAGATCAGAAAGCCAAGGCGGCGCTTGCTGACCCTTTCGCTAGTGTATCTCGCAAGAATAATTAGGCTCCAAAGTACCTGCCCCGAGGGCGCAGGGTCTTTCACGAACTCTACATGCCTCTGTCCAAGGCACTTCAAATCCTGGCCGAAAGAGGGCATCTTAAACCCTTGGAGCCTAGGCCTCTCCCGAAGAATCTCCCTCCCACGCATGACACTGCTATGTACTGTGCATACCACCAGCAAACCGGCCATTGCACTGATAACTATTTTCGCCTCCGTCATGAGGTACAAGATTTGATCGACAACGAGGTTATCCTCCCACCCACCTCAGCCAAGTCCGTTACTACCCAGCTATTGGATTTTGAGGATGCTAATACTGCAAGTATGTGATCAGGGTTAGACCACTTGTGAGCGACGCCCAGTGTTTTTGATGTGGCGTCTGGCACGCAATTTTGAGCATCTGCGGATGCTAGTTTTATAAATTCTGGCTTGGGTGTCAAGTCAGGCTTTTGTTTCGTTTTGAGTCTGTCTCTTTGTGGTGAGTCAGTCCTTTTTTAGTTTAAGGGTCTGTCTTGTTGTAGCGAGTCGGTCCCCCCTGTATAGAATGTCAGGTGATTCCGGGGTTGTTGCCTCGAACACCGTTTTGTAATTATCCTTTTGTTTTTCCTTTTGAGTCTGTCTCGGTTGAGGAGCCAGTCGCAATCAAGAAATCTAAATGAAACAGCTGCGGCTATCGTGGTTCTATGTTTATTGCTATTTCGAGCCTGTTGTGCCAGAGGATCCGAATAGAACGACAGTACATTCCACTTGCTCTCTTGTGCCCTAAGAATCATTGTAATGACCTGAGTTTTTCCAAAACCTTTTTGAGCACTGCGGTGAAAACGAAGAGGAAGGAATTCCTCGGGCTTTGTAAAACTTTGATCAATTCAAGAGAAAGAGAGGCATGCTAAGCCTTTTAAAATGAAATCGTGCTTGTTAACGTGAGCACTGAGAAGGACCCTGGCTTGACCCAGACTGGTTCCACACTATCTTCAGCGTGAGCGATTTGTCGCTTTCTTAAAAACTTTCAAAAAAAAAATGTTTTGCGCAGTCCTGTGAAGACATGTGTGGAATCGCTCTTGAGATTGTGCAGCCTAGGATCGCTCTCGGCTTCAAGATTCAATCAGTTTGTTTTCAAGTCTTGACCACAATTCGGACTGTTCAATGGTCAATCGCCATGCGAGGCCTGTGTGGCCGGATTTGAAGCAGCCCTCGAACAAGAGGCACTAAAATCAGATCAAGGAGATCAGATCTCACTGGAAGAAGCTCGCGAAGCAACCGTGACGGATTCTTCTACAAATCAGTACAACAACCACTCTCCTGGATACGGAGGGCTTCAATCTCAAAACCATTTGGCATGGACTTGTTATACTTTTACCCTTTGAGAGGCTCGTTGGGCCGAAAACCCGGAAGGGCGACCCAGGCAAAAGTTAGAGCAAGAAAAATAAATGCGATAAAAAAGAAAACAAAAAAAAAAACAAAAACAAAAAATGCAAAAAAATATATGTATATCAAAAAAAGAAAAGAAAAACAAAGCTCGCAAGGTCGAAAACCCGCAACGGGTGCCTTGGCAAAAGTTAGAGCCTAAAAAAAAAAAAAAGTGAAGGTTAAAATACCCGAGTGTACCTTAACCGGAACTACGTAAGGCTTGATTCCCATGTTTGGGATACGTAGGCAACTTCGTCCTGAAGTCCAGCCCCCAACGCTTTTATAGCGTCTCAGTCCATGCAATGGTTTTGATTACCTTTGCTTCCTCTGAATCTGATAGTTCGGTTGTGACAACCGGAACCACGCAGTCAACTTCCTCTTGAAATCCAACCATCAACGCTTTGACAGTGACTGTGTCCATATATTGGTTCTGACCATCTTCGTCTTCTCCGCATCCGAGGGTTCAATCATCACTAATGAGGACTGTTTGCAAAATGCTGCGGCGTCGTCCAGACAAGGGGCAACTTTCCATTGCCGTAAGTCGCCATTCAAACCAGGGGTAACTTTCCGTCGCCGTGCGGCCCTTTCAAACAAGGGACAATTTTCCATTGCCTCCGATCCGAGGTTGCGCATCCCAAGGGTAGGTTCCGTGCTCGTTGAGCATCGACCGTTTGCAAAAATAGTTTTTGAAAATTTTTACTGAGGTTGACTATTTTCTCGAAAACTATTCCATTTTTCTAAAACTGGACCATTCCTTGGACCCAAAAAAGGAAAATTTTCAGTGCTCATAGCCTGACTTGCATGATTTCAAATCAAAAATCGAACAAGCATGCTAATCTAACTCTCATTTTGGTCAAAACTGTTTTCGTAGAAAACCAAAACCAAAAAATGGTCAAAGTGATGAACTAAGGGCATAATTGAGTCAGGTGTTCTGTCTTTCCCCGTCATCAACATACCCGCCAGAAAGGGCACAGCTAAAGCTGTTAGCAAAGGGATGAAAGCTCTCTCAACAACCTCCAAGCAACGAGGTGTCCAAGCCAAGTGCGAAGCACAAATCGGAGTAGGTCAAGATACACCATTCCCCGTCCGGGATATCGATTGAACATCACCAAAAAATATAGCCGCGAGCCGATAGTGTTGGGCGTGAACCCGCAACTTCCTATTCATTTACCAATCACCCTGGGGAGGGATGAAAAATGAGAGAATAAAGAATAGAGAGGTGTAAGTCGAGAGAAAAGTGAGCAGAGGGTTTTTGAAAAAAAAAACGAGCCTGAGGGCCGAGTGATGTGAGAATCACAAATCAGAAAGGATGGGAAACATACCCGGAGGAACTGTCTCCTCGAGATTTGAGGTCTCTCGTTTTCTAAACATGTCTGTGTGTCGTGTCTTTTGTTTTATTTAGCCCAACTTCTGTTTTCAGTCTTTTCCGAGTGTGTCTCGTTATGTGCAGGTCATGTACCAGTTTATTCGAGTCTTTCCCCGCTACGTTCAGTTGTAGGCTTGATACCCAGGTTGAAACCCCCCTTTTTTCAATTTCAAAAATCGTTTATACTCAGAGTGCTGTGCCATTCTCTACATTTGATTGTGTTTCAACCCCAGCCGGTTTTGCCTTCGTAGTCCGTCTTGTCAGATTGGGTTGTTTGTTCAGGATTTGCTGCGCGCAGAATGAAACAAATGCTGTGTTACGGGCTGTATGCAGATTAACCCCCAGTGGAGCAAGGGCTGTGTGTTCAGAATCAGGCAGTGGGTTGCTTGGGTTGTTTTACTGTTGGTTGGTTAGTTATCTGATTATTACAGTGCAAGTGTTCAATTTTCAGACAACCAATCAATTTCATTTACATTAGGATGTAATATGGTGGTGCAATGCAAAGTATGAAATGTAAAGATACCAATGTAAACACTTTTTAGACAAAAAAGTTTGTTTCATTTCATCATCTTTTCAAGTACATAGCCTTGGAAACAAAATCTGCCTGCGGCAGTACAAAGTATCCTAACTACCAACAAAAAGGGAAAAGTACAAAAAGAAGAAAAACAGCAAAAAATCTGTATCAAATGCCAGAGTGGCTCCAGGGCTACCGGTCTGTCCTAGTCCTTTTCTTGGACGAAGGTCCAAGAGCCTCATCAGCACTATCATCTGAGCCCGAGCCCGAGCCATCCCCGATCTCCTCCTCCGATGACTCTGACTCTGCCTCCGCCTCAGACTCCTCCTCGTCATCATCATCTGGAACTGGCGCCCGAGAGCTACTCCCGACATGAGTGCGCCCCGCCTTGGTGCGGGGGAATACTCAGCCCTCCTCATCTCTCCCTCGGACAGGAACCGAAGGTCTAACTGGAGCACCTCCTACAGTGGGGATCTGGAAGGGAGGCTGAAAAAGTACAAAAGGCAAATGCATCAGAATACTGTGAGCAGTTTATCAGTGCAGAATGCAGTGTATGAGTACAGTGTGTGAATATTGTGAGCAGTTTATCAGTGCAGAATGCTGTGAGCAGTTTATCAGTGTGGAATGCAGTGTATGAGTACAGTGTGTGAATACTGTGAGCAGTTTATCAGTGCAGAATGCAGTGTATGAGTACAGTGTGTGAATACTGTGAACAGTTTATCAGTGCGGAATGCAGTGTATGAGTACAGTGTGTGAATACTGTGAACAGTTTATCAGTGCGGAATGCAGTGTATGAGTACAGTGTGTGAATACTGTGAGCAGTTTATCAGTACAGAATGCAGTGTATGAGTACAGTGTGTGAATACTGTGAGCAATTTATCAGTGCAGAATGCAGTGCATGAGTACAGTGTATGAATGCCGTGAGCAGTTTATCAAGTGTTGTATTGGGCATCAGATTATGTGAAGCAGTTTATGTATGGTTTGAGACTGTGGTTGAAGAACATACCGGGATACTGTAGAGGGCCAGAAGGTCAAAAGTCCGCTGCAACATCCCCATCATGGAGGCATTCAGCTCCAAGGACTGCCGGGTGTACTCGGAAGAAGCCTGCATAAGTATCAGATGTATCAGTATTCTGCGGAACATCAAATAAACTGAAACTGAAATGAAATGACAATACAAGATGCAAAATGCAATAATACATACCGGAGGCAAGTCGGGGACACCGACCAACTCATGATCTGTCGGAGGAGGGGCAAAGGGGATCTGGTAGGCCGCCCCACCCTGCCCTCTGTATGTCAGCGAGGTGGGCAGTGCAGGCCAACCAGCCCCCCGCCCCCTCTGAGCTCCACCCCTGCCACGAACCCGGGCCCTTCTCGATGCTCGTACTCCAGCTCCCGCTCCTGCCCTAGCTACGGGCGCCACAGGCCTCTCTCCCTCAGCTCGACGGCCGCCACTCAGAGGCCGCATAATGTACGTCTGCATGTACTCTCTGTAATCGCCGATGCCTCTGAAGCGGATCGCGTCCCAGACGATCGTGTACTCGGCCATCTGCTCGGCAGTGAATCTCTCGGTCTCCCTCATGTCCACAGGAGGGTGAACCGGGACTATCTGCTCCGGGAACCCTAGGGTCTGGCGTAAGAAACGCTCACCTAGGTACCAAGCCCGACAGACCGGGCCCTCTAGCAGAATCCGAAAACGTGAGGTCTCCTCAGCACCGGCAAATCGGTCCCGAATAGTCTCTGGCAACGGAGCCCAAGGCTGCCAGGTGATCTGAAAATGAAATACAGTTGTTATCTACTGTTGTTGGAAACATACCGCGTAAAGCGAAGCTTAAATAAACTCTGAAATAAAACATACCTCGGCCGGGGTGATGGTGTCAAAGTAGCGGCGGAAGAAGCTGAACGTCTCCCGGGGCCTCCGCACGCACCTCCCGTCGAAGCGGCGGGAGAATGGAACGACAAGAGGGGTCTCCGTGTCTAGCACAGGTGCAAGCCTAGGAAAGTAGGCGTCAACCCACAACTGCAGAATGAATACCATTATGCTTATCAGATAAAGCAGAATACGGAATAGAACAGAGATGGCAGAGCCGTGTGCAGTGTATAAAGCAGAGTGTATGTGTGCAGTGTGTGCAGTATACAGTCAGTGTAAAGCAGACCACAGTGTGTGCAGTGTACAGAGTACAGTACAAAGTACAGAAAATGTAGAGCAGAAATGTAAAGCAGAGAAGAAACATACCTCCCAAGCACGCCAGTAGCCCCCGAGCAACTGTCCGCTGCCACGGGAAGCTGAGCTCATGAACCCATAGAGGGTGGCCAAGGCAGCGCCACCCCAGTCGTAGCCAAAGATCTGTGTAACATCTACAAGAGCGCTGAGCAGGCAGAGGGGCACGGTGTTCGCCCGGTCGGCGAAGATAGTCGTCCCCAACAGGAACATGAGAAAGCCGCGCGCGTATCTCTCCACGGCCTCCTGAGTCATCGGAGCCTCCTCAACTAGGGCTGGCTACACCCTGAACTGCACCTCGAACCAGGAATAACGAACAAAGCCTGGACGGGTGAGAGGTGGCACCTCGCCAAGCAGATAGATCTGAGCGGCGGTCCACTCGTCCATATCAATGTCAAAGGGGATCGGATCACCCCCAACCCCGATGCCTGTGAGCATCGAGAAATCATAGGGAGTCATCGTCATGTCTCCCGTCGCAAAAAGATGGAACGAGTCGGTGGTGTCCCACCACCTCTCCGCCAGAGCAGCGAGGAGAGGCCTCCTCGTGGTGAGTCTGGATAGTCCTCTGCAAAAAATGCCGAAGCCGGCCTGGTCCACGATATGGCGAACTGCGTCGGGAAGCTCAGCGTACCAGTCGCGGGCGGCGATGTTCCCATACCCCCGGACGGTATAGGAATCTCCCTGTTTTTAAACAAACAATTGCGAAGCAATACTAAATACACTAATTTTGAAAAGCATTCAGAATTCAGTGCAAATAGAGCATGTGTGCATGTTTTCAGATTTAAATAGATACCAGGTGCCCGTGTGCTTACAGTGAACTACAACGTGTGATGTGTCAACGTGTTTGCGTAGTTCAGTACAGATACAGCATGTGTGCATATTCTCAGATTCGAACAGATACCAGGTGCCGGTGTGCTTACAGTGAACTACAACATGTGATGTGTCAACGTGTTTGTATAGTTCAGTGCAAATATAGCATGTGTGCATGTTTTTAGATTCAGACAGATATCGGGTACTAGTATGATTACAATAAACTACGGCGAAATATAGTGTGTACTGTGTCAATATGTTTGAGTGATTCAGGATCAGTGTAGTGTGTGTGCACGTGCCAGTTGCGAACAGATATCAGTTGTAAGTTTGTCTGCGATCAACTACAGTGTATAGTGCATCAGTGCATCTGAGTTAAGCAGTTAAAGAATGTAACTAGCTATGGCAGTTTTATATATTCTATATTGCGAAAAAAAAAAAAAAAAACAGAGGAAGGGATGGTACCTCGGAAGCGCCGAAGGACAGGTGAGATGTAGGCTCACGAAGGAGAAGCTCTAGAGGCATCGCCCGGTCAAAGCTCCGAAACTGGCGAAGTCCGTCGGGCGGCAAGACATGAATCGCCGGTCGGTAGGTCGCCGGGTTGAATGGACAGACACTCAGGGGGAGAAGCTCGACCCCGGGATCCATCTCATGATCCGGGGGAGTCCCGCCCTGTGGGATATCATCCGCCATATCAAAGGTGACGAGAAAATGGTCGGAAAAGGAAAATAAAGCTAGAATGCGAAGAGTCAACGAAAAGTCAACCCCCGAGAGGGCGGAAAATGGCCGGGAAAGCCGGAATGTGGAAAATGTACAGAAATCGAGAGAAACTTGGGGGAAACAAACCCCAAGAGGTGGAAATCGAAAAAGAAGCACCGAAACAAAGAAATGTTCGGATGAAAATGTTTGAAACGCGATAAACTTCGCAAATCAAACGATGGAACGGGCTAAAACGCGAGAAAACGGGAGAATGAGAGGAGGAAAAGTGCTCTAGAGAGAGAGGGAACTATTTTCGGCTAGAGGGGAATGAGAAAAATAGGGTTTGAAACCCTATTTTAAAAGACCCAAGGTGAAAAGTCAAAATTGCCCCGATTCAGGCATTTTTGGCCGGTCGGCTACATTTTTAGCCGGCCGGCCACATTTTTGGCTGGCCGGCCAAATATTTGGCCGGTGATGTTTTTTTGGTGGCCGGTGGATGGCCGGTGGCCTCCCCATGTGGCCGATGAGCCTCCTACAATCCTTTTTGGGTCAGATTTGTTGTTTTGGGTCTTCATTGCTCAAGATAGTGCAAGAACAGTACATTTCCGAAGCTCAACCAGCCTCCGTTTTGACCTCGGACTGTGTCTTCTGTGCGTGGCACTCAAATATGTGCAAGGCGTATCCTTTTTGGTATCCTTTTGTCTTTTACAAAATTCAAAAGTTGCCCCATGTGCATTTCAATTCAATTGCGCTGTTTAGCGCCTCGCACTGTCTTATGCACCGCGTTGCAAATCGCGCTATTCTACGCATCGCTTTGCATTTGGCATGCATTCATCGTTCGCACTGCTTTACACACATCACTTGCATTGTTATGCATTTCCTAAGCAATATGGTCCGGCGGGACCTTAAACACGCCCGGTCTGGCGAGACCTTAAAAACGTATGGTCCGACGGGACCTTAAACACGCCCGGTCTGGCGAGACCTTAAAAACGTACGGTCTGGCGAGGCCTTAAACATGCACGGTCTGGGAGACCTTAAATCCTCGGAAGGTGCAAAACCTTTGGTGCCTGCATGTCTATATATGTTGTAGCACTCATCATCCCTCGAATCGTTATGCATGCATACACGCATCGTAACACGTATAACTCGCATTGATATGCACAGTTCATTTGCATTGTCATGCATATCTTAAGCCGCACGTTGTTATGCATTTCAAGCTCACTCGCATTGTTATACACACGGTCTAGGAGACCTTAAATCCTTGGAAGGTGCAAGACCTTCGGTGCATTGGTATGCACAGTATACGCATTTTCATGCATTTCAAGCGACTTGTGTTGTCGCGCATTCCATGCAACATGCATTTCAAAAAAACAAAATGCATTGTAAATAATGCATATGTCATGCATTCATTGTAGATAGTGCATATGTCATGCATTCTGTTGTAGATACTGCATATGTCATGCATTACATTGTAAATAATGCATATGTCATGCATCATTATAGATAGTGCATATGTCATGCATCATTGTATATATAATGCATATGTCGTGTATTTCATCGTAATAT
This sequence comes from Camellia granthamiana, assembly GCA_036172215.1. Taxonomy (NCBI): domain Eukaryota; kingdom Viridiplantae; phylum Streptophyta; class Magnoliopsida; order Ericales; family Theaceae; genus Camellia; species Camellia granthamiana. The sequence goes on along the minus strand of CM069916.1, from coordinate 60,342,619 downwards.
AGTGCATATGTCATGCATTCCACTGTAAATATTGCATTTACATCCATTCCATTGCATATTGTAAATATCGCATTGTAGCTTGCATGCATCCATTGCATCCCCTTCCATCTATGGCTCGCACCTTTCCCTGTTGAGCTTGGTTTGGTATGTGCTCATACTTTTCACGTTGAAGCACAGTTCTGCATGTGTACGCGCTTATTCCTTGATGAACTTGGTTTGAGGGTTGCGACACCTTTTTTGTGTTAGACATGACTTGCATGTGTGTACATGCCTTTCCTAGGCAAGATTTGGTTTGGCATGTGTGCCTTATCCATCGTATCTATTCCATTCCATTGCATATTGTAAATATCGCATTGTAGCTTGCATGCATCCATTGCATCTCCTTCCATCTATGGCTCGCACCTTTCCCTGTTGAGCTTGGTTTGGTATGTGCTCATACTTTTCACGTCTATACACTCATAGTTCTGCATGTGTACGCGCTTTGAGGGTTACGGCACCTTTAGGCAAGATTTGGCTTGGCTGCATGCCATATCTACTGTATATATATTACATTGTAGTGTAATTTCTGCATCCAGCATTAGGATCATTGTTCTTTCGTTAGCGGGTTGTTTCCCCACTTATGTCATTTCACCCAGTATTTGTTCTTGTGTCCGTCTACATCACTCATAGTTCTGCATGTGTACGCACTTTGAGGGTTGCGGCATCTTTTCTATGGTAGACAGACTTGTTACTTCCATCAATCTATTTGACATTTGTGTGGTTTTGAACCGCTCATGATTGGATCATGATTCAATTGCATTGCATTTTGTTTGCATTGTTTCAATTGCATTGCATTTTCATTTGCATTACTATACATAGTTTTGTATATATTGCATATCATTTTGCATTTATTTTTGCATTGCCATGCATATTGCTAACAATATTGTACCTGTTAAGTTTGCTTTCTTTGCAGGCACGATATTGTATGTACGGTTCATTTTAGGCTGGTGCAACCAGACGAATCGGACAGGTATTGTATCATCCGAGTGAGACGTATCGAGAATTGCATAATTCTCTTACATCCTTTCTGCATTGTAGTGTAGTTTGGTGTATGCTAGCTTAAAACTGTTGCATTGTATGTGCTTCGTTACAGCTTTCTTTGCATGATCATAAGTTATGTTCGGCTTTGTGCATTGTCTTGCATTTTGCCCCTGCCTTCAGGCGCATACCTTGTATTGTCTTGCATGTTTGTCTAAGTCTTCGGCCTTGTCAAAAATGGGTCGTCTCTGGGCTTTGACATTCACTCCCGTCATTGTTATGACTTTCGAGTTCTGTCAAAGAAGGGCAACTGTAGACACCCCATTTTTGACCGTCCTCCAGACTTGGACGTCACCGATTGAACACTCGGTGATCATCCATGTTTGTGTTCGTCTTGAGTTCCCGGAGGACTTGGCTACGCGCCTTGCCTCAGGATCTCTCGACTCGACTGTTTTTTGTCTGGTTTTACACCAAACACCTGTGTTTTGCCTTGGAGGGGCAGAGAATGGCTTGTGGGCCATCCCCACACTCCACCGGCCATGGCTTGAGGCCACCGGCTGTGTTTTGTTGCCACCGGCCAAATGTTTGGCCGGCCGGCACTATAGATGGCTGGCCGGCTAACTTTTTTTGGTCAATTGCACTTTTGGCCGGCCAACTACTGTGCATCTGCTTTTTCAGATATTTTGACACAGCTGGCATGCACTTGGCTCCCCTCCATACACGTGTATGGAGGGATCTCTCTCTTTAGAGGCTTGTCTTGTAAGCTTTGCAAGACAAAAAGCTCTATAAAAGAGAGGGTCTTCTCTCTTGTAAGGGGTTAGACATTTTAGACAGCTCTTTTAGGGTTTGAGTTCTAGGGTTAGGATTTGTTCATATCCTATCTCTATATCTCTCTCTTTGTGTATTTTGTGTGTGTTTTGCCTTGGTTTTACACACAAACACCCACCATCACACCATCCCTTGGAGCTGAGGCCTTTGAGGGTTATTTTTGGAGGTTTTGGACTGATTTCAACCTAAAGAAGCTGCTGGAACTCCATTGGTAAAGAGGGTCTTCAAGGGTAAGAAGTTTGTCCCTTTATTCCCCATTTTTGCATTGTATTTTTGCCTACCTTACAACTGTTTTTGAGCTTAGTGTATAACATATAAAAGTTCTGTTTTTTGGTGCTCTAAATAGTTGATTAAGGTTGCTTTAAGCTTTGGGGTTGTTTGACCCCTCTTAAGCCTGGTAAGGCTCCATTTTGTGCCTTTTTGAGTGAGCTCCGGGACCATTGAGTTTGGGCCTCCTCACCACTAAAATCTTGAGGGATTTCAGAGGTGAGGATGGTGCCTTGAGGTCCTAGGAAGGAGAGGGCCACCCCCTCTCCTTGTTGTCCTTGAAAAGGACCTTTTTTGCCTCTTGAGAGAGAACCATGTCTAGGGGTATGTTGACCATGCCTTGACTGATTTTCATGCTTATTATGTCATAATATAGCAGTGTATTGAGTTGGTTTGGACACACCTTGCATGCCTTGCATACATGTCTTGCAATGCCATCATTTAGCCTTAACATGCATCTAGGTTTTGACCCTTGTTCAAGCATGTTTTAGGCCTAACTTTATGAAGCTTTTATGTTTATTTTGCCATACTTAAGGTCTGTCCTTGGCTGTCTTGGCCTACCAAGGCTTGCATTGCATAGCCCCTTTGCATTTTGGCTTGTTAGCCTTTGACTTTGGACCATGTTGCATGCTTGGCTTGCCTTTGTTTAATTGGTATGGCACCATTTCTAACATAATTTCAGAGCTTATATTGCATGTCATTAGTCCATGTTTCGCCTCTTTTAAGTGTGCTTGAAAGTTGCCTTTGTGTGCTTAAGTGTTGGCTCACCAACATGTGCATATATGTGTGTGTTGGCCCTCATTTCTATAGCATTGGCCACTGTTTTGGGCTTAGCATAGAGCTGTCCATGTTAGTGTAAGACCCTCCTCACATGTTGTCACATGCCTTGTATGCTTGCTTGCATTATCCATGTTGCATACTAGTCAACATGCTTAGGATTGCATTGCATTAGCACGCATGCTTGGCCTCTTGAATTGCTTGTGATAGAGGTTAAGCCCCACTGTTTGATTATGTGCATTGCATTCCATATTAAAATGCACACTTGATTCTTTGGGCCATCATGCACGGAAATGCGTGATTGATGGTCCGAGAATCGAGTCCCATCCTCCTTTGAGTCATTCACAAGATAAGGGGTGTGGTTGGTGCACACATAACTTGAAATGCATTGACATGCTATGCTTTGTCCTCTGCTGCTGTCAACTGCAGGTTCTGCAGGGAGTTTTGGCCGACCGGCCACATATAGTGCCGACCGGCCATCCATTGTTGGCCGATGGATGAATTGGTGGCCGGTGACCATCATACATGGCCGGTGGCCATCCCTCCCAGCCGGTGGTGTTCCACAGTGTCTAGAGAGCATACCTTGGGAGTTGTTCAATTTTCAGAGGAGCAGAACAGTCAAAGCAGAGGCAGCTTGTGCATGGCAGTGACCTCCGAGCAGAATCGGGCATGCGTCGCATCGGACCCTCTTCCCGAGGCTGTTTATTACTTAAATTAGATTAATTAATTAGGTGGTCTGTAATTATTTAATTAGCTTGTTAGCTAGTTAAATTGTATTATTCTTTCGGCCTCTCCGAGCGAGGGCAAATTTGTAATAAGTGTGGGTGCGTGTGTGCATGTCTTCCAATCCCCACTTCATTCTCCCTTTTACTTACCTGCTTTGATGGTTAGTATTAGGGCATATTTATTTTAGCATCCTTATACTATGCATGCGTGCATCATTCATCAGTATTGCATGCACCGGGCTCGGCGCATCATGTCAACTGCATAAGTATTTCAAATCTAACTTGAATACATGCCATCTGCGCATTTCACATGTCACCCTAGGATTAGCCGAGCCTGTTCTAGTGACATTCCGTATGCGTTGCATTAGCCACTTAACATGGACTTGGATCATGCATGTTTGCTAACATGTTCTTTGTTTTGGCTCGGAGTACTTTGTAAGTATTTTATACTTTAGCATCCTTGCATGCGCGTGAGTGTTGCCATGACAGCATGATTGCCATGAGGCTAGTTGCTTATGTGATACAACTGCCTGAATGCCTGTGGGTGAAGGTTGGATTGTTTGAGTTGGAACAACTCATTGAAATCCGTGTTTTAGCCTACTTGCGAGTAGCAAATTCCAAAGCGTTTTCCAAACAAACGGATATGCAATGTTTCATTCCAAATTAGGCAATCTAGTCTATACTTGTTTGCTGTGCGCATAACATAGTATTTCTAGGCTAATAACCGGAATAAGAACGCATAACGTTTTCAAAATAAGATATCATGGTTAGTAGAGGCCGATCTTCGGATCGGGCGAGAGGGGGTGTTCATAGCTGACCTTCCCCAATCGTACCCAAGCTCTCGAGCCGAGGCAACTTTGGTGATGACGGACACGTGGCCTTTGGCATCGAGTCAGGGTTTCCTAAATTTCCCAAAATAAAATATTTAGGTGACGACTCTGTATCTGGCAAAGCAGTCCATGTTTGGCACTTCTTTTCTAAAAAAAAAAATTTGTTTTCTCAAAACGATTTGCCAGATTTGGACTCTTTGGTTCAGATTAAGGACCGTGACACAAATCGAGTCTGAACTGTAGCGAGGTCCCCCGCGGACGTGTTACAGTTTCTGGCGACTCTGCTGGGGATTTTAGAGAGCTTGACTCGAACTCGTGATATCTTGCTTTGACTACACTTATGTGTTTCTTTGCATTGCATGTGCATTGGTGCGCCTAGGACACCGTATTGGCCATCTGCTATTCCTGAGCGGTTTGCCGGAGGCTTGACTTTGTCAAAGCATGCCATAAGGTTGACCGGTTGCGGGCTCTGCCAGTATGGGAACACAAACCCCGGTTTTACCGGGGCACCCTTTTTGACCATTCGACCTAGTGCATATTCGGAATCCATAGTGACTATTCCAAACTAGGACAGGTTGCTTACCCGATCATAGGTTGTTTGAAACCGCTGCGTGCGTAGTGAAGCCCTAGCTCCTGACAAAAATAGGACAGGGAAACCCTACCCCAACATAGGGTTGTTTTGGCTCTCCTTTACTTGCTATGTGCTTTTAGAGTGTATCTCTGCAGGAACGCACATATCAGTTTGCAAAGTTTGAGTATCAGACCCGAGGGCACCAGTGTCAGTATTTGACGGAATCAGTTATATCTGTGGGTATCCGATTCAGTGTTTTGGGACAGTGATTCTGGGGAACAGTGAACAGTAGTAGAGTACAGTTATTCGGCCACACCTGCATTTGATCCGTTTGGGCTGAAATGCTGTTTGTTTTTCCCTTCAGGGGGTTCAAAGAGTTGATCCAGAATAGCTAGTGTTCCTCCTTGCTGAGGCAGGATTTATGATGACACAGAATTCAAAAGAGATCGTGGTTATGGCAGCCACGTTAGATCAAGGGGTCACTCTACAAAGTGAAACCAATGTTGATGTACCGCATCCACCCAGGTCACCCGCTGCACACCCAATCTGGACCCCCCAGTTGTATCAAGCTCGTGAGCCCACCACATTCGAGTTGATGGGGATGATAGGTGACCTCCAAAGGTCCGTGGCGGATCTCGCCTGCGGAATGTCAGCTTCGCCACCAGCCGCACCATATGCCGGGAGTTTTGTACCCCAAGAGCCCCCGCTGTTGGGACGGATTGTGATCAAGCTTAGCCAACCGGAGATGGCCTCCAACTATAATAATGAGGTATCAACAGTAGCCCAAACCCTAGTTCAGGTTGAGGCCAGAGGCAAAGGCAAAACGAAGGCAGATGCCAATCCCATCGAACAACTGCTGTGGGCAGTCAAGGCTTTGAAGGCCAAGGGGATGAGCAAGCAACAGATGTCTGCAGCTGTGACAGAAGCTTTGGAGGATGCTTTCCCCACTCCACCTGAGGGTAGTTCAAGACAGTCAAAAAATCAGGATAGGCCCCGTTATGCCAGAACAATTCCTTCCATTCCCAATCCTAAATCTGGGAAAGATCAGAAAGCCAAGGCGGTGCCTGCTGACCCTTTTGCTAGTGCATCTAGCGAGAATAATCAGGCTCCAAAGTACCTGCCCCGAGGGCGCAGGGTCGTTCACGAACTCTACATGCCTCTGTCCAAGGCACTTCAGATCCTGGCCGAAAGAGGGCATCTTAAACCCTTGGAGCCTAGGCCTCTCCCGAAGAATCTCCCTCCCACGCATGACGCTGCTATGTACTGTGCATACCACCAGCAAACCGGCCATTGCACTGATAACTATTTTCGCCTCCGTCATGAGGTACAAGATTTGATCGACAACGAGGTTATCCTCCCACCCACCTCAGCCAAGTCCGTTACTACCCAGCTATTGGATTTTGAGGATGCTGATACTGCAAGTATGTGATCAGGGTTAGACCACTTGTGAGCGACGCCCAGTGTTTTTGATGTGGCGTCTGGCACGCAATTTTGAGCATCTGCGAATGCTAGTTTTATAAATTCTGGCTTGGGTGTCGAGTCAGTCTTTTGTTTCGTTTTGAGTCTGTCTCTTTGTGGTGAGTCAGTCCTTTTTTAGTTTAAGGGTCTGTCTTGTTGTAGCGAGTCGGTCCCCCCTGTATAGAATGTCAGGTGATTCCGGGGTTGTTGTCTCGAACACCGTTTTGTAATTATCCTTTTGTTTTTCCTTTTGAGTCTGTCTCGGTTGAGGAGCCAGTCGCAATTAGGAAATCTAAATGAAACAGCTGCGGCTATCGTGGTTCTATGTTTATTGCTATTTCGAGCCTGTTGCGCCAGAGGATCCGATTGGAACGACAGTACATTCCACTTGCTCTCTTGTGCCCTAAGAATCATAAATAAATGCATGCATCTGTAAATGCAATCAACTCAAATAAGATAGTGTCTAAGGCCATAAATAAATGCAATCAACTCAAGTAAGATAGTGTCTAAGGCCTAGAACACCAAACTCATGAAGCATGCAAAACAAAGCTCAAATGCAACTAACAACCAAAAATAGTGCTAAAATAGTCTAAAATAAGCCCAAAAATATGTTGGAATTAAGGGAAAAAAATGGCTAGATTAATAAGCTAAAACATAGCACAGGCTAAGCTAGTAAGTAAGACATAAGGAGGGGAGGCTAACCCCTCCAAATTTGGACTTCAAAACATGATTTTGGCCATTGAAACAACTCTGAAAAATAGTGTTTAAAAGCTCAAAATAGATAGTGAAAGGATGGGAAACACAAGGGAAAAGGCCTTCAAAGTAAGGCACAAAGAAGGGTGAACCAACCCTAAACCGTTAATGGCCTTAGAACCCAAGTTTCAGCCCAAAAATATAGAGTTTTTATAGCCTAAAAATAGTTTTACAATGGCAAGGAAAAGAGTAGACAAAGCAAATAAATAGGCAAAGCCTTATACCTTTGAAGAGGAAAACTAATTCTTAGCAACAAAACCAAGCAAACACACCCTCTAGAGCTCCAACAAAACTCAAGAATACCTCAGCTCAAAGATGAAGACGTTTGGTTAAGAGTGTATAGCCAAAGGTTGAAGATTTGCAAGTAAAAGTGTAGAAATTTGCTAGAGAGAGAGAGAGAGAGAGAGAATTGTAAAGAAAAAGAAAAAATTTTGCTCTAAAATTTTTCTAACCTTAAAACATGAAAGGGAGGCCTCCTATATATAAAAAACATGAATTCCTCTCAAGAGTATTTAGCCCTACACGTGGGGGCAGATGCATGCATCTGTGCAAATAGCTGGCACAGCTGTCACAAAATATTTGCAAAAGAAACTGGTGGCCCGTCGGCCATCACTGGTGGCTGGCAAGCCACATCAATGGCCGGTAACCAAAAAGTGATGGTCTGCAGCCCAAAAAGGTGACCGGCAAGTCACCAGAAGCTGCAGGCTTGAAGAACCAAGGCTTGGTCCAAGAATGAGGCAACAAGAGTGTAGGGTTTGAAGGGCTCAAAGCTGTGGCATTCCGTTGAGGACTTCAAGCACTTGACGAGCATATAAACTCATCATTGGATGTGTATACGATGACATCCAAGTCGTAAGGGTTGTCAAAAATGAGATGTCTACAGTATCCTGTGTGTGACATCATGATTGGGGATGTATTATTATATGTTGATTTGCTGTCCTTGGACATTACTCACTTTGATTGTATTCTGGGTATGGATTGGTTGACCAAATATTGTGCTACAATTGATTGTGTGAATAAATCTATTGTATTTCGACCGCCCGATTTGTCTGAGTTTATGTTTTGTGGGAATGGTGTAGTCCCTCTCCTATATTTGATTTCTTCTATGAAGGCTACTAAATTGTTGAGAAAGGGTTGGGGGGTTATTTGTGTTATGTTCTGAATATGACTACTAATAATGCTAATATCAAGAGCATCCCTGTAGTCAATGAATTTTTTGATGTGTTCCCTAATGATTTGCCGAAGATTTGATAGATAGAGAAATTGAATTCACTATTGATATAATACCTGAGACACAAGCTATTTCCAAAACCCCATACAGAATGTCAACCTTTGAATTAAAAGAATTGAAAGTCCAACTTCAAGAATTGTTAGACAAGAAGTTTATCTGACTGAGCACTTCACCTTAGGGTGTGCCCGTCGTATTTGTCAAAAAGAAATATGGGTCTTTGAGGCTATATATTGACTACTGTGAATTGAACAAAGTGACCATTAAGAACAAATATCCACTGCCCGAATAAATGATTTGTTCGACCAATTCCAAGGAGCCCAAGTCTTTTCAAAAATTGACCTTAGATCCGGATACCACCAATTAAAAGTTAAATCAAAAGACATAGAGAAAATCGCCTTTCGGACTAGATATGGGGCATTATGAGTTTTTGGTAATGCCGTTTGTGGTAACTAATGCATCCGCAACATTCATGGACCTAATGAATAGGGTGTTTAAACAATTTCTTGATGAGTTTGTTGTTGTTTTTATTGATGATATACTGATTTATTCTAAAGGCAAGGAAGAACATGAAAATCATTAGAGAATTGTGCTACAGACCCTGAGAGAAGAGAAACTTTATGCAAAATTCTCCAAATTTGAATTCTGGCTTGATTGTGTGACATTTTTGGGACATGTGATCAAGAAGGATGGCATATTAGTAGACCCACAGAAAATTGAAGCCATTGTAAATTGGCCAAGACCAACAAATATATCGGAAGTGAGAAGTTTTCTCGGGCTTGCTGGTTACTACAGAAGATTTGTGAAAGATTTCTCTAAACTTGCCATGCCATTGACACAGTTAACACAAAAAATGTACCATTTGATTGGAATTATCAATGGGAGTAGCCTTTCAAGAGTTGAAAACCAGGTTAGTAACTGCACCAATTTTAACTTTGCCTAATGGTACTGATGAGTTTTAAATTTATAGTGATGCTTTATACAATGGTTTGGGATGTGTGTTAATGTAAAATGGTAAAGTGATTGCTTATGCTTCTCGTTAACTCTAATCACATGAGGAGAATTATCCGACCCATGACATTGAGCTCACAGCTGTGGCTTTTGCTTTGAAAATCTGGCGCCATTATCTATATGGAGTGACTTGTGAGGTGTATACAGACCACAAAAGTCTGAAATATTTCTTCACTCAAAAAGAACTCAACATGAGATTGAGAAGATGGTTAGAGTTGATTAAAGATTATGACTTGCAGATTTTGTACCATCCGGGAAAGGCAAATACAGTTGCAGATGCTTTGAGCCGGAAGTCTATTTGGAATTTGTTATGTTTGCTCACTGGCAAGAAAGAATTGTTGTGTGATCTGGAAAGAAATTGAAGTGGTTTTGCGTGAACAGGGTGGAGTTCTAGCAGCCATTTCTGCACAACCGGCCATAGTTGAGCAAGTTAAAGAAAAGAAATTACAAGATGAATTTCTAAAAAAGATTGTTAATTAGATTGATTCAAAATCGAGGCCCGGATTTGTGTTCGAAGACAATATTTTGAAATTTCAAGGAAGACTTTGTGTACCGGATTGTTCTGAATTGAGAAAGCGTATCATGACTGAAGCTCATAACTCCAAATTTGCTATGCATCCGAGGACCATGAAAATGTACAAAGATTTGAAATAGAACTTCTGGTGGCCTGGTATGAAAAAGTGTATTGCTAACTTTGTAGCTAGATGTTTGCATTGCCAACAACTGAAAACAGAACATCAATGACTAGCTGGATTACTTCAACTGCTTCCAATACCGGAATGGAAATGAGAGCACATTACGATGGACTTTATTATTGGATTGCCTCATTCCTCCCGAGGTATGGATTCTATTTGGGTTATTATTGATCGTTTAACTAAGTTTGCTCACTTTTTGCCCGTGAAGACTTTTTATAATGCAAACAAATTAGTTAACATTTATGCGAATGAGATTGTGAGATTACACGGTATGCCAGTATCTATTGTATCTAATAGAGATCCTAAGTTCACTTCAAGATTCTGGCAGAGTTTGTAACAAGCTTTAGGGACTGAATTGAGATTGAGTAGTGCTTATCACCCACAGACAGATGGCCAATCAGAAAGAACGATACAGACCTTGGGAGATATGCTCATAATGTATGTATTGGATTTCCAAGGAAATTAGGAAACCTATTTGCCTTTGGCCAACTTTGAGTACAACAATAGCTATCACTCAAGTATTGGAATGGCTCCTTATGAAGTGTTGTATGGTAGAAAATGCCGATCTCCGATTTGCTGGGCTGAAGTAGACGATAGACCGTTGTTGGGACCGGAACTTGTGCAAGAAACAACTGAGAAAGTGAAAATGATTCAACAACGTTTAAAAACTACCCAAAGTCACCAAAAGAGTTATGCGGATGTCCAAAGGAGAGAGAGTGAATATGAAGTCGGCGACCATGTGTTTATTAAAGTGACTCCAATGAAAGGGCAAACTCGATTTGGGGTTAAAGGAATGTTGGCACCATGATATATTGGGCAGTTTGAAATTATTAAGAAAAGCAATTCTGTGACGTACCGAGTGGCTTTACCTCTGATTATGGAGAACATACATAATGTTTTTCATGTTTCAATTCTTTAGGAATATTTACAAGAATCACACCATGTTATTGAGCCAACACATGAACTTCTAAAGGATGACTATACATATGAAAAGAGGCCAATTCAAATTGTGAGTCGCCGAATCAAAAGATTGAGGAACAAAAAAATTCCATTGGTGAAAGTAGATTTGCAAAATCATGGAGGGACATATGCAACATGGGAAATGGAAGAGGATATGATGAAGAGATACCCTGATTTGTTTCCTTTGGATCCAATATTCTTGTAAAATGAAGGTAATTAGAGTTTGGAGGACCAACTCTTTAAGGAGGGAAGACTGTAATAACCTCGACTTGTGATTAGCCTATAATCCATGATTAAGAATGTCTAATAAGTAATTAAGATGAAATTCTATGTTAATTGCATGTGTTATATGGTATTTGCATTTGTATTTGTCTGTTGCAAAAAGATCTGTCTATATTTCCAACTCAATATGCTAATTGAAGGCCTTATCGACATCTAATCACGAAATTGACTTGGTTTATGTGTTATTTGAAATGTTTAGAACATTATGGTAGGTTTAATTAGAATTCAATTCGAAATCAAATAATTAGAATAAAATAATCCCAATTAGTTATCTTTAACACAAGTTAATTAAGCTCCACTAATTGAGCCTATATAAGGCCAAAGGATGCTAGAAACCATAGATACACTCTCATTTCATCATCCCTTGAGGAGAAAAATGTGAGAGAGTGAGACATTAAGATAATTGAGATCAAGCTTGGGGTTTGGAACGAAATTGCTAGGAGACTTGGAGAATTGCTCAAGATTATCTCTAAACCTTAAAGAATTGAGAACTTTAGGTAAGAAATCTAGCCTCTAGTTTTTTAATTTAGTTAGTGCTTGGAATCAAGTGAAATAGCTGAATTAATATGAGAATTGAGCTAAAGAATGGAATTGAGAATCAATTCATACATGCATGTGCATTTCATTGCATTTTGAGCTTGTTTTCTGAAAACTCTCTCATGCTTGCAACAATTTGAACTTAGTTTTGAGAATTCATCCTCTTTTCCATCATTTTACCTTATTTGATCATGTTTTGGAAGATTGAAGTTCATATCAAGTCATGCATGTTATGTTTTTATGGTTTCAAGTTTGATTTTGGTGTAATTGGCAAAGCTTTTGGGCTTGATTTTACGAAATATTTTGTAATTGATCATGTACCATGAGTTTCTCAATGTTTGCCTAAGTTTTGGCCTAAAATGGCGTGTCAGAATTGCAATCTGGAAATTCCAAAATTCTGAATCCCTGCTCGAGCGACCAAATTTGCGCTTGAGCGACCACCCTTTGTTTTGCACCTTAGCTCGAGCGAACAAACATTGGCTTGAGTGTAAAATTCATGCTCCTAGAAGTTTTAGTGAATTTTGCAGATGGCTCGAGCAACCAGAGTTGCGCTTGAGTGAGGACCTTGTTTGCTCAGTCTGTCCGTCAAGTGAAAAAATTTAGCAACCAGTACTTTTGCAGACTTTGTAGACCTCTCGAGTGATCGATGTTGAACTCGAGCAGATTGCCCTGTTTTTGAAATTTTAATTGAGTGCTTTGAAGTACATTTTGGTATCCTCATTGCATGTTAGGCATTCTTAAGCCTTAATTAAGACACAATAATGAGAATAAGGATTAGAAACACAGCAAGATAGAAAAGAAATAAGTTCAGTGTTTTCCAAATGTGTGTTTCAATATGTATCTGTTGTGTGTTTGTATAAGTCATGTGCCATAGACTATCTGATCTGTCCACTTTATCTGTTCTGCTATCAAAGCTATCTGTGACTAATAACTTTGTAAAGTTATGTTCAATGTCAAATATTTTTTGAATATGATGATATGATAAGATTTTTTTCCAAAATGCTATTTTGAAATTAAATGATTGATGGTCCAATGTTTTGAAATGTATTCGTGGTATCCTTAGCATTATATGATATGTGTCCCTTTATGGGTCATCGGAATGCCTTTACGGTCATCCCTTTATTTGTCATCGGAATGCTTTTATGGCCATCCCTTTATAGTTCATCGGAAACGTTTCTGTGCACATGAGTCATCGGAATGCCTTCATGGTCGTCCCTTTATGAGTCATCGGATTTGTTAGTGCTAATAGATGTACCACGTATGATCATGGGGAATATATGAACTGTGCACATAAATATGAACATGAATCTGAATTCTGAATCTGTTATAGACATCTTTCATTAAAACCTTTACTCTATTATTATTCACTGGGCTCCAACTCACTATATTATTTATGTATATAGGTGACTAGGTGCGTGACCAGGCTCAAAGTTGATTGCATGGAGTTTTGTCTGTCTGCTAGCCACTGTGCCTCCCGAGGAGGTTCCTTTTGAGAAGTGGTCGAGTTTTGGGGAACCACGTTAATGATCTTTTTGTATTTCTTTTGTTAAGTTTGAATATGTCTTTCGTTTGTCTGTATATATATATGGTGACGTGGGATGACGTCAATATGTAAATTAAGTTTTAAATTTTCTATTCCATGTATGTTTACACAGCTCTATGGACGTTATGTGTTTGTATTTGCTTCCATTAGCCCCTGTATTTTTTTTAATTTGTTCAGAGGCCTTTGGTAATCCCAATATTACTGGCCGGTTACGACACTAAACCTACAGGGGCGAGTCTGGGTCATAATTGTAACAACCTCGATCCGTAATAAAGTACTAATCCGTAATTAAGGATGTAATTTAGTGGATAAAATAAATTACGTGTTTATTATGTATTTTGCATGATCTTTGACTTTCTATCTATTACTTGTAGAAATATCGATCTAGAATTTGCTTTAATATGAAAATTGAAAGCCTTATCGGCATCCGAAATTGGAAATTTGTTACATGAATATGTTATTCGGAATTTTTAGAACCATATGAAAAATTTTACAAAAAATTGATTTAGTCTGATTAATTAAGTTTTGTTAGGCAAGCCTTATGTTCTAATTAATGTATTATATCATCACAACTATATATATATGAGTTATAAGCTCATTTTGAGCTCAAGACCCTTCATTCTTTGAGTGGAAAAATCTGGTGAGACTTTCTAGAGAGAGAGTGAGTTCACTTTAGTGAGAGAAAGCTAAGAGTTTGAAGGATTAAAGCTTGATTCTTGAAGATTAAGAAGAGAAGCTCTAAGATTTGCAAGAATTTGGCTTGTTCAAGACCCTAGGTGAGAATTCAAGACTTAATTATCAGTTCAAGCCATCAAATAGATCAATTCAAGAGCAATTTGTGATCATGTACAAGAATTGAACTAAAGATGATGAATTTGGAGTTAATTCATACATGCATACTTAGTTTAGTTTAATTTAATCATTTTGAACATGATTCATATCATGCATGTTTGAATTATCATGTTTTGAACCTTGATTATATGTTTTAAAAGGAATTTCTTACATACATGGAGCATATGAGCTCAATTTACTAATTTCATGAGTTTTGAAGAAAAGAGCTTGAAAGATTTTACATGCATGTTTTGCTTCTTAAGTTTCAAGATGAATTGTGAGCTATTGGCAAACTCTTGGGCCATGATTTTATGAAATAATCCTTAATTCATCATATTTTGCAAGTTTACAATGTTATCTCAAGTTTTGGGGCCCAAGAGATATGTTTTGGAGAGTTGCATCGCGTTTTGAACTTTGGGAGCAAATTTGGAAAACCCAGAATTTTGATTCCACGCTCAAGCGAAGGATTCCACGCTTGAGCGACTACCTTTATTTGCACACTTCCGCCCGAGCGACAAAAGGTTGGCTCGAGCGTAAATTGCATGCTCTTAAAAGTTTGCGTGTTTAGGAGCATGCTTAAGCGACAAGACTTGCGCTCGAGCGAGGACCTGTATCTCACGCTTGAGCGAGCGTCGAGCGACCATCGAGCGGAAATTGCACGCAACCAAAACTTTTTCATATTTTGCAGACCACTCGAGCGAAGGAGTGTGCGCTTAAGCAACCACTCACATTCAGTATGTCCGCTCGAGCGAAGAAAGCTACGCTCGAGCGAGACCTTTGTTTTCAGCAAGTTTTGAAAAATAATTTCTAGTGCATTTTAGCATCCTCATTGCATCTTAGGCATTCCTAAGCCTTAGTTTAGCCATAGTAATGAGGATATGAATTAGAAACAAACTAAGAAAGGAATGTACTAAGTTAAGAGATTACAAGTGTGTGTTTTGAGCAATGTGATAAGAAGAACAAGAATCAATGTAAAGAAAGCTAAGCCATGATGGCCATATGAATGTGTAATGATATGATATGTTTGTGTTATGTACTTTTATGTTTGTAGGTCAACGTTCGAAGACTGACCAACCGTTTTTGGAAGCCCACTGTGAGTAACGTTATTGTAAAGATATGTTTATATGAATTATGTTCCAAATGTGATATGTTAAGTCATGATTTCTGAAATGATTATTTACATGAACGAATGTCCTATGTTTAAAATCTATTATGGCATCCATAGATAGTCCCAAGTCATGGGGGATGGCATGTTAATGCGGGTCCATGACATATATGTGATACGAGATCTCATTAGCCACTTCATTGTGGTGATATGTGTTTAATCGGTATCCGGAACCGATTACTCTAGTCGGAAGACGATATGTGATGTGTTCTATGGGATGTACCATTAGTATGTTTAGATATGAGAATGATCATGTTATGATTTGTCTTATGATTATGAAATGTTCAGAATTCGTTCACTAACCTCTTTACCTTAATGTTATTCACTGGGCTTTAGCTCACTGTGTGTATATATATGTATAGGTGAGCGTTTTGGAGATCGAGCCTGAAGACTTTTGTCTGGATCTGTGTTCTATTGTCAGCCAACCCTTGTACCTCACTGTCACGACCCAAACCCGCCCCTATGGGTTTAGCACCGTAACCGGCCAGTAATCTGAGATTACCGAAGGCCTGCTTAACAGTAAGACAGTAAAACAGAGTACAGGGGCTGGCGGAAGCCAAAACAGTAAATAAACAATGTCCAATGAGCTGTAACAGTCTGTATGCAAAAAGACTTTTCAAACATTTATACAATCAGTGCAAAACGGTATGTACAACATTTATAATCGTTCAGGACAGGGACTTAATCCCTATTTAACAGTACAGTAATAGTCTATACAGATTACAAAACAGATACAGAGACAGACGGGGGAAATTAAAACACCCCTAAGCCATAACTTGACAGGCTTGGAACCTCGCGGTGAGGCACAGTGGTTGGCTTGACAAAAAGGGGAGTCTAACCCACGCTCCTAGCTCCGGTCTGGTGCCTGAACACCTACATATATATATATATATAAACAATGAGCTAAAGCCTAGTGAATAACATAATGCGTAAAGAGGTTAAGAATGAATGTCCTTACAGTAATGAAAACAGTTCATTAAATCAATATTTCAGTCATTCAGTCATAGCAGTCATATGTGGTACATCCATTAGCATAGCAGTACAGTAAATAGTAGGTCTTAAAAGACCGAACAGTCAATGATGGCCATCATAACAGTAAATAGAAGTTCCAAGATAGGAACTAACAGAGATCTCTGTAACAGTAGCAGTAACAGTAACAGTAGTTGCTAAGGATGCCACAATACAGTTCAGAATAAAGGACATACATTCATTCAGTTAACAGTAACAATTCAGAAAACAGTTCAATTAACAGTCAGAAAATATTCATCTTTGAACATATCTTAACAACATCGTTACTCACAGAGTTATGGGCTATGGGCAGTTAGAGCACGTCTCCGAAAGCCAACCCTAAACAGTGACAGAACGAACACACACTAAGTTACACATTCGGGAATCAAAGACTTAGTCCTACTTAGACTCGGTGTGGTTCTACATCTATACCCTCTTTAAGATGCCTTAAATATGCCCTAGGAATGCCTAGGATGGAAAGAGGATGCAAAGATGCACTTTTAAACATTTTACAAAATTTCCAAAAAACAGGGGTCTCGCTCGAGCGTGGCTTTCTACGCTCGAGCGGACATGTAGACAAAGGTTCTCTGCTCGAGCATGACTTCCGTCACTTGAGCGGACTGCAAGCTACAGTGAAAATGCTGGATGCTCAAAATTCACGCTTGACGGGCGCTCGACCCTCGCTCGAGCGTGAGACACAAGTACTCGCTCGAGCGTGAACTCTCTCGATCGAGCGGACTGCAACCTCATGCAAAGTACTGGATACACGAATTTCACGCTCGAGCGTCACTTTTCTCGCTCGAGCGTGGAATCCCTCGCTCGAGCGTGAGTCCAAATTCTGGAAATTCCAGATTTGAACCTCAAGCTCAAAATCAACTTCTAATGCATCAAATTCGATCCTCTTGGGCTAATTTTCTGGAAAACACTTGTAAACACATAGTATGACATGATTTAAAGCTCAATTTGAGAAATCAAAGCCCAAGAGTAGTTCAATTAAATCCAATTTCAAACCAATTTTTCATGAACAAGATGAACATGGAACATGCATGAATTTAAACACTTCAAAGCTTCAAATGCTAGCTCAATTGAGCCAATCTTTTCAAAAACATGATGATTTCATGAACCTTAGCTAGAACTTGGGCATGCATGTAACGATTTTCCATGAAATCAACTTGAAACTCATCAATATAGGCATGCATGCATGATATATGCTATAATTCAACATCATGAGACCAAATCTTGACTTAAACTCCAATATGACAAGAGCCATGCAAGAATCAACTTAATTACATGAACAAAAAGGTAATTACTCTACCTTAAGTCTTGTATTCAAGTGTAGAAACTCAATTCGCACAAACCCTCTATAATTTCTTCAAGTTTCCAAGCAAAAATCAAGATGAACAACTCAATTCTCTCACTCTCTCTCTCTCTTGGTCGGTTGAGTCTAAGGAATGGCTGAAGAAAATGTTTTGTCTAAGTGTGACAAGGCTCCAAACAATGTGTAGGTAATGGCCCACTTCTATGGCAAAATTGTAAATAAACCTAACTTATGTAATTTAGCTCATTTTAATCTAATTTCATCATACCAAATCACATTTCAGATAAATATGCCATAAAATCACATAAATTATAATTAACACATATCACTAATCAATTTCAGATTCGGCCACCGATAAGGCCTTCAATTTGCAGTTTAAAACATAAAGCATGAACAGATAGTTTAACAGTCAACAGATAGACGTACAATCAAACAGATACACTTAATCAATTCAGTTCCGGATTTCAGTCAGTCAGTTCGGCATTTCAATCAATTCGATTACTAATCATGTTCAGTCTCAGTTTAGCAGTAATCAGTCGGGTTATCAGTAATCAGTGGTGAGGGTTATTACACTCACGTGGAGGTTCCAAAAGTGTCATGTCTTATAAATTATGGTTATTTCTGCATATGAGACTTGTTTGTTTTTGTTGGTTGTACTTAAGATGTTATTATGTGTGTGGGTATAATGTAAGAATGATTTTTTTTGGATATGTATATAAAGTTTTCAATATTCCGTTCATATAAGTCAGCACAGCTCATTGGACAATTATATTTATGCATTTGCTTCCGCTAGCCCCTTAATTTTGTTAATCAGTTCAGAGGCCTTCGGTAATCCAAGGATTACTGGCTGGTTACGACGCTAAACCTATAGGGGCAGGCTTGGGTCGTGACCGAGTGGTATCAGAGCACAAGTTATACCGCACATACGAGTCCATATGAGCTATAAGATGTCCTAGAAAAGAAATAGGGACATTGCATTATCATGTGTAAGTGTGCGAACTATTATGAACATATCTAAATTGTAAAGAAAATGAAATGAAACCTATGAGTATGAACAAAGAAGTTATGTGGAATAACATGTAATGTTGATTTCAATATTGAACGTGTAATTCTTGTGAACATAAGCATATGAATGTGAAAGACTACGTGACCTAAGTGAATATATTTGAGTGGAGATAAAATAACGAATGTGTTTGATATGAAATGAAACATGAAATCAGTGAGAACTTTTCCTATATTGATAATCACATTGGTTATGTATAGACAAATGAAAGAAATGAGAAATGTAGATGGATCTGAATCTTCTGACGCTAGAATTAACCGGCTAGAAAGAATGGTCGAAGCCTTAACTGAATCTTTGAGACAACAACAACAAAGGCTAATGCATGTACCTGAACCAGCTAATTATGCTATGATAACACTGACACAGAAATACAATAAAATGAAACCACCGGAATTTCTGGGGGGTATTGAACCGTTAAAAGCCGAGGCTTGGGTTTTAGAAACGGAGAACATATTTGAAGTATTTCCATGTATTGAGGCACAGCAAGTTTTGTTGGCAACATTCACACTTAAAGAGGAAGCTAGGAGATGGTGGATGTTAGTACGAGATGATAATGAAGGTGTGACGTGGGATAGATTTAAAGAAATTTTCTTTGAAAAATATTTTCCCCAATGCATCCGAGATAGAAAGGTATCCGAATTTGTACAACTAAAACAAGGCGATATGACTGTGGCTGAATATGAAGCAAAATTTACTGAACTAGCCCCGATACGCACCCCACATGATACTGAATATGAAGCAAAATTTACTGAACTAGCCCCGATACGCACCCCACATGATACACACTGACAACAAAAAGGCTAGAAAATTTGAAGATGGACTTGATTTAGATGTGTTTGACCGAGTTGGTGTTTTAAAATTGCCAAAGTATGTGGACGTTCTTGATAGGGCCTTAATGTCCAAGGCAAACATAGCAGCATTGAAAATATCAAAGTCAACATTATCAATAGAATCGGAGGAAAAGAAACAAAAGAAATAGAAAGTTGAAATGTCTAGTAATTCGATGACCTCTGTGAATGAAAAATCTAAGGCAATAACTTTTGACAATGTAAGTTGGGGAAGCAGTGCGAACAAGGATATACCTATTTGTAAAGAATGTGGGAAACAACATTGGGGCATTTGTCGCCGCCTATCAGGAGCTTATTTTAGATATGGACAGAAAGGACACTTGGCTAAATCTTGCCCACGAGCTCATCCAAACAACAATAGGCCTAATGCTAGTACGACTGGTTCTATTCCTGTACCTAGAGACAAGGAAGGGTTTACACCCTAGTTCTGGGAAATGCTTGGAATACTGAAACGACTGACGTAAGTATTACCTTAATTACATGTAAAATGTATGTATGAAAATTGATTTGGGAAATCCGTATGACCATGACTTGAACTGAACTGTTACATATTGACTGAAATCATTGAATGATTAGACTCATGATCTCAAATTATATACATGAATCATTCACGTGTGGAACTTCTGAAATTGAGAACCTATGCCAGTTTTGGAAGAATGAATTCTTGCTTATGAATTTACGAACGAATGCCTAAATGATAATTGATTCTAGACTCGTATCTGCATATATATGTCCTTGCTTGCAATACTATTATAATTGATAGGGCTGAACTGTGGTTAATGAACAATTTGAGACCTGTTGCCTGATGTGAACTCTATGTGTGATACTTTGAACCCTTATGTTTGACAATTACCTATGCTATGGAAAAAAAAAAGGGTTGAACCTACGAATGTTGGAGGTTGCTAGGTAAATCCTTTATAATGGACTGGGATAATTTGCTATGAACCATTGTGTAGGACCTCTTGAACTATGCCAGGACAATAGAAAATGGGAACGTACTGAGACTAATTATGATGTGGAACTGTGATGTATATATATTTGAACTTTGAATTTTTTTTTTTAAACTACCATGGTCAAAACGATATGAACCATTATGCTATGATTTCGGAATGACTGTGAAAACTAATGAATCTATGCCAGACTTGATAAATGATTAACTTGTATCTAATTTGAGAAACTGAGGAACTTATAGTTGATTTGAATCTGTTTACGGGAAATTACGGATTACTCGCGAACGAATGATTTGTCCTGTCACTTGGCTTATTAACTAGACCATTGGGACTGTGACTTTGTGATTGTGTACCCTATTTGAATATCCCAGATAGCAAACCTATGTTTTAGTGACTACATGACTACTTTGGAACTTCTGCATAACAACTCGCTATTATGTACTACCGGGGAACTTTGTACGATACGTTACTGTGTACCGTATATCTACTTGAAAGACTTATTGAGAACTGCTATATTGACTATGATACTTACCTCTTGATATGAACAACTACATACCTGTACACCTACATGTGAACTTATTTGCAGAATGCTACATTGTATGTGACTTGAAACACTTCGATATGAACTATTTTGATGCATAACCCTGATGTGATTTTGAGAACTAATGAACTTAAGGACCCCAATATGATTTTGAGAATTGATGAACTTAGAACAATCGTGAAACTATTGATTATGCACCTAAGCGAATGAAGTATGAACTATAGAACCAAATGTACTTCGTTTGAAAATGATGGGAATGGAATTTATATCTGACTTGGTCTGATAGAACTTTGATGTGATGAGACCTTTGTTCGCACTGATAGAACTTTGGTTTGGGACACACACTCTGAACTTTTGTTTGATCTGACCGGATTGTTTTGCTAAGGGAACTAACTAACCGACTGAGAACTTGAATCAATCTTGAACACTTATGAAGAATGTGAACCGTCAATAACAGATCATGTGATTGTAAATAACTGTTTGGGGACACACATGAATGGGATTATAGGATTTTATCATTTATGCTCTGGAATATGTGAATATCTGTACGTAAGACACATGACTGATTGCTTCAGTGTACCGTTACTACCATGAACTTAATGAATAATGAATGATTGTTGTTGTATTACTAGACTTGGAATTTGATGCTATGGTTGGAATCTAATGCTACGGGACTTGTTGATAGCAGACCAGTTTGATTGTAGACCTTGACTATTTGAAAATATGTGAAACCAATATATTCTATAGTTAATTACTTTCGTAGTAGCATGTGATACAATTGAATCTGTGAAAGCCGAGGCTAATGATCAATATGGGAATGATTACTTCAGAATCACATTTACTGCTATGGGGTTGATATATGAATTTGTCTGGTATACTGATAACTTCTTAATGACTTGGACTAACTGTGGTTGATTATTGAATTGAGTACTGAATTGAACAATGAACTATTGAATGGCTTAGAAATGAATCAGGTCTCTATGACAAGCTGAATGGTAAGAGAACTACTTATGAGAATGGAAACATTGTAAACCTTTGATATCTAATCAGTATTTCATAAGAGATAACTCAAGTTTGGAGGACCAAACTTCTTAAGGTGGGAAGATTGTAACAACCCCGATTCGTAATAAAGTACTAATCTGTAATTAAGGATGTAATTTAGCAGATAAAATAAATTATGTGTTTATTATGTATTTTGCATGATCTTTGACTTTCTATCTGTTACTTGTAGAAATATCTGTCTAGAATTCTGCTTTAATATGAAAATTGAAAGCCTTATCGGCTTCCGAAATTGGAAATTGGTTACATGAATATGTTATTCGGAATTTTTAGAACCATATGGAAAATTTTATTAAAAACTGATTCAGTCTGATTAATTAAGTTTTGTTAGGCAAGCCTTATG
Organism: Camellia granthamiana; assembly: GCA_036172215.1. NCBI lineage: Eukaryota > Viridiplantae > Streptophyta > Magnoliopsida > Ericales > Theaceae > Camellia > Camellia granthamiana. The sequence goes on along the minus strand of CM069916.1, from coordinate 60,320,011 downwards.
TTCTAATTAATGTATTATATCATCACAACTATATATATATATGAGTTATAAGCTCATTTTGAGCTCAAGACCCTTCATTCTTTCAGTGGAAAAATGTAGTGAGACTGTTGTAACAGGTCCGCGAGGGAACTCACGGGTTACAGTTCGGACTCCCCTTTTTTGTTTGTTGCGGTTCGTAATCTGAACCAAAGAGTCCAACTCTGGCAAATCGTTTGAGAAAACAGATTTTTTTTGAAAAGAAGTGCCAAACATGGACTGCTTTGCCAGATACAAAGTCGCCACCTAAATATTTTTTAAAATGGGAAATTTAGGAAACCCTGACTCGGTGCCGAAGGCCACGTGTCCGTCATTACCAAAGTTGTCTTGGCTCGGGAGCTTGGGCACGATCGGGGAAGGTCAGCTATGAGCACCCCCTTTCGCCCGGTCCGAAGACCGGCCTCTACTAACCGTGATATCCGATTTTGAAAACGTTGTGTGTTCTTATTCCAGTTATTAGCCTAGAATTACTATGTTATGCGCACAGCAAACAAGTATAGACTAGATTGCCTAATTTGGGAATAAGCATTGCATATCTGTTTGTTTTGAAAGTGCTTTGGAATTTGCTACCCGCAAGTAGGCTAAAACACGGATTTCAACGAGTTTTTCCAACTCAAGCAATCCAACCTCCACCCACAGGCATTCAAACAGTTTATCTCATATAAGCATTTAGCCACATGGTAATCATGTTGTCATGTCAACATTCACACGCATGCGGCATGCTAAAGCATAAAAGCTTACCGAGTACTCCGTGCCAAAACAGAAACTAGTTAGCAAACATGCATGGTCCTAGTTCATGTTAAGTGGCTAATGCAACGCATACAGAATGTGATTAGGATAGGCTCGGCTAACCCTAAAATGGCATATGAAATGCAATCGTTCGGTGCACGTATTCAAGTTAGATTTGAAAACACAATGCAGTTTGTATGATGTACCGAGCCCGGTGCATGTAAGACAAATGTATGGATGCACGCATGCATTGCATAAGGTATGCTAAAATAAACGTGCCTTAATCTACCATCATAAGCAGGTAAATAAAAGGGAGAAAGAAGTGGAGGTTGGAGGACATGCACACCACTCACACATGCTTATTACAGATTTGCCCTCGCCCGGAGGGACCAAAAGAATATACAAATTAATTAACTATGCAAGCTAATTAAATATTACAAATTAATTAAATTAACTAAACAAATTAATTAATCTAATTGAAACAGTAAAGCCCTCGGGAAGCGGGTTCAATGCATGCGCGCTCGGATCCCGCTCGGAATTGCACTGCCATGCATAGTTTGCCTCTGTTTTCCCTGCGTTGCTCCTCTGAAAACTGCCAAAGTTTCAAGGATGCCTTTCTGGACACTAGAGAATACCACCGGCTGAATAGAATCACCACCGGCAGTGAATTGTGGTCACCGGCACAAAATTCATCCATCGGCTGTTGATTTACTGCCGGCCGGCAGAAAATGTTGCCGGTCGGCAGAAAATACCTGCAGAACCTGCAACTCACAGCAGCAGAGGGCAAAACTTGCATGGCAATGCTATTCAAGCTATGTATGCACCAATCACACTCCTTATCATGTTAATGACTCAAGAGAGGATTTGCCCCGATTCTCGGGCCACCAATCACGCATTTCCATGCATGATGGCCCAAAGAATCAAGTGTGTACTTCAATTTCAAATGAAATGCAAACCAAACAAATAAAGGGGCCCAATTCCCATCACCAAATCAAGGGACAAGGCATGCATGTCTATGTGTGCAATCCTAAGCATGTCAACTAGTATGCAACATGGGATGCAAACAAGAATGCTAGTATGCAAACGCACATACAAGGCAAGCATGCAAACCAAGCAAAGGGGTGGACTTAAACATGACTTAGGCAACTCCAATTAGGCCTAAAATCAGTGGCCAAAGTGCTCAAAAATATAGGCTAAACACACACGCACATGTGCACATATGATGGTCCAAGCTTTAAGCATTAAACTAGCAATTTTAAAACACATTTAAAAGAGGCTATCATGGACAATTAGCATGCAACATCAACTCTGAAAATCATGCTAGAATGTGGTGCCAAACCAACTCAAATGAAGCTAACATTAGCATGCAAATGGCCCAAATACTTGAAACAAGATAATGAAGCTTTGAAGCACATTTAGCACAACAAATATGGCATGCATTAAACAACTAAAAATAGATTTCTAGTATGTTAAAACAAGGCCAAAGGACTACTTAGATGGCATCTAAGTGGCTCAAATTCAAAGGCATGCACAATGGTCAAAACATAGGGCATACAACACATGCTCTCAAAGCAACAAAGAGGCAACTAAGGCAAGCATATGAGCATGCCAAAGGGACTGAAATTACATGTTGGATGGTTCCAAACCACCAAAATGATGCAATCAACACATGCTACATATTCACATACTTGAGGCATACAAGCCCGACAGGCCACAAATGCAAAGGAGCTATACTAAGCATGCCAAAATCGACCCAAACAACTTTGGACAGACCTAAAGCATGGCAAAATAAGCACAAAACATTCACAAGGCTAAGCCTAAAACATGTTCGAACAAAGGCTAACAACCTAAGGCATTTTAAGGCAATTACAAGGCATTACATGGGAGGTATGCTAAGCATGCATGGTGTACCAAAACCAACACACAACATGATTATATTATGGTATAATAAGCATGAAATGCAGCCTAGACATGATCAACACACACTCAAACAAAGGCTTCCTCTAAAGGCCAAAAAGTGCCCTTTCAAGGACAACAAGGAGAGGGGGTGGCCCTCCCCTTTTGGGGACTTCAAGGCACCATCTCCACCACTGAAATCCCTCAAGATTTCAGTGGTGAAGAGGCCCAAACACCAAAGTCTCGAAACTCACCAAAATCGCACAAAATTGGGGGCCTTTCAAGGCCTAAGGGTGGTCAAACACACCCAAACCACAAAACACTCTTAACAAACAATCAAGAGAGCCTAAAAACAGAACTTTTTTATGTTATACACTAATCACAAAAACGGCTCTAAGATAGGTAGAATTAAGATGCAAAAATGGGGTAAAAAGGACTAGTTTCTTACCCTTGAAACCTTCTTCAACAATGGTGATCTTGTTGCCTCCTTGAGCTTCAATCCAGTCAAAAATGGCAAGAACAAGCCCTTAGAACCTCAGTAGCCAAAGGAAGGTGGGGCACTAGGTGCTTGTGTGCAATAGTATGGACTAAAACACACACAAGAATAATATAGAGATAGGATATGTATTGAACCCTAACCCTAAAACTAGAGCTTCATTTGTGTTTTCTAAGCAAAAGGCTCTAATTTCTCTCTAACCCTTGAGCAAAGGAGAGGAGGGCTCCTCTTATAGAGGAGCCAATCTTGTAAACTTACAATGTAAGCTAACAAGAGGGGCATCCCTCCATACACGTGTATGGAGGGGAAGAAAATGCCAGCCAGCTGTTTCAAAATATCTCCAAAAGCAGCTGAACAGCAGTCGGCCGGCCAAAAATGTCATTTCGACAAAATTTACTGCCAGCCGGCAGTAAAGAGTGCCGACCGGCAACATACATTGCCGGCGGCAACAAAAACCAACCGGTGGCCTCTAGCCACTACCGGTGGTGTATGGGGATGCCTCACAAGGCATTCCCTGCCCCTCCAAGGCAAAACACAGGTGTTTGGTGCAAAGCCAAACACAAAACGGTCGAGTTCGGAGATCCTGAGGCAGGGCGCGTAGCCGAGACCTCCTGGAACTCCAAACGAGCACAAACATGGATCATCACCGAGTGTTTAAACGGTGACGTCCGAGTCTTGAGGACGGTCAAATATGGGGTGTCTACAGTTGCCCCTCTTTGACAGAACTCGGAAGTCATAACAATGACGAGAGTGAATGTCAAAGTCCAGAGACGACCCATTTTTGACAAGGCCGAAGACTTGGACAAACATGCAAGACAAACAAGGTATGCGCCCGAAGGCAGGGGCAAAATGCAACTGAAAATGCAAGAAGCCGAGCATAACTTATGATCATGCAAAGAAAGCTGTAATGAAGCACGCATGCGACAGTTATAAGCTAGCATACACCAAACTACACTACAATGCAGAAAGGATGTAAGAGAATTATGCAATTCTCAAAACGTCTCACCCGGAGGATACAATACCTGTGCGGCTAGTCCGGTTGCACCGGCCTCAAATGAACCGTACATACAATATCGTGCCTGCAAAGAAAGCAAACTTAACAGGTACAATGTCGTTAGCAACATGCATGGCAGTGTAATCGAAAGTGCGTGACAACGCAAGTCGTGCATAGAGAAATGGTAGGATTGAACACATGTGAGTAAAGCAATGCACGCATGCACGCAATGTGTATAAAAAGGAACTTGAACACATGTGAGTAAAGCAATGCACGCGTGCACGCAACGTGTATAAAAAGGAACTTGAACACATGTGAGTAAAGCAATGCACACGTGCACGCAATGTGTATATAAAGGAACTTGAACACATATCAGTAAAGCAATGCACACGTGCACGCAATGTGTATATAAAGGAACTTGAACACATATAAGTAAAGCAATGCACACGTGCACGCAATGTGTATAAAAAGGAACTTGAACACATATAAGTAAAGCAATGCACACGTGCACGCAATGTGTATATAAAGGAACTTGAACACATATAAGTAAAGCAATGCACACGTGCACGCAATGTGTATAAAAAGGAACTTGAACACATATAAGTAAAGCAATGCACACGTGCACGCAATGTGTATATAAAGGAACTTGAACACATATAAGTAAAGCAATGCACACGTGCACGCAATGTGTATAAAAAGGAACTTGAACACATATAAGTAAAGCAATGCACGTATGCACGCAATGTGTATAAAAAGGAACTTGAACACATATAAGTAAAGCAATGCACACGTGCACGCAATGTGTATAAAAAGGAACTTGAACACATATAAGTAAAGCAATGCACACATGCACGCAATGTGTATAAAAAGGAATGTAAGGCAATGCAAATGAAGCACGCATGCTAACGAAAATGTGACACGCATGTCAATGGAAATGAGGAGGCACACGTGCCTATGGGAATGGGGAGGCACACGTGCCGATGCAAGCGAGGCACACGTGCCTATGGGAATGAGGCACACGTGCCAATGGAAATGAGACACGCATGCCGATGGAAATGAGACACGCATGCCGATGAAGATGGGGCACATATGTCAATAGAAATGAGGCACACGTGCCAATGGAAATGAGGCACACGTGCCGATGCGAATGGAGAGGCACACGTGCCCATGCAAGCGAGGCACACGTGCCTATGGGAATGAGGCACACGTGCCGATACAAACGAGGCACACGTGCTAATGAAAACGAAGAGGCACACGTGCCTATGAAAATGGGGCGCACGTGCCAATGAAAATGGGGGGGGCACACGTGCCTATGGGAATGAGGCACGCGTGCCGATGAAAATGGGGAGGCACACGTGCCTATGCAAATGAGGAGGCACACGTGCCGATGCAAGCGAGGCACACATGCCTATGGGAATGAGGCACACGTGCCGATACAAACGAGGCATACGTGCCAATGAAAACGAAGAGGCACACGTGCCTACGAAAATGGGGAGGCACACGTGCCTATGCAAATAAGGCACACGTGCCAATGCAAATGAGGCACACGTGCTTATGCAAATAAGGCACACGCGCCAATGCGAATGAGGCACACGTGCCAATGAAAATGGGGGGGGGGGGCACACGTGCCTATGCAAATAAGGCACACGTGCCAATGCAAATGAGGCACACGTGCCTATGCAAATGAGGCACACATGCCAATGCGAATAAGGCACACGTGCCAATGAAAACGAAGAGGCACACGTGCCTACGAAAATGGGGAGGCACACATGCCTATGCAAATGAGGCACACGTGCCAATGCAAATGAGGCACACGTGCCTATGCAAATAAGGCACACGTGCCAATGCGAATGAGGCACACGTGCCAATGAAAATTGGGGGGGGGCACACGTGCCTATGCAAATAAGGCACACATGCCAATGCAAATGAGGCACACGTGCCTATGCAAATAAGGCACACGTGCCAATGCCAATGAGGCACACGTGCCAATGAAAATAAGGAGGCATACGTGCCTATGAAAATGATAAACGATGCAAGTGTGACACGCATGCCACACGGAACGGAAAATGATGCAAACGATGCAAATGAAACAAATGAGACACGCATGCCTCATAAGAATGTAAAATAATGCAAGTGTGACACACATGCCACAGGGAACGTAAAACGACGCAAGTGTGACACGAATGCCACACGAAATGTAAAACAATGCGAGTGTGACGTGCATGCCACACAAAATGTAAAACAATGCAAGTGTGACATGCATGCCACATGAAATGTAAAACAATGCAAGTGTGACACGCATGCCACACGAAATGTAAAACAATGCAAGTGTGACACGCATGTCACACGAAATGTAAAACAATGCAAGTGTGACACGCATGCCACATGAAATGTAAAACAATGCGAGTGTGACACGCATGCCACACGAAATGTAAAACAATGCGAGTGTGACACACATGCCACACGAAATGTAAACTTGAGTGTGCGACAACGCACGTTCTTTCTTTTTGAAACGCATGATAATGCGAAACAAGGAGATGCATGACAACACAAATGATGTGCGAGGTGACGTATGTATTGAGGTGCATGACAATGCATGGCAACGCTTGTAATAAAATGCATGACAATGCATGAGGGATGTGCATGACGACGCGACGTAACGCACCAATCAACATGATGAATGCATGCGACGCACGCGGGGCAACTTTTGAATCTTGTAAAAGGCAAAAGGATACAAAAATTGCATGAATTTGAGTGCCACGCACAGAAGACACGGTCCGAGGTCAAAACGGAGGCCGGTTGAGCGTCGGAGATACACTTTCTTGCACTTTCTTGGGCTATGAAGACCAGAAACCACTCATATGGCCTAAACAAGGCTGTGGGAACACCACCGGCCGGGCTAGGAGGCCACCGGCTGCAGAAAAGTTCCATCGGCACAATATTGTGCCGGCCGGCACAAAATGTTGCCGACCGGCAAAAAGTTGCTGAGTCGGGGCAGATTCGACTTTTCGCTTCGGGTATTTTAAAATAGGGTTTCAAACCCTATTCTTTCACTTTCCCTCTAGCCGAAAAACACACACTCTCTCTCTAGAGTTCTTTTCCTTCCTTGATCCCTCCATTTTCTCGCGTTTTCGCGCCCTTTTCGTCGTTTGATTCGCGAAGTTCGTCGCGTTTCGAACATTTTCAACCGATTGAAATTTCATTTCGGCACATCCTTTGCCATTTCCACCTTTTTGGGACTTGTTCCCCTCGATTCGCTCTTCATTTCCGTGCCTTTTGACATCCCAACCTTTCCGGCCATTTTCCACCCTCCCGGGGGTTGACTTTTCGGTTGACTCTTCGTATTCCGACCCGATTTTCATTCTCCAACCATTTTCTCATCATTCTCGACATGGTGGACGACATTTCACGCGGTGGGACTCCCTCGGATCACGAGATGGATCCCAAGGTCGAGCTCCTACCGTTGAGCGAGCGCCCGTTCGATCCGGCGACCTACTAGCCGGCGATTCATGTTCTGCCACCCGACGGACTGCGCCAGTTCAGGAGTTTCGACATGGCGTTGGATCCCGAGCTCCTGCTATGTGAGCCTGCCTCCCACCTATCCTCCGGCGCTTCCGAGGTAACTTTCTTTCTCGACTTTACTTTTTGCAATGTAGAATGTTTAACTGCCAATTGTCATAGCTGGTTGCATTCTTTAACTGCTCAGTTCCGATACACTGATACACAGTATATTGTAATTGATTACAAACGCGTTTGCAACTGATTATCTGTTTAAGACTCACACGCGCACACACTGCACTAGCCTTAATCACTCAAACCACGGCACACACCGTATTTCACTGCAAACACCATTGCCCGATACTTGTTTGAATCTGAAAACATGCACGCATGCTACATTTGCATTGAGCCACTCAAACACGCTGATACATCATACGTTGTAATTCACTGTAAGCACACCGGCACTTGGTATCTGTTTGAATCTGATAAACTTGCACGCATGCCAAATTTGCACTGAACCACTCAAACACGCTGACGCATCACACGTTGTAGTTCACTGTATACACACCGGCACCCGGTATCTGTTTGAATCTGATAAACTTGCACGCATGCCAAATTTGCACTGAACCACTCAAACACGCTGACGCATCACACGTTGTAGTTCACTGTATACACACCGGCACCCGGTATCTGTTTGAATCTGATAAACTTGCACGCATGCCAAATTTGCACTGAACCACTCAAACACGCTGACGCATCATATGTTGTAGTTCATTGTAAGCACACCGGCACCCGGTATCTGTTTGAATCTGATAAATATGCACGCATGCCAAATTTGCACTGATTTTGACTGTTTCTTCAAAACTGTACGTTTTATATTGCTTCGCAACTATCTGTTTGAAAACAGGGAGATTTCCATACCATCCGCGGGTATGGGAATACCGTCGCTCGTGAGTGGTACGCCGAGCTTCCCGACGCAGTTCGCCACATCGTGGACCAGGCCAGTTTCGGCGCATTCTGCAGGGGGCTCTCCAGGCTTACGACATGCAGACCTCTCCTTGCCGCCCTGGTGGAGAGATGGTGGGACACGACCGATTCATTTCACTTCTCCGCGACCGGGGACATGACGATGAACCCTTATGATTTCTCGATGCTCACAGGCATCGGGGTAGGGGGTGATCCGATCCCCTTTGACATTGATATGGACGAGTGGATCGCGGCCCAGGTCTACTTGCTCGGCGCGGCACCGCCTCTTGCGCGTTCGGGCTTCGTCCGATACTCCTGGTTCGAGGTGCAGTTCAGGGTCCAGCCCCTCCTTGTTGATGCAGCCCCGATGACCCCAGAGGCCGTGGAGAGATACGCACGCGGCTTCCTCATGTTCCTTTTTGGGACGACCATCTTCGCCGACCGGGCGAACACAGTGCCTCTCTGCCTTCTCAGCGCACTGGTGGACGTTAAGGACATCTTGCGTTTCGACTGGGGTGGCGCTGCTCTGGCCACCCTTTACGGATACATGAGCTCAGCCTCCCGTGGCAGCGGACAGTTGCTCGGGGGTTACTGGCGTGCTTGGGAGGTACATTTCTTCTCTGCTTTTCATTTCAGTTCTATATTTTTTGTACTCTGTACACTGCACACACTGTAGTCTACTTTACACTTGCTGTATACTGTACACACGGCACACACATACTTTGCTTTACACTGACTGTACACTGCTCACACTGTACACTCTGCACAATACACTACACAAAACATGGCTCTGCTATTTCTGTTTTTATTCTATACTCTGCTTTATCTGATGAATGCATTGGTATTTATCTTGCAGTTGTGGGTTTATGCCTACTTTCCTAGGCTCGCTCCTGTACCCGATGCAGAGACCCCTCTGGTTGTCCCTTTTTCGCGTCGCTTTGACAGGAGGTGCACCCGGAGGCCTCGCGAGACATTCAGCTTCTTCCGCCGCCACTTCGATACCATCACCCCCACAGAGGTATGTTTTACTTTCAGTTCATTCAAGCTTCGTCTTTTCACTGCATGTTTCAATAACAGTAGATAACAGACTATATTTCAATTTCAGATCACCTGGCAGCCTTGGTCTCCTTTGCCAGCGATGATGAGGGATCGGTTTGCCGGTGCCGATGAGACCTCGCGTTACCGGATTCTGCTCGAGGGCCCGGTCTGTCGGGCTTGGTACCTAGGCGAGCATTTCCTACGCCAGACCCTGGGCTTACCTGCGCAGATAGTCCCGGTGCACCCTCCTGAGCACATGCGGGATACCGAGAGATTCACCGCCGACCAGATGGTGGACTACACCCTTGGCTGGGAGGCAGAGGACTTCAGAGGCGAGGGCGATTACTCGGAGTACGTCCGGACCTTCATCATGCGACCTCTGAGTGGTGGCCGCCGAGCGGAGAGAGAGAGACTAGCGGCGCCAGCGGCTGGAGTGGGAGCGGGGGCTGGAGGGCCGAGGAGAGCTCGAGTCCGCGGTAGGGGCGGAGTGCAGCGAGGGCGGGGGACCGGTTGGCCTGCTCTGCCCGCTTCATTGACTTTCCGAGGGCAGGGTGGGGCGACCTACCAGATCCCCTTCGCTCCTCCGCCGGCTGATCACGAGTTTGTCGGTATCCCCGACTTGCCTCTGGTATGTATTACTGCATTTTCGTACAGTCATTTCATTTCAGTTTATTTAATATTCCACAGAATACTGATGTATCTGATATTTTTGCAGGCATCTTCTGAGTATACCCGGTAGTCATTGGAGATGAATGCCTCCATGATGGGGATGCTACAGCGGACATTCGACCTCCTAGCCCTCTACAGCATTCCGGTATGTTCTTTCTGACCACAGCCTCAAACCATACACAAACTGCTTTACATAATCTGATGCATAACACAACATCTGATAAACTGCTCACGGCATCTGATACACTGTACTCATACACTGCATCCTGTACTGATTCACTGCTCACGGCATTCATACACTGTACTCATACACTACATTCTATACTGATTCACTGCTCACGGCAGACATACACTGTACTCATACACTGTATTCTGCACTGATAAACTGCTCACGGCATGCATACGCTGTACTCATACACTGCATTCTGCATTGACAAACTGTTCACAGTATACTGATGAATTCACCTTTCATGCTTTTTCAGCCTCCCTTCCAGATTCCTCCGGTGGGCGGTGCTCCGGCTGGACCTCCTATTTCTACCCGGGATGGCAGGATATATCCCCGCACCAGAGGGAGGCGCACTCATGTCGGGAGCAGCTCGCGGGCTCCAGTTCCAGATGACGAGTCTGAGGCAGAGACAGAGGCGGAGGAGACCAGTGATGGCTCGGACTCGAGCTCAGACGGCGATGCCCCTAGTGGTGCCCCTGTTGATGACGCTCCTGGACCTTCGTCCAGGAAGAGGACCAGGACAGATTGACGGCCCCAGAGCCATTTTGACATTTGATGCAGATTTTTACTGTTTTTCTTTTCTTTTTGCATTTTCCCCTTTTGGTTAGTAGTTAGGGTACTTTGTACTGCCGCAGGCAGATTTTGTTTCCTTCGAAACTATGTACTTGAAAAGATTATGAAATGAAACAAACTTTTTGTCTGAAAAAGTGTTTACATTTGCGCATATTTCATACCTTGCACTATATTGCATCATATTACACCTCAAATGTAAATGATATTGATCTGTTGTCTGAAAAGTGAATACTTGTAATTTGAGCACTTGCACTATGATAATCGGATAACCAACCAACTAACAGCAAACAACTCATACAAACCACTACTCAAACTGCACAATATAGCCCATACTCTACTGGGGATTGACCTGCATACAGCCCATAATACAGTACTCAGTTCATTCTGCACACAGCAAACCCTGAACAAACAGCCCTATCTGACAAGACGGACCACAAAAGCTGACACGGTTGCAGTTGAAACACACTCGGATGTCCCAAATTTTCCCTTTCCTCCTCTTGTTTCGCACGAATGTAGGGAATGGCACAGCATTCTGAGCACAAACGATTTTTTGAAATAAAGAAGGGTTTTCAACCGGGGTATCGAACCTACCACAGAACACAGCGGAGGGACTCAAACAAAAAAACAAAAGGCACACGACCTGAACACAACGAGACACACTCGGAAAAGACTCAAAGCCAAAATCGAGACCGACAGATCAAAAGACACGACACACGGACATGTTTACAAAGAGACCTCAAATCTCGAGGAGCCAATTCCTCCGGGTATTATTTCCCACCCTTTCTGATTTGTGATACTCACATCACTCGGCTCTCAAGCTCGGTTTTTTTTCTCAAAAACCCTTTTCTCACTTTTCTCTCAACTTACACCTCTCTATTCTTTATTCTCTCATTTTTCATCCCTCCCCAGGGTGATTGATAGGTAAACGAGAGGTTGTGGGCTCACGCCCAATACAGCTAGTTCGTGGCTGTTTCTTCTGGTAGATAGGGTGCCTTTCTGGCAAGTATGTTGGCGGGGGAAAGACAGAAGACCTGACTCAATTGTGCCCCTAGTTCATCACTTTGACCATTCTTTGTTTTCTTCCTAAAGCAAGTTTTGACCAAGATGAGAGTTGGATTAACATACTTGTTCGATTTTTGATTTGAAAATCATGCAAGTCAGGCTATGAGCACTGAAGATTCTCCTTTTGGGTCCAAACATGGTCCAATTTTGGAAAATGAAATAGTTTTCGAGAAAATAGTCAACTTCAGTAAAAATTTTCAAAAACTATTTTTGCAAACAATCAACGCTCAACGAGTGCGGAACTTACCCTCGAGATATACAACCTCGGATCGGAGGCAATGGAAAATTGCCCCCTGGCTTAAGGGGGGGATAAGGCAACGGAAAGTTGCCCCTGGTTTGGACGGCAACTCAAGGCAACTTATGGCAATGCATGGCAACGGAAAGTTACCCCTTGTTTGGATGATGCCGCGGCATGCTGTAAGCCAGTCCTTGTTGATGACTATCGGACCCTCGGACGCGGAGGAAACGAAGACGGTTTGAATCAATATATGGACACAGTCACCTGGGAGGTGTTGGTGGTTGGACTTCAAGAGGAAGTTAATCACGTGGTTCCAGGTTGCTGCAATCAAGACATCAGATTCGGAGGAGGCAAAGGTGATCAAAACCAAGACATGGACTGAGACGCTATGGAAGCGTTAGGGGCTGGACTTCAGGATGAAGTTGCCTACGTATCCCAAACATGGGAATCAAGCCTTACGTAGTTCCGGTTAAGGTACACTCGGGTATTTTAACCTTCACTGTTTAGGCTCTAACTTTTGCCAAGGTGCCCAATGCGGGTTTTCGACCTTGCGAGCTATGTTTTTCTTTTTCTTTTTCTTTTTCTTTTCTTTTCTTTTCTTTTTTATTCTTGCATTTTTCTTTTGCTTTTTTTTTGTTCTTCTTTTTTTTTTCTTTTTTTGCTTCTTTTTTGTATATATTTTTTTTCTCTTTTTTTGCATCTTGTATTTTTCTTTTGCTCTAACTTTTGCCTGGGTCGCCCTTCCAGGTTTTCGGCCCAGCGAGCCTCTCAAAGGGTAAAAAGTGTAGCAAGCCCATGCCAAATGGTTTTGAGATCGAAGCCTCTCTGTATCCAGGAGGGTGACTGTTGTGTCGATTTGCAGAAAAGTTCACCATGGTCGCTTCACGAGCCTTGCCTGGTGGGATCTGATCTCCTTGATCTGACTTCGATGCCTTTTGTTCGAGGGCTGCTTCAAATCTGGCCACACTGGCCTCTTCTGATAATTGACCGTTGAACGTTCTGAATGAGTTCGAGGTTCAAAACGAACGGGTTGAAACTTGAGGCTGAGAGCGACCCTAGGCTGCACAATCTCAAGAGCGATTCCACACAAGTCTTCACAAGACTGCGTGAAACATTTCGTTTTTGAAAGTTTTTAAGAAAGCGACAAATCGCTCGCGCAAAAGATAGTGTGGAACCAGTCCGGATCGAACCAGGATCCTTCTCAGTACTCACGCCGACAAGCATGATTTCATACATAAAAAGGCTTAGCATGCCTATCTTTCCCTCAAAGTGATCAAAATTTTACAAAACCCGAGGAATTACTTCCTCTTCGTTTTCATTACCGCAGTGTCCGAAAAGGGGTTTTTATGAAGAGCTTAGGTCATTACAATGATGCTTAAGGCACAAGAGAGTAGGTGGTATGCACTGTCGTTCCATTCACATCCTTTGGCACAACTAGCTGAAACAACAACAAGTACGGAAATGTGATAGCCGCGGCTGTTTCATTCAGATTCCCTGATTGTGACTGGCTCCTCAACTGGGACAGACTCAACAGGAAAAACAAAAGGATAATTACAAAACGGTGTTCGAAGCAACAACCCCGGAATCACCTGGTATTCTATACAAGAGGGACTGACTCATTACAACAAGACAGACCCTGTAAGCAAAAGACTGACTCAAGACAAAGAGACAGACTCAAAATAAAACAAAGACCGACTCGACACTCAAGCCAGAATTTACAAAACTAACATTCGCAGATGCTCAAAAATGCGTGCCAGACGCCACATCAAAAATATACCAAGTGTCGCCCGCGGGTGGTTCACTTCCTGATTACATGCTTGCACTATCGGTATCCTCAAAATCCAGGAACTCGGTAGTGACTAACTTGGCCGAGGTAGGCGGGAGGATAACCTCGTTGTCAATCAAATCCTGCACCTCGTGACGGAGGCGGAAGCAGTTATCGGTAGCGTGACCAGTCTGCTGATGGTACGCACAGTACACGGTGGCGTCATGCGTGGCAGGGAGATTCTTCGGTAGGGGTCGAGGCTCCAAGGGTTTAAGATGCCCTTTTTTTGGCCAAAATCAAAAGTGCCCTAGACAAAGGCATGTAAAGAGGATGGAAGACTCGGCGCCCTCGAGGCAGGTACTTTGGTGCCTGGGCGCTCTTGCTAGATGCACTAGCGAACGGATCGGCGGGTGCGGCCTTGGGTTTCTGATCCTTTCCGGATGCAAGGTTGGGAGTGGGAAGAACTGTTTTGGGTTGACGGGGCCTGTCCCGGTTTTCTGATTGATTAGAACTGCCCTCGGGCGGAGTGGGGAAAGCATCCTCCACAGCTTTTGTCACAACTGCGGATATCTGTTGCTTGTTCATTCCCCCGGCTTTCAAAGCCTCTACTGCCCATAGCAGTTGTTCGATAGAGTCAGCATCTGCCTTCATCTTGCCCTTGTCTCTGGCCTCAGCCTGATCTAGAATTTGGTTTGATGCGTCGTTGCCATAGCTGGAGGTCATCTCCGGTTGGTTGAGTTCAATTATTATCCGTCCCAATAGAGGGGCTCCTGGGGTATAAAGCCTTCGGCATATGGTGCGGCTGGTGGCGAGGCCGACATCCCATAGGTGAGATCTGCCACGGATCTTTGAAGATCACCTATCATTCCCATTAGTTCAAATGTAGTAGGCTCGCGAGCCTGATATAGTTGAGGGATCCAAACTGGGTGGGCGGCAGGTGACCTGGGTGGATGCGGCAGATCAATATTAGCCTCACCTTGCGGGATGATTCCTTGACTTAACGCGGCCGTCATGACCACGATCTCTTCTGAATTCTGCGTCATGCTCAGTCCTGCCTCAGCAAGGAGAAGACACTAGCTATTCTGGATTAACTCTCTGAATCTCTGAATTGAAACAGAAAACAAGCAGTATTTCAGCCCCAAACAGATCAAACACGGGTGTAGCCGAACAACTGCACTCTACTACTGATCACTGTTCCCCAGAATCACTGTTCAAAACTGAACTGATACCCGCAAGCATAACTGATTCTCAACAACACTGATGCTGGTGCCCTCAGGCCGGATACCCAATCTTGCAAACTGACATGCGCATTCCCCTGTAGAGATACACTCTAAAAGGCACATAGCAGGTAAAAGAGAGCCAATACACCCCTATGTTGGGGTAAGGTTTCCCTGCCCTATTTTGTCAGGAGCTAGGGTTTCACTACGTACGCAGCGGCTTTAAACAACCTATATCGGGTAAGCAACCTGTCCTAGTTTGGAATGGTCACTATGGATCCGAATATGCACTAGGTCGAATGGTCAAAAAGGGTGCCCCAGTAAAACCGGGGTTTGTGTTCCCATACTGGCAGAGCCCGCAACCGGTCAGCCTTATGGTCATGCCTTGACAAGACAAGCCTCCGGCAAACCGCTCAAGAATAGCAGATGGCCAACACAGTGTCCTAGGCGCACCAATGCACAGGCAATGCAAAGAAACACATAAGTGTAGTCAAAACAGGATATCACGAGTTTGAGTCAAGCTCTCTAAACTCCCCAGCAGAGTCACCAGAAACTGTAACAGGTCTGCGAGGGAACTCACGAGTTACAGTTCAGACTCCCCTTTTTTGTTTGTTGCGGTTCGTAATCTGAACCAAAGAGTCCAACTCTGGCAAATCGTTTGAGAAAACAGATTTTTTTTGAAAAGAAGTGCCAAACATGGACTGCTTTGCCAGATACAGAGTCGCCACCTAAATATTTTTTAAAATGGGAAATTTAGGAAACCCTGACTCAGTGCCGAAGGCCACATGTCCGTCATTACCAAAGTTGTCTTGGCTCGGGAGCTTGGGCACGATCGGGGAAGGTCAGCTATGAGCCACCCCTTTCGCCCGGTCCAAAGACCGGCCTCTACTAACCGTGATATCCGATTTTGAAACCGTTATGTGTTCTTATTCCGGTTATTAGCCTAGAATTACTATGTTATGCGCACAGCAAACAAGTATAGACTAGATTGCCTAATTTGGGAATAAGCATTGCATATCCGTTTGTTTTGAAAGTGCTTTGGAATTTGCTACTCGCAAGTAGGCTAAAACACGGATTTCAACGAGTTTTTCCAACTCAAGCAATCCAACCTCCACCCACAGGCATTCAAACAGTTTATCTCATATAAGCATTTAGCCACATGGTAATCATGCTGTCATGTCAACATTCACACGCATGCGGCATGCTAAAGCATAAAAGCTTACCGAGTACTCCGTGCCAAAACAGAAACTAGTTAGCAAACATGCATGGTCCTAGTTCATGTTAAGTGGCTAATGCAACGCATACAGAATGTGATTAGGATAGGCTCGGCTAACCCTAAAATGACATATGAAATGCAATCGTTCGGTGCACGTATTCAAGTTAGATTTGAAAACACAATGCAGTTTGTATGATGTACCGAGCCCGGTGCATGTAAGACAAATGTATGGATGCACGCATGCATTGCATAAGGTATGCTAAAATAAACGTGCCTTAATCTACCATCATAAGCAGGTAAATAAAAGGGAGAAAGAAGTGGAGGTTGGAGGACATGCACACCACTCACACACGCTTATTACAGATTTGCCCTCGCCCGGAGGGACCAAAAGAATATACAAATTAATTAACTACGCAAGCTAATTAAATATTACAAATTAATTAAATTAACTAAACAAATTAATTAATCTAATTGAAACAGTAAAGCCCTCGGGAAGCGGGTTCAATGCATGCGCGCTCGGATCCCGCTCGGAATTGCACTGCCATGCATAGTTTGCCTCTGTTTTCCCTGCGTTGCTCCTCTGAAAACTGCCAAAGTTTCAAGGATGCCTTTCTGGACACTGGAGAATACCACCGGCTGAATAGAATCACCACCGGCAGTGAATTGTGGTCACCGGTACAAAATTCATCCATCGGCTGTTGATTTATTGCCGGCCGGCAGAAAATGTTGCCGGTCGGCAGAAAATACCTGCAGAACCTGCAACTCACAGTAGCAGAGGGCAAAACTTGCATGGCAATGCTATTCAAGCTATGTATGCACCAATCACACTCCTTATCATGTTAATGACTCAAGGGAGGATTTGCCTCGATTCTCGGGCCACCAATCACGCATTTCCATGCATGATGGCCCAAAGAATCAAGTGTGCACTTCAATTTCAAATGAAATGCAAACCAAACAAATAAAGGGGCCCAATTCCCATCACCAAATCAAGGGACAAGGCATGCATGTCTATGTGTGCAATCCTAAGCATGTCAACTAGTATGCAACATGGGATGCAAACAAGAATGCTAGTATGCAAACGCACATACAAGGCAAGCATGCAAACCAAGCAAAGGGGTGGACTTAAACATGACTTAGGCAACTCCAATTAGGCCTAAAATCAGTGGCCAAAGTGCTCAAAAATATAGGCTAAACACACACGCACATGTGCACATATGATGGTCCAAGCTTTAAGCATTAAACTAGCAATTTTAAAACACATTTAAAAGAGGCTATCATGGACAATTAGCATGCAACATCAACTCTGAAAATCATGCTAGAATGTGGTGCCAAACCAACTCAAATGAAGCTAACATTAGCATGCAAATGGCCCAAATACTTGAAACAAGATAATGAAGCTTTGAAGCACATTTAGCACAACAAATATGGCATGCATTAAACAACTAAAAATAGATTTCTAGTATGTTAAAACAAGGCCAAAGGACTACTTAGATGGCATCTAAGTGGCTCAAATTCAAAGGCATGCACAATGGTCAAAACATAGGGCATACAACACATGCTCTCAAAGCAACAAAGAGGCAACTAAGGCAAGCATATGAGCATGCCAAAGGGACTGAAATTACATGTTGGATGGTTCCAAACCACCAAAATGATGCAATCAACACATGCTACATATTCACATACTTGAGGCATACAAGCCCGACAGGCCACAAATGCAAAGGAGCTATACTAAGCATGCCAAAATCGACCCAAACAACTTTGCATAGACCTAAAGCATGGCAAAATAAGCACAAAACATTCACAAGGCTAAGCCTAAAACATGCTCGAACAAAGGCCAACAACCTAAGGCATATTAAGGCAATTACAAGGCATTACATGGTAGGTATGCTAAGCATGCATGGTGTACCAAAACCAACACACAACATGATTATATTATGGTATAATAAGCATGAAATGCAGCCTAAACATGATCAACACACACTCAAACAAAGGCTTCCTCTAAAGGCCAAAAAGTGCCCTTTCAAGGACAACAAGGAGAGGGGGTGGCCCTCCCCTTTTGGAGACTTCAAGGCACCATCTCCACCACTGAAATCCCTCAAGATTTCAGTAGTGAAGAGGCCCAAACACCAAAGTCTCGAAACTCACCAAAATAGCACAAAATGGGGGGCCTTTCAAGGCCTAAGGGTGGTCAAACACACCCAAACCACAAAACACTCTTAACAAACAATCAAGAGAGCCTAAAAACAGAACTTTTTTATGTTATACACTAATCACAAAAATGGCTCTAAGATAGGTATAAATAAGATGCAAAAATGGGGTAAAAAGGACTAGTTTCTTACCCTTGAAGCCTTTCTTCAACAATGGTGATCTTGTTGCCTCCTTGAGCTTCAATCCAGTCAAAAATGGCAAGAACAAGCCCTTAGAACCTCAGTAGCCAAAGGAAGGTGGAGCACTAGGTGCTTGTGTGCAATAGTATGGACTAAAACACACACAAGAATAATATAGAGATAGGATATGTATTGAACCCTAACCCTAAAACCAGAGCTTCATTTGTGTTTTCTAAGCAAAAGGCTCTAATTTCTCTCTAACCCTTGAGCAAAGGAGAGGAGGGCTCCTCTTATAGAGGAGCCAATCTTGTAAACTTACAATGTAAGCTAACAAGAGGGGCATCCCTCCATACACGTGTATGGAGGGGAAGAAAATGCCAGCCAGCTGTTTCAAAATATCTCCAAAAGCAGCTGAACAGTAGTCGGCCAGCCAAAAATGTCATTTTGACAAAATTTACTGCCGGCCGGCAGTAAAGAGTGCCGACCGGCAACATACATTGCCGGCGGCAACAAAAACCAGCCGGTGGCCTCTAGCCACTGCCGGTGGTGTGTGGGGATGCCTCACAAGGCATTCCCTGCGCCTCCAAGGCAAAACACAGGTGTTTGGTGCAAAGCCAAACACAAAACGGTCGAGTTCGGAGATCCTGAGGCAGGGCGCGTAGCCGAGACCTCCTGGAACTCCAAACGAACACGAACATGGATCATCACCGAGTGTTCAAACGGTGACGTCCGAGTCTTGAGGACGGTCAAAAATGGGGTGTCTACAATTGTCTAGAGAAAGAGAGTGAGTTCACTTTAGTGAGAGAAAGCTAAGAGCTTGAAGGATTCAAGCTTGATTCTTGAAGGTTAAGAAGAGAAGCTCTAAGATTTGCAAGAATTTGGCTTGTTCAAGACTCTAGGTGAGAATTCAAGACTTAATTATCAGTTCAAGCCATCAAGTAGATCAATTCAAGAGCAATTTGTGATCATGTACAAAAATTGAACTAAAGATGATGAATTTGGAGTTAATTCATACATGCATACTTAGTTTAGTTTAATTTCAACATTTTGAACATGATTCATATCATGCATGTTTGAATTATCATGTTTTGAACCTTGATTACATGTTTTAAAAGGAATTTCTTACATGCATGGAGCATATGAGCTCAGTTTACTAATTTCATGAGTTTTGAAAAAAAGAGCTTGAAAGATTTTACACGCATGTTTTGCTTCTTAAGTTTCAAGATGAATTGTGAGCTATTGGCAAACTCTTGGGCCATGATTTTATGAAATAATCCTTAATTCATCATACTTTGCAAGTTTACAATGTTATCTCAAGTTTTGGGGCCCAAGAGATGTGTTTTGGAGAGTTGCATTTGAGTTTTGAACTTTGGGAGCAAATCTGGAAAACCCAGAATTTTGATTCCACGCTCGAGCGACCACCTTTATTTGCACACTTCCACTCGAGCAAAAAAAAGGTTGGCTCGAGCGTAAATTGCATGCTCTCAGAAGTTTGCGTGTTTGGGAGCACGCTCGAGCGACAAGACTTGCACTCGAGCGAGCGAGGACCTGTATCTCACGCTCGAGCAAGCATCGAGCGACCATCGAGCAGAAATTGCACGCAACCAGAACTTTTTCATATTTTGCAGACTTCTCGAGCGAAGGAGTGTGCGCTCGAGCAACCACTCACATTCGGTATGTCCGCTCGAGCGAAGAAAGCTACACTCGAGCGAGACTCTTGTTTTCAACAAGTTTTGAAAAATAATTTCTAGTGCATTTTGGCATCCTCATTGCATCTTAGGCATTCCTAAGCCTTAGTTTAGCCATTGTAATGAGGATATGAATTAGAAACATACTAAGAAAGGAATGTACTAAGTTAAGAGATTACAAGTATGTGTTTTGAGCAATGTGATAAGAAGAACAAGAATCAATGTAAAGAAAGCTAAGCCGTGATGGCCATATGAATGTGTAATGATATGATATTTTTGTGTTTGTAGGTCAACGTCCGAAGACTAACCAATCGTTTCTGGAAGCCCACTGTGAGTAACGTTATTGTAAAGATATGTTTATATGAATTATGTTCCAAATGTGATATGTTAAGTCATGATTTCTGAAATGATTATTTACATGAACGAATGTCCTATGTTTGAAATCTATTGTGGCATCCATAGATAGTCCCAAGTCATGGGGGACGGCATGTTAATGCGAGTCCATGACATATATGTGATACGAGATCTCGTTAGCCACTTCATTGTGGTGATATGTGTTTAATCGGTATCTGGAACTGATTACTCTAGTCGGAAGACGATATGTGATGTGTTCTATGGGATGTACCATTAGTATGTTTAGATATGAGAATGATTATGTTATGATTTGTCTTATGATTATGAAATGTTCGGAATTCGTTCACTAACCCCTTTACCTTAATGTTATTCACTGGGCTTTAGCTCACTGTGTGTATATATATGTATAGGTGAGCATTTTGGAGATCGAGCCTGAAGACTTTTGTCTGGATCTGTGTTATGTTGTCAGCCAACCCTTGTGCCTCACGTGGAGGTTCCGAAAGTGTCATGTCTTATAAGTTATGGTTATTTCTGTATATTGCTTGACTTGCTTAGGGTGCACCAATTTTATGCTAAATTTGAGAAATGCGAGTTTTGGCTGACTGAAGTGAAGTTTTTGTTACATGTTATGTCGAGAGAATGAGTAACTGTAGATTCTTCTAAGATAGATGTTGTGCAAGATTGGAAACAACCTAAAAATATTTTTGAAATTCAGAGTTTCCTGGGGTTAGCCGGGTATTATTGTTGTTTTGTAACGGACTTCTCTAGATTAGCCGCACCATTGACCAGGTCGACAAGAAAAGGTTGCAAATTTGTTTGGAACGAGACTTGGGAGAAGTCATTCCAAGAAATTAAGACTAGGTTGACCACTGTACCGGTTTTGATAATTCTGGAAAGAGGCTTGGGTTATGCAATCTATTGTGATGCATCCCGGGATGGACTTGGTTGTGTATTGATGCAAGAAAGAAAGGTTGTGGCCTATGGTTCACGATAATTGAAAACTCATGAGAAGAACTACCCCACCCATGATTTAGAGTTAGCGGCAGTAATTTTTGCTTTGAAGATTTGGAGGCATTATTTGTATGGTGAAAAGTTTGATGTCTTCTCCAATCATAAGAGTCTAAAATGCTTGTTTTCCCAAAAAGACTTGAACATATGCCAACGGAGATGGATGGAATTTATGGAGGATTATGACTTTAAGTTACACTATCATTCGAAGAAGGCCAATGTAGTGGCCGATGCCTTGAGTCAGAAATCTATGAGTAGTTTGGCAAGTGTGGCCATTCGAGAATGGGATATGCTAGGTGATATCGGTGAGATTGATTTGCATCTGGACGAGTCTAGCAAGGGTGCTACCTTATTTACTTTGATTGCTTAACCTTCCTTGATTAGTAGAGTCACAGAGGCTCAGCAGGGTGACCGTGAGGTGGAGACAATATGTGATAGGATCTCCAACGAGAAGGAAGAGAAGGGTTTGAACATCTACTTGGATTTGAGTGTGAGATATTTAGATCGTTTGTTTATGTCAGAATTTTGTAGAGAGGAGGTACTCCGAGAATTTCATCATTCCCGTCTTGCGGTACATTCGGGAGGCACAAAAATGTATCATGATCTTAGTCACTAGTATTGGTGGAGAGGAATGAAGCAAGACATTGCCTTATTTGTTTCGAAATGCCTTACTTGTCAACAAGTAAAGGCCGAGCATCAAAAGCCAGTGGGTTTGCTACAACCATTACTGATAGCCAAGTAGAAATGGGAGCATGCCGCTTGGGTGATTGTTGATAGGTTGACTAAGTCTATGCACTTGATTCCGATGCGAACTGGCGACTCAGTTGATAATTTGGCAGAGTTGTACATTGGAGAGATAGTTCGATTTTATGGGGTCCTTGTGACCATTGTCTCGGATAAAGATAATCGTTTCACTGCTCATTTGTGGCAAAACCTTCAAGAGGCATTAGGAACTAAATTGACCCTTTGCATCGCTTATTATTCTCAGATCAATGGGAAGTCAGAGCGTACTATTCAAATTTTGGAGGACATGCTTACAGTTTGTGTCCTTGATTTCAAGGGGTCTTGGGAGAGGCACCTACCGTTGATTGAGTTCACCTATAACAATAGTTATCAGGCAAATATCGAGATGGCACCGTTTGAGGCTTTGTATGGCTGACCTTGTAGATCACCAGTTTGTTGGGCCGAGGTAGGTGATGCACCAACGTTGGGCCCGGAGATTATTAGGGAGACTATTAAGAAAGTTGCTTTCATTCGACAGAAGTTAGCAACAGCTCAAAGCCGACAGAAGAGTTATGCCGATAAGAGAAGATGACCTCTATCTTTCGAGGTTGGTGACCATATATTTCTTAAAATTTCACCGAGACAGGGTTTGATAAGATTTGGTAAGAGTGGAAAGTTGTCTCCAAAGTTTATTAGACCTTTTAAGATTTTACATCGAATTGGAGAAGTAGCATACCGTCTAGCCTTACCGCCACAGCTTTCAGGGGTTCACAACGTGTTCCATGTATCTATGCCTAGGAAGTACGAACCCAACCCTTTACATGTACTTGATTGGGCTGATTTGGAGGTAGACGAAGATGCCTCATACGAAGAACGACCAATTCAAATTCTAGATGCTCGAGAACAAGTGTTAAGGGGAAAGACCATACTGTTAATAAAGGTGTTGTGGAGGCACCATGGGGTTGAGAAAGCAACTTGGAAACATGAGGCAGAAATCCGCTCCAAGTATCCGGATTTGTTTGAGAACACTTAGTTTGTTCTAGATTGTAAATTTTCTCTTGTGTTTGAAAATAAATAGTTGAAATTGTAAAACCACTTGTTGTTATGATTGTTGTTGTCTTTTAAGCATGAGAATTGTTGTAGAATTATTACAATTGTTGTTGGACTTATGCTTGTAGTGGTCATATTAGTGGTTGTTGGATTATGGCCTTGGCCCATGGAAATTTTTTGATAATGATGATGAAATGTTGTTGAGATTGAGATCTCCATGCTATAATTGATTTGTTGCTATTATGGATTTATTTTATCATTAGTGTGGTTATCACCGCTCGGAGCCTTGTTGTTGTTATGTTCTTGTTCTTTGGAGGTGTTGGTGAGAGATGTAACCAAATTTCGAGGGCGAAATTTCCTAAGGGGGGAGAGGTTGTGATGTCCCAGGTCTTGGGCTTGAATAGTATTGTGTAGTAGGGTAGTATGCATTTCTATCGATGTTTTGTTTACCATATCGGGTCGTTGAGATTCCTTTTATACTCTTACTTAACCTCTTTTAACTTTTCCGGGTTGAAAATTTTAAATTTTGGGTTTTGGAACTTGTTTCGATATACAAAATCAAACTTTGGGTTTCTGGGCAAAACTGCTCATGTGGAATTGGGAACTGCTTGAGCGGATCATCACAGAGTTTTTTTGGGTTTTTTGGGCAGAAAACCCCTCGAACGAATTTTGGGTCCCGCACGAGCGGATTTTGGTGAAATTTTCTAGGCAGCTCTCTAGAGCAATTCGCCCATAAGGCAAAAATTTCTGCTCATGCGGATTGAAAAGTCCACTCATGCGGAATTGAAATCGCTCATGCAAATTTCGATGTGTCTGTCTCGGAATTCGTGCTCTTTTCCTCCAAACTGATGCCAAAAATATGATTCATATAGATTTTTCATTCCTCTCTCTCTCTCTCTCTCTCTCTCTCTCTCTCTCTTTCTCTATACTCATCTTTTCTCTCCATTCTCTCTACAAACATACCCAAATCTAACTTCTCTCTAAGATATAGCTCAAATCTTCAAGAGTTTAAGGGGGCTTTTTACATCAAATCGAAGAGGGTGACGAGGGCTACATTTGTAACTGATTGGATCGTGTTTTCGTCAACTTTGAGTTCTAGGGTTTTCTTCCTCTTCATCTCCCAAGCTTGAGGTAGGTATAATCTTTGAGTTATATATATATATATATTTGCAAGATTATACTTGTTTCAAGTATTTATTACACGTTTGAGTTATGATTTTGGGTTGTTAAACTGTAGATGATGTTAGAAGATGATTTTATCTTCTTTTTTTTTTTTTTCCCAAAACCTTTGAGAATATGAGTTATCTTCTAAGGTGTGGGTATTGTTTTGGAAAAAACTTTTCAAAAATGAAACAAAAATCTTGTTTTGGTGGACACCCTAAAATTTGGGGATTTTGGGAAAAAATTCAGGTATTGTGAAATTTATGCTTGGTAAATTGTTATGTGAAGAAATGATGGAGAAATTCCTATGGTTGTATCAAATGAAGGAATTTCATGAAGGAAATGAGAATAGTTGATTTTAAAACTTATCGTTAGTTTGTCTTGGAAAACCGAGTTTAGAAAATGATGTTTAACATGTGGAAAATACTTGAATGTTGATATTATTATATTGTCTCTTGGAAATATATATTATGATAAGAGATGTGGAATTTGATCACAATGAAGGATTGTGTGGATGAATTGAGAAATTTCGAAATTTCAAGGCATTGATATAGAAATACATTGCATTGGCACTTGATTTCATTATCATCACCTTTTGAATTGGTGAGATTATTAAATAAAACTTTATTATTGCATTAGACATTTGCATCACCATTCCATTTTATCATAGATGCAACTGATTTTGAATATTGTATTGGAAAAGTATTATTTTGAGAAAGGATATTGTTTTGTGAAACAAGATTATATTGATTTGTTTTGGGGGTAAATACGTTGGTAAGTCCGAATAGGGGGTGCAGGTTGTATTGGTTAAGTTGGCCAAAGTGTCCATGGTGAAAGATCGAAAACACTCGCGGCGGAGATACCATGTGCCTTCCGGTTAACAATCGGTAAAGTGGGATTGGTAGTGCTTGTTATGCCTACTTGCAGACACCAACCCTGGGATTACTAAATCGTATTTACTGCCCCGTTGAACTACATTGAAATCGTTGAATTGTAAAATTCTCAAATTGCATTATGCACAAAGGTTTCAAAAGATAGAGACAAATGTTTTTGAACATGGTATAGCACGTGCATTCATCTTAGGAGATTGTATAAAATGTATATACATTGTTAAGATTTTCCTACTGGACTTTGTGTTCACCCTATGGGATTTTGTGCAAGAAATAATGTGGTGATGCCGCCGAGTTAGAGGCATGTAATATATTTTGAGAGTACAAGGTTATTTTCTTTTGTAGTAATTATTTTTGACAAGCCAAGGGCTTTATATGTATGGGTTCGAAAATCACTTTTGTGTAGCTGGGCTTAAGTCTTGAAATTTGTAGCCCTTGAGGACATTAATTTGTACTTGACTTATTGTGCCACATGCTATAGATTCATATTCTAGGAATGTTGAATATATATATTCGCATGTGGAATATCATTTGTAAATCTCTTGATGACTAATGAATGCAAATGTTAGAGATTTGATGATAATGTCAATATTGGGGCTTTATTTTTGTTTACATTAAACAATAGAAGTTTTGAGTTGGAATTCAAGATAATGTAATTGGAAGTTGATGAATCTATATTGTGTTGATTTTCGAGGCATGACATAATAAGTAGACTTATTGTTCCAGAGGTCCAATGATAATTAATGACATTTTTTATTAACATATTAAAAAATGTCACTAATTGTTAATTTTTAGTGACAGTTTGAAAATTGTCACAAAAAATATCATTAATTATAAGTTTTAGCGAAAGTTTAAAAAAATCGTCACAAAAAAATATCACTAATTTTCAACTTTTAGCGATAGTTTGAAAAATTCATCATAGAAAAACGTCACTAATTGTAAGTTTATCGACAATTTAGAAAAACCATGACAAAAAAAAAAAAAAAGTCACTAATTATCAATTTTTAGCGATATATATAAAAAATCGACATAAAAATTATTTTTCACAACGACTTTATTAGCACTTATTTTCAATAGGACTTAATGAGAATTAAGTCTAACTATTATGACCTATTGGTAGTTTACCCTTTAGATATTTTATGTACATCTATATTGAGTTTAATAACTAAAAATACATTTTTTTTTCATTAGGTTTACTTAACGAAAATAGGCAGATGATTTAAATTGAAAATAAATCAAAAAATTAAGATTTAAATTGACAAAATTAAAGAAATCAAGATTTATTTTGTTATAAGGATAAAACGGTGATATTTTTTTCTTTTTTGTAATTTCTGTAATATATAATTAACCATTTGCAGGTAATTTTAAATTGAAAACGAAATCATGGGGGATTCGGTCAAAGCCCCTTCATGATATAACTTTTAATTTAGATGTCGGTTTTTAATAAAATTAGTATTTTTAGAGTCCAAATTAGTTTTTTTATAATCCTCTAAGATCCAAGTTGACTAAGAAATTCTTTAAAAAAAAAAATTTACCGTCGTAATTGACATAAGTAGTAAAAGTTTACTCAATTTCATAGTAAAATTTTACTGTTAATCATAATAAAATTTTACAGTTGACGTTAGTTTCAACAGGAAAAAAAATTACGATTTTTTTTTTTATAAAGAATTTCATAGCCAACAATATGGATTTTTTTTTAGTAGATATTGACGAGAGGATTTTAAAACTACTAATTTTATTAAAAACCAACATATAAATAAATAATTATACCATTTTAAAGTTTAAAATATAAAAGTAGTTAGTAAGGGCAAGATTATATATTAAAAAAAATGGAAACAAATTTTTTTGTCCTTGATGAAAGAGGCACTTCTTCTCCAAGGGGCTTACAAATTAAAAAAAGTTTGGATTATCCTTTTTACTTTAAAGGGAACCAATGAGTGACTTTTGATCAAATATCCCTTCTAAAAATTATGTATTATTACAAACAACAATACTATATCTCCCTAATTCATGGCCCCTAAATAACCCCTAATGATATGACATTAAGGTTAGACCACACATGATGGAATATTTGACAAATCAAAATTTGATACTTGTCAGACACATTATTAAGGGTGATAAATTAGGTGTCTCCAGCATTTTTCTAACACAAATGATTAATTTCTAGTTAGTCCCATTAAGTAGACTTAAATACTTATGCAGTATTGTTACATTTTGAATACACCAATAAATTCTACAATATTATGTTGCCCTCATTAAATTATTATCAATCAAGTTTTTTTATCTTCTCTCTCTCTCTCTCTCTCTCTCTCTCTCTCTCTCTCTGATAACCCTGTTCCGTATTATGCTAATTAGTCTTAATTGTGATTGTGATTATGTGTTTGATATGATTTGGTGTGCTATTTATATGAATATATGTGGTTTTGAATTTATACATGTTCACCGTAGGAATATCTGTTCAACTTACTGTTATAAACTGAAAATTGATGGCCTTATCGGCCACAGAAACCAAAATTTACTACGCCATTGTGATTAGCGTAATTTTTAGAGCTTATGGTAAAATTTAATTGAAAATTTATTCGGATCAAAATAATTAGATTCAGAACGATTAATTAAGTATTATTTAACTCTAATCAAATGTGATTAGTGAGAGACTATAAAAGGAGGTCTATTATGCTTATATTCATCTATTTTGAGCTCAAAACCGAAAATTGCTCCAAGGAAAGGGAGTGAGGGTCAGCTAGAAAGAGAGAGAGGGAAACAATTGAAGTTTGATCTTGAAGCTTGAATAATTTGAAGACCAACTCAAGAATTAAGCATAAGTTTGGAAGATTGAGGCTCCTAGGTGAGTAACCAACCCTTAATTCATGGGTTTGAGTTGTAACCATATGATTTCAAAAGGAATAGCTTACCTAGAACAAGAATTGTGTCATAATTGGTGAAATTGAAGTTAATTTGCACATGCATGTATAGGATCACCATGATTTTGCATAATCAAGCATGTATTAAGTTGAATGTGGGAAAATGAGTGTTAAAGCATACATGCAAGCATGGTTTTGTTGTTTTTCATGGTTATGAGCATCATTAGTGCCATTTGAAATGGAATTGGGCCCGAAGACTAACATGCATGTTGAATTGATAGAGATATGAATTTGGTATGAAATTGAATGCATGAGTTTTGATTATACAAAGGAAATGTTGGATAATTTGAGAATTTGATGATGATTTTGAGCAAATTGGTGTCATACTCTTTCATTCTCACATAGTGTGATGTATTTGCATGTTTTGAACCAAAATTATGAGCTTTGGAACCTTTGAATGTCGAATTTGAGCTCAAGAACAAGTTCTGGAAAACCCAGAATTCTTGAAGTCCGCTCGAGCGGGGGAACCGCCGCTCGAGCGTAAAATACGGGCTCCCAAATTATTTTGCAGACATTGATGTCCGCTCGAGCGAGGAAGTTCACGCTTGAGCGGGGAGCTATGCAGAATGACCTTCAGCTCGAGCGTCCGAGTTCGCGCTCGAGCGTAAAAATGAGGTGACCAGTACTTTTACAGACCTAATGGGTCCACTCGAGTGGGGAAGTCCACGCTCGAACGGGGACTCATGTTTCAGAAATTTTATAAAAGTGTTCTGTGTTTCATTTTTTCGTTCTCTTTCACTTCTAAGTACTCTTAGGCATGCATTGAGCATTATGAATGAATTAAAAAGGATAAGAAAGAAGCCTAAGAGGGATGTATGAATTAAGAACGGATTGAATCGTTTGTGACCCATATGTGTTATGTAATGTGTAGGGTCGAGCTCCAGGGTGAATCCACCGGCAGATCACTGTGAGTAATATCTTAACAAAGATATCTAAAGTAGGTTATTTGTCCAATTGCTTACTTCTATATAAGTCTTATAAGTTCATTAATGTGAATGGTGGACGAATGTTTGTTATGCCATATGATTAGGCCAGAGGCCAGTCTGACATGAATAAAAAAATGAATGGGCCAGAGGCCAGTCTGACATGAATAAAAGAATGAATGGGCCAGAGGCCAGTCTGACATGAATAAAAGAATGAATGGGCCAGAGGCCAGTTTGACATGAATGGAAGAATGAATGGGCCAAAGGCCGTTTAACATGATTGGATTGGGCCCAAGGCCGTCTGATGTGTTTGAAACCACAGTTAATTGATATATATATATACTAGACAAAAATATGAATTGGGCCCAAGGCCATTTGGTGCATGTTGTTCTAAATACTGTTCATGTATTTTTCGTATTTGATATTATTCACTGGGCTTTCGCTCACGCTCATTCATGTGTCTGTAGGTGAGCCAAGGGAGGTCCAAACCCAGCCTCAGTGAAGTTTGTGAGAAACAGCCAAGGTTTTGAAGAGTCAACCCATACGTCTCACGCACGAGACTTGTTTTTGCCTTTTGCTAGTTTGCTATATTTTGTCATGTTGGCGAGAACTTTGGTTTACAGTTGTATATAGTTTTGATTGGCTGACTTAGACTTAAATGATCCTATATGTACAGAACCTTGTGTTATTACATATCTTGATATGAGTTGTTAACATGTGTATGTATGGGTTGTTATGACGTGCCATGTAAGCACAGCTCTATGGACAAAAGTTTGAATTTGCTTCCGTTTGGCCCCTTTACTCTAATGAGTTATGTCTTGTTTGGTTTGAAGCCGTAGGCAATCCCCTGATTACTTGCCAGTTATGTCCTTAACCCATAGGGGCGGGTTCGGGTCATGACACATACACACACACACACACTCTCTCTCTCTCTCTCTCTCTCTCTCTCTAAAAGCTTCATACCAATATTGTCCATCACCACTGTTACTGTAGCCATTCACTCCCCACCATTATCGTTGTAGTTTAGCTGCCATCATAGTTCACGAACTATTTGCACCATCGTCAATTTACAAACCACCACCATTGTTCACTAACCACATCCACCGTCGTAGATCCACCACCACCATAGCAAATCTATACTCCATTGTTGTCAATCTATAATATATTGTCACCGTTCTGCACAACATCACCACTGCCTCTACCATTCTCGATCATCATCATCCTCGTTAGCTACCATTTTCTAGTGACCTTATCTAGATCTACACCGATCTAGTTGTTCTAGCGGTGAAATCGGTTCTAAATAACTTTAAAAAAAGGTGATTTACTATATATCTCATTTTTTTTTTCTCAAACCAGAGCTGTTGTAAATCAGATTCAAATTTATTTTCCAGTGATAAATTTATCAGTCTCTCATATTCTCTATGTGTGTGGAAAAGGAGGTTCTTATAAGTGAGAGAGTGAACATAAGTAAGAGTGAGTGAATCAAATTTGTTGTTTATAATTTTTTTTTACGAATCATCTGCGCTAAATTTATCATTGAATGTGTTTTTGATAAATTTATTAGGTCAATCTTTATTAATTCCTCTATGTTTATGTCTATGTGTAGTTGCATTGCTGTGAGTGAAAAAAATATATATTAATAAATGACAATGAGGGAGTAAGTATGTGTATGTAAATGTGTGAGAATAAGTAACTGTGTGGTGGAGGTGGCAATAGTAACATGTTAGTGATAGATGTTATTTTTGTTGGAGGTGATTGCTGGAAATTATCGCCAGAAGTGGTCATTGACACCCAAAGATGATCGCTAATAATCGGAGACAGCAACTAGAGGTGGTCGGTAGCAGGGGAGGATGGAGTCATAATAGTGTTGATAATAAGGATAAAGAAGGTGAATGAAGGACATTTTAGAGATACTGATAAGTAAAGAAAATGTAACTATACGTAACTAAATATGATCAGTAAGACTAGTTGTAATTGTTCCTAATAGAAAAAACATAGTATAGTAGATTGATTTGCCAGGTCACATGTCAACCCATATTATAAATGGGCCCAAATTGACCACCTATTAATTTTGGAAAGACTGATTGAAAAGTTCTATTAGGAAGATGGGTACACCAATAAGACACTTTGACTTTTTGGTGTGTTAAAATATCCTATTCACTTTTATTTGTTACCACAAAATCCTATTTTTTATTTAGGTAAATTTCACTTTGCACCCCTGCACTTGGTACCAAATGTCACTTTGACCCTCACATAGGAAATCATAGTAGTCAACCCCTTGCACTTTTGGTCAAATCCCACTTTGGTCCCTACATACGAAATCGTGACAGTCAACCCCTATGCACTTTTACTCAAATCCCACTTTGGTCTCTACACAAGTGTCAATGTCTCTCTTATGTTATTTCATTTTTAAATCTTTAACAAAACCCAGTCATGTGACAAAAATGTGACTATGAAATGAGGGTAAGAGAGAAAAATCATCCATGTTTCCCACCAATATTTGTCCCACGTGATAAGCACATGAGATGACGAGGCAAGTAGAGCTTTTGAAATTAAAAAAATGCAACAAAGAAATCAAAGAGAAAGAAAGATGAATAGACAGAAGACTATGTTACTGTGAAAATAGAGTTTCGTGATTCCAATTTATGTAAAACTCTAGTTCGTCTTCTTAATTATTCACAATCTGCATTTTGTTTTAGCCTAATACAGTTATATTTCGATGCAAATATTGGGATAAAGTGTGTATGGGTGAAAAATGTAGATGATTTTTCTTTCTTACCCTCATGTCGTAGTCTGCTTCTTATCACATGATTAGATTTTGTTAAAGATTTAAACAATTAAGTAACAAAAATGGGACATTGAAAATTGTGTAGGGACCAAAGTGAGATTTTACCAAAAGTACAGGGGATTGACTGTCACAATTTCATGTATAGGGACCAAAGTGAGATTTGACCAGAAGTGCAGAGGGTTGACTGTTATGATTTTATGTGTGCAAAATGTAATTACCCAAAGTGTGTTTTTAGCAATGATTTTGACAGAACCAACTTTCAACGATAGATTGATACACTTATGAGACTTAATGACGCAATGTCCTTATAACAGGACTTAGGAGTAATTACCCCTTAATTTTGTTGAAGTAATTATCAAAATAATTAAATAATTATGGAGTCAAATTAAATATTGCACAAAAATCATAACTATTAGAAGACAACAAATTTATGTGGTTAGGCAAACTTCTCTACATCTATGGATAGTACCTCTCATCCACTATATTAAATATGTATTATATATCACATCTCTAAATATATGAATATGCAATAATCAGACTGGGGTAGGGTAATCTCACTTTCTTTAAGGAAATTCAAGATCTTCTCAATTGGTAAAACCATCACTTCCTTATGCAGTAGAATATTTCATATTGACCTATCTTCTCTAAGATACAACAACCCGTCAGAATGAGTCAATCAATAGTCAGCATAGATGATAATCAATTACATGAATACATGTAACACATGATCAAAACTCAATCATTCTACACTGAGTTCAATAGCTAATGATCATGGTCAGAACATAATCAATTACATGAATTTTTGCCATTGTAATCACTAACCACCACACCTCTTATAATTAATACCATTATTCATATAGCTATTAAATGAGAAATCAGTCAAAAAATTGTAAAATTTTACTCTTGCAAAGAGAAAATTTTACTATTTCGCTATTGAACGTACTAAAATTATATTTTCGTTTGAGATCTCAAAATCAATATCCAAACTAATAATGATAAAAAAAACAACACTAAAATAAAAATATATACATGTAGAGAGAAAGAGAAAAAGATATAGAGAGCACATATATTGCCTCAGATCTGATTCAAACTAGAGTAAAATTTTACTGTCTAAAAAATAGAGTATCATGAAGAGACAAAGAGAAAGACATAGAGAGAATATAGATCTGAGATGACAGATCTCAGATCTGAGGTCATCAATATTAGATCTGAGGTCTTGGAGGCGAAGGATGACAATGGAGGTTGTCGATGGTACAGTGGCATCGAATGATGCCGGTGGTTGAGATGGTGGTGGAAGAAATGGTGGTGGTGGTGGTAGCAATGACAAATGGCGCCGGTGCTTGAGACGGTGGTAGTAGAGGTAGAGGAGGTGGTCGAAACTATGGTTGTTGTGGTCCTAGAGATGGTGGTGGTGGTGGTGGTGGTGTAGACAGTGGTGGTGGTAGTGGATAGAGCTCTTAGAAAGAGATAGAGAGAGAAAGAGAAAGTTGAGACTAATTGAGTGAGAGACACAGGAAAAATATAGAGAGAGTGTGTGTCTATGAAGCGGTAAATTTGTCACACAATACAAATTTGAAATTTTTTGTCCTTCTTACAAGATTTCTTTATTTTAGAGAAGTTTATGAACCAAAAAAATTAGAGTTTGTCCTTTTCAAGAAAAACGGACTCTAGGATGGGGTTATGGCAAAAAAATCCCTTAAAATAATGGGTCATTTTTCAAAAAGTTCTATTTTTAAGTGTTATACTCTATTTAACCCATCTTCTTTTTTTAATATTCCATTAGGCTGTGTCTAGGGTAATATAACCAAATCACCCTTCCAAATATTTTTCTTATGCTTCTATTTTGAAACCAATACACAATAAAAAAATTAAAAAAAACTTCTCATTGCATGGAGAAAATCTCTCACTTATTCTATGGAAAAAAATCTCTCATTCTATAGAGAAAATATCTCCCTCATCCCATGGACAAAAGTTTTCCTTTCTTCCATGGAGATTTTCTCCATGGTTTTTTTTTTATTTATTCTATGGAGAAAATCTCTCCCTCATTTCAAGGAAAAAATCTCTCCTTTATTCCACATAAAAAATCTCTCACAATCCCAAAATCTAAAATCATTTACATTATGAAAATCTCACTAAATATTCATATGAACTTTCACATTACAAATGCATGTTAGTAAATAACATCCCCTCATGGAATCATACTCAATGTTATATGAGTGTGTGAACATTAATATTTGGTGCGACTACCTAATTGTATTGTAGAATTAATGTGAATATTCACATCTTTATGTATAGACTATGTTTGTGACCAAAATAACATTGTTGTTTGTGCTACTATGACTATTTTTTAATGTTAATATTAACATTGATTGTGATTTGTGAGTAATGCATTAATTGTTGATGTTATGTTGTTTTGGTATAATAAAGAGATTGTGAACATTCACATTGTTGGTAATTACTTCTTATTGTGTACGCATAACCATTGATTTAGGGTGCATTGTGGTAAATGCATTATAATAATCATGTAATCATCAGTCTATATTACGCATCATTCAACCATTATATGCTTCTAATGTTAAAGTTCACGTTATCAAATACAAAGTATTAAAATCTGATAATTCACAACAACAATGACTCTGATGTAAACCTTCACATTAATTGAAAATATCCAATCTATAAGCATACACACACTATATATAATACTATATCAATCTATCTCAAAAAAAAAAAAAAAAAAAAAAAAAAAAAAGAATCGAATAAATAAAGAAGTGTTCAGTTCAGGTAATAAGACTTTTAACTTGTTCAAAGACAGTATGATATTTCTCACCTTCAACTGTATGTAATGGTTCATTGTCAAAAGATCGATTCAGTAAATTACAATTCAAAAAAATCCATTCAACCTATCAAAATCAAGTTATAAACATTTTATAGTCATCAATATTGAAATCTCAAAATAGAATGATAGGTTTACTCATCCAACAAATTGACCTTGCAATGTGTCCAAGAAAGTAAGTTCGAAAGCCTGATTTACAACAATAAATGAAAATGGTGCTAATCTTTGTCCATCAATTCTAAACTTGTAATAGATATGAAAAATCGTTCCTACGATCTCTAACTAGAAGAAAATAGAGTTTCAAAACCACAACAATGGAAAAAGGCAATTTTTGTTTTGTTCTCTCACCACCAACATGTAAATGAAACCCCTACAAAAAACGTATCCACTAATTTCTCCAAGATCTTTGATCACCAAAACTGTAAAACAGAAAAAACAAAATATGTAAAAATGTATATATCTTATTGTGGGTAATACGTATTATCAAAATAGAATAAAGGGGTAATATAGTCCCAAAAACATTATAAATCCAGAAAAATGGACCTCCTGTAATAGAAGTGTAGATATATGGGATTTGGTGAAACACTAGAAAACTTTATGAATTTATTGGATTATAAATTTACTAAATGGGATTTACAAATAAATATCTCTAAAATATATATATATATATATGTATATGTATATATATGTGCATATGCGCCAACAAATTTAAACGTATTGAAGAAAGTACCCATAAGGCCTGAAATTGAACAAAGTTAGGCCTCATCAAAGTGACATAACAATAATTTCTTGGGTAAATTACACTTTATACCTTTACATTTGACACCAAATCTCATTTTGATCTCTACACATGAACTTATGATAGTCAACTCCCTGCACTTCTGGTTAAATCCCACTTTTTTCCTTGTACATGAAATTGTAGTCAATCCCCTGTATTTAATCAAATCTCACTTTAGTCCTTACACAAGTGTCAATATCCCCTTTCTATTACTCAATTGTTTAAATCTTTAACAAGAATCTAATAATGTGGCAAGAATATGATTGCGACATGAGGGTAAAAGAGGAAAATTATTTACATTCTCCACCAATACACACTTTGTCCCAAAATTTACATCAAATTATGACTGTATTAGGCTAAAACAAAACGCAGATTGTGAACGATTAAGAAGATGAGCTAGGGTTTTGCATAAATTGAAATCACGAAACTCTGTTTTTTAGGGTAACAATCGTCTATCCATTCATCTTCCTTTCTCTTTGATTTATTTGTTGCATTTTTATTTATTTTAAAAGCTCTATTTTCTTGCATCTCCGTCCCAATTTTTAGCATACATACACATAATGTATATATATATTGTATTATATAACTCTCACAAGCTTATCACGTAGGACAAAGTGTATTGGTAGGAAAATTGATGATTTTTCTCTTTTACTCGCATTTCGTAGGCACATTTTTGTCAAGTGATTGGATTTTGTTAAAAATTTTAAAATGAAGAAACAGAAGACGTTGACATTTGTGTAGGGACCAAAATGGGATTCGAGCAAAACTGTAGGAGGTGGACTGTTATGATTTCATGTGTAGGGATCAAAGTGGGATTTGACCAAAAGTGCAGGCGGTGACTATGATTTCATTTGTAGAGGTCAAAGTGAGATTTGGTGCAAAGTACAGAGGTACAAAGTGTAATTTACCTTAACTTCCCATATGTTTCTTCTGTTCTTGCGAGAAGCACGAGTTTTGAATTAGAACTTAACAACTTAACAAGATGGGAAATTTTATGCTACGTATCTCAAAAGGGGTGTGTATCATATTTCCCAATTACGAAATTTGTAATATTTAGTTTTGACTTATTATGGTATTAGTTATGATTTGCTTATCACTTAATTATATACATTGTGATATCGATTTTTATATTATTTTGGTGATGATTGAAAATACTTTTTATTGTGTTGGATTAAGTGGCCAAATAGCTCTTAATATTTTATTTATTAATGAAAGATAAAAATCTAAATGGGTAAATTACACTTACCTCTCTTGAAGTTTAGCATAATTACAGGAACCTCCCTTGTAGTTTCAATAATAACACAAATCTTTTTTTTTTTTTTTTGAAACTATTGTTAAGATTCATCCATTGTTAACATATTTGTTGATGTCACAAGTTATAAAGCCAAAAATGTAAAGGTTGCCCCTTATAGCGTTCCTAGTTTAGACCCGAACCGTTGATGTTCTGAATCCGGGTTTCATTTGTATTGTCTAGATATTCATACCATGTTTCTCCTTATTTCTCATTGAGCTTCAGTATTAGAGTGTCTTGGTTGTGTTTGGAATAGGTTGGTTGCTAGTTGGTTCAAACTGTTGTTGCCCAGAATTTGGCCTCTTCGCTCGAGCGAAGATTCTTGCACTCGAGTGAGCTTTGTGAGCTCCCAGTACTTTTGCAGGCCTGCAGAGATATTTGGGAGGTAGTGTTCTTTGCTCGAGCGAGACTTCTTGCACTTGAGCAACGGTCTTCTGTCTGTAAAACTTCTGACAGTGTGTATTTTGAGTTGGAGCGAAGCTTCTTGCACTCTAGCAGAACAACTTATTGTGTCTAGTTGCTCGAGCGACAACTCTTGCGCTCGAGCGAGCTGTGTGTATATCAGTTCATAAAAAGGTCATTTTACATCACTTATATTCATATATATATATAAAACGGTTCAAAACCCTAAGTTGAGACACTCTCTCTCTAAAACTCACACTCTCTCTACAAATACTCCAGGATTTACCCATTTCTCCACCCTACTCCCTTTGTTAAAAAGGCAGAGCTCATCTAAAGCTTCATTTTCATCCAAATAGAGTTGGGTTTCGACTTCATTCGTGTTTCATCCGTGCTTTTCTCGTCTTCTAGCTTTGAGGTAAGGATTCTCTACACTCTTTTATGATTTTTAACTTAGCTATTTGTTTTTATAAAGCAATCTTGTGATTTTTGGAGGATTTTGAATAAACCTAGGGCGTTGGTTTAAAATCAAAATAGGGGTTTTCAAATGGTTGTATGGAAAATGGTTGTGGGAGTGGAAATGACGTTGAGTGGTGATAAAATTGTTGATTTTGATACTTGGATTGAATTTTGGAAGAAAAAGGGTTTTGACCTAAATGTTTCAAATATTTATTTTGTATAAATAAATGGAATTAATGTTGGGAATGTGAAATTGAATGGATATTGATATAGATGGTTGAGTTTGATATGTATTATCACTTACCCTGAAATTCGGAGAGTTTATCTATATAGGAGATTTTATATATCTATTTAGAAATATTTGTTTTCGGCTATTAGTGGAGGATAGCTATGATTGTTGTAGAAATTGCATGAGGATTAGGTGAATTGAAACTAATTTATCATCTTTGTGCTTTGAACATTGTTAATCATTTAATACATTGCATATGTAAATGAAATTAAGAAAATGGGTGAATATTGGAAAGATGTATGTATCACCAAATTAATTTGGCTTGTATGTTCTGGGTGAAAGTCTCGAAAAATACGCGTATACATGGGTGCCGATTCCCGGGGACGAAATATCCATAAAATGGCAATATTAGTGCTTGTATAGATTACATTTACATGGGTGTTGTTTGACTGTTTCCTGCGGACAAAATATTCGTGAAAGGTTGTACTAGTTTGAGAATTGCTCCTTGTTTTCTATCATAAAGAGAATGATTTTGAGTATTTTGATATAGATTGAACATGGCATTGTTTTTTTGGAAAGAAAATGTAAAACATTTCGGTCATGAGCATTGTAAATGCATTTCACCTATATATCTTTTTTAAGATTCATATATTGTGTTAGATTATTTCTATTTGGTTTTGGCTCACCCTATTTGGGGAAAACCATTTTCAGGTGCTGGTGACATGCCTCCGCCAAGGCAGTAGCTTGGGAGGAGTCAGAGCAAGAGCTTCTTTTGTTGCATTCATTTTTGTACAACCAAGGCCTTTAAATGTATTGGACCTAAAGTCCACTTTTGTGTAGCCAAGAACTATCTTGGAAAGTTGTAAGCCTTTACGGAATTTTTTATCTGTTTAACTTCCATTTTTTTCTGTCATTTGTAATATATGCTATATATTCAGGGCTGGGCATTATGAATGCATACTGCATATGTTTCCTTTTTGTAATCCCAATTAGATTCAATGGAAGATAATTACTTTATTATTATTATTGTCGTTTTTGAATATTGTGGAGGGATTATGGTAATAAATTTCGGGACGTTACAATTTGGTGTTAGAGCGTACCAAGTTTGAATACTTTGGGTACATGGGAAGTGATTCTTACCACAATGGATTTATCTCGCTTGACAGAGATGTTTGTATGTTTGTAATGCTATGTGATAACATGTCTATGTGATTATATGGGTATGAGATTTAATTTCTAGGACATTGATTGAGTCTACAGTTTCTAGAAGTCCTATGAGAAAAGCACTTGATCACTGTTGGTTCTAATTGGAACTCTAGCAACGCCGTGGGACGGTCATTATCTAAGAAGGAAATTCATATGTGCTTATGTGACTATATGCTTACGTGGAGTGAATTACTGTTGTCCACCGTGTTTGGACTCAAGTGAGTTAGCTTTGGCACATTTTTAAATGTGCTAATCTATTTTGTTACCTTTATTAGGATGTCAAGACATGGACGTGGTGGTAGGCATGGTAGACCTAGATGGCAGGAGATACCGATACCGGATGATATCCCAACACAAAAAGAAGGAGTTGGTAAGGCCAATGTTGCTGAACCAGTCGGTTAGCAGGCCATGGACATTCTCAGGGCTGAGAATCAAGTCTAGGCCTATGTTGCTGAAATAAGGCCATCTTTTCTGAAGTGAGAGTTCTTCTAGTCCAACTCGGACGAGTTTTTGGGTGATCCCAAGGATGAGTGGCTAGAGCAAATACTGAAGATATTTGAGATGCTTGGCATCAAGGACAATGGACTAAGAGTGCCCTGGCATCCTTCTAGCTGAAGGGAGATGCGAGTTAATGGTGGAAGTATGTGTGTGGGCACATTGGAGTGACTTGGGAGGCTTTTGTCAACACCATCCAGGATAAGTTTTTGCCTCCCATTATTAGGGAGAAGTTAAGGGAGCAGTTCTCATAGCTCAAGTAGTTGAACACACTGGTAGCCGAGTTTGAGGTAGCCTTTACCAGTCTCTCTAGATTTATACCAGAGTTAGTGGCGACAGAGGAGCTCCGTTATGTGGAGTTCGAGAAAAGGTTAAGGACCGAGCTTCTTTTCAATAGTTGATTTGATGATTAGAGATTATGGACAACTTGTAGAGTCGACGGCTCATCTTGAGATCGTGATACAAATGGAGGAGGAGCAGATAAGGGGCTCTAAAAATAGTCAGGAGGTTCTGGGTGACAATAAGAGGCATAAGGGTTCTAAGCCACGGCAGTCCCAAGGAGCTCAGCCAAGGTCTACCTTTCCAGTACCGAGTTTAGGTTCTAGAGAGGTGGTCAGGGAGATTTCATGTTTCATGTGTGGCCAATTGGGCCACAAGTCTCCAACTTGCCCGTAAAAGGAAGGAAGGCAACGGTCTGCATCATTTTTAGCTCGTTCTCAGAGCCAGAGTTAGGGGAGAGGGCAACCGCTCACTTGTTATCAGTGTGGGCAGGTAGGGCACATGAAGAGGTTTTGTCCTCAGTTGGGTGGCACACCTGGTGCATCTGGTTCGAGGTAGACACAGAGCCACTAGCCTACACAGCCAGCTCAGGCCTCGAGGGTCAATCAGGGAGCCTCTTCAGCTCAGTCAGTGCATCAGGCTTATGCTCCAAGGGGTGAGCAGGTAGAGCAGAGGCCTTCAGAGCGTGTGTATGTTGTTACTGTGCCAGGCCTAGTACTAGCGCCTTTGATAGTGAGAAGTACTTTCTTGTTATGCAATTCTATTGATAATGTGTTGATTGATACGGCTACATCGCACTCATTTATCTCATCTGTATTTGCATCCAGTTTGGGATTAGAATTGGCTCGGTTAGCATCTCCTTTTAGTGAAAAGTCACCTATTGGTGATGAGATTGTCTTGGAGCAGGGGTGTCGGGGTTGTGACATAGAGGTTGCCATTCGCCGACTTCCTTTTACATTTGTGTTGATTGACATGTCGAGTTTTGATGCTATATTGGGTATGGACTAGTTGTCATCATATCGGGTTGTCATAGATTGCTACCGTAAGAGGATTACTGTATGTACCTTGAGTGGTGATTGCTTTTATTTCTTGGGGGACCGGGTTGATAGAGTCTTATCACCGGTGTATCATCCGCGTGGGCAAAGTGAGCTTAGTTTCCTTTTTGCCAATTTCTTGGGTAGTGAGTGTGATGAAGTCTGTGTTGAGTTGCCAAGGGTAGTTTGTGAATAACCGAATGTTTTTCTGAGGATCTGACTAGTTTACCACCTTACCGAGAGATTGAGTTCTCTATCGACTTAGTGCCTAGCACGACACCGATTTTTATGGCACCATATTGGTTTGCACTTACTGAGTTGAGTAAGTTGAAGAGCCAACTCCAAGAGCTGTTAGATAAGGGTTTTATCCACCCTAGTACTTCACCTTGGGAAGCACCGGCTCTCTTTTCCAAAAAGAAAGATGGTGCGTTGCGACTTTGTATTGATTACTGGAAATTGAACCAGGTAACTGTTAAGAACAAATACCCAATGTCTCGTATAAATGATATGTTTGATCAGTTGAAAGGGTCTTGTTGTTTTTCCAAGATAGACCTAAGATCGGGTTATTACCAGTTGAGGGTAACGGAGGAGAATATCCAGAAGACGGCATTCCGCACGCGGTATGGCCATTATAAGTTTCTAGTGATGCCTTTTGGGCTAACCAATGCACTAGCCGTGTTTATGGATCTGATAAATCGAATCTTCGGTGAGTTTCTAGACCGTCTTGTGGTCGTCTTTGTGGATGACATCTTGATTTACTCATCCTCTGAGGAAGAGCACGAGAAACACCTGCGAGTAGTACTTGAGTTGCTTAGAGCCCACAAACTTTATGCTAAGTTTGGAAAATGTGAATTCTGGTTAAAAGAAGTGAAGTTCTTAGGCTACGTGGTATCTGGGGAAGAAGTGACTGTGGATTCATCTCAGATAAAAAGCCATACAAGATTGGGAACAACTCAAAAATGCCTTTAAGATCCGTAGTTTCTTGGGGTTGGCTGGGTATTACCGTCATTTTGTGAAAGATTTCTCTAGATTACCCTCACCATTGACTAGACTGACGAGGAAAGGAATAAAGTTTGTGTGGAGTGAGACTTGTGAAAAGTCGTTCTAACAACTTAAAGTTAGACTTACCACGGCTCCAGTATTGATTATTTCGAAGAGGGATTTGGGCTATTCGATGCATTGTGATGCTTCACAGGAAGGTTTGGGTTTTGTATTGATACAAAAGGGGAAGGTAGTGGCCTATGGCTCACAATAGTTGAAAACACATGAGGGGAACTACCCTACTCATGACCTAGAGTTAGCGGCAGTGATCTTTGCCTTAAAGATTTGGTGGCATTATTTCTATGGCAAAAAGTTTAAAGTGTTTTCTGATCATAAGAGTCTAAAATATCTGTTTACACAGAAAGACTTGAATTTGAGATAGAGGAGGTAGATGTGGTTTATAGAAGATTATGACTTTGAGTTACATTATCACCCGGGGAAGGCCAATGTTGTGGCCGATGTTTTAAGTAGAAAACCCATTGGTAGTGTGGCTAGTATTGCCATTCAGAAATGGGAGATGTTAGGTTCTATTGGTGAGTTTGACTTACATCTTGGCAATTCTGTGGAATCTACAGCCTTGTTTTCGATAGTTACACAACCTACACTTGTGGACCGAGTGATAGAAGCACAGAGGGGTGACCTTGAAATGGAATCCCTCTGAGAAAAGATCTCTAGTGGAAATGTGGAGAAAGGCTTGAATGTGTATTCCAAATCGAGTGTTAGATACCGTGACCGTCTTTTCGTGTCGGAGTCTTGTCGAGAGGAAGTAGTCCAAGAGTTTCACCATTCACGCCTTGCGGTGTATCTGGGAGGCACAAAG
Source organism: Camellia granthamiana (assembly GCA_036172215.1). Taxonomy (NCBI): domain Eukaryota; kingdom Viridiplantae; phylum Streptophyta; class Magnoliopsida; order Ericales; family Theaceae; genus Camellia; species Camellia granthamiana. Next base: position 60,276,695 of record CM069916.1, on the reverse strand, counting down.
ATGTATCACGGCCTTAGTTTCCAGTTTTGGTGGAGGAAAATGAAGAAGGATGTGGCCGTGTTTGTATCGAGGTGCCTTACTTGTCAACAAGTGAAGGCTAAACATTAGAGGCCAACGGGTTTGTTACAACCCGTTCCTATAGCTGAGTAGAAGTGGGAGCATGTCACGATGGATTTTGTTGTGGTCTTCCTAGGACTCAACGGAGTAGTAATGCGATTTGGGTGGTAGTTGACCAGCTGACCAAATTGGAGCACATTATATCTATGTGCGTGAGTGACTCGGTAGATTATCTTGCTGACCTTTATATTAGGGACATAGTGAGGTTGCACGGGGTCCCTATAATGATTGTTTCAGATAGAGATCCGCATTCGCAGAGCCTACAGAATGCCTTGGGCACAAGATTGACTTTTAGCACTGCATACCATCCTCAGATTGAAATGAAATCCAAGCGTACTATTCAGATCCTTGAGGATATTCTTTGAGGTTGTGTTCTAACTTTAAGGGGTTGTGAGAGAGGCACTTTCCCTTAGTGGAGTTTGCCTATAATAATAGCTTCCAGTTGAGTATTGGCATGGCACCATTAAGGCCTTGTATAGCCGATCATGTAGATCCCCTATGTGTTTGGCCGAAGTGGGTAATGTACCTTTGTTGGTTCCAAAGTTAGTTCAGAAAATGACGGAGAAAGTTACACTTATCTGTAAGTGGTTGGTTACTACCCAGAGTCGCCAAAAAGTTATGCCGATCGTAGGAAAAGACCTTTGTCTTTTGAGGTAGGAGATCATGTCTTCTTGAAGATATCACCCACGCGGGGTTTGATGAGATTTGGAAGAGTAAGAAGTTATCTCCTAGATTTATTAGGCCTTTTGAGATCCTTGAGCGGATTGAAGAGGTAGCTTATTGCTTGGCTTTACCGCTACAGCTTTCCAGGGTCCATGATGTGTTTCATATTTGTATGCTTCGAAAGTATGAACTAGATCCATCGTACGTGTTGGATTGGACCGACTTAAGGGTAGAGGAGGATGCCTCGTATGAGGAGAGACCTGTGAGAATCTTGGATACTCGAGACCAAGTCTTGCGAGGCAAGACAACTCCTTTGGTAAAAGTATTGTGGCGATATCACGGGGTTGAGGAAGCAACTTGTGAACGTGAGTTAGAAGTCCGTGGGAAGTACCCAAACCTATTTCTTAACGTTTAACTATGTATTGAGACTTTTATGATGTTGATGTGATATAAACATTGTATATGTTTTGGAAATGTGAATTGTATATTTAGTATTGAAAACTTGTTTATCATGTTGATAAGAGTGAATGACCAGTGGATGAGTCATGATGTTGGAATTGATTAATTATCATTGCTGTAATTGGTTTAAACAAGATTTTAACGTTTGATTTAAAATTTCAGGGATGAAATTCCTTAAGGGGGGAAGGTTATAGCATTCCTGGTTTAGATCCAACTCGTTGGTGTTTGGAATTCGGGTTTCATTTGTCTTGTCTAGATATTCATATCGTGTTTCTCCTTATTTTTCATTGAGCTTGAGTATTGGAGTGTCTTGGTTGTGTTTGGAACAAGTTGGTTGCTAGTTGGTTCAAACTGTTGTTGCCTAGAATTTGGCCTCTTCGCTTGAGCGAAGATTCTTGCTCTCGAGCAAGCTTTATGAGCTCCCAGTACTTTTGTAGGCCTGCAGAGATACTGGGGAGGTAGTGTTTTTCGCTTGAGCAAGACTTCTTACGCTTGAGCGACGGTCTTCTATCTGTAAAACTTCTGGGAGTGTGTATTCTACGCTGGAGTGAAGCTTCTTGCGCTCTAGCGAACAACTTATTGTGTCTGGTCACTCGATTGACAATTGTTTCGCTTGAGCGAGCTGTGCGTATATCAATTCATAAAAAGGTCATTTTACATTACTTTTCCATCTCTCTCTCTCTCTCTAAAACAATTCAAAACCCTAAGTTGAAACACTCTCTCTCTACAAATACACCAAGATCTACCCATTTCTCCACCCTGTACTCCCCTTGTTAAAAAGGTAGAGCTCACCTAGAGCTTCATTTTCATCCAAATAAAGTTGGGTTTCGGCTTCATTCGAGTTTCATCCATACTTTTCTCGTCTTCTAACTTTGAGGTAAAGATTCTCTACACTCTTTTATGATTTTTAACTTAGCTATTTGTTTTTATAAAGCAATCTTGTCATTTTTGGAGGATTTTGAACAAACCTAAGGTTGTGGTTTAAAATCAAAAGAGGGGTTTTCAAATGTTTGTGGGAGTAGAAATGAGGTTGAGTGGTGATAAAATTATTAATTTTGATACTTGGTTTGATTTTGGAAGAAAAAGGGTTTTGACCTAAATGTTTCAAATTTTTATTTTGTATAAATAAATGGAATTAATGTTAGGAATGTGAAATTGGATGGATATTGATACATATGGTGTAGTTTGATATGTATTATCACTCACCCTGAAATTCGAAAAGTTTATTTGTATTAGAGATTTTATATATCTTTTTTGGGCTATCGGTGGAGGATAGCTATGATTATTGTAGAAATTGTATGAGAATTAGGTAAATTGAAACTAATTTATCATCTTTGTGCTTTGAACATTGTTGCTCATTTAATACATTGCATATGTAAATGAAATTGAGAAAATGGGTGAATGTTGGAAAGAAGTGTGTATCACCAAATTAAGTTGGCATGTGTGTCCAGGGTGAAAGTCTCGAAAAACGCGCGTATACATAGGTGCCGATTCCCATAGATGAAATATCCGTAAAATGACAATATTAATGCTTGTATAAACTATGTTTACATGGGTGCCGTTTGACAGTTTCCTGTGGATGAAATATCTGTGTAAGGTTGTACCGGTTTGAGAATTCCCCCTTGTTTTCTATTGTAAAGAGCACGACTTTGAGAATTTTGATACAGATTGAACATGGCATTGTTTTTTTGGAAAGAAAATGTAAAACATTTCGGTCATGAGCATTGTAAATGCATTTCACCTAAATATCTTTATTAAGATTCATATATTGTGTTAGATTATTTCTATTTGGTTTTGGCTCACCCTATTTGGAAAAAACCATTTTCAGGTGCTGGTGACATACCTCCGCCAAGGCAGTAGCTTGGGAGGAGTCAGAGCAAGAGCTTCTTTTGTTGTATTCATTTTTTGTACAGCCAAGGCCTTTAAATGTATTGGACCTAAAGTCTACTTTTGTTTAACCAAGAACTATCTTGGAAAATTGTAAGCCTTTAGGGCATTTCTTATCTGTTTAACTTCCATTCTTTTCTGTCATTGGTAATATATGCTATATATTTAGGGTTAGGCATTATGAATGTATACTGCATATGTTTCCCTTTTGTAATCGCAATTAGATTCAATGGAAGATAATTACTTTATTATTATTGTCGTTTATGAGTATTGTGGAGGGATTATGGTAATCAATTTCAGGGCGTTACACCCCTTATTTACCTATCTATTCAAATAATAAATTTCACTTACTTTCTTTGTGGTTTTGTATATAAATTAATAAAGATGCATGCATATTTGAACAATGTTGAACAAAATTCTTAAATTCTATATAATATTTTTAAAAAAAAATTAATTGTTAAGATATTATTGAAATAATTAACAAAAAAAATATTAATTTTCATTGATAAAATAACTAGAAAGAAATAATATCTCTCAAATTAATGTGATTTGTGGATAACACCCTAAAAATTTCATAAGACTTATTTCACACTATATAAACAACATACAATTTATAATTTAAATTAGTGCATTTATTGTTTGAATTTATAGTTAATGTATTTTTTATTCATAGAACAAACACACATTAAAAAGCCAACATGTGGCCATCAAACCTTATGCAAATTTAAAGGCTACTTACGACAGTAGTTCATGTACTTTAATTCTTATATCATTTGGTCTTTAGAATTTCAATTGGCTCGATTTTAATCTCGAATTTATGACTTTATCTTAATTTTGTCCGATTGATTACTCTTATAATTTTTTTGAAAAAATTACACCAGTAGTCCTGTAGCACTCTGTACTTCCTGTTATAATGGAATTGTATTTCATCTTCTTTTTTTTTTTTATTATCTTGATTGAGAACCTTCTAGTCAATATTTGATCCTTGGTTGAGGTGTTACCATAGTGGTTGGGTGAGATTGGAACAAAAATTCCAAATTCGAATAGTTGTTATTGAGTAGTCTTCACTCTTTTATCATTTTATCTCTCCACATTTCGAATCTGGATGTGAGGCTAAAACCATTGAAAAACTTACTTTTGGGGCTTTAATTTGAACACAATAACGACTCTAAACGGAGTCCGGACAAGAGAGTTATGCGTATTTGAAGTTTGCAAATTTGTATAGTGTACATAGTTTGCTCGAGCGTAACTTTTACCGCTCGAGGCGTCCGTAGACCCTTCCAGCTCTATTTGTCAAAATGGTCTGAGATATTGGAAGACTCGATTCACTGCTCAAGCGCACTTTTGACCGCTCGAGTGGTCTGTTTAGAATCAAATCTTTAAAGTCAGTTTTGGGTTAATCTCTTCCATAAAAAACACTAATGACATTATCAATCAGACTAACTTAACACAAAATCTAAAGTTAAAGGTCAAATTTGAGTCAATTGAAAGTGTAGAGACTAAAATGATACAATGAAAAAATGTAAGGACTATGGGTGTAATTTGCCCCTAAATTAAATAATCCATTTATTTGAAAAATACAATATATATATATATATGTATATAAACATGTCAAATTCTAAAAAAGACCACCAACTAATATTTTATGCATAGAAATAATTAGTAATAAATAAATTATTTAAAAAAAATATATGTTTAGAGATATTGAAGTTTGAATAAAAATTTAAAAATAACTAATTTTAATAAAAATTTATTTTAAAAGTACATATAAGTATTTTGAATATAGTTATTTTGATTTTTTATTTATTTATGTAATATGCTTATTTTGATAATAATTAGTAATAAAAAAAATTAATTAGAGAGTTCTATGGAAAAGATGATAGGCCTTGTGAGGAAGTGGTTTGGAAGTACTCTTCCGATCCTGGGGGACGCTCATGATCCTCAGCTAGTCACCTGAAAAGGAATAAACATTCCGATCGGGGGTGTCGGAATTAGCACTCCAACGGACAAGTCAGTCTCTACACTCTGGATTAGTTGCATTTTAAGTTAAGCATAATGGTTCTCACATACCTCTTTCTGGCTGACGTTCTTCTATTTATATCTTTTCTTTCCTGGACCTCGGGATTGGGCCCACTTTCGATTTGCCGTATAACTATTTATCCGGCTCCTTTTGTTGCAAATCGCTTTCCACTCGGCCCCCTTAATCAATCGGCTATTTGGCCGACTAGGGCCGAATGCGATATATATATTTCGACTCCTGGTCCAATTATTCAGCCTATTCACGTCTCTTATTATTCGGCCCCCACAATTGCCCCCCAAGCACTCCACTAACGACAGTTAGCTGGAGTGTTTGGTTTCGAACTCGAAAAGTCAGAGCCGAAATTCAACGGCTGACCTCATTCCAACGCATATGTCTGAGCACACGCCTCTCGGTTATCATTTCAACTTCCCGCCCCTTCGTACACTTCTATTTATTGTGATTTAAAATTTCGACGTCTTTTCAAATACATACACATTTTTAGGTGCTCGTCGCTGGACTGCCTTCCGAATTACCTCTGCAACTTCCTTTCCTTCACTATCCCCTTCGTCTCTTGTAAGTTCTCTCCCTCTCTGCTTTGAATCCTTTTTCCTGGTTTGTTTTTGGTTTAGCATACTCCTATACGCTAAAGGAAATGGCAAAACATTTGAAAGATCTCCTCTCTTCTGATCGAATTTCTAGCTTTCGACGCCATTTTTCCATTCCTGATGACGTCCGTCTGTCTCTCGTGACAGACGGCACCCTCGATATGGAGAGGGCTGATGAAACCATGATCGTCTTCCGTCTCCTATCAATTGCAGAGGGTGGAGTCCATTTCCCCCTTCACCCATTCCTTAGGGCTGTGCTTTGCCATTGGAGTCTAATCCCTTCCTAACCCAATGTCAACTTTTTTAGAATCGTAATGGGGATTATAGAGCTAAACTGTCACCTTAGGATTAACCTCGGCATACCTGCTATTTGGCATTGTTATGCCTTGGCCAAGTCTTCTGGTCGGCATGGACGTTATTTCCTTAGGGCCAAGGACACCGACCATCAATTAGTGACTATGCTTTCCAGTTCTGGGAAGCGAGTCGATGATGTTATGGTCGTTGTCCAAGGTAACTGGGAATTCGGCGAAGGCGAGGATTGCCTAAATCCTATTCCTAGACAGAGGAGTGAACTAGGTGGCCGTATAGCTTCTTGTGTTTATTTTTTATTATATTTATAGAGCTTCATTTTTGAGTCCTCATGGTTTCGCTTATGCAGGAAACGATTTGAAGAAAGTCTTGACTTCAACCACCGACGCCGTTCTTTCAGAAATCAAAGTCGCACTCAAATATTTCGACCGTTGAAGTCTTCAGAAACAAGAGAGGGCGGCTCACGTTCTGCTTCTCTACGAGCCAACATATACGACCTTCTCGGCGGTAGAAAACATCCCAATTCCGAAGGGCGAAGAGTTTCTTACCGCTCTTATTTTGACCAATTTCAAAAACTTGCGGCAAGTTGGTTTTGAGGGATCCGATTCGAAGTGGACGGAAGTAGCTGAGGTCACCGAGTCAGATCAGTCTGAAGCCGAAGTCGACGAAGCTTTGAAGTTGGCCCTTAAGGAAGCCGACCTCAATTCAGCCGACCCTCCGTCCACTTCAAGCTGAGGGGACCTTCCACTTGACGACATTTTTTACGGTTTAGAGGACCTTCCCAGCGCATACCCCGAAGACATGGCTGGGTTAAGCCTCACACAACTTGCCAAAAGGGCCAACGCGGAAAGGATGGCCGCGCGGCGAAGAGCAGAGGCCATTCGATCTAAAGTGCCACCTATCGCTGAATCTCGGCCCTCCCTGCCTGTTGCCGAATCTCAGCCCTCCTTGCCTGTTATTGAGAAAAAAACGGAAAAAAAACCAAAGTGCCAAGTCCGAGGTGGTTGTGCAGGCCGATCAAGAGGTTGAGCAAAGGGCAAAGAAGCGTCCTGCCGAGGTCGAGGCCGGCTCAGAAGAAAACCGTGCCGACAAACAGCCTCGTTTAGAGGAATCAGATGTGATTGTGCCTTTTGTCATTCAACCGAAGATAAAAAACACGCCGATCTCCTCTGATGCTTCGGTAATTAAAGACCCCACCGTCGCACTCAGCATGGCTACGTCCGTCTCATTGCTGGCTAACAAGGCGGCTTTCCGGGCAGAGCCAAATCTGCTGGCAATAGCGCTAGCCGCTCAATCGGCTCTCCTCGTATATACCTTGACCTTGTCTTTCCCTTTTATGCAAATATTGTTTTGGTTTTAATTTCCTGCTTCGCAGACCGTCGGGAGAATAGCCGAGATAGGTCGTCGCCAGTATGATGCCGTCGAACGACTTGGCCGTTTACAAACGGAAGTAGAGGGCCAAAGGAGCAGGGCTGATTTCGAGGCGGCGAGGGCGAAAATGGAAAACGCCAGGGCCGAGGCCGAGATGGAGGGGGTGAGAAATGCGGATCAGCTGAGATTGGCCGCCGAGAAGAGGGCAGACACGAGCGAAGACACACTCAAGTTAGCCCAAGAGGCGATCACCAAACTGGAGGCTAAGTTGGAAGAATTAAAGAAGGCGAAGGGAGCAGCCGACTCGGAGGCTTCCAAGGCGTTCGAGGCCGGGCAAAGTGCTGCTCTCGCCAACTATGTAGAAGAGGTCCCCAAGTTTGAAAATCGGGGATTCAAACATGGCTGGCTCAATGCCCTTGCTGCTGCTGATGTGACATTGGCTATGCCAATTCCATACGAACAAGTGGATGTTGAGCCGCTAAAGTCTGACTCCGAGGATTAATTTGGGCGACACTTGTTTTTGTTTTAGGATTTTGAATGTATTCTTACAGCTTTTCGTTTAGTAGTTTTCATGTATTGCTACAGTCATAGTTTTTTGCTAGGCATTTTCATGCGAACTTGTAACTTTTTGTTTAGTAGTTTTCATATGTAAAATAGCTATAATTTGTGCCCAATTTACTAATAAAAATTTCCTTTGTACTTTGCTATTATTTGTACTTAATTTTGCTATTGATGAATGGTATGAATGGTATTGTTTTTTGCTATTTTAGATAAAACTCATGTATACTTGCCGATTAGATAACTAGGCAATTTAATTTATCCTCGTTGAATAGCCGATCAGATTACTAAATCTGCCCTTACCCCAGCCAATGCATGAACTCCAAAAAGCCGAATGCTAATAGTTCGTGGGGTGGCTGTGGCATAGATCGATCGGCATCGGGCTGAGGTGCTTGGCCGATCAGATTAATAAATCTGCCCTTGCCTAGCCAATGCACGAACTCCAAAAAGCCGAATGCTAATAGTTCCTGGGGTGGCTGTGGCACAGATTGATTGGCATCGGGCTGAGGTGCTTGGCTGATCAGATTAATAAATCTGCCCTTGTCCCAGCCAATGCATGAACTCCAAAAAGCCGAATGCTAATAGTTCATGGCCTGGTTGCGGCACACGTCGATCGGCATCAGTCTTTTGGAGTAGCGTTAATGAAATCGCCTCGGGGGCGCTGCAAGCATTAGAAATAAATGGGGTGGACTCTTCGCGCCAATGACTCCACTTATTGTGTTCAAACTCAATTTAAAACAGCTTGTTGCGTAAGGTTAGACAAGTGCGAATGTCAAATAGAATGTTCTTCAACAGTAGAGGAGAAGCGCGAACACTGACTGAGTTTGACACTGTAATGAATCGCAGCAGCGAACCCACCCGTGCGGGAGGTAGGACTTCCAAGGAACGGGAAAAACATCAGCCTCCAAGTCGTCAAAGTAGATCACCCCGAAAGGAAAAACAGCAACGGGGAAGCTCCCCACGACCGCGACCACTGAGTTTTGCGATTTTTGTGGGGAATAAACCAATGACGGAGGCGGACTCCATTGTCAACGACCCAGGTGTAGTGGTGGAGTTTGCTTGACAAATTTTTCCACTGGAAGTCCAGCAGTCGATGGTTGGTCGACAGGATTTCGAAGTCTTTCGAGAGGGCATCCACGAGGCGGTGAAAGGGTTGTATACTGCTTATGAAGTCGGCATGCGCCTGCACGCCGCGCGGCGAGAAATAGAGAAAAAGGACGAACGAATTCGGAACTTGGAGGCTCGCGCGGAGAAGGTCGAGCATGAGCTTAGGGAAATTAGGAAGGCTCAAACCACCGAGCCGCGTACGGTAGGTCAATCTAACCCAGTCATGGAGGAGAGAGTGACCCAACGGCTGTTAAGTCACACGATCGCCGATCGGGATACGGCAAGCATGTTTGCCATGGAAAATGAAAAGACCGTGGGTTATGAAAAAGGCTTCCACGACGGTCGAAGAGTCGGGATAGACAAGACCAAGGATAAGCTCGCAAAGAAGGTGTGCCGATGCGAGAATCGGGGCTTTATGCACGGGTGGATTAAGGCTCTCCAAGCCTTAGAAGCACTCCAAGGAGTAGGGGTTGAGTCGGCGTCGCCATTATATCGTCGTCACGACTTTCCTTTTGACACTTTCGAAATTGAGAAGAACGATGATGAGGGCGATGCCGAATAGAGCTAAACATATATTGTAAACGTTCCAACATAGATTGGGCGTCAGCTATGTATCTATTGGACAGTTTAATAAAATATTTTATTTTAAATGTTTGTGTTTGATTTTGAATGTTTTCATGCCTAATTAGACATCTCGTTTCGAATGTATGCATATTTTAATTGTTTATGCAGTTGCGTCGGGACAACTTATTCAAGCATTTCATTTTCAATGTTTGTATGCTCTTAAAGTGTAAGCGGTTTTTGCCGGCTCAGCTTAACAAAACATTCAACTTTGAATATTTATATGCCTTAACCTTCGTCGTGAAGGGCACTCCAAATCCGGAGTATTATTCGGCCCAAACGTGTTATGCACGACTGGGGCTCCGAATTCGGAGGCTTTTTGTCGGCCAATCATGATATCTATGAAAGGCACTTTGACTTCGGAGTCTTACTCGGCCCAAAGGCGTCATACGCCGACGGGGCTCCGAATCCGGAGACTGGCCAATCGTGATATCCACGAAAGGCGCTCCGAATCCGAAGGCTTTGTCGGCCCAAAGGCGACATGCGCCGATGGGGTTCCGAATCTGGAGACTATTTGGCCAATCGTGATATCCACGAAGGGCGCTCCGAATCCGGAGGCTTTATTGGCCCAAAGGCGTCATGTGCCGATGGGGCTCCGAATTCGGGGACTTTGTTTGGCCAATCATGATATCCACAAAGGGCACTCCGAATCCAGAGGCTTTGTTGGCCCAAAGGCGACCTGCGCCGATGGGGTTCCAAATCCGGAGACTATTTAGCCAATCGTGATATCCACGAAGGGCGCTCCAAATCCGAAGGCTTTGTCGACCCAAAGGCGTCATGCACCGATGGGGCTTCGAATTCGGAGACTATTTGGCCAATCATGATATCCACGAAGGGTGCTCCGAATCCGGAGGCTTTATCGGCCCAAAGGCGTCATGTGCCGATGGTGCTCCCAATTCGGAGACTTTGTTTGGCCAATCGTGATATCCACAAAGGGCGCTCCAAATCCAGAGGCTTTGTTTGGCCAATTGTGATATCAACGAAGGGCGCTCCAAATCCGGAGGCTTTATTGGCCCAAAGGCGTCATGCGCCGGTGGGGCTCCGACTTCGGAGACTATTTGGCCAATCGAGATATCCACGAAGGGCGCTCCGAATCCGGAGGCTTTATCGGCCCAAAGGCATCATGCACCGATGGGGCTTCGAATTCGGAGACTTTGTTTGGCCAATCGTGATATCCACGAAGGGCGCTCCGAATCCGGACGCTTTGTTGGCCCAAAGGTGTCATGCGCCGATGGGGCTCCGAATCTGGAGACTTTCTTTGGCCAATCGTGGTATCCATGAAGGGCGCTCCGAATCCGGAGGCTTTATCGGCCCAAAGGCGTCATGCGCCGATGGGGCTCCAAATTCTGAGAGTTTGGCCAATCGAGATATCCACGAAGGGCGCTCCGAATCTGGAGGCTTTATTGGCCCAAAGGCGTCATGCGCTGATAGGGCTCCGAATTCGGAGACTTTGTTTGGCCAATCGTGATATCCACGAAGGGCGCTTCGAATCCGGAGGCTTTATTGGCCTAAAGGCGTCATGCGCCGATGGGACTCCGAATTCGAAGACTTTTTTTGGCCAATCGTGATATCCACGAAGGGCGCTCCGAATCCGGAGGCTTTTATCGGAACACTTTTGAACTAGATTTCGTAGTAAGTAAACAGGAATCTTTACATTACAAAAGTGGAATGTGTACATGGTGAACCATTCAAAACTAGTATCATTCCCTACAGGTCGGGTTCAATGATAGAATTTGCGCAAGTGCGTTAAATTCCAAGGCCGTGGCAGACTCCTTCCAGACATGTCTTTGAGCCGATATGCCCCTACTTCTACGATCGAATCGACCTGATAGGGGCCGTCCCAGTTAGGACCCAATTTTCCATCAGCCGGTTTCCTGGCAGCTGGAAGTGCTTTCTTCAGGACCAACTCTCCTAGTGTGTAGCGGCACAGCTGAACACGTTGATTGTACAACTTAGCAAGCTGTTGCTGGTATCATGCCATGGACGCTAGGGCACGGTCTCTTCATTCTTCAATCAGAATCAAATCCAAAGCCAGCATCATTTCGTTTCGGCCCATATCAAAAACTTGCGATTTCAGGGTTGGGTGGCCGATCTCTAGGGGTATGATCACCTGGGTTCCAAAGCATAAAGCAAACGGCGTTTCTCTAGTGGATCGCCTCGGCATAGTTCGATGAGCCCACAATACACTAGGCAATTCTTTGACCTATTTGCCTTTAGCTTTCTCCAACCTCTTCTTGATGCCATCCAAGATGGATTTGTTAGAGGCTTAGGCTTGACCATTGCTTTGGGGGTAAGCTGGCATGGCAAAGTAAGGCCGGATACCATATTGGCTGCACAGCTCTTGGTAGACGCCACAATCAAACTGGGTGCCGTTGTCTGAGATAAGAGCTCTTGGAATGCCGAATCGTGTTATGATATTTCTCCATACAAAGCGCTTAACATCAACATCTTGAATGTGCGTTAATGCCTCCGCTTCGACCCATTTTGTGAAGTAATCTGTCGCGACGATCAAGTATCCCTTGTTCCCTGGGGCCCTCGGCAATGGTCCTACGATATCGAGTCCCTACTGGGCAAATGGCCAGGGACTGGTGATAGAGCTTAGCTCTTCAGCAGGTAGATGGGTTAACGGGGAGAACTTCTGGCACTGTTCACATTTTTTCACATAGCATTCGACATCAGTTCTCATTGTCGGCCAATAATACCCCTGTGTTATAGCTCGATGGCCCAAAGAGCACCCGCCAGAATGGGCACCACAACTGCCTTCATGTATTTCAGTCAGAAGCTCTTCAACTTTGTCCGGGTGTACACATTCCAGGTATGGACCAGAAAGGGATTTTTTATAAAGCTTTCCTTGTCGATCCAAGTAGTATCGCAGGGCATTGTTTCGCAGCTTGTGCGCTTCTTTCTTGTCTGCTAGGAGCTGTTCGGAAGACAGGAATGCAGCAAGGGGGTCCATCCAACTCAGTCCTGACTCTATGACATTGGCCTGGATTTCCTCCGAAGGGCCAATGCTCGGCTCCGGGATGAAACCTACTTCGATGGTCCGTTTAATCTCTGAGTTGACGGCAGAGGCTAGGCAAGCTAGGGCGTCTGCATGTGTGTTCTGATCACGTGTTATCTGATTCAATTCATGATGGTCAAATTTTGTCAGTAAGGCGCTAGCCGATTTTATGTAAGCCGCCATACAGTTATTTTTGGCCGCGTACTCCCCTTTTAGTTGATTAATCACTAGTTTTGAATCGCAAAATACAAGCAAACACCGAGCACCCAAAAGATGTGCATTCCACAAACCGGCCAGAAGGGCTTCGTATTCGGCCTCGTTATTTGATGCTTCGAAGCCGAGTTTGACGGCTTGCTCAATTATTGTGCCGTCGGGAGCCATGGTTACTACGCCGACTCCGCTGCCCCGTTGATTGGATGATCCATCACAGTACAACTGCCAAATGTCCCCAACATAAATTCTCCAGTTCGGCTTAGGTCGAATTTCATCAAACGTGAAGTCGGCAAGACCCCCGGTGAATTCAGCCACAAAGTCGACAAGCACCTGTCCCTTGATGGAGGTTCTAGGTAGAAACTGAATATCGTACTGGCTGAGTTCAAGAACCCATTTTGAAACATGCCCTGATGCTTCTGCACTACGGAGTACCGACCGGAGGGGGTGGTCCGTTAGCACCCCGATGGTATGACCCTAAAAGTAATGCATCAGCTTTCTCGCTGCCATGACAAGGGCCAGAATGAGTTTTTCTGACGGAAAGTAGCGCGTTTCGGCATCAACCATTCCCTTGCTCACCTAATACACTGGCCGCTGCTCCCCTAACTCTTCTTTTATCAGTATGACGCTAACGGCCCGGTCGAAAACTGCCAGATACAAAATGAACGGGTCACCTGCCGAAGGTGTTGTCAAGAGTGGAACTGATCGGAGGTAGGTCTTGAGGTCGTTGAAAGCAGCTTCGCACTCGGCGGACCATTCAAAAGCCTTGCCCTGCCGTAGTGTATGAAAGAATTGTCGGCAGTGATCTGTGGACCGACTGATGAACCTGTTGAGTGTGGCGGCCATCCCTATCAACTTTTGAACCTCTTTCACTGAACGAGGGGAGCCGAGCTCCAAGATTGTTGAGATTTGCCTCGGGTTGGCTTCAATTCCTCGGTGGTTGACAATGTAACCCAAGAATTTGCCAGAGTCGATCCTAAACACACATTTGGAAGCGTTCAGCTTCATTCCATATTTGCGTAGAATGCCGAATGTCTCTTCCAGATCGGCTATATAATTCTGCTCTTCCTTGGACTTGACCACCATATCGTCAATGTACACTTCCATAGTGTGGCCAAGTTGCTCCTTGAACATGGTGGTGACTAGTCTCTGGTAAGTTGCCCCTGCATTCTTCAGCCCAAAAGACATAACCTTATAGCAATAGGTTCCTCTTGGGGTAAGAAATGCAGTTTTGTCTTGGTCCTCCTAATGCATGGAAATTTGATGGTAGCCTCTGTAGGCATCGAGGAAGCTCATACGCTGATGACGTGCCGTAGCATCTACAGGTTGGTCTATCCTGGGGAGAGAAAAATAATCTTTGGGGCAGGCTTTGTTTAGGTCCGTGAAATCAATGCAGACTCGCCAAGTCCCATTTTTCTTCTTCACAACCACAGTGTTAGAGAGCCATATAGGGTAGGTCACTTCCCTGATTGCCCTGGCGTCAAGCAACCGGTCAACCTCTTCAACAATGGCGGCAGTGTGCTCTGCGGCTGATCGTCTGCTTTTTTGAATGATCGGCTTGCATTTAGGGTCAACATTTAAACGGTGCTGCGAAATAGACAGATCTACACCCGGCATCTCATACAGAGTCCACGCAAATACATCAAGGTTACCGAGCAGGAAGGAAATTAGCTGCTGTATGTCGGCTTGATTGAGGAAGGCGCCAACCATGAAGAACTTGTTTGGGTTTCCGTTAATTTCAACTCGATCTAGGGCTTTCGTGGCCTTTTCATTTGGGGGCCGCCCAACATCGTCGAGGCTTTCCCGATCCGTCACCTCAATAGAGTTCATTTGCAACTCCTTTGGCGTCTTTTCAGCAAGGAGATAACATGCTTGTATCGATTTCTGGGAACCACGGATTTGCTCAATGCCGCGTTCTGTCGGGAAACGTAGCAGCTGATGATAGGTGCTTGGGACGGCCTGCATAGTATGCAACCAAGATCGCCCCATGATGAGATTATACGGTGATGGCAGCTTGACGACCAAGAACTCCACATTCACTATTCGGGAGCCCGCTCGAACGGGTAGTGTGATTTTTCCCAACGGGTATTCTGGATTGGTGTTGAAGCCGAATAGTGGATAAGAAGCCGAAGAAAGATCCGATTTGGAGAAGCCGAGTTTGGTGAATGTCTTGTAATACATAACTTCTGATGTGCTCCCTGGGTCAATGAGTACGCACTCAACGGTGAATCGGTTTACGCGTAACTCGATTACCAGGAGATCAATGTGGGGAAGTGTGACTCCTACCAGATCTGAATCATCAAATGCAATGCTAGCAGCTTCATGGGGCCGTTTAGCCGGAGTGAGTTGATTTTGAGGGTCGGGATTCGACTGAATTGTATTCACCGTGGATGACATTGGCAGGCTATATATCATGTGAATTATGCTGAGTGGAGGTGAATCCTGTCTCAAGGCTATTGCTTTGGTTGAGTTGCCTTTTCGGATGCATTGTTGTAGCCGACCATCTTGTACCAATTCCTCCAGATGATCCTTCAATACATAACAACTCTTAGTATCATGGCCATGATCCTTGTGATACTCGCACCGCCTATCCCATCTTCGCGTGTCGGGAGGTCCCACCATTTTTTATAGCCATTTGAAGAACGGAAGGTGTTGGATTTTGGACATAACCGCACTGATCGGCTCTGTCAACTCCGTATATTTCTTGTCGGCACGCCTTGTGTGCCTGCTATCGACTTGCAGTTATTCACTTGCTCAGTGGGAGCATTGGTTGCTTGATCAGTGAGAATCCTGTCTCTTATCTCGTTTAGCTCGATGTCGCGGTTCGGAGCTCTGAGGTGGTACGGAACTTATCGGCTGAGCAATTTCAGAAGGGGCCGTCTTGTTGGCCACGTTTCCGGCTTTAACCTGCAAGGTGTCATCCTCCACTTTGCAGTATTCCTCAACTTTCTTTATCAACGACCAGACTGTTTTGAGGGGTCTTCTAGTCAAGGAGCTGCGGAGAGCACTGTCAGGATGCAAACCCATTTTGAAGGCGGTGATGGCCATGGAGTCGTTGCAAGCGTCATCAACAAGATTAAAGCACTTCCAGTACCGTGCCGAACACGCTCTTAGTGTTTCTCCTGGCTGGATCTGCATTGCCCAGAGAGAGTCGGCTTGTTTCGGCTGGACCTTGTTGGTGATGAATCTGGCCCTGAAGGATTCCTGTAATTGATGGAAGCTCTTGATCGAAGCCGGCTCCAGTTTATAATACCACCTGACAGCCAATGGTCCCAAACTGTTGAGAAATATTCGGCACATGAGGGCCTCGTCGTCTGCATGCAATGTCATGGCTTGCTTGTAGTGACGGATGTGATCGGTGGGGTCTGATTTTCCATCATAGAGAGTGAACGACGGAGCTTTGAACTTTTTGAGCAAGACCACCCTTGCGATCCGTCGTACAAAGGGATCATGTTGGTCTACTTCATTTGAACTGTTTCTTCTTCGCTTATGCCTTATACGTACACTCTCTTCAGAAGAACTGGCAGCTTCGAGTCGACCCTTCTTTTTGGGCTCTGGGGATATTGAGTCAGAGTCACTGTCAGTGTCCTGTTGTCGGGCTCGAGGGCGTCGATCACCGGCCCTCAGAGGTCGTTCCGGATCTTGGCGTATAGCTTGTTTGGACTTCACTACTTCCAAGGCCAAATCCTGACGGAGACGTTCGTTCTCAGTGATCTTGTTCTCCAACCTCTGTTCGTTTTGCTTTGCTTGCTCCATAATCGCTTGCATTGCCTCTTGTGCTGATGTCGAGGGTGAACCGAAGTTCAAGGCCCTTATTGCGGTAATATTCTCTGGCCCAAGCATGTTGCTTGGAGTGGTTTCATCTTGCGGTGTAGGGTCAACAGTGACTGTCGGAAGATCTTCTGTCATGCCCGCCATGGATGTACTTGAGTATTCCCACAGACGGCGCCAATTGTGGGGAAGTGGTTTGGAAATACTCTTCCGATCTTGGGGGACGCTCGTGATCCTCAGCTAGTCACCTAAAAATGAATAAACACTCCGATCGGGGGTGCTGGAATTAGCACTCCGACGGGCAAGTCAGTCTCTACACTCTGGATTACTTGTATTTTAAGTTAAGCGTAATGGTTCTCACATATCTCTTTCTGGCTGACGTTCTTCTATTTATATCTTTTCTTTCCTAGACCTCGGGATTGGGCCCACTTTCAATTCACCGTATAACTATTTATTCGGCTCCTTTTGTTACAAACCGCTTTCCACTCGAGCCCCTTAATCAACCGGCTATTTGGCCGACTAGGGCCGAATGTGATATATATATTTCGACTCCTGGTCCAATTATTCGGCCTATTCACATCTCTCATTATTTGGCCCCCACAGGCCTATTTACGTTATTTCATCTCAAAACTAAATAATATCTTGGAAATAAATGACAGAGGGGGGAATTTTGATAATGTAAAAAAAAAAATTAGGAAAGTTAGTGTCATTATTAAATCCATAGTGGTGGTTGTTGCAATATAATGTTTTAATTTATTATTTATTTTTTACTAACATTTTGTTGTGTCTAGTTTTTATTTTATTTGAAGAAAAACTAATGGGTGTAATTAAACAAGTTGACAAAGTAGTTTGATTTGGCTTAACCACTACTAAGTGTTATACGCATTTAGTATGTGATATGTAAATGTGGCACATTATTTTAGTGTGATTTAACATTATTGTATCTCCTAATAAAGAGGAGTTGTAGATATGAATAAATGGAAAGGGCAATGTGATTTGACGTTGTTTTATCTTCTAGTAAAGAGAAGTTGTTATAGATATGGATATTGGTGTGTTTTTATACCAGAAATGACAACTTGCATTAAACTTATCGGCACTGGACATTAGCTCACTTTACGTGGAACTTAACTTTTAAGTGCTAATGGTATGCTTCCACTAAGAGATTAATTTGGGAAGATTGTAGAGTTAAAGGCACTTTGATTTATTTATTTATTTTTATTTTTTTTATAAATATATTTTGTACAAGCCTAGAGATTTTTTTGTATTAGGCTTCGACCCACGTTTGATGTAACCAAGCGAAGTCTTGTAAACTTGTAGCCTGTAGGGCATAAACTTGAATTTATTTACTAGTGTTTCTGTATATCTGTCACATGCTATAAATTCATGATATAGAATTGATGAATATATTAAGGGGTACTTACCAATTAGTCCTATTAACTAGACTTATTTACCTACAGGTCCTAACTAATAAATTTAACACTATAAAAATAAGATATTGATAAATTTATCACTATAAATTTATTCATAAAAACAAAGAGACTGATAAATTTATCTTTATCACTTAATAAATTTATCAATAGGACTTAATGGATAATAAGTCTCAAAAGTAGAACCTATTGGTAATTTACCTATATATTTAATCGATGTGACGTTTCTTGTAATATTTGAAGAATATCAATGAAATAATGATAGTTTCGTGACAATGGCACTGCATGACAATGGCATTGCAGGAATAATGTGACACAGCAATGAAGTGACAATCATAATTCTATTTAATTAATTTAATTAAATGGACAGTGGGGGATGTTTGGACAACCCAACTAAACCTCAAAAGAAGTGGTTGAAGTCCCATGTCTTACATGGTGCTGGAAGTTACTCCGTAGCACATGTGGAGATTAATTAGGACTAGTGGGCCACATGACACACATCTGATGAGATATTTTTCATATATAGTTATTAGTGGTCAAAGTGGTTGCTAGAATTGGGCTTCTTCAAGGTAAAAATCATGAGACACTTTGGCAAAATTTTCCACAGTCACGTCCTGACAATTTGAGCACAAGTAAGGAGTTGATTTGCACTATGAAAAGACTCCAAGGCCAACATTTGAAGAGGTCCAACACCAACCAAAGCATCATCATGTTATCAAATTTCTCTATGGTCTTTTAGTTAGCTTAATTACTTACGGTCCGTCATCTAGGGATGACAATGAGAGTTAATGAGGTGGATATTAATTTTTCATCCCCATTTTCTTATAATAAATTTTTTCCATTCACCATTTCCCATTTCCCATGGGTACCACTCTCCCCATTTCTTAATGAGTTTGGATTTTCCCCAACCCACTTAATCTCCATTTTTATTTCATTTTTATTTTTTATATTTAATGTTAACAATCACTTTTTTTTTTTTTTAAGATTCACAACAAAAGCTAAATATACCTTCAATCTTTTTTCTTTCTTTTTTAATATATTTAATGTTAACAACTTTTTTTTTTTTTTTTTTAAGGTTCACAACAAAAACTAAATATACCTTCAATCTTTTTTCTTTCTTTTTTAATATATTTAATATTAACAACTTTTTTTTTTTCTTTTTTTTCTTTTTTTTTAAGGTTTTAGCTAAATATACCTTCAATCTTTTTTCTTTCTTTTTAATATATTTAATGTTAATAACTTATTTTTTTATTTTTTTTTATTTTGTTTTAAGGTTGACAACAAAAGCTAAATAATTTATTAATGTGTTTATTTTTTTTTTAAATTCAAATATCAAAAAAGGTCAAAATACGCATGACGCCTACTAATGTAGTCTCTCTCTCTCTCCTATTCTTCCACCTCTACCAGCCTCGTTCCACTCATGTTCTCTCTTTCTAATTTTTTATTTTTTATTTAAAAACTAAATTATTGATAAAAGAAAAAAAAAATTGACTGAAACAATTTTAAGACCTCACTTTTTTCTTTCTTTTTTTTTTTTTTTTTTTTTGGAGAATATCAAAAAAATCAAAAGTAAAAAATAATTACAAAATGATGAAGATAAAAGTGATTTATGCATTTAATTATGGCAGTGTTTGGAAATGAAATTTATAGGTCACTTTAGCCTATTCAAGAAAGAAATTCAAAAAGTATTGTTGCTGACTTCCCACATGATACACAGCCATAACGGACAAAGGGTAAAATGACGCTTTTGCCTTTTTAATTTTTGAGAAACTCACAACAACAACAACGATAATACACATAGGGACATTTTGGTCATTTATTATCTCTACATTATTTCAAACACATTTTTCAATATATCAATCTAACAAAAAATCCAACCCATCTTCTTAAATGCAAAAACTAAAATAGTTTACTAAAATAGTCAAATAGGCAAAACCTCTAAAAAGAAAAAAAAATTGAATGTATATTTAGCTTTTGTTGTGAATCTTAAAAATTAAAAAAAAAAAAAACAAAAGAAAAAAGATTGAATGATATTTAGCTTTTGTTGTGAACCTTAAAAATTTTAAAAAAAAAACCAAAAAAAAAAATATTGAATGTATATTTAGCTTTGGTTGTGAATCTTAAAAATTAAAAAAAAAATGGTTGTGAACCTTAAAAATAAAAAAAATAATAATAAAAAAAAAAGATTGAATGTATATTTAGCTTTGGTTGTGGATTTAAAACAAAAAAAAAGTTGGTTGTGAATCTGAAAAAATAAATAAATAAATAAATAAAAAAGATTGAATGTATATTTAGTTTTCGTTGTGAATCCTTCCAAAAAAAAAAAAAAATAGAGAAATTAGTGGATACCCATCCCCAACCCATCCGCTGTGGATATTTAAAGAATATCACTTACCCTACCCAAGGGATAAGAAAAAAAGGAGAAAACCCATGTTTTTTGGTTGGGTCTCCATGAATACCCACAGGGTATGTTATCCATTGCCATCCCTACCGTCACCAACGCATCAAGACCAGCTCTTGTCAATAATTTTTCATGGTCCAGCACCAATCAACCAAGATCAACTTTGTGTCTATCAAATACCAACACACCAAAACTAGCTCTTGCACTCATCTTCAATACATATTTTTTGACCAATTGTTCTTAGTTATATTGCTTAATTCCTGCAATTTGTTCTTTAACTTAAATTTTTTTATACAAATGTTCTTCATTATCCGTTAATACAAGTTCAATTTTCGTTCATTTTGACACTCATCATTTGAGTTTTTATTTATTTCCTCACGGAGTCAAGTTTATCGTTCAATTTCAAAAAATTGTCTTTCTTTTACTTTCAATTCCTGCAATTGGCAGCTTAAATTCTTGCATAGTTAGTTACTCTAGTAGTATTTCACCGTCACCTGAGAAAATACTGAAATCCTTTTCAATGAGGTAAAACTCAAACCGGCGGCCCATCTTCCTGACCACACAATTTCTACATTAGAAGTAAGAAATTTACACTCTAACTAGGTTCAAAAGTCCTAACACACCTATGCAATTCAAAGCATCAACACCATGTCGAAAGTCATGTTTTCCTTTTTAAGGATAAACAGTGTGTGAAACAAGCTCCACAATCTAATATGTAGGAAATCTATTTCCAATGTGTATAATATGTGTGTGAAACAACATCCACAATTTGATATTTAGGAAAACAGTTTCTATTGTATACATATGTATACTAATATATTTGTGATTCCCAACAGTGAAAAAACCCACTGCAACCCAAGCACTATTTTTACAATATCTCTCCATTACCTATTGCCTTTTGCAAGTCTTTATTTTTCAGATATCAATTTGATTTTTTCTGTGTTGCTGCTGGACAACAATAGTGTTGTTATGGTTCAAGATTTTCAGCGTGGCGTCACCTGGTTTATCACTGGTATCAGAGCCTAATTGAAGCCTACCGAAAGCATTGCGAGTTTTCTTTAATTTCCGATAGAAAAACAACAGTACTCCCTGATTTTGCCAACATATCAATACTACTATTTTCTTTTTGTAAGATCAAGACGATAAGAGCAATTTTGGTAAAGTTCAGGCCTGAATAAATTGGCGAACAAATAAACGTCTACATCAAAAGCAGCTTCGTCTAGGTGATTTGGTACACAACAACGGGGGTGCTTGGCAAATGTTAGTTTTTGGCTTTTTGGGCTAAAATTCATAAAAAGACAAAATAAGTTAATAAAACAAAATATCACATTAAGCCCATAATCATTTCATTTTTTATCTCACAAATATTACATCCAACTATAAAAAAAATCCAACTATCTTCTCAAATACAAAAATTTTAGTCTACTAAAATAATCTAAAATTAAAATAGCCTACTAAAGTAGCAACTTCTCAAACAACTACAATATGTCTCTGCGCTTTTACAGTCAGCCCATCTATACTTGTATTATTTGATAATTTATATTCTAGTAGTAGAGCAGTTATTATTTGATAATTTATACTTACAATTTATGAATGGTACTAATTTTTTTAGGATAAACTACCAATAGGTCCTAATAGTTGGTCCTAATCTTATTGAAAATAAATCCTTGTAAAATCATCACTAAAAATATTTTTTTGTAACGATTTTTTACATATTCGCTAAAAATTTGATAATTAGTGACTTTTATTGTCACGGTTTTTATAAATTGTCACTAAAACTTATAATTGGTGATGTTTTTCTGTGATAAATTTTTTAAATTGTCGCTGAAAGTTAAAAATTAGTGACGTCTTTTTGTAACGATATTTTTAAACTGTCGCTAAAATTTATAATCATTGACATTTTTTGTGATAATTTTCAAACTATTGCTGAAATTTAATAATTAGTGACATTTTTTAATAGTGTTTGATGAAAAACGTCATTAATTCTCACAGGTCCTATTAGACAATAAATCTATTTATTAGGACCTACACATAAGTTTCTCATTTTTCTACTTGGAAACGTGTTGTCACATAATTTCTTGGAGATAATAGGATTTCTAGAGTCATCATGCTTACATTTATCAAACTGGATATTAATATTTTATTTGAAGATCATGAGCATGCCAAACCCATGTTTGATGCTATTAATGATGCTTATCATGATTCATTTGAATTATATGTCATTGTTAATTGAAAGATTTAATGAGACTTCAATAAAGGAAGAAGGGAGTGCTATTTAACATATTAATAAATTATTTGTCATTGCTAAAGAAATAGCGGCTTTAGAGAACCCAATTCCTGATCAAGTGCAAGTGTCTGCCATTTTAGATAGTTTACCTAATTCTTGGGTTTTTGTTGTTGTTGCTCTTAATTTTTCTTTGACTCCTATGACCATGAAAACTTTACCTACTTTATTAGGAGTGGAGGCTGAGAGAAGAGTGAAAAAGAAAACCACTAAGTCCTTTTTAACTGTTACCTTTGTTGGTCCATCTGAGCTACCACAACTTAAAATGAAAATTTTCTCTACATTTTTCTCGGAAGCTTCAAATTTCGAAAATAACTTTCTTTCTAAGGATTTCAAAGGAAAAGGTAAAAGGTTTAAATCTAATGGCAATAATAATAGTGGCTATAACAAATGGAACAAAGGAGTCTGTTTTAATTGTGAAAAACTTGGATATCATCAAGTTAATTTTTGTGTGAATAAAAATAAAAAAGAAACCTTATCTGGAAGCTCCACAAGATGATCAATGCTTCTTCTCGCCATGTGGCAAAAACTCGAGTCTTTTGTGGAGTTAAGTGAGGTTAAAACCATTGATCATCAGGGAAGTCCTATGCTGTAGGTAACTTTATTTTCAATATTCAACAAGTCAGAGGTTGCATCTAGTGTGCTACTGGTCTGGATCCTGAACTTGGTGCTGGTTGCAGATCAGGGTGTGCTCCTTGGTTGTTTGCTGCTTTCTTTCTCGGTTTGTTTGTTTGGGTGTGGTGTTTTCTCCATTCTCTTGTGTTGGTTTGTCACCAACTGTGGAGCTTGTGCTAACATATAATTGTGTATGCTTTTCGGTGCCAACCTTAGTTGCGATCTTGAAGTTATACTATGATACTTTTTACACTCTCTTCCTTTATTGATGTAATTTCATATACTTTTGTATATTTGATTCATCAATAAAATTTCTTGTTTGCCGATGAAAACATAGACCATTGATCATCGAATACACATGGAAAATAGCAGTTATAGTGGTGTTGTTGGTATTGAAATTGTAAAGACCATGATACCTGGGCAAAGCTGTACTTGACTGACCTATTAGATTCACTCACCATGTGGTGCAACCTTATCTCAATCTCTCAGTTGGATGAAAAGGGATTTTATGTGTGCTTTTCATTTTGGAAAAGTGTCTATTGGAAAACATGATAGGACTCTTATGTGGGGTTGTATCGCTTGAATATTGTTTCTAGTGTTAATAATAATGCATTTGTTGAACCAACTCCATGACTTTCCTAAGGGTATAGTCCTTAGGAGGTGGTCATAAGTTCAATTCTCCATAGGAGCGTTGAATTAAGGAGGCAAGTACTTGGTGCACGGCAAAAGATGAAAAGACTAATTTTTATAGGTATTAATCTAACAACTTACAACTGATTTTCGCCAATCAAAAAAAAAAAAAAAATTGCATTTGTTGGTTTCTCTGCTTATATTGATTTTGCTTTATATGTTGATGATCCTTCTATTTGGCATTTAAGATTATGGCTTACAAATAAAATAAAATGAGAAGAATGATAAATATGGAATTAATTCCCAAAATAAATATAGATTTTTTCAATTTGTGAATCTTGTTTATCTGGAAAAATGACTAAATTATCTTTTTCCAAAGGACAAAGAGCAAGGGAATTATTAGCTATAATACATTTAGATGTTTAGGACCATTAACTATTAAAACACAGAGGTATAGAGTGTTTTGTAACATTAATATAAAAAGAGTAGTGCTATTCAAGTAAAAAAATTAGACATATTTTTCGAAACCAATAATGTGACAATGTATTAAAATATCTAAAACAAACCCCTCTCGGTCTCTCTCTCTCTTCTCTCTCTCATATATATTCTCTAATTATCAACTAATTACCTAATTTACACATTATTGGGTCTACAAAGTGGATCTATAAAGTGGACTTGTATATCATTTTTCATTTAGATATCTAGATTTGATTGGGGTGGAGAATTTATATATCAAATTTATTTGGTGAATTTTTTAAAAGATAATAGAATTATACATCAAACCACTTTGAGTTATACACCACAACAAATGGCATTATCGAATGCCGCAATAGAATGTTATTAGAAAAGGTTAGATTTATGTTAAATCATTCTTCACTTGGATTACAATTTTGGGAGGAAGCTATTGTTACTACAATGCATTTATTAAATTTAATTCCTACAAAAATTATTAATAAAACTTCACATGAATTATGGACTGGTAGAAAGTCTATTTTGGATATCTTAAAATTTGGGGTTCTTTTCATTGTATATTAATTCTAGCTCAACAAAGAGAGAAACTATATAGTAAAACTATCACGGAACTTTTATAGGATATCCAGATAATTCAAAAGGTCATAGATTTTCTATTCATCATAGTGATTGTACTATTAGTGTAATGGAAAACAGAGATGCAAGAGTTTCAGAAGAGCAAATTGACACAAAAAAATCCTACCAATAAGCTAGTAGAATTATTTGAGATTCCTAGAGGAAAAAAAAAAAAAAAATTAAATGACAATGATATTAGAACACTTAATATAGAAAGTAAAACGACCGAAAACACTTCATGATACTGTTGAAAAAATTCAAAGGGAAAGGAATCCATCCAAAGGTTAAACTACTATCTTACATTTATTAGTGAAGAAAATAGGGTAAATTACTAACAGGTCTTAATAATTGGACTTAATTCCTATTAAGTCCTATCAATTCGTCGCTGAAAGTTGATCCTATCATAATCGTCGCTAAAAAAGTCTTTTGGTGATGATTTTATGAATCTATCACTAAAAACAAACAATTAGCAATGTTTTCCTATGATGAACTTTTCAAAATGTCGCTAAAAACAAACAATGCATGACGTTTTTTTATAAAAACGCCGTTAATTATCACATGATCTATTGGACAATGCATTCACCTATATGGACGTACAAATGTAACTCCCCCAAGAAAATAATGATGATCTTCTAACTAGGGGTGTGCGCGGTGCGGGTCGGTGCGGTTTGAGAGAAAAATAGAAACCGTATGGCGGGTGGCGGATTGATAAAAGTGTCACTAGAATTTGCCATTTTCCTTATCAAAAACCGGCGGTTTGGTTGGCAAATAATGACGGATTTGCCTTGGCGGTTCGGGCGGATTGGCGGTTTATAAAAAATATAATTCAAATTACAAAACTTAAATCAAAGAGTAAAAAAAAGACGAGAGATACCGTGATATTTTGGATTACTGACATCTTGAATTCCCCTCGAGCAGTAATGTAATACTATATTCTAAGGTATAGAGCAACAAGCAAACTTAAGTAAAAAAGAATTTTTAAAATCTTATAAAAACATGATTTAATAGCGGTGCGGGTCGGTGCGGTTTGGAAGAAAAATAAAAATTGGCGGATTGATAAAAGTGTCACTAGAATTTGCCATTTTTCTTACCAAAAACCGGCGGTTCGATTGGCAAATAATAACAAATTTGCCTTGGCGGTGCAGCTCAGTGCGGTTTTGGCAGTTTCGGCGGGTATTATGCACACCCCTACTTCTAACCACTTGTGAATAAAATAATGTGTGGAAATTATTGGATTTACTTTTAAAAACTTAAAAATTTTCAAAAAAAACAAACAAACAAACAAGCATAAATGGATTTTAAAAAAGAAAATATAAATTTGACTGTACTATATTGATAAATATAAGGATAGTTAGTGGTTAAAGGGTTTTTTTTTTTTTTTTTTAATATAAAAAAAATCAAGAATAGATTATGAGGAAACATATTCTTCGGTTACTAAGTTCACATCAATAAGGATTTTCAATGTCCGTTGTGACTTCATTAGATTTAAAATTATTTCAAATGGATGTTAAAACAGCTTTTTAAATGGAGAAATAAAGGAAGAAATTTATATGGTTCAATCATATAGCTATAAGTTAAAGGCCAAAAAGATAAAATGTACAAATTTAAGAAATAATTATATGGACTTAAACAATTATCTTGGTATATACTTTTTATAATGTTATAACTAATATGGATTTAAAGCAAACGAATATGATTATTGTGTATATCAATTGAATAGTGGGAGTAATTTTATTATTTTCTCTTTGCATGTGGATGATATTTTAATTACGGGTAATAATATTGCATCAATGGAAGAGATTAAGATATTTATAAGTAGTCAATTTGAAATGAATAAAGACATGGGTGAGGCATCTTTTGTATTAGGAATTAATACAAATAATTAGAAACAGAAAAACAAAGACATTAAATTTATCTCAAGAACAATATTTTGAATTTTTTTTTGAAAAGATTTAATATGAAAAGTTGAAATCCCATAGATTCACCTATTCATGAGCAAACAAACTTGTCAAGAAGAATGTACGGAAAAATGAAGAAGAAAAGCCAAAAGGGTAAATTACACTTTATACTAAATCTCACTTTGGTCCCTACACATGAAATCGTGACAATTAATTCCCTATACTTTTAGTCAAATCCCACTTTAGACTCCATACATAAAATCGTGATAGTCAACCCACTGCACTTCTAGTCAATTATCAATTTTCCCTTTTTTGTTACTGCATTGTTTAAGTTTTTATAAGTGCAAGGAGTTTAACGATTTCATAAGTGCAAGGGTTAATTGTCATGATTTTATATGTAAGGATCAAAGTAGGATTTAACTAGAAGTGTAGGGGGTTGACTGTCATGATTTCATGTATAGGGACTAAAGTGAGATTTGGTGCAAAATGTAATTTACCCAAAGAAAATTGGGGAAAATGAGCCTTATGCTATTAGAAGTACCATGTATGCAATGTTATATATTAGACCTAATCTTAGTTACGCTATAAGTGTGGTTAGTAGATACAAAAGTAATCCTGGAGAACTTCATGGGCTGCTATTAAAAGAATTTTAAAATATATTCAAGGACTAAAGATTACAAACTAACCTATCTATACAATAATAAAAATTTTGAAATCGTTGGTTAATTGGATGTTGGTTTTTCTGGAGAGATTGATGATGGAAAATTTACAGGAAAGTATATATTCCTCTTAGGTGGAGGCACAATTTCATGGTGTAGTAAAAAAGTCATGTGTGGCTAAAAGTACAATGGAGCTTGAATATATTAGCATGCAGTAATGCAACTTCTAAAGTTGTTTGGATAAGAGATTTCTTGATGATTTGAAAATAAAACAAATATCTAACAAGCCTATAGCTATAATGTTATAAATTCCATTAAGGGTAAATTAACTTTGCACTCGTGCACTTTGTACCAAATCTCACTTTGATTCCTATGTATGAAATCGTAACAATCAACTCCCTACACTTTTGGTCAAATCTCACTTTGATCCTTATATATGAAATCATGACAGTCAACCCCTTACATTTCTAGTCAAGTTTCAATGTCCCCCTTTCGTTACTCCACCATATAAGTGTTTAACAGAAGTCAGTAATGTGACAGACATATATGACTACAAAATGAGGGTAAAAGAGGAAAATTACCCAAAATATTCATCTATATACATTTCGTTCCAAAATTGACATCGAATTTTGACTATATTCAGTTAAAACAAAACATAGATTGTGAATGATTAAGGAGATGAATTAGGGTTTTGTGAAAATTAGCATCTTGAAACTCTATTTTTCACAGTAATATAGTCTTTTGTCTATTCCTCTCGATTTCTCTACTACTTTTATTTCGAAAGCTCTATTTTCTCACCTTTTCGTTCCAATTTTCAGCTTATGAACATATATATATATATATATTATATTATATAGCTCTCATATGTTTATCATGTGGGACATAGTGTATATTGATGAGAAATGATGATGATTTTCCTCTTTTATCATCATTTTGTAGTTATATACTTGTCACATGATTGGATTCTCTTAAACAACGGAGTAATAGAAGGAGGAAATTGACACTTGACCAGTAGTGCATAGGGTTAGCTGTCACGATTTTATGTGTAGGGACTAAAGTAAGAATTGACCAGAAGTGCAGGGGTTGGCTATCACGATTTCATGTGTAAGGACTAAAGTGAGTTTTGGTGCAAAGTGCAGGGGTTGGCTATCACGATTTCATGTGTAAGGACTAAAGTGAGTTTTGGTGTAAAGTGTAGGAGTGCAAAGCATAATTTATCCTTCCATAATAAATGATGGGATTGGCTTAAAGGGAAAACACGTAGATCGTCAATATCATTATGTTCTTGATATGTTTCAAAGAAATGAGATTATTATATATTATATTTTTTTCTAAAGAAATGATTACATATCCCCTAACAATGGTTGTTGCATCAAATGATTTCAAAAAAGGTTATTGCGTGATTTAAGACCTTGTTTGGGATCTTTCAAAAAAGCCAAAAAGCCAAAAAGTTACTCAAAAAGTTAAAAAGTTAACACTATTCACCAAAAGTCAACAATTACGGCTACACAACTCCCAATTCAAATTTTCCTCTAAAAACCAATTTTCACAATTTTTTATTACACATTTTTCCATAAAAAGTCAAAAAGTTAACCCAAACATCCATATTTTCAACCTCAATTTTTTAGTCAAAAAAGACAAAAAGTGCACTTATTTAGTCTTCTCAAACAAGGCCTTAAACATGTGAATTTGATAGGGATTAAAAATAATAGGAAACATTTCGATCTGTCAACCAAGTAGGAAATGTTGAATTGAGTGATCAAATAACCTTCAATATTTCTTTTATTAATGAAACATAAAAATATCAATTTATTTATATATATGTATATAACATTTCAATTTATTATTATTTTTTACTAATGTTTTATTGTGTTTAGTTATTATTTTATTTGAAGAAAATATAATGGGTATGATTGACTAAGTTAACTAAGTAATTTGATTTGGTCAAACCACTATCAAGTATTATTTCTACTTAGTATGAGATATGTATGTGGATGGGCCATTGTGGTTTAATATTATTATCTTCTAATAAAGCGGAGTTATTATAGATATGAATAAAGGGTTAAAGATTTGTGTGTGAAACAACCCCACAATATGATCTATAGGGAATCTATTTCCAACTTGTATACAGATATAGGTGTGTGAAATTAGTCTGGATTTTGCAAAACCATTATCGGACTAATGTGGGTTTATTTCGGTAATCTAAACCGTTTGTTTTATACAATTAACTAAGAAAATTATCTATGAAAAATATCAAATTAATCCAATATTGATTGTTATACTATTGGATTATTTTTATCTGTCCGGCCTACATGTTTTTAAGAGTAGACTGTTTGTTTGTTAGAATATATATACGATTTGACCATGTTATTTCTTTGAATAATACTTGAGACCCCCTTTAGGGGGTCACCCCCTCACCCCCTTTACCATGTGTCAGGGAGTGATTGGAGGAGCAGGAAAAAAAAGAAAAAGAAAAAGAAAAAGCAACCAATGAAAGAGAGAGGGGGTCAAAGGGGGTGATGGGAAAAGGGGGGATGAATCATTGTTGTATTTCTTTTGTCTGATTAACCTAACTATTGGCATGTATGTTCTTCTCAATTTGTCATATGAGATGAACAGCTCAAATTCTTGACATAGGTATAGATTAGTCTTATAATGTGCCAACTTACTTGTAAAGTTGAGATTTTCATTTGGGCAAACTTCACTTTATCCCCTGTGGTTTGAATCATGTGCAGTTTATCTCCATAACATTTGGAAATGACCATATAACCTCCTTGTGTTTTGTGGACTGGAGCGCACCGGTGGGCCAATTAACAATTTAATGAAAAAGATTAAAATATCCATGTATCTTCATCATTTGTCTGAAAGACAACGTGCACTTTAACCAACTATGCTTTATCCTATGTGCGATTTACTCCACTTGAAATTTGAAAATACGCATATAACCCCTTTATGTATGCCACGTGTTTCACATTTGCTATTAAGTTGAACGAAATGTTAACAGTGCACTTCAGTCCACAAATCACAAAGAGGTTATATGATCATTTCTAAATGTTAGGAGGGTACACCGCACATGACTCAAATCACAGGGGATAAAGTGAAGTTTGCCCTTTTCAATTTTAGCAAATCCAAACTCGTGTAAAAGAACTTCCACACTCTATTTTTTTAGGAAAACAATTTCTAACGTATACATATGCATATATTTTTTTATATAGAAAAGTTATAACGCAGTTATATTAAATAAAAAGAAAACAACATACAGATAAAGAAAAAAATAATAATAACAAGATCTTAAAGAGCTAAACAAACAACCTAACAAGAACTACAAACAACAAAATATAAAGTCGCAAAAAAAAAAAGGTGCTACAATTCATGGAAGACCACCAATCTTCTCACAGTTATGGTTTGGAAAAGTAAGATCTGCATCAAACCTGTCGTTGTCGTTGACGTTATCCTTATCACTGTTGCCCAACCCTGTCGTCGTCGTTGATGTTATCCCTATCGCTACTGCCCAACTCTACCGTTGCCATTGTCGTACTACGCCCATCACTAGAAGCCAGAGTTGAAGAGAAAGAACACTCACAATAATATGAGAGAAGAATTGAGAGAAGAGAGAACTATTATGGATATACATATGTATACCTATATATATTAGGGAATTAATTGAAAAGTCTTACGTGAAAGATGGGTGCGCCAATAAGTGCTCTTGACTTTTTGGTACACCAATAAGTCTTCCTAGCTGAAAAGTTATTTTTTATTTTTTTTAGTGGCGTTTGCATAAAAAAAGTGTCATTAATTGTTAGCTTTTAGAGACAATTTAAAAAATTTATCACTGATAAACGTCAACAGTTGTCATTTTTAATGACATGTTTAGAAAATTGTCACAGAAAAACGTTACTAATTATTAGTTTTTAACAACGAATTGATAGGATTTAATGAGAATTAAGTCAAACTATTAAGATTTTAATCTATACAAACGCTCGTGAGACTTAGTAGTGCACAAATAAGACCTGTGAGTAATTATCCTATCTATTCTAATAGATAAAGTGAAGGTTCTTGTGATGTTGACACATTTGTGTTTCGTATTTTGGATTTTCCCAAAAGACTCCTGTAGTTGATATTTATGTATAAAAAAAAGAAAAAAGAAGAGAAAAAAAAAAGAAAAAAAAGAACAAGACTTGAAATCAAAATCACAGGTTTTGCAAAACAAATCCTTGTCACTTAAACAACAAACACCATATGTACATTTTTTTTTATTATTATTCTTATACTATTACGGTTTTTTTTCTTTTTTTTTCCTTTTTTTTCAATACGTATGTAACCCGTTAGTAATTATCTTATGTATGTATATACACGATTCACAATAGTTACGAGCATTTTTACATGCCAAACACGACTAATATCATAATCTTGGACAGTGTAAGAAAAATAAAGATAATAAAAGAAAATTAGAAGCCGAGAGCAAAATAACATTGATTTTTGGATTGAATATATAATCGAATCGGATTGGATTTATCCGACGTAGCGCGCATGGGTCGGTGAAATTTTCCTTAATCATAAATTTGAAGTATATTTGCAACAAATATATATCAATTGGTATACTAATTAGTGTACTAACAGATGATGTGACACAATTTTAAAAAATTTAAATATTTAATTTGTATAATGGGTAATTTTTCTTTTAAAAATGAAAAGAGTTTCACCAATGACAAACAAAAATTCAAAAAGCATTTTGCATTTTTAAATGATATAATAATAATTTTGTCACCTTCCAATGACTAAAAAAAATGCTTTTTTTTATTGTAAAGTAAGGTCTATATATATAAGACAATCAAAAAGAAAAAATACTCAAATATAGAGGGGAAAAAAAAAAGAAAAAGAAAATGTGTAGCTGTGTGTATTGATGACTTACACCATCCATTATTAGTGCTTTGAAGTTCCTATTCCACTCGTACTTGAAAGTTATAGGAATCTTTTCAATTTCTTTGTTAGAAATGTTACGAATTCAAAATTTTTATTTTGAATTTTACTTTGAAATATTAATTTATGATTTAGATTTATTTATATATGGACTCTATATTTAGATCAATTTAATTTCTATTACACAGAACACTATCTAGAAAAATCTGAGTAGTTATGTCTCATATAGTAGACTTGCTCAATCTTTATACAATGAAATCTCAAGAAGTCATATACCCTACAGTGTGAATATCGTGAATGGTTTTTCTATGAATATATAAATTAATTATAGAATCAGGTTCACAATACGCATGAATGAACAATATTTTACGAGGTTCGTTTATAGGGTCCAATTTTTTTTAAAGAGTAATACTAGGTATCATGAAAAAAATTTCATGAAAATGATCATGAAAGATTTATGACCCTTGGATTACACTTAAAATAAAACACCACACACTAATCAAGGTAATCCAAGGGTCATAATTCTTTCATGATCATTTTCATGAAAACTTTTTCATGATACCTAACTTTTCCCTTTTTTAAAATATATATATATATATATATATGTTTACATACACCCGGTGTATGATTGTGTGACCACTTTCTGCATTTTAAATTTCAACCATTCCTTGGCTTGAAAACTTTCACTTAAATGTGCGATACTACCATTTTGCCTGAGAGTTGGCTTGCTTTAAAAAAAGAAAAATCAAAAGATGAGGAATATATGGTTTATTTTGCGAGTATGAGAGAAAAAGTACAGCATAATATTTCATGTGATCTTGTTTTGTCTGTGATTTCTTCTCTGGAATATCTCCATTTGATTTATTAATATGTTAGATTTTTGTAATTGGCAATTCTATTAGACAAAATTTCATTTAGTTGTATTTTTATTCACTCTATTGTATCAGTGAAATTATGAGAATTTAGATACAGAGTTTGTGCTGACATTCTGTATCTTGACTTAAGCGGTTTTTCTTGCACTCGAGCGGTAAAATGAATCATCCAGTATCTCTGCATGTGTTCTAAACTTCTAGAAAGCGTGTTTTACCGCACGAGCGGTTGGCCAATATGTGAGCACCGCCTTTAGTTACGTCGCTTGAGCAGTAAAGTGTGTGCTCAAGCGGTCTTCGTGGCTCTGTTTAGTATAAAGTGCGCCGTTTGCTATTTTTAGGGTTTAACCCGTCCAGATTCTTATAAAGGAGTAAAATACAAAGTGTTCTATATTGGAGGATATTTATGTATAAGTTTCCTTGATGATTTCGAGGGTGATCAATCGATCTACGAGCTTCATATTGACAATCATCAAGGGTTGTTTATTTTTTTCATTCACAAAAAGAGAGAGGTGTTCATCGGTGGATTCTGGAATGGTTCATCATCATGGATTTGATATTGTAGATTCAACGTTGGGTAGAACAATTCCAAGGTGAAGACAGTGGTGGAAGAGGCACATCAGGTTCAATTCAATTCGGGTGTAGATTCGCTAGGTAATTGAGGGTTCTCGTGTATAATTCCATTTTGTTTTCTTTAGTGGATTATTTTGTGATTTTACTCTGTGATTTTTTTATCATAATTGAAGATGTTCCAATTGTGACTTTTTTTCACGTTAAATTATTGTGCCATTGTAGCTCAACTTTTCGCGCTCCTTTTGGAAGACGATAAGTCCTACAGTTCAGACTCTACCTGTGGTTCTAAATCTTGATTTCACAAGTACAATGTAAAATAATGAAAACACAAAAAGAGTCCAAAACTGGCAATTCTTTTTGGAAAAATCAATGTTCTGAATAAAATGTCAAAAATGGAGTGCTTTGCCAGATTTCAAAGTCGCCACCTAAATATTTTTGAGAATTTTAGGAAACCCAAGAATCGTGCCAAAGGCCATTAGTCCATCATCACCAAAGTTGTCTCGACTCGGGAACTTAGATACGAGAGGGGAAGGTTATGAATTGAGCCCCCCTAGCCCGATCAAAAATCGGCCTCTACTAATCATGATGTGATTCTTATTTACATTATATGCTCTTATTCTGATTATTAGCTATATTACTATGTGACTCACACAAGTATAGACTAAGTTTGCAGGAATTTGAACATTTGATTTCATGTTTTATTTTGAAAAGAGTTTGTGAATGTGCCACTTGAAAAAGTGGGCTAAAATGGACATTAATCAAATTATCCCAATTCAAGCAACTAGCCTTCATCCACGGGCATTCAAACAGTTATATCATTTAAGCAATTAGCCTCATGGTGAACATACTTTGATATGACAACACTCACACTCATGCAATTATGCTAAAGCTAATAAAAGCTCACCTAGTACTCCAAGCCAAAAAGATGACAAAGTTTAGAAAAAATGCATGATCCTAACTATGTAATATGACTAATACAATGCATGCGATATGAAATTACTAGGCTTGGTCACTAACATGGCATATGAGTCAATTTAATAGCATGCGGTCTAAGCACGTATTTAAAGAAGCATTTAACTAACGATGCAAGTCAGGATGATGCGCCGAACCTCAATGCATGCAATACAAGTGGATGCAAACATGAGATATGCTAAAAGAAACATGATGCATCTAAACTAACCATCATAAGCAGGTAAATAAAAGAGAGAAAGACGTGGGGTTGAAAGACATACACGTTATTACAACACTTGCGCCCTCACGCAGGAGGATCCAAATAAACTAACTAGCTAAGCTAATTACTACGAATTATAAAACGAATGAAATAATCAACTAAACTAGCTAATTAATTATTACAACAAATTAAAACTAATTCAACTAACTAATTAAACATGAACACAAAGTTTAGAGAAGTATTAAGCTAACTAGTTTAACTATTGTGCCTCGGTAAACGAGAAATACTCATGCATGCACGGATTTCTACCCGAAAAAGGCCACTGTTCTGCTGCCAGATGCCTCTGTTGCACAGTAGAACACTTGCACTGTTTTTTCATCTCAAAACCGACTCTGTTTTGCTATAAAAGTACACTGCTGGGTTTTGCAAAGGTGGCCGACAGGCTAGAAGTTTTGGCCTGCCGGCCACAAATGATGGTCTACCGTCCACCAAAGGTGGCCTGCCGGCCATTGATGCTTGATTTTTCCTGCTACAACAGAGAGCAAACAGAGCAAGCACAGGGTATTATCAAGGAATGTTTGCACAACTTACCCCTCCTTATCATCAAACGGCTCAAAGGAGTAGTAAACTTGATTCAGAAACCATCAATCGATACAATTTCATTGCAAAAGTGATTAGGGGTGAAAACAAGTATGGAAAGCTATAAACAAATGCTATCAACTCAAATAGGATGGTGGCTAAGGCCTAAACCACCAAACCTATGAGGACAACTAAACTACAAGCATGCAAAACAAAGCATAAATGCAATGAACACCTAAAACAGTCCCAAAACAGTCTTAAAACATACAAAAGAAGTGCTGGAATTAAGACAAAAATGGTTAAAATAGTAAGCTACAACATGGAGCTATGTAAGCTAGTGAACAAGACACAAGGAGGAGAGGCTAACCCCTCCAATTTTGGACTTCAAAACAAGTTTTTAGCCACTGAAATAACTCTGAAAATCAGTGTTAAAAAACTCAAAAAAAAAAAAAGATATTGTAAAGGTGGGAAACACAAGAGTAAAGGCTAGAGAAGCAAAGTGGAAAGAAATGTGAACCACCCCTCCATCCATTAAGGCCTTACACCACAAGTTTCAGCTAAAAAATACAAAGTTTATACAGCCTAAAAATAGTGGAAAAACAGTAGGACAAGAAGCAACTAAAGCAATGAAACAAGCAAAGCCTTATACCTCTTGAAGAGAAGAGAACTTTTAAGCAACAATTCAGCACATACACACCCTCAAGAGCTCAAAATAGGCTCAAAAGTACCTCAACTCGAAGATGGCAAGGTTTGGTTAAAAGTGCATAGGCAAAAGCTCAAGAAATTTCAAGAGAGAGAGAGAATTGTAGAGAGAGAAAATTAATTTTGGTCTAATTTTTCTAACCCTCAAAAATGGAAAGGGAGGTCCTCTATTTATACAAAAACATCACACTCCCTCAGAAATATCCATCCATACACGTGTAGGTAGATACAAACAGCTGGCAAAAAATATTTGCAAAACACACTTATGGCCGACAGGCCACCAATTCTGGCCGGCAAACCAGACACTTGGCCGGCAGCCCACAAAAATGGGCCTGCAGGTCCCAGGTTTTTCAGGTTTGAAAGGCTGGAGTTTTGGTGCAAAAACAAGGCACAAGGTTTGCAGGGTTTTGAGGCTCAGAGCTGTGGCATTTCGTTGAAGACTTTCGAGCACTTGACAAGCATATACATTTATCATTGGGTATGCAAGTGATGGTGCCCAAGTCGTAAGGGCAGTCAAAAATGGGGTGTCTACAGTTACCCCTCTTTGGCAGAACTTAAAGTCATGAAATGACGTGAGTGAATGTCAAAGCCCGAAAAGGACCTATTTTGACAAGGCCATAAGACTTGGGAAAAACAAACAAGACATAAAACAAATGGTTGCACTCGCAAGCTGCTTACGTGTCCCTTTGCAAGGAATCAAACCAGTATAGTTTAGGGGCAAAAAGCAAATCACATACAGGAAAAATAACTTATAATCAAGCAATGAAACAAAACAATGCAACATAAATTAAAGCAAAATGAATCAAGCCGTGTCTCACGAGGAAAGACGCGAATAAATCAACACGTCTCATGCGATTGAGACAACAAAAGCACAAACCAAACTACGTCACATGTAGAAAGGATATAAGAAAATGTAAGCCAAGCAATGTCTCACATAGGGAGAACAAAAAAGGTTCCAAACCAAAATTGTGCCTCACGCAGAGAGGGTGAAAAGATGATATTCCAGGAGCACCGGAAGTTTTTAGAATTGAGGAAAACAATCCCAATGCGTCTCACGCGAGAGGAGGAAATGTGGTGTGAACACCAGGCACACCTGATGTTTTTAACCAAGGAAAACAATCATAATGTGTCGCACGCGAGAGGAGGAGGGGTGGTGCGAACATCGGGCACACTCAACGTTTTTAACCAAGGACTTGAGATCCTCACTTATCGCACGTGAAAGGAGGAGGAGTGGTGTGAACACCGGCCGCACTCGACGTTTTTAACCAAGGACTTGAGATCCTAACGTGTCGCACGTGAGAGGAGAAGGGGTGGTGTGAACAAATAAGCACACTTGTTAGTTTTAACCAGTTTAAAAAATCCTAACGCGTCGCACGCAAAAGGAGGAGGAGTGGTGTGAACGAACACGCACACCTGCTGTTTTTAACCGATTTAAACATTCCTAACGTGTCGCATACGAGAGGAGCAAGGGTGGTGTGAACAAACAGGCGCACCTGCTATTTTTAACCGATTTAAGCAATCCTAACACGTCGCACGCAAGAAGAGGAGGGGTGGTGTGAACAAACAGGCACACCTGCTATTTTTAACTGATTTAAGCAATCCTAATGCGTCGCACGTGAGAGGAGGAGGGGTGGTGTGAACAAACAGGCGCACTTGCTATTTTTAACCAATTTAAACAATCCTAACGCATAGCACGCGAGAGGAGAAAATGTGGTGTGAACAAACAGTCGCACCTACTGTTTTTAGCCTATTTGAACAATCCTAACGCATCGCACGCGAGAAGAGAAATGCGAGCGGAGGAAAGGTGGTGTGAACAAACAAGCGCATATGCTGTTTTTAATCAATTTGAACAACCCTAACACGTCGCATGCGAGAGGAGGAATGGTGGTGTGAACAAACAGGCACGCTTGCTATTTTTAACCAATTTGAACAATCCTAACACGTTACACAGAAGAGGAGGAAAGGTTAGTATGAACAAATAGGCGCACCTACCATTTTTAACCGATTTAAACAATCCTAACGTGTCACATGCGAGAGGAGGAAAGGTTGGTGTGAACAAACAGGCGCACCCGCTGTTTTTAACCGATTTGAACAATCCTAACGCGTTGTACGCAAGATGAGGAGGGGTGATGTGAACAAATAGGCGCACCTACTGTTTTTAACCGATTTAAGCAATCCTAACGCGTCGCACGCGAGAGGATGAGGGGTGGTGAAACCAAACAAGCAGACCTGCTATTTTTAACCGATTTAAGCAATCTTAACGCATCGCACGTAAGAGAATGAGGGGTAGTGTGAATAAACAAGCGCACCTGCTGTTTTTAACCGATTTGAGCAAGTCAACGAAGGAACAATCAAATAGTCCGAACTTAAGTAAGATTATATCTCCCCCAGAAAGGCCTAGGCCTCGGCCTCGAAAAATGAAACCCATAGAGATAATAAAACAAGGTACGAAGTGAACAAGTGCGATAAATGCACAAAGTGAACAAGATAATAACTCAACATAATGATAATGCATGTTCCATGCAAGACAGGCAACTGATGTACGATGGTAATTGAAAGTATATTCTATGCAAGCATACTCAATGCATGAATCATGAACAATGTTGGGCATGCGTGCAACACAGGTGTATGTGAAAACGCATATTCGATGCAACAGAAGAGAACAAATCCGTAATTTGACAGAACTAACAAAAGTAATGTTCAGCGACAACCTCTGACTTACCTCTCGGAGACGTTACAACATGCTCAAAAAAGATACACCGCATTCATCTTGGCAAGTGGCCGTATTCATCTTGGTAAGTGGAGAACGTTTGCATGCCGGAACACAGTTTCGAGATCTCTTAGAATCAATCTGAACCCAATATTGAACCTCCCATACACTTCTCGACTTCTCGGGGAACAGAGGCACAAAACAACATCATGGCACAAGTGAGGACCACCAGCCACCTGCCAGCCACAAGGGGAAGCCGTCAGCCACCTGTCGGCCACCATTTGTGCTTGCCGTCCACACATGTGGCCCGCCAGCCACCCGTGCCAGATCGGGGCAATTTTGTCTTTTCAGCCTCGAGTCTTTAAATATACAACTCCAAACTTCATTTCCTCACAAACCCTTGTTCGAAAATCCTCCATCTCTCTCTAGGTGCTTCATCTCTCTAGATTTGCGCTTTACACATGTTTTCCAATGCCCCCATGCAAACTTTTTTCTTAAAACCTCTTGATTCTCTACATTTCGAGTTTCTCTCAGGTTTCGTGAACTTTCCCAGGTTTTGACTTTTTCTCCCATTTTCTCTCTCCTAAGGTTAACTTTTTTCAAGTTTTCCCTCTTTTCTCCATTTTTCTTCATTTTTCACCCACTTTTCACCTACTTTCCCAAATGGCAGACAATATTCCACGTGACGGGGTTCCTCCTGAGGTTCAGCCTTCACAATCACTCCCTGCTGAGGTTGAGGGGCTAGCGGCGGAGGGTATTACATCTGACTTTGATGTAGAGTTCGCTCCGAGACTCGAGCCCAAGCCATTACCACTAGGAATTCAGCCCTTCGATCCAGAGACGTATCATCTCCGCATACGTATATTACCGGTCGGAGGCATCAGGCACTTCAACAACTTTGCATGTGGCGTGCTAAAGGACCTTCTGCTGAGGGAGCCAAACTCCCATCTTTTTTACGGCACCACAAAGGTAAAAACTCTATTTTCATGTATTTCTGTCTTCCCTCAAATTACATTTCTTGCATTACCTTTATTTTGAATGCTCATTTATCACTGTCTTTCATCTGATTCACTCTTCTTTGTCACAGAGAGACTCTCATACCTACAGGGGTATAGAGCGGCGACGACTAGAGACTGGTACTACAAGCTCCCCGCGGGAGTCTGTGATATTGTTGACGAGGTTGGCTTTGACCTTTTCTACTCTGGACTTTCACACCTCATAGCGACCGGCCCCTCCTCGGAGTATTGGTGGAGAGGTGGTGGGACACCACCGATTCTTTCCACTTCTCTTCCACTAGGGAGATGACAATGACTCCCTACGACTTCTCCATGCTGACAGGCCTAGGAGTAGAGGGTGATCCGATCCCTTTTGACACAGACATGGGCGGATGAGAGGCAGCTTGGATCTTCCTACTTGGAGCGCGCCAACCTGTATCCAGACCAGCAATGGTGCGATATAGCTGGTTTTTTGAGAATTTCTACGGGAGCGAGCCCGCCCAAGGCTTCCTGGTGTTCCTCTTCGGCACCACCTTGTTTGTGAACAGGTGGAACACCATGGAATTGTATTTACTGAGCGCCTTAATGACCTTGTCCCGAGTCCGATTCTATGATTGGGGCGGAGCTAGCCTCGCCACATTTTACGGCTACATGAGCTCCACTTCTCGTATGAAGAGAGAGCGGATCAGAGGCTACTGGCGAGCCTGAGAGGTATGCACTCCACTTTTCACTTTGCACTTATGCTTTCTACTTCACATTTTCTACTTTATATCTGTTCAACACTTGTGCTTTCTGCTTTGCACTTTCTATATCTGTTCATGCTCTGTGCTTTTTGCTTTGCACTTTCTATATCTATTCATATTGTTGATTCCCTGTATCTGTTGTACTTTCTATTTCTATTGACACTGTTAATTCTCTATATCTGTTGTACTTTCTATATCTGTTGACACTGTTGATTCTCTGTATCTGTTGCATTTTCCTTGCAATTGTGGGTTTACGCATATTTCTTGACCCTTGCTCCAGAGCCTATGGAGGAGATCCCCCCCCATAGTACCGTATTCGCGACAGTACGACGGCCGATGCCGACACTAGAGCCATGACAATACGACCTTTACATTCTTCCGCCACTACTTTGATACAGTGGCCGCCGATGAGGTAACCCAAAACTCACAGTCATTTTTGCTTTAATACTGCTCTGATTCATACTTTGGCAATTGACGACAACTAACAATCTGTACATTATTAGTTTGCAGATCACATGGCAATCCTGGACGATGATGCCGACCGAGGTGAAAGACTAGCATGTTGGAGCTTGGGGCACATCTCGCTTCCAGATTCTACTGGAGGGCCCAGTCTGCCAGGCTTGGTTTCTAAGCGAGCGGTTTGTACGCCAGACCGTAGACTTGCCTAATCCAGTCATTCACATGCCATCCCTAACGTCTATGCGGACAGCCGATAGCCTCTCAGTTAAGACTATTATTCAGTTCATGGCAGGCCCAGATGCAGACTTCTTCAGAGCAAAGGGTGATTATGTGACATTCATCCAGACTTATCTTATGCCCCCTCTGACGGGCGTTTACGCAAGCGAGGGAGTAGGGGCTCCTATGGCGGGTGGGGCAACTCGGGTGACCATGGCCCATACTAAATGGGCCCCTCCTGTTGGGTAGATGACTAGTTGGGCAGAGATTCCTACTGCGCTCACATGTTGGCGGCCGACTGGGACTGCCTACCAGATTCCGATCGAGCCGGCAGAGGTAGGACATAAGTATGTTAGAGCTCGAGGCACGCCTCAAGTATGGGCCACACTTTACAATTTGCACCCCACATTTTCCATTTCAGATATGTCTATTCCAGATATTGATCAGTCAAATGCACTTGCAGACACCTACTACGGAGTATGCAAAGAGCCTCCTCAAGCTAGTTGCCTCTCTGATCGGCATGGTGCAGAGGAGAGAGACGCTGCTTGGTCTCCACAGTATTCAGGTATTTTTCCCCCATTTCAGCATGCATTTCGTTACTAATTCTGTTGTGCACCACGCTATCACATTTCCACTAATACAATGGCATCTCCACTGTAGTATTCATACCATCTCACACACTGATACACTGTATTGGAACACTGTACTCATATTGTATATGTTTTCTACACGACGCTCATTCTACTATACTATATCTTGCAACTATACACACCGTATCTGATATAACGACACCTATGTTTTTCATAGCCCAGCTGTACCAAGGACACCAGTGGCAACGGCAGCATCAGCACCAGCAGTACCTCCTCCAGCGACAGAAAGGCGAGAGAGACGGGCCTCAGCACGCAGCCAAAACAAGCATCGCAGTCGAGGCAGGGACAGAGGTGCTTGAGGTCGGAGCAGTCCTTTGAAGGCCGTTCTAAGTGGTGATAATGATGACGAGGCCAGCACCTCTAAGGAGATAGTGAGTCGTCATTCTGAGTCTGAGAGCAGGGACGATGATGCTAGCTCAGGATCGGGGGAGCGGAGATGACACCGAGGCCGATTCTGAGGTAGAGAGCGGAGGATCAGAGTTTGGTTCTGACAGCGGTGCCGACGGAGACAGTGCCTCTTAGTCCCTTCCAAGGAAGAGAACGAAGAGGGGCTCTTGAGCTTGAGATGATTGGCGCTGTTTTGGACTTTTTGCTTAGTTTCTTTTAGTTTTGGTAGTTAAGCACTTGTATAGCTTCAAATAGGTTTTACTTTTGCTTTTAAAACTTGTACTTCTTTTGTAAAAATCCATGATCGGAATAAAACTTTCGCAGTTTTTATGAAAAGAGTTTTGGTTCTTCAACATGAGCACGGCACCATGAATAACATACTTGCATGAAAAAGAACATGAAGTTGAATTTGAAACCGAACATGCTTGCTTTGGAATAATGTTCTTAATCAGATAATGAGCTGACCAATGACAAAAATACAACATACAACTCAATAAATAAAGCAAAACAACTCAAACACAAACCAAAAACAGCCATACACACTTGTAAAAAAAAAAATCAAAAGACTCAAAACAAGACTGAACAACACAAAGACTAGGACAAAACCAGGCTGTCAAAACTATCCAGCAAATAGGTGGACGGCAAGCCAGAAGAAGGAGGTTACCGGCCAGAAGTGCGGTCTGACGGCCACCAACATGAAAAACCACCAAAAAGCTGACAACTGGCCTCCACTACAGCCTTATCTTCTACAAAAGGTCCTCCTTCATGATTTCTTCTTCAGAACTTCATTTCAGCTGCTATTTCTAACACAAATAGAGCCATTTCTTGCCGAGAAACTCACGGATTAGATAGCCACTTTAGACAGCACAGAAGAGGTAAATTTTTAGGGTTTCGGCATAAACGCGCTTTTTCTATTGCGTTGTACTCCACTTTGTTTTCCGTTCCTTTATGCCGCAATTCGATGTTGGGACCCGATTATGCATGTCTTTCGCTTCGGAGCACAAGAAATATGCCTGACTCTTGAAGAATTTCAGGCACTAATTGAATCCCGGCACGATAAGGAAATCATACTTCAACCCTGTTTTGGTCATGCCTTAGCCTTGGGACAGATGTGTGGGCTTACTTTGCACGAAACTCGATCCTTGGCCCACAACAGAAAGCTAGATATACCCAGCTTGATCCATCGATTTTTTGACATTGGTGACCGAGGCGACCTCCTCTGGCGAGGCTTTTGGAAACCAGCCCTCTACTTGTGTGTGCTTGCACAGTATCTTCTTGCCCCTAGTTTCGGCGGAGCCAATATCAAGTTGATTGAGGTAGCCCAACGCTTGAAAGAAGGTAAGAGTTGCATCGGTTTGGCTTTGGCCGAGACCCTGATAGATTTGGACGCTTTTCACCGGCGAGAGACCACTAGGTTTATGGGGAGTCCACAAATGCTCCAGGTGTTGTTTCCCACCCTATCCTATATATATTTCTCATATCACTCGATATTCACACTCTATTTTCTCTCAAAGTCCTTTCCTTACTTTTCTTTCAACATACATCTCTCTATTCTTTAATCTCTCTTATTTTTCATCATTTCCCAGGTTTGGCTGATGGGCAAGCTGAAGATGGTGAACCCTTGCCCAGTTTACTCAGTTCGAGCATACTTTTTCTGCCAACGCCTAGTGGACTTCCCCAATAAGGGATGGTTATGCAACTGAATGTGCCACAGGTCTGCAGCCGATATAGCTTGGCATTACCCCTAGCTTGACTTAGCTGAGATGAGCTACAGCATGACCCGACAGCCAGGTGTTCAGTTGATTGGCTTCACACAATGTGTGTTTTATTTCACCTTCCGGTTCAGACGCCAATTTGGGCATGATCAAACAAGCCCAGATAAGGAGTGGAATACTCGACTCCATTCTCAATATGTGCTTCGAACTTGACTCGGTACCTCACTGCCTGGAGGACGAGAGAGCTCTTGGCCCTTGCTCCTAACTTCAGTTATGCCCTT
This sequence comes from Camellia granthamiana, assembly GCA_036172215.1. NCBI lineage: Eukaryota > Viridiplantae > Streptophyta > Magnoliopsida > Ericales > Theaceae > Camellia > Camellia granthamiana. The sequence goes on along the minus strand of CM069916.1, from coordinate 60,232,026 downwards.
TCTGGTGAATGCTTGGCTTGGCTTGAGGACGAGGCATAAGCTCGACCAACTTTAGCTACAGGGACTTTTGCCACTACGAGCAGAGGGCACAGGAGCACCTGACTCATGTGCCCCTAGTTTTATTGCTTTGATCTTTCTTTTCAAGCTTTATGATGTAAAAGCATCTTCAATTTGTAGCAAAGAGTTGGAGAATGTACTTGATGTTGAAATCAATGGAATTAAAGTTGTGAGCATTAAAAATTTTCCTTTTGGTCCCAAAATGGTCTAAGTTGTAAAAAGTAAAATTTTGAGAAAAATCAACTTTTATTAAAACTTTTCAAAACTATTTTGAAAACGATCACCATCTGACACGTGCAAAATCAATCCTCAAGATGTATAACCCCAAATCATAATATCATAATTGCCCCTGATTGCATACCACCACCGTTATACGTTGTACAATGAGTCTTCATCCCAAAACGAAGATCACAACCAAGCTACAAAGATCACAACCAAGCTTATAAATAACAAACAAAGATGACCTATTCAAACAAATGGACAGGACAGTTGAGTTGGAGATGATTACGGCCAAACTTCAAGATGAAGTTGCCTACGTATCCCAAAGATAGGAATCAGGCCTTACGTAGTTTGGTTCAAGTTCACTTGGGTTTTAACTCTCTCCTTTTTCCCTCTAACTTTTGCCAAAGTCACCCTTTAGGGTTTTCAACCTTGCGAGCTCAGTTTTTCTTTATTTCTAATTTTTCATATTCTAACTTTTGCCTAGGTCGCCCTTTCGGGTTTTCGGCCTAGCGAGCCTCTCAGGGGTAATATTTCTTCAACTTGTGCATGTTGATCGGCTGTGAAAACTCCAAGCCATCTGGGTCCATGAGAATAATCACCCCTCCTGACCAGATTGACTTGATGATGTAAGGACCAGTCCAATTAGGTCTGAACTTACCCCTAGGATCATGGATGGAAGCTCAATTATCTTTAAGCACCATGTCCCCTTCTTGAAGATTCTTAGACTTAACTTTCTTGTTAAAAGCCCTAGCAATTCGGCATTGGTAGCCCTGGACATCATATAATGCTCTTAGTCTTCTCTCATCAAACAACATTAACTCCTCAAACTTACTTTCCTGCCTATCTGCCTCTGCTATCTGACATTTGACCATAACCTGCAACGACTACACTTCAATTTCAATTGGCAAAACAGCCTTCATCCCATAAACGAGAGAATAGAGGGTTGCCCCTGTAGATGTTCGGATTGAGGTCCTGTAGCCCCAAAGCGCAAATGGCAATTTATCTTGCCAGTTTGTGTAAGTCTCTACCATCTTCTGCAGGAGTCTTTTGATATTTTTGTTCGTAGCCTCAATAACTCTATTGGTTTGTGGCCTGTAGGTTGATGACTTATGGAAAGACACGTTATATTTCTCAAGCAAGTTTATCACCTCTTTCTTGAAGTGCGACCCATTATCGGAGATAATCTCATTCGGCACCCCATACCTACAGATGATGTTGTTCTTGATAAACTTAGCCACATGCAATGCTTTTAGTAGTGAATACGACTGAGCCTCCACCTATTTTGTGAAGTAGTCGATTGCTACCAGAATGAACTTATGCCTATTTGACCCCTTTGGCGTAACTGCACCACTAACATCTATCCCCCAAACAAAGAATGGCCATGGTGAAGTCATGTTATAGAGCTTCGACAGCGGAATGTTCATACGGTTGGCGTGAATCTAGCATTTATGACAGCGCAGAACAAAACCAATACAATCTTCTTCCATGGTTAACTACTAGTAGCCTTGTCTAAGGATTTTCCGGGTGAGCATCACATTGTTCATATAGGCTCCACACTCTCCTCCGTGAATGGCCTCCATAAGGCGCTTTGATTCTTCTTCCTCCACACATAGTTTATGCATTCCCAGATAGGCTCTTTTGTACAGCTTACCCCCGCAGATGTTAAATTGAACAGCCAGACATCGTATTCCCCTTTTGTCCTTGGCATTTGCTCCTAGTGGATACGCCTCCTTTTCCAAGAAATTCCAGATATCATAGTACCAGGGGTTCTTGTCTGACGCCTTATCTATCGCGGCTATGGTTTCATAGGCCGACGGGTACTTCTGTTCAATAATGATCGGACGCATCCTGACTCCCAATGGAATGTCTACCATAGAAGATAGAGTTGTTAATGTATCAGCAAATCAGTTGTTCTCCCTTAGTAGATGGGTAAACATTAACTTCTCAAACCTCGGAATCAGCATATCTAAGACCTGATAGTAAACCTTCATTTTCTCCTCTTTAACCCGCCAATCTCTGTTGGCTTGAGACACAACCAAGTTCGAATCCCCGATGACCTCCAACCTTTTTGCCCCTAGTTCCAGGGCAGCTTCTAATCCAGCAATACATGCCTCATGTTCTACTTCGTTGTTAGATACTTTGAATCGGAGTTTGAAGGCTAAGGGTATATAGAAGTCATCAGGTGCTATTAGCAACACACTGATGCCATAATCGTATTGATTGGCTACTTCGTCAAAGTACATCGTCCGCGTTTTCTCCTCTATTTGCAGAATGTCTTCATTTGCAAAAGAGTACTTCACCACTCCATCCTCCTTTACTGGGTGATCTTCCAAGAATTCCTCTATAGCTCGCCCTTTAACTGACTTGCATGTAACATATTTAAGATCAAACTCGGAGAGAAGAAGTAACCAACAGGCTAGCCTACCCATAAGCGTTGGTTTCTCAAAGAGATATTTGATAGGATCTAATCTCGAAACTAGGATTACAGAGTGAGTTAATAGGTAGTGCCTCAACTTCCGGGCAGCCCATACCAAGGGTAGACATGATTTCTCGAGGGAAGTGTAACGAGTCTCTTAATCCAACATTTTCTTGCTCAAGTAGTAAATGGCTTTCTCCACCTTGGCCTTTGACTCCTGAGCTAACATACACCCTATGGTTGATTTTGTCACTGACAGGTACAAAATCAGTGGTTTTCCTAGTTCTGGCGGTGATAACACAGGCAGATACTACAGGTACTGCTTAACCTGTTCAAAAGCGAACTGACAGCGATCATCCCATTGGAACTTCTTTCCTTTCTTCAGAAAACCAAAAAGTGGTTCACAAGTCAAGGTTAATTTGGAAATAAACCATCTTATGAATTGCTCTTTACCCAGAAAGCCTCGCACCTCCTTTTCAATCCTTTGTGGTGGCATTTATAAGATGGCCTTGATTTTGGAAGAATCTATCTCAATTCCTCTCTATGTGATCAGGAATCCCAGCATTTCTTCTGTTGTTACGCTAAAAGTGCATTTTTGTGGGTTCAACCTCAATCTATACTCTCTGATCCCCTAAAAGAATTTCTCTAAGGTGGTGTAGTGGCCCTCTCGATTTTTGGACTTGACAATCATATCGTCCACATACACCTCAATCTCTTTGTAGATCATGTCATGCAGAATGGTAGTTGTAGCCCTTTGATAAGTAGCTCCAGCATTCTTCAACCCAAACGGCATGACTCGGTAGCAATAAGTGCCCCATAAAGTAGTGAAAACAATCTTCTCCTTATCCTCGGGTGCTATCAGAATTTGGTTATACCCGGAAAACCCATCCATGAATGAGAGCAATGCATGGCCCACGGTGAAGTCTACCAACTCATCAATATGCGACAGTGGAAAATCATCCTTAAGGCTAGCCTTATTCAGATCCCTGAAGTCGACACAGACTCTGATTCTACCATCCTTCTTTGGCACTGGAACAATATTGGCCAACCACGTTGGATACTCAGATACAAGCAAGAACCCTGCCTCAATCTGTTTGGTAACTTCTTCCTTGATCTTCAAAGCCCAATCTGGGCAAACTCTGCGCAGCTTTTCCTTAACTGGCCGGGCCTCAAGGTCAAGAGGGATCTGATGCTGTATAATCTCAGGATCGATTCTAGGCATGTCTTTGTAAGACCACGCGAAAACATCTTTGAAATTTTTTAATAAAGTGATTAAATGCTCGCATTCCTCCGAAGACAACATGAACCCGATCTGAACTAAGTGTGGATCCTTCTCGGTACCCATATTAATAGCAATGATTTCATCTGTACAGGGCTTAACACGCCTCTCCTCCTCAAAATCAACCAAGTTTTTCAAAGCCCGAGTAATTTCTTCCTCTTCGTTTAAGTCAAAATTTTGGAAATCAAGATCAGTACAACAAACCAAAGGCACAGAGTAATAAGCAAAGTCCACCTCATTCCCATTCAAAAGATCCAGCTCCTCAGTTACAATGGACTCAAAAGAAAAGCTAAAAGATGACCGGGATAGGACTTTGGCATCCGGGTTACCAGCCCTAGAGATGCCAGACTCTGAAGAACTCGAATTTGATTTCGACCCCACAGACTCAATAGAATCAGACTTGAACTCACTATCCAATTCAAAACTGCCAATGGTGCCCTTCTCAAACTTCCAGATCAAGCGCGGAGCCTTAGATGCATCCACGATAAGACTAGTAAAATCCTCTGCTGGTTTATCCCCGATCATTGAGATAGTAAAACTATCCCCCAAGCTGGCGAACTCAACTCTAGTGGTAGAACTCGCTAGTAAGTCAGCCAATGCCTTTCCTAGCAACTCTTCCTCTTCAATAACCAGGTTTGCAGCCCTTCATTGATCTGTATCAGTGCTTAGGTTTGCCTGCTCATCCTCCTCTTCCAGTAACTTTTTCCCAAAGAAGATTTCGAACCCAAGATACCTAGTATTCGTCTCCCAGCCATACCAAGGTTCCAGGAATCCACAGAAGGGGAAATCTTCCCCTTGGTAGACAAAACGCCCATTCAAGGTCCCCTGTATTGGTTTGTGGACTAACTCATACTGCTTTCCAGTCTTCTTTTCTTTTATTCTTCCTCTCAACTCCTCCCCCTTTCTTTGCCAGTCTGTAGCGGTAGGTTTGTGTCCCAACCCAAAAGTGTGGGGATTATGACTCATCTCCTTGGCAACAGTACCTCCCTGCCTGCCGCTTCTACCTAGTCCTGATCCGGGCACATGCCCCTGTTTGCTCATCATATAGTTAGACTAGGCACTCACATAATTCCCCTCATCTTCTACCATGATGTTTTGGACCAGCCGAGCTTCTACCAAAGACAAGCCGAAGAGAAATACATCCTCTTCCCCGTTATGATTCCTAGCACTGGTGTGGTAGTTCCTCGGGAAGAGTGAATTGCAGAATTGCCATACATAGTAGCAATCCCACCTTGAAAGAGGTACTTTACTAGTTGGTGAATAGTTGACGGCACAACCTTCATCTGGTGGAGCGAGGGCCTTCCCAGTAGCAAGTTAAAGGTTGCTAGTACATCCATGACATAGAATTCGACCTCATGTTCAGACAGGCCGATTAGGATATGGCTCTTGAATGTTCCCATAACATCTCGGCTTGTTTCATAAGCCCGAACAACTTGGGTCGTGGGTGCAAAGTCAATCGGCCTCAAACCAATGGCATAGACAGTTTTCACTGAACATACATTGATCACCGATCTGGTATATACTAAAACCACCAGAATCTATTTTTTCTGACTTTCTAGAATTACATATAAGGGACGGTTGTGGTTGGCGCCCTCGGGAGGCAATTCTTTATCTGTAAAGGATATTACAGGCATAACATCCCTAAAGGTGACCAACGACGCTAATTGGTCAGCAGTGGTGTCAATGGGTAGTTTGGTTCGATTCATTGCTTCGAGCAGGGCTTGTCTATGCTCCCGAGATGTCATTATCAGTCCCCAGATGGATATGTCGACTTGGATCTTCTTTAGTTGTTTCAAGACCAAGTTTTCTTCAGCATCCTTCTCATTTGCTTTCTTACTCTCTCTGTTGGAAGATTTTCGCTGATCTAAAGTCAGGGGCTTAAAGTACCGACCACCACGGGTCAGATAATCAATCTCATCAATGGTATCATCCTTCTACCCTTCATCCATGTATGCATAGCTTAGATTGCTATCTTCCTACCACTCCCCCACGGTCATGGCTGGGCTGCTATCAGGTTATATTCTGAGCATGTTAACATCATGTGCCCCGTCATCATATCATTCTTCCTCCACTACAGCTCGGGTTTCTACATCCTGGTACTTTCTGAGTTTCCTTAACATTCTCTTCTGATCACTAGGTTCCCACTCGATTTTCTTGGCATTTTGAACAATGCCGGCTGTGGACTCAACCTCCTCTTTCGCTTTTCCCCTTTTCTGTTCCAAAGCTATTTTCTTCTAGATCTCTTCTACTGTCTCCCGTTGGAATTGTTCCAATGCATGTTCTTTCTCAATTAGAGGTGTAGCCTCAGCCTTGCCACTAGCACCAATTTCTTCTTCCATCTCAATCTCTCCTATCTGTTCCTCCACATCTGACTCTTCATCACTCAACCATTCGTTGCTTGTTTCTGGCTGGCTCGGTCCCACCATCCCATGTGCACACAGCTTGTATCTTCTTTCTCGAAGAAGTAAAGATCCTCTAGATCCTCTTCCAATTCTGCCAGATCCTCCTCTAGGTTTGCTAAGTCATTCAAGCCTTGCTCGGGCCACTCATTCTAATTCTACGCCATTTGGTCTTCCCCGTAGCATTCGTGCTGAGAAAGTTCGGCAGTATAACTACCAACTTCGGCTGATCGATGGCCACAATATATAAACTGGGATCATACTCCTCCGCCAGCGAGACCCCCTTCTCTATAACACAAGTATCAAACAACCCTGTCTTCAACGCATTCTTTTCTCTTTTTCTCTCTATTTCTACTACCACGAGCTTGGATTGGGTGTATGGTGTTAGATCCAGCATACACATGTATGTTCCTTCTGGAATAACTACCTCTGGTTTTGTTAGGTAGATGAGGTAATGTATGTGCTAGGGTTGAAGGTGGATGATAGTGTATAGATGTAGTTAATTTTTCTAGGCGGGGGGACTTGGTTGTGTACTGGAAGTGGGTTAGTTGTTATGTTGGGTTTGGAAGGTAGGGCGATAACTTTGTTGTTAATGAGATCGTGGATTTCATGACGTAGACGGTAGCACATGTCTATGGGATAGCCATGTTGTTGGTGGAAGATATAATACTGGGCAAGGTCATGTTTGGGTGGCAATGGGTCTAGAAGTGGACGATGATCGAGAGGCTTGAGATGTCCCTTTTACATTAATAGCTTGAGGGCATGGGTTGGGCTCATATGAAAAGGAGTAAAAACTCTTCGATTCCAAGGTGGGCCGGTGTTTTGTGAAGGTTGTGAGGTTGTGGCAGTAGTAAAAGGATCAACCATCTTGGCCGTTGAAACAATAGTACTGACATCCGCAGGCCGTGGAATAGTGCTACTACTAGCATTGGTATTCTGAGAGAATGGCCTTCTTGTGGGTTCACTTGTTCTGTTGATGATACCCTTTTTGAATGCACTCTCAATTTGGACCCCCAGCTCATGTAAGGAAGCAAATGTGGACAATAGTGCCACTATCATTCTCTGCAACATGTCTGGCTCAAGGTTCTGGACCACTAGTCGGACTTGTTCTCTTTCGGCAGCCTATTTGTCAATGAATGATTCTTTGGGGTTCTGGGTAGTAGCCTCCCGCTTACTAATGGTTACTTCTATCTGGGTGTTATACGAATACTAATTAACAAATGCCTCAGATAGCTCCTCCCAATTCCACTTTGTAGAGTCCTCCAACTTAGCGTACCAGATGGCCGCCACATCAAACAGGGTTCTCCCAAACAAGGAAAGCTTCTATGCCCTAGACAAACCCATGGGCCTCAATACATCTGAGAATTACCGGACATACACAATCAGATCCCCACTCCCATCGAATTTGTCGATGTGGGGCATTTTAAATTTCTCTGGTAATCTGACTGAAGCCTCAGTGTATCCATCTTCGACATCTGGAATGGAGTTGAAGCCCTAGGATTTTTTTAATGCTTTCTCCAATCTAGCAATCTTGACCAAAATTGGATCAATTTCATTGATATCAAAAGGAAAGATTCCTACGGGAGGTTGAATCGGAGGCCGATAAGCTGGAGCCGAGGGAAACATATCCTAAGGATCCGGGACTGGCAAATTTTCTACTGGTGGGGGTAGATTCGAGTTTGGCTGAGCAGTCGGGATCGGATGTACAGTTAATGCTAATGCCTCAGATATACATCATAGATTGGCAATAATTTCATCTTGTGCAGCTATCCTCTGGTTTATAGGTCCATAGTTCTTTGGAAAGCTGTCATCATGACAGCAAATTCCTCCAAGGTTCTGTACTGTATTCTGTGCCATTGCCGGTCTGGGTGAACTAGATGCTGGTGAACTGATTGAATGAGAGCAGATAGGTGTTTGCGAAGTGCTTTGTACTAATGGTACTAACTGTCTGTTTCTTTTTCGTCGAGTGACTGGCAAAAGGGAGACTAACTGGGGCTCACCACCAATAAGGTCTTGAGCTTTGCAAAGCATGCCAAAACGAGTCCACACAACTTGGGAAATATCGGGTCTTTCTAAAGCTATGATGGTAAACTACCTAGCAAAAAGAAAGAAAGAAAAACACGATCAAAACTCGGACAGCACTTCGGACCCAATTCACAACAGTCATAATACATAGCCGAACTGTAATCCCCACTGAACTCTGTTCTCAAACTCATACTGATATGAACCACCCTGTACAGTTTCACTGAAAAGGCACATGTCAAGTAAAAGAACCAAAACACCCCTATGAGGGGGTAGGGTTACCCTATCCTAGATTTTCGGCATGATATAGGCTGCACTATTTCAAACAATGAGTTTCACAACATCCTTCAAATGGGTGAGCATCCTGTCCTAAGTTGGAATAGTCACTATAGCTTCACTATATGTAACTAGGTCAAATGGTCAAAAGGGTACCTCAACAAGAGTACCTAATATACCTCTCACACCTAACACCGAGAAGTGAAAGGAGGATTAAACGGTATAGCGATAGTCTAGATCCAAGGGTTGTGTTCCCAACATGGCAGAGCCCACGACCGGTCAGCCTTTTGGCAAGCTTTTAGGTAAGCCTCCAACAAACCGTCCAGGAATAATAGTTGGCAAACATAGTGACTTAAGTGAACCAATGCAAATGCAAATGCAAAGAACATATAAGTGTATATAAAAGTTCACATCATGAGTTTCAAGTCAAGTTCTCTAAGTCCCCAACAGAGTCACCAAAAACTGTAGCTCGACTTTTTGCACTCCTTTCAGAAGACGATAAGCCCTACAATTCGGACTTTACATGTGGTTCTGAATCTAGTTTCACAAGTGCAATGTGAAATAGTGAAAACACAAAAACATTCCAACTCTGGCAATTCTTTTTGGAAAATCAATATTTTGAATAAAATTCCAAAAATGGATTATTTTGCCAAATTTCAGAGTTGCCACCTAAATATTTTTGGAAAATTTAGGAAATCCAAGAGTCGTGCCAAAGGCCATTAGTCCGTCATCACCAAAGTTGTCTCGGCTCGAGAACTTGGGTACGAGAGGGGAAGGTTATGAATTGAGCACCCCCTCGCCCAATCAAAGATCGGCCTCTACTAATCATGATGTGATTTTTATTTACATTATATGCTCTTATTCCGATTATTAGCTATATTACTATGTGACTCACACAAGTATAGACTAAGTTTGCAAAAATTGGAACATTTAATTTCATGTTTTATTTTGAAAAGAGTTTGTGAATGTGACACTTGAAAAAGTGGGCTAAAATGGACATTAATCGAAATCCTGATTCAAGCAACTAGCCTTCATCCACGGGCATTCAAACAGTTATATAATTTAAGCAATTAGCCTCATGATGAACATACTTTAATATGACAACACTCACACTCGTGCAATTATGCTAAAGCAAATAAAAGCTCACCTAGTACTCCAAGCCAAAAAGATGACAAAGTTTAGAAAAAAAATGTATGATCCTAACTATGCAATATGACAAATGCAACGCATGCGATATGTAATTACTAGGCTCGGTCACTAACATGGCATATGAGTCAATTTAATAGCATGTGGTCTAAGCATGTATTCAAAGAAGCATTTAACTAACGATGCAAGTTAGGATGATGCGCCGAGACTCAATGCATGCAATACAAGTGCAAGCAAACATGAGATATGCTAAAAGAAACATGATGCATCTACACTAACCATCATAAGCAAGTAAATAAAAGAGAGAAAAACGTGGGGTTGAAAGACGTACACGTTATTACAACACTTGTGCCCTCACGTAGGAGGATCCGAAAAAACTAACTAGCTAAGCTAATCACTATGAATTACAAAACAAATGAAATAATCAACTAAACTAATTAATTAATTATTACAACAAATTAGAACTAATTGAACTAACTAATTAAACATGAATACAAAGTTTAAAGAAGTATTAAGCTAACTACTCCGCCTCGGTAAACGAGGAGTGCTCATGCATGCATGGATTTCCACCCGAAAAAGGTCATTATTCTGCTGCCAGATGCCTCTGTTGCACAGTAGAACACTTGCACTGTTTTTCACCTCAAAACCAACTCTGTTTTGCTAGAAAAATACACTGCTGGGTTTTGCAAAGGTGGCCAGCAGGCTAGAAGTGTTAGCCTGCCAGCCACAAATGATGGTCTGCCATCCACCAAAGGTGGCCTACCGGCCACTATTGCCTGGTTTTTCCTACTGCAACAAAGAGCAAACAAAGCAAGCACAGGGTATTCTCAAGGGTTGTTTGCACAACTTACCCCTCCTTATCATCAAACAGCTCAAAGGAGTAGTAAACTTGATTCAGAAACCATCAATCGATACAATTTCATTGCATGATGGCCCATGAACGAAAGGGTGCAAGTTCAATAAATGCAACAAATAAGACTTTCAAACCCCCTCCCTATCGTGGATGATCAAGGGAAATGGTTGACAATGACTCTTGAACTGTTTTCATCACCAATGAGTATGAAACGACTCAAGACTCAAGGGTTCAATTAATGTCCGATTGAACTCAAACCAAGTTATTATCTTGCATCATTTTAGTCCAAGTTTTATTATTCCATTTTAATTTCATTTCCATTCTTTAATTCATTAAGTCCAAATGTGAGCTTTAAGTCCTCTAATGAAAAGAAGCATCAAACCAAGAGTTGTTTTAGGCATGAAAGAAGTGTCATACCGTTGGTAATGAATCCCCAAAGGGATTAAACCATTAAGTATAAGACCTCAATCTCATGCTTTAAACAAGCAACTAGTTTGAACCAACTTTCAAAGCAAAGCAAGAGCTAAGAAAGGAAGGAGGTTGCAAAAGTGATTAGGAGTGAAAACAAGTATGGAAAGCCATAAACAAATGCTATCAACTCAAATAGGATGGTGGCTAAGGCCTAAACCACCAAACCTATGAGGACAACTAAACTACAAGCATGCAAAACAAAGCATAAATGTAATGAACACCTAAAATAGTCCCAAAATAGTCTTAAAACATGCAAAAGAAGTGCTGGAATTAAGACAAAAATGGCTAAAATAGTAAGCTACAACATGGAGCTATGTAAGCTAGTGAATAAGACACAAGGAGGGGAGGCTAACCCCTTTAATTTTGGACTTCAAAACATGTTTTTAGCCACTGAAATAACTCTGAAAATCAGTATTAAAAAGCTCAAAAAAAAAAGATATTGTAAAAGTGGGAAACACAAGAGTAAAGGCTAGAGCAGCAAGGTGGAAAGAAATGTGAATCACCCCTCCACCCTTTAAGGCCTTACACCACAAGTTTCAGCCCAAAAATACAGAATTCATACAGGCCAAAAACAGTGGAAAAACAGTAGGAAAAAAAGCAACTAAAGCAATGAAACAAGCAAAGCATTATACCTCTTGAAGAGAAAAGCACTTTTAAACAACAATTCAACACATACACACCCTTAACAGCTCAAAATAGGCTCAAAAGTACCTCAGCTCAAATATGGCAAGGTTTGGTTAAGAGTGTATAGGCAAAAGCTCAAGAAATTTCGAGAGAGAGAGAGAGACAACTGTAGAGAGAGAAAATTAATTTTACTCTAATTTTTCTAACCCTTAAAAATGAATGGGAAGGTCCTCTATTTATAGTAAAACATCACACTCCCTCAGAAACATCCATCCATATACGTGTAGGTAGATGCAAACATCTGTGCAAACAGCTGGCACAGTTGGCAGAAAATATCTGCAAAACACACTTGTGGCCGGTAGGCCACCAATTCTGGCTAGCAGGCCACACACTTGGCCGGCAAGGCACAAGGGTGGCTGGCAACCAAATGGAATGGCTGGCAGTCCACAAAAATGGGCCTGCAGGTCCCAGGTTTTTCAGGTTTGAAAGGCTGAAGTTTTGGTGCAAAAACAAAGCACAAGGTTTGCAGGGTTTTGAGACTCAGAGTTGTGCATTCTGCTGAGGACTTTCGAGCACTTGACAAGCATATACATTCATCATTGAGTGTGCAAGTGATGGTGCCCAAGTCGTAAGGACGATCAAAAATGAGGTGTCTACAGCCATTTTATTGTTGATTGTTTAATTGAGATTATTATTAATTATTTAAAAATAAATTATAATCACAAATCAATATCTAAAAAGTTTTTAAAATTTTCATAACGTCCCCATTGTGTTATGAACATGGGATGGCGCAATGGGAGGAGAAATGATACCAATCTTGAATATAATAAGGAAATCATGGCATTTAAAATAATAATGATCCTAAACATACATAACTTTTATAAAAATAAATACTCGTATAGATTGGTCTGGTAATAAGGCCATTTTACAAACATTTTTCATTTTTCAATGTTCCTTTCAACGAAACGGAACAAACTGCTTTGCAAAAAAGAAGACACTCTTTCTCTCCATCCAACTCTTCCTTCTCTCTCTCTCTCTCTCTCTCTCTCTCTCTCTCTCTCTCTCTCTCTCTCTCTCTTCATCTCTCTTTTTTTGTTTTCTATTCTGCATCTAACTTCAATACCAAAAAATTCCCCAGAAAGCACGCCAAAAAAATTGACAAAAGTCTCTGTAAGTATGCATTATACATATAATTTTAATTTTTTCCAGAACCCTAACCTTAAATTGCCCGAAATTTATATTGTTAATTAGAGCCTGAAATTTGAATTTGTGTCGATTAGATTTGAATCCTTCTTTTCATGTTTTGATTTCTATTGTGAATGATGATTCAGTCAGCTCCAGATTTCGAATTGGAAGAAGATAACTTTATTTTTATTGGTTCAGGTTTAAACCACTCAAGAAAATTAGCAATGCCAGTTTTGCATTATTAATACTAGCATATAACCCATGCCATGCACGAAATAAAATAATATATTATTTGATAAAAATATAATAATTATATTTAATTTTTATATTATGTAAAATAAAAGTTAAATGAAAACTAGTCAATCGAAATTTTCTTAATTGTTTAAAATTAAAAAAATCAAAAAAATTAGTATGAGATATTGATCACAAGGTTTCTCACTAAAAATCTCATTTTACTTATATAAATGGGAATATAAGATTTACTTTATGTAAGTAAAAAATTTACTTTTTTCTTCTTTTCTCGATGTAGGATTATAAAATAAAAATTAAGTGAAAGTTAGTCAATGAGGATTTTCTTAATTGTTTAAAAGTTAACAATTGTTTGGACGGAAAGTTTATTTCGAATCAAGCAATCTTAGCCATTTAATCTTTAATTTGGTCAATTTTTAATTTATTTCGAATCAAACAAATTTAACCAATATATTTTGATAAAACCACTAAAATCGCAGTTAAACCAGCGAATCAGTCAAACAAAAAACGATTCACCCTATCGGCTAGGTCAAAAGACCAACCAACTTATACAAAAATTAATTAATCAAAACTTTTAAATTTTATTTTAATTTTAAAATTTAAACTGTCTTGAACTGAAACATATACAATACTATAATATTAAATGGGAGCATAAAATTTATATAGTGAAACAATTTATTTTTTTCACATTTTTCTGATGTGTGATTGTAAAATAAAAGTTAACAGCTGTTTAGACGAAAAGTTCATTTCTAATCCAGCAATCTCAGTCGTTCAAACAAATCTAAGCATTATATTTTGATAAAACAACTAAAACCATAGTTAAACCAGTGAATCAGTCAAATCGAAAACGATTCAGCCTAATCGGCTAAGTCAAAAGACCAATCAATTTACAACAAAGTTAATTAACTAAAACCTTTAAATTTTATTTTAAAATTTAAACCATCTTGAACTGAAACATTCACAATACTATAATATTAAATGAGAGTATAATATTCATTTTATATAAATGAAACAACTCACTTTTTATTTCTTTTCTCAATTTGGGATTATAATTATTTTAAAGTTAAATATTATGAGAGTTTCAAAATCTCATACAAAATTATTTTTAAAATCAAAACGTCTATATGGGATTGTACAATAAAAATTAAATGAAAACTAACCAATGGACATTTTCTTAATTGTTTAAAAGTAAGAAAATAAAAAAAAAATGGTATTGATTATAGGACTTCTCACTAAAAATCTTATTTTGCTTATATAAATGGAAACATAAGATTCATTTTATATAAGTGAAACATTCACTTTTTCCTTCTTTTCCCGACGTGTGATTGTAAAATAAAAGTTAAATGGATATGCACATTGGATTGTAGATTGAAACTATATTTACAAAAGTACCTTCACATTGCACCTGCACATTGCACGGGTAATATTCTAGGAGTATTGTATATGTGTTCTTAAACACCGACAAAAAAAAAAATTGATATTGATTGTAGGGTTTCTCACTAAAAATATTTTTTTGCTTATATAAATGGAAGTATAAGATTCACTTTATATAAGTGAAACAATTCACTTTTTCTTCTTTTTCCGATGTGAAATTGTAAAATAAAAGTTAAATAGAAACTAACCAATGGGAATTTTCTTAATTGTTTAAAATTAAGAAATTTCAATAATTTATATAAATTGGAGCATAAGATTCACTTTATGTAAATGAAACGATTCAAATTTTCCTTTTTTTTTTCCGATTTAAGATTGTAAAATAAAAGGTAAATGAAAGCTAGCCAATGAGAATTTTTTTGATTGTTTAAAATTAAGAAAATTCAATAATTTTAGAATGAGGGTTTGAACCTTCTAAAAGGTTTCTCCCTTAAAACTCCATTTATAAGATTTATTTTATATAAGTAAAACAACTCACTTTTTCTTTCTTTTCCCGATATGGGATTGTAACACTTTATATAAGTGAAACAACTCACTTTTTCTTTCTTTTCCCGATATGGGATTGTAACACTTTATATAAGTGAAACAACTCACTTTTTCTTTCTTTTCTCGATATGAGATTGTAATTATTTTAAAGTTAAATATTATGAGAGTTTCAAAATCTCATACAAAATTATTTTTAAAATCAAAACTATATGGGATTGTAAAATAAAAGTTAAATGGAAGCTAGCCAATGGAGATTTTCTTAATTTTTTAAAATTAAGAAAATCAAAAAATGAGTATGAGATATTGATCATAGGGTTTCTCACTAAAAATCTTCTTTTGCATATATAAATGGGAGCATAAGATTCACTTTATGTAAATGAAATAATTCACTTTTTTTTTTTCTTTTTCCGATGTGGAATTGTAAAATAAAAGGTAATTGGAAACTAGTCAACCGGAATTAGAGAGGTATAGTTTAGGTTGATGCATTTATCATACTATCATTTTGTAAACTCATATGCATATTAAAAAATAAAATCAAATTCATTCTAAAGTCATGCTCATGTGATTTCAATATATTTATCTTTAATGAAAATATATGAACTATTTATAAAATTATATATATTGTTTATTTTTAAAAATTAAATATAATAAAATTACGTGATTATAAATGATAGTCTTGCTCAAAGTAAATCAAACTTTAGAATGTTACTATAAAAATTGAAAATAAATCAAAGTCAATCAACTGATCTCTTCTCCTCTCCGACATGTGTCTTGTTACATTGTCATCCATGTGATCATAATTGTGGAATTAACTTGCATCATTACATTTGGAGTAAAATATTGTTTTAAGAATATAATTAATTGTAGTCATGGAAGCAAGATGGACCCAATTGAGAGAGATGGGTGACGGTCTCCAAATTTCAAAACCCTTTTATTATTATAATAATAATAATAATAATATTAATTATTATAATATATAAAAAAAAAAGCCTTTAAATTATATAAGTTGGTGTCCTATTAGAAGGCATATTTTCAACGTACAGTTTGGTGAACCATCAACCTAAACTATGATAAAAACTTCCAACCTAAACTATCCCAACTTAACAATTCACTTTTTTCTTCTTTTCTTGATGTGGGATTATAAAATAAAAGTTAGCCAATTGAGATTTTCCTAATTGTTTAAAATTAAGAAAATCAAGAAAATTAGTATGAGATATTGAAACTCTCGTAAGGCTCCTTACTAAATAAAATGGGAGTATAAGATTCTCTTTATATGAGTAAAACAACTCATTTTTTTCCTTCTTTTCCCGATGTGGGATTAACAAATAAAAGTAATTATTTAAAATTAAGAAAATCAAGAAAATTAAAATAAGAATTTGAAACTCCTAGAAGGCTTCTCACTAAAAAGACCATTTTCCTTATATAGATAAGGGACTTACGTGTAAGTCCTAATAAGTGGACCTATTGTCTAATAGATCCTGTGAGAATTAATGGCATTTTTCAACAAATATTATTAAAAAAATATCACTAATTGTTAATTTTTAGCGACAGTTTGGAAATTGTCACAAAAAATATCAATAATTATAAGTTTTAGCATTAAAAAAATTATCACAAAAAAATGTCACTAATTTTTACTTTTAACGACAGTTTGAAAAAATCGTCATAGAAAAACGTCACTAATTATAAGTTTTAGCGACAATTTATAAAAACCGTAACAAAACAAAGTCACTAATTATCAACTTTTAGCAACATATACAAAAAACCGTTATAAAAAAATTATTTTTAGCGACGATTTTATTAGACTTATTTTTAATCAGATTCTATGAGAATTAAGTTTAACTATTAAGATTTATTGATAGTTTACGCACTAATGATCTATGTAATACAACCCACCAACTAACAGGGGTTGTTGCCATAGATAGCCAATTGTAGTGAAATGCACAATATGATGAGTGCAGCAGATCGTCGCAAGTGTAATAAAATCAATTACGACAATAGGGAGAGAAATGAGAATATATATATATATATGCATGGACGGATTGGGTAGCTTTATATGCACCCCAAAAAATATTATTAGTTTTTTTTTTTTACAAAGAAAAAAGGCTGTTTTGAGGTGTCATTACAGCATCTGTGGGTCCAGGCCTCGGAGTAACCGGTTGTTGGCCTGATTTGGCCTAACCCATAGGAAAGAACCCACCACCAAAGCACCAGTGGAGCTCATCAACCACCCCCCAACAAGGTCAAGGTTCGATTGGAGTACAATGCGAGATCTTCAAAGAGAGCCACTGAAAATACCCAGCATTTTGCACCCCTAAGAGTCAAACTTGACTCACTACTGGGTACGGCAATGCTTCACCACTGGGCCACCACCCCCAGTGGTCCCCAAAAATTAAGTTGAACACCCCACTTCTTTGTATACCCTAATCTTAAATTTGAATTCTTGTTTTTTCTGGTTAACACCCCAGCTAATTCCACTTTTACCCCTCCTCCACGCATCACTGGACTCACATTTGCCGTCAGAGCCATCCCTTCTCAACTTCAGCCATATCCTAGCACCCCTCAGTTGTAGCTCTGGCACCTCCCCTCCCCCCCAATAATCTCCTTTTCTTCTCGTCACCTACCCTTCCTGTCACTCCCCTTCTCTCCCACTACCTTTTACAACTCTGTTACCCCCACATTCTTCTTCTTCTTCTTCTTCTTCTTCTTCTTCTTCTTCTTCTTCTTCTTCTTCGTGTTGCAAACCCTAGCCTAGACTCTCTCCCCCACCTCAACCTCCTCTCTGCTGCTATTAAACCCTATATCTAAAAATTTGAGATCTAGGGTTTTCGAATCTAAGAGGAGGATGAAAAGAATGAGAGAGGGAAGAAGAAATGGATGTCGGTGATGAGCGACGACAAAAGAAATAGGAAAAATGGCGAAGCTGATGGCGATCGGAAGCGGATAAGGTGGCAGCAACATGAAGGGCAATTGTGAACCACTAACCAAAGTTCAGAATGGATGGACGTAGGGTTGCTAGAGCTGGAATCAAATGGGCGGAGGGTTGTCGAAGCTAGAAGGAGATTGTTGGAGGTAGGGTTTAGAGTTTGGTTATTTTGGTAATTTGATTAATGGGTAAAATCGTATTTAAAAGGAAATTGACATTTAGGGTGCCCAACTTAATTTTTGGGATGCATTTAGAGCCACCTGGACAGATTTAAGATTCAAATTTTTAGAGTGTAAACACACAAATTTTTCATCGAAATTTTTTTTTTGCAAAATTTTAAATTTTGATTTATGCTCACACAAAAAGTGAATACTATTACTATTAATTAGACATTCTTTGTTAATAAAATTGAAAATAAAAATATAATAGGACATATATACATATAAATTTTGTATTAACCTGACAAAAACAGTAATTATTATAATGTCTCTTCTCTGTTGATTAAAATTAACTATCTGAAAATGTTAAAATCACTACTTTTTATTGGGTAAATTACCAATAAGTCCTAATAGTTAGACTTAATTTCCATTAAGTCATATTAATTCATTATTGGTCCTAGTGTAATCATCGCTAAAAATAACTTTTTCTGATAATTTTTGGCATATGCTGTTAAAAATTGACAGTAACTTTTTTGTCACGATTTTTATAAATTGTTACTAAAATGTGACGTTTTTCTATGACAAATTTTTTAAATTGTTGATGAAAGCTGAAAATTAGTACGTTTTTTTGTGATAATTGTTTAAACTGTTGCTAAAACTTATAATTAGTTAATTAATGACATTTTTTGTGATAAATTTTTTAAATTGTCGTTAAAAATTAACAATTAGTGATATTTTTTACTAGTGTTTGATAATAATAATAAAAAAAAACACCACTAATTATCACAGGACATATTGGACAATAAATTCACCTATTGGGACCTACACATAAGTCCTTCCTTTTTATATTATATACTTATAAAAACATCTATGATAGTCTCGACATCAAAACCTTAATATTTGTCAATAAATGAAATCAAGTAACTTGTAACAAAAATCATCTTCCATCCTATTATCTAGTTTAGTTTTGAAAATTTTCATAATTGAAAATGTAGTTTTTATGAGTAAAATGATGTCGCACCTAAATTTTCACTTTTAATAGTTATTAGGATAATTCATTTCAATAAATGGTATTAAATTTTATGGAGTCAATTTTAAGAATACCATCTTAAACGTAGATAATATTTTTATTTCCGAACAACAAATAATAATGAAAGCAAGATAAGGTGTATAAGGAAATTAAAGTGTGATTTATAAAAAATAATAAAGGGAGAATATCAAAAAGTGAAGAGTCAAAAAATAATTACAAAATGATGAAAGTACAAGTAATTTATTCAATTATGCAAATAAATCTTGTACCTTCATTAGTTGAATTTTTTTTTTAACATTTTACTTTTTTGAAATTCTCCCAAGGGTAAAAAAATAAATATAAATAACATATGGACATAAAATAACAATGGTAATAAATAAGAACAAATAGAATAATATAAATAATTTTAAATAATATCAAAATATAACAAATATAATATATCAATATTTAATAAAATTTGATTTAAAAACTATTTTAAAAATTTTGTAATTAGAATTCAATGAGTGCATTCATTACTAGTATGATATGCACAGTTTTTAAAAATTTTGAAGTGTGAGGGCACCTTGCCCTCCTAGATCCATCCTTATATTTTCCCTATGATTAATGATTCATCCATACAATTTTGTCTATTCAAATCTGTCCAAATGGGACTTTACCAATAAGAGCCTCAATTGTGTGCATTTGGGCTGTAAAAATTGCGTGGATGTAGCGGTACAATTTCCAGAGCCGACCTTGGCCCAAGGCGAGCAAGGTGTCCCGCCTTGGGCCCCCAAATTTCAAAAAAATTTAGGGCCCCTAATAAGTTTAACTCTTATGGTGTTAGTAGGTTTAAAAATAAAAGTCCAAACTAACTCATGTAACTTCACAATCTAAATTAAAGATTTTAGAGCATCTCCAATTCTTAATTTTTTTTTTCCCCAATTTAATTTGATTATAGATTTGAATAAAAACTTGATTTGATGTGAATTGCTCCAATTCTTTCATTAAATTTTATGAAAATCTTTCTAAAATTATCTTCATATCCCAAATTTCCCTTTTCATCAAATTTGATGGGGAAAAAAAAAATTATCTTCAATATCTTTTTAAATTTGATGAATTCTAAATTTGATAACAAAAAAATGTTTCTTTTGTAAATACCAAAGCAAAAAATATATATTTATAGATCTCATTCATTATTATAGGTATGACTTACATTACATTAATTTTGAATTAACATTATATATCTTTAGAGTAAAAAATTTAAATAAATTATTTTTATTACTATTTACACATGAAGGGCCCCAATTTTAAGACTTTGCCTTCGGTCTCAAAAATCTCAAGGTCGGCCCTGGCTGTTTCCCTATATATATAGAGAAAATATCATTTTGTCTCTCAAACTATTATGCTAAAATCAATTTGGCACTCAGACTTCGCATTATTTTAATTTGACCCCTAAACTTTTTTTAATTTGATTAATTTACCCTCCGTCGTTTGTTTCCGTCTACAATTAAATAGAACTTGCTGAAAATCAATTACCTCCTAAATATAAAAAATTAAATTTAAATATTAAATAAATAATTTTTTATCTCAATAATGATAAAATTAAATTTTAAATAATATACTTTGCAAAAAAATAATAAAGGCATATAAAAATTCTCATTTAGAATTATCTCTTTAAGTCTTAAATCATCTCGAGTCGATCATGAAGAAACTAATAGAGCCAAAAAAAATTTGGCTACTCTATGTGTGTGCGCGCACAAAATTGTAATGTAACACCCCCTAAATTATAACAATAGATAATCTCTTCATCGACTAACAGATATACGAATGCTCATCAGATTCAATCATTCATAAAGATAATATTACCAAAGCATTCGCTCTTTCATTAATTACTTTAATGTATTACAAAGATGACATCATATGCATTAATACATTCATTAATCCTAAGTTATGAATCTATAGCATGTGACGGATATACATAGAACAGAATAAGAAAAAGAGAAGTTCTTGCCCTAGTGGCTAAATATTTCCAAGATGATACTTGGTTACAACAAAAGTGGGTCAAGCCCAATACAAATAAAAGCTCGAGAGTTGTACAAAAGATATTTACAATACAAAAAAATAAAAATAAATGAGCCTTCAGTTCCAAGATCTTCCCAAGCTAAGTTATTAGCACCTGAAAGTTAGTTTCCATATAGGGTGAGCTAAGCCCAGTAGAGATTAATTTAACATACAGTATGATGCTTAACAATATCAAATGGTGAATGCACATGCTATTTACCAAAAGAATGAATTTACTTCATTCTCAAACCACGCAATACCATTTTCATAATTCAATTCATAAATCATTACTTTTTAAATTAGAAAATAGGGTAGTAGATACACAACATTAGAAATCTCTATATACGTGTCTGCTAGTAGGCTATATAAGTACTACTAAACCCATTTTACCTATACTTACTAGAAAGATCGACACCTAACCGCGCGAGTTTCTAGACTTTCATCAAGAACACATAGGCCAATATAGATATAACCACAACCACACAACCTAATCAGATTCGCTAAGGTATTCACCCATTTTTCTCAAAAATGGTACATTTTCAATATATGAAACTAGTGGTAACCCGTGCTATGCACGGGACTTTATAAATTTAAATAAAAAAAAAAATCATTATGATTATCTTGAAGTAATTTAATATTTTATCTTCCAGTATACATGAAATTTATAAGTTATGTTCATAACTTTTTAAATTATTAGTTTAAAAATTTATATATATATATATATATATATGTATGTATTTAGTGCAATTTTAATAATTTGTATTAAAAAAAAAAAGTTAAACCTAATTAAATGAGATTAACTGAGTTATGACATACCTCTTCTTGTTATGAAAATATACAAATTTAAAAATTATAATTAAAACAAATATATAATTTTATTATTAAATATGAAGTGAAGTGATATTTAACAATAATTAATATGATATTTCTGTTATTAATCCAATAATTTAAGTTACATTTCTTTTGATTTCAATTTCATAACTAAAAATATAATATGAATATAATACACACAGATTCTTAGTCTTTATGAATAAGAAGGTTTCAAAATATTTTCAAACTTTCATCATTTTCTTTTATTTTATTTTTTTTATCTAATTTGATTTTAAATTTGAATAAAAATTTCATTTGATATGAATTACTTTAACTTTTTCATTAAATTTTTATCAATTTTTAAAAGAACTTTCATTCTTATCCCAATTTTTTTTCTATTCACCAATTTGATGGAAAAAATATAATTTTCAACGTTTCATCTTTTTAAATTTTTATCAAATTATAATTTGATAAAAAAAATATATTAAGGGTTGAAGATTCTCTTAATTGGAATTATATTGAAATAACATCTTGAAATAGTCAAAGTTTGAGTATGTGGTTGGTTGAAATGTATAATTTAATTAATTATCTTCTCATATTTGTATAAAAATTGACATTTATGACTACATCATTATAAATTGGATTATGGAAAAAAATTTGGGATGTCAAACATTTTCCATTTGTAAATATCCTACAAATTAAAAAATGAAAAAAAAAATATGTAGCTTTTTGATATGTGTTTATCAATTTTTTTATTTTGTATGGACATAAACAATTGGTGTTTCAATTTAAAAAATTAAAAAGTAAAAAAAAAAAATAGATTGGGTTTTTTAGAAATAAAAGAAACCATCTAACTCTTCTATATATTATTAAGATGGACTATTTTAATCATATAAAAAAATAAAAATTATATTTAAAGATTATCCCTATATATTATGCTATTATATACAACTATAGTTGTAACAAATTAACTATAATATATATGAAAAGTTATATTAAGCTTTCATTTTCAATTAATTGAATTATAATTAACAAACTAACAAATAGCAATAATGGTCTAATGGGCTAGAAAGAGGATAAAAATAAAGAACATAATGATATTTAAAAGTTTTAAATTTACCTAGTTATACAAAAATCTAATGTTATAGTAAAATCTTGAATTCTCAATAAATTTTCACATTTTTTATAAAATAAAATGACAATAAAAAATAAAAAATTTGATACCCATTTTTTTACTTCAATTTTATGGTCTTCATTCACTACAACAAGTTGGGCCTTGAATGACAAAATTTTTTTGTCTCCAAATAGCTAATTTCGTCACTATAGATATTTGTGAGGAAATATTTTCGTCACCGGTTTCGTCATTGAATATTTGTCACTAAAAACCACTGTGACGAAAAATAATTTCGTCACCAATGAGATTACTTCAGTGACAAAATTTTTTGTCACCAATAAAACAACATTTTGTTGTCAAAAATTCTCATTTTTGTCACCAAATAATTATTCAGTACCATATTTATAACTTTAGTTGACGAATAAATTTGTCACACATGTTGATCAATGATGAGGAAATAATTTCGTCATAGTAAGATGTAAAAGTGACGAAATTTTGTCTCCAAAAGTCATACATGGATGACGAAATATATTTCGTCACAAATATATATATATACGTGACGAAATTTTTAGTCACCAAACAACAAAATCAATGGAATCTTTCATATATAAATTGCAATAAATTGTCACAAAAAATATTTATTAGTGACAAATAATCACTTTGTCATAATAACAAGTTCAAATGACGAAAAAAATTCGTCACTGAACTTGTTCCATATTTTATATTTCAATTTAAATTATTATTTTACAAATATCCCTGCTCATATCCCAATAGCTTTTTAAATGTACTAAGAAATCCACTAGCTATTATACACCACTCCACAAAAAAATTCAGTAAACAATTTATATTATCAATGAAAATATATCCATCAAACAAATTTAATAATAATCCATTTAGTAAAATAAATAAAACCATCATAGCAAATTCCAAAATGAACTAACGTGAAGTTCACAAGTAAATAAATAACACTCGACTAGGTTTAAAACTAGAACTAAGTATCAGTTCAGGAAAAAAAATTCAACACTTGATCTTGATTTGCAAGTATGCTTCCAAACATTATCAAAAATCAATCTGCAAAAAAAATAAACAAGAAAAATATTAATATATTATGAATTACATCTGAACTCATATATAAATAATTTTATTTTATAAACCAATTTAGTAAAAATGCACATAATAATCCAAAACTTCAAATAGTTGAGGTGATCCTTGATGATAAAGCAACACGAATAAAAGAATTCCTCAGTTGCTGCAACTGCTACTTCTTTTCCCTACTGCTATTGATTTCTATTCACTAGTCTCCTTCTCTGTTTCGAAGCTTAGTCTTAGACTCAATCTCAAATCAAGTCAAGACTTAATTAAATAGGTGAGAATATTGTTTAGGTTTGATAGCCATAAGAAACAACCAAAGTCTAACAACCTAGGCAATATGCATATACAAACTTTTTCATTTACACTGGGGATTTAAGAATAGGTGGCCTTTCTGTAGAACACATTCTACTAATGGGATTCATCACTAATGGAGGATTATATAAAAGTCCACATATTTTTTCAATTTTCCATTTACACTGAAGAGTTAAGAACAAGTGGACACTCTATAGAACACATTTTATTGATAGGATTCCTCACTACTTCAGTAGCTTTGCCAATATTCATCATCATTCCATATTCTAACATTAGCATAAGCAATGTACATCAGTCAATAGGAGTATTTTCCACCACCAATTCACATCAATAGAATGCAGATGGTCTATCATAACATATGAGCTCATGATATTACACAGAACAAAGCAAAGTACCCTCAAACCAAAGAAAAGGAACTCAGAAATATCAGTTTCAAAACAAAGGGGAAAACGTTTCCCATTTAAGACAAGTACATAAACATCCAATCTGTGCACAAGCTATAGCCATAAATTCATATTCTAAGCATCTGAAGTGGGTAGAGGAACAAATTTAACATAAGGTAGAAAAAACCTTGACATCACAAGCAAACATACACAAATTTTATGACACACTTACCAAGCTTGGGCAACATTGCGCCAACAAATATACACATACAGATAAAGAGTGGACAAGGCCCAATTTTGAAATTGAGTCTTCCAGTGCATGATCAAATATCCTAGCAACAAAACTGAAAAAAAATAAAAATATCAGAACCATTTGGTGGGTTTCTATCCAATTAAAACCAGCAAGAGACCAACAACTAGTTACAAGGAGATATCAAAATCAAAACCCTACAAACCTTGGGCTAGAAAGTTTAGCTGCAAGAGTTGACGAGGCATTACGAGTTATAGCACTTAAAGTCTCTGCTGCATTAGCATGAACTTCAGGATGACTTTGTTCAATTTTAACAAAGTAGTCAACATGATTTGTTGCAGAACAAGAGTGGACAAGGCCCAATTTTGAAATTGAGTCTTCCAGTGCATGATCAAATATCCTAGCAACAAAACTGCAAAAAAAATAAAAATATCAGAACCATTTGGTGGGTTTCTAGCCAATTAAAATCAGCAAGAGACCAAAAACTAGTTACAAGGAGATATCAAAACAAAAACGCTACAAACCTTGGGCTAGAAAGTTTAGCAGCAAGAGTTGACGAGGCATTACGAGTTATATCACTTAAAGTCTCTGCTACATTAGCATGAACTTCAGGAGGACTTTGTTCAATTTTAACAAAGTAGTCAACATGATTTGTTGCAGAACAAGTGACATGGACACCTAATGAATTGAAAAATACTGTTTACATGCAAAAAACTATACCAAGCAACCATTCGAACACAAACGCCAAAATCAAACAATAAAGGTGACAATATTTGTAGCTACAATTGATCATTAGAAAATATGCAATAAAAATGATAATCCCTACAATATAATCACCTATGGAAAAATGATCATCAGAAAAATATACCAGACAAGAAAAAAGCATCACCACTTAACAGAATCTTTCAAAGCATGAGAAATATTTCACTGAGCAAAATAAATAAATAAAATTGACTAGGGAACTGCACACATACCTCCACCACCACTCATGGTCTTCAACAACAAGTTGAAAATATGTCAAAGCCACAGTGATGAAACCAGTAACAATTAGGAGAATGATGAGGACTATAAATAAGATGTTGTATATAGTGTTAATCCTGTGACCCAAACACTCACGAATATGTAATAGAGTTCAATATAGATTGCACTGAAAGGCAAAAACCCAGCCATTGCCATCTGAGGAAGTGCTCCACGATACCAAGGCAATGGCGGGATCTCTCTAGGATATTTTGTGGTGCAAACAGAAGCTTGAAACTCAGCTATGCTGTTCTTTCCTGCGATACCACCCAACACTAGCCAAGGTGATGTGACAAAAGTCCATATGAAAACTATCACCACAATGGTAACAAATGGCAGTGCTGCTGTGGCATTGTA
This sequence comes from Camellia granthamiana, assembly GCA_036172215.1. Lineage (NCBI taxonomy): Eukaryota > Viridiplantae > Streptophyta > Magnoliopsida > Ericales > Theaceae > Camellia > Camellia granthamiana. The sequence goes on along the minus strand of CM069916.1, from coordinate 60,205,424 downwards.
AAAAATTACAACAGTGTTGAGGAAGCAGAATGTGACAAGCAGAGGTCCACAAAACAAGCTTCCAGTCAATAACAAATTTCTCACCTGCGAAGTCAGGGATTGAAAATTAGATTAGCATTTGATATGCACAAAAGTAGAACAAGGGAAACTCAAAAAATAGCAGAAATCCCGATTGTCTACATCTCTCTGATCATCATGATGGTACTTCCATCATGCACCACATAGATTGGGTGAAGAATATATTATTGTTGTCCCATTTCAAAACAACTTCCAAAAGAAAAAAAAGAGAATTGAATTTTGATCATTTCCGACAATTTGAGTTTATTATTAGCTAAACAGTATATGCATGTGATGAATTTCATATTATTCACTCCAACATGAAGTAACCAGACCCCATTTTTAAAAATTAGTAGGAATGGCTACTCTACTTTCATCGTCCCAGGTAATGTTTAAAAGAAACCTACAAAAAAAATTACATCTTTCTTAACTAGACAATGCAAAAGTTGATTTCCCTACTAACCATTTTTTTATAAGCTTTTCCATGGTACCAACTGAAGTTGTACAAAAGTGTATTACAATAAAATTTTCCTTAAATTTTCATTTTTCAAGATATCAAACTTCTCTCTCAGATACACCAATACAAAAAACCAAACTCTCTACAAGTGTGTGTGAAAGAGAAAAACATCAACCACTTGATTGGTCAAAAAACACAATGTAAGCACATACTTTATAGGAATACAATATTTTCAAATGGCAGAACAGAAGGGAGCACTTTTATTTCATGAAAGCCCTAGTTCTCTAATTCTTCAATTCCAAATAGAACAGGTTCTATATATTCAAATGTTAAAGAACAAACAACCTTAAAGCCAATATATTATAAAGGTACTAAAACAAGAAACAACTACAAGAAATGAGGCTAAACAAAGTCTCCAAAACTTGGAGACAGGAACTCATGAGTCTCGGCAATAAATCTACACAAAATCATAATAAAAAGTAGAAGTAGAATCCAAGGCCACATACCCAATTTATTCCTTCTAGCTGGCAATAGAAAGAGGCTGCAGTATAGCCTGCAATCCCAGATGTAAGAGCCTTTCAAACCATCAAGCACACAGCACCGACGAAGTTGACATCGATGAACCGATCGGAGATGCAATCAAACGTAGTTTTCAGATCGTTATAGTGAGAAGCTTTGAGGAGGCACTGTGAGACCTCCACTTCGCACCAGAAATTCAGATCGTTGCAATTGATCGGTTGAGAGAGATTAGGAACAGAAACTCAGATAATTTTAGATCGTTGCAATCGACCGATCGAGAGAGATCGATTGAGAGAGATTGGGGTTTAGAGAGAGAGTGAGAGAGAGTCAATCAATTTCCCTCAGATTCAACATTTTTTTTAGTAGTGGATGAGAGAAAACTGAAGCACCAGTAAGGGAGGGAATTAGTAGGGTTCTTTTTTTCATTACGGCAAAATCTCAAAGTTCTTCCTTTAAAATTGGTGATAAAATAATTTTGTCACTAAAAATGTCAAAATATGAAAATTATTGACGATAAAAGTATATTTCTTATCAAATAGTTTCAAAATATTTAAAATTATTTTTTTTTTTAAATATTTAAAATTATTGATGACGAAAATATACTCATCACTAATAATTTTATAATTGGTGACAAATTTGTTTTCTCACTAAAGGTCTCAAAATTTTGGTGTCACCCAAAAAAATTAGGAGGAAAATCTTTGGAGACGAAATTTAATTTTTTTTCTCACCTAAAAAGTACTTATTGACGAAAATAAATTTCGTTACTTATTATTTTTACTTTTTTATTATATGTGACAAAAATTTTTAATTCGTCACGGATTATTCTTATTTAGTGACGAAATTTATTTTATTCATTGTTTTTTGTCACCAGAAGTTACTTAGAGAGCTAATTAACTTGCGTTTTGTTTTGAGTGTGTGTGTGTGTGTGTGTGTGAGAGAGAGAGAGAGAGAGAGAGAGAGAGAGAGGAAAATTGATAAACAAAAATAAAAAGAGAAAAAAAGTTAGTAGTCTATTTTTTTCCATTACCGCCCAATATGTCAAAATTTTTCCTCCCAAAGTAGTGGCAAAATAATTTTTCCTCACTAAAAAGTCTCAAAATATTAAAAATTATCAGTGACAAAAATATATTTCTCACCAAATGGTCTTAAAATATTTAAAATCAAGTTTCTCAAAAAAAAAATATATACAAAATTATTGGTGACGAAAATATATTCCTCACTAATAATTTTATAATTTGTGACAAATTTTTTTCTTACCAAAAGTCTCAAAATTTTGGCGCTACCAAAAAAAATTAGTGGGAAAACTTTCGGTGACAAAACTTAATTTTTCCTCACCTAAAAAGAAATATTTGTTGACAAAAATAAATTTCGTCACCTATTATTTTTATTTTTTTATTATATGTGACAAAATTTTATAATTCGTCACAGATTATTCTTATTTAGTGACGAAATTTATTTTCTTCACTACTTTTCGTCACCTTAGGTTACTTTTATTGAAGAAAACAAAATCCGATCAAAATTCTTGGCATGGAATGGACATAAATATTTCGATTGCAAAAATAATCAGTAATAATTCTTTTCAACCATGCAAACCTGTAAACAAACACATAAACCTCACTAAAACCAAAATCAAAACCAAACCAACAATAGAGAAAGAGAATCACACAGAGAAAAAATAAAATTAAAAAATAAATAAATTTATAAAGTGGGAGAATGTTACCTCCAACAACTTAAACTTCACCTAACCCAATCCGTTAACTCCTTTACCAATGCCCGCAAAGTTTAGGAGTTGAGATGACTAATCAGATTATTCTTTAAATAAGACTTGAAATTTGATTAATTTTTCTTATTAAGTGATTTAAAATTTTAATATATATACATCAGAAAAATAGATAATTATATTACTAAATTATAATTCAAATTTAGATATTGCCATATGTTTTTAGATCTATATTTAAATTCTTATCTTTTTTATTTTTGTGTGGTTTCTATTCGGATTTTTTTTTTTTTAATTTATTTAAGATGGAGTTGTAGGTTTCTATTTTTTTTTAAAATTTAATTTATTTGTGGTTTCTATTTGTTTTTAATTATTATTATTTAGGTAAGTTATGATGTGAGTTAGATATGTGATAGATATGTGAGTTTTATTGATTTAAAGTATAATGGTGGAAGATATTTTCAAATTAGATTTGTTTAGATAAACTTTAAAGATTTTTAAAACTTAAAATTGGATATTGAGATGCAAAAAAAAGATTTTAACTGAATAAATAAAAATCTAATTTATTAATTTTATCTATTTGTATATCTGATTTTTAGGCTTTTTTTTGGTTATGTTATAATATAATATATAAGATATGTCACGCCCCAAAAATAATACAATAATCCATCTACCAAGCATTATATGTTAACAACAATAATAAAGTTACCTTCCATTAATTCAATATGATATACAAAAGAGAAGCATATGCATCATACATTCATAAAGCCTAAACCTAAATCTATAGCATATGTTTCCAATTAAAAGAGAAGAAGAAAGATAAACAGATAAACATATAAACATGCCTTACGAGCTTACAACTTTCCAAGACGATGCTTGGTTACAACAAAAAGAGTCAAAGGCTCAATACAGATAAAGCCCTAGGCTTGTACAAAAGGAAAATAAATACAAATAAACAAATGTGAGCTCTTAGCTCCACAATCCTCCCAAGCTAAGTCCTTGACGGGGGCATATCACCAGCACCTGAAAATGTTTTTCCCAAGTAGGGTGAGTCACAGCCCAGCAGGAATAATCTAATACAGTATATGAGGTTTAACAACGGTATAAAGGCAATGTGCTTTTACAATACCAGAAGTAAAATGATCACATTGTATATAGTTATAGAACACCAAGTTACATTTCATTTCATTTCTCTTCAATCCATTCCAATACATGAGTCGATTTCATTATTTCTCAACAACCAAACTAAGGTTACAATTCAATGGTTTTCAAATCATACAACACATATGCATAAACACTTCAAACTTCCATTTCACAGATATTTCATCCGTGGGCAGCCGTCAAACAGGACCCATGTAAACGTAGGCTATACAAGCGCTACAATTGCCATTTTACAGATATTTCGTCCGCGGGCTAGGCACCTATGTATAATTTCGAGACTTTCACCCAGGACACTTCGGCCAACTTAATTATAATGGAGTTCATCCCTTTTCTCCTCCTAAACAATCATTCATACATATACAATGTATACAAATACATAATCACACATGGAGTACATCTCATTTCTCCTTCCAAATAATCATACATATACAATGTATATAAATATAGTCATATTCAATGACAACCAACAAAAGATTAATTTCAATTCACCTAGTCCACGTGTAATTTCTACAACAATCATAGTTATCCTCCACCGATAGCTCAAAACAAATATTTCTAAGCAGTTACACAAAATTCACAATAGATAAACTATCCATATGTCCATCGATAAGAAACGACAATTTTCCAACCTTTATTTGCAATATCATCAAATACCCAAGTTAAAAATCATACAAAAGTATAGAAAGTCCCTACCTCAAGCTTAGATGAGGGAGAATGAAGAAAAGCCCAAAAGTCAACGGAGGAGAAACGACGTTTTGCTCTGATCAAAATGAAGCCCTCGACAAGCTCTACAATTAATCTCAAAGGAGCAAGGCAAGGAGAGGTTTCCAAGTGAGTAGATCTAAGGATCTTTGAGTGAAAAGGTGCTTCTTGAGAGAAAGAGAGAGTTTCACGGTTTAGAGGGAGAAAAGAGAAGGAAAAATAAAGAAAAGATCAAGTGGTGGACCTATTTATAGTACTAGGTCAAAATAAAAAAAATAAACCCCAAAGTCAACCCAAAAGATCTAGTCAAATCCCCAAAAAGTAATACCCAAACTAACTACAAATCTAGGAAAAAGTTTACAGGTGTCGAAACTTGCAACAGAGGTGTCGACCCTTATGAAGAAAAGCTAGAACACTTATGTTTGACAGCATGCAAGGTGTCGACCTTTCCTAGACTGGTGTCAACACCAAATTTTAGCGAGCAATTTCAGGACAAGGGTCGACCCTTCCCAGACTGGTATCGACCCTTGAGGCCAACAACAAAAGGAATGTGTCGACATCACTAAGTCCGTTGTCGACCCTAGAACAAGATTTTTAGTTTCCCAAACAACTTTTCAACGTAAACAAGCATGAACGAGCAATTCTCAACAAGTTTAAATCAATTTATACTCCTCCAAAACCAAGATACGACAACCTAAAGATTCCCAAAATAAAACAAAGGATTCAAATACACTTCCTAAAAGCTTTGAAGGACACAAGTGCTACAACCTTCCCACCTTAGGAAATTTCGTCCCCAAAATTTTAAAGCGAGTTTTAAAGCCATGATTAAACCAATCCCAACAATGATGATCAATCAATTTCATCACCATGACCCATTCTCCGGTCATTCATTTTCATCAACTCGATACACAAGTTCCAACATTGAACATATAATTCACATTTCTAAAACACATACAATGTTTTTATATAAAATCCATGTTTCCAAAACATATATAACATATACAATGTTTTCATGTCTCATTAACATATTCAACACCTCAATACATGCTCAAACATCAATAAATAAGTGTGGATACTTCTCATAGACTTCCAACTCACATTCCCAAGTTATTTCCTCAACCCCGTGATGTTTCTACAATACTTTAACCAAGGGAATTGTCTTGCCTCGCAAGACTTGATCCCGGGTATCCAAGACCCTCACCGATCTTTCTTCATATGAGGCATCCTCATCTACCTCTAAGCCGGTCTAATCAAACACGTGCGATGGATCCAGCTCATACTTCCGAAGCATGCTAATATGGAACACATCATGAACCCCAGAAAGTTATGGCGGCAAGGCCAAACGGTAAGCTTGTAACAACCCTTACACTAGTTACCGATTAATGACTGATTAATTACCGATTGCTGCTAAATTAAGACTGATTAAGACTGATAATTGAATTGATCAGAATACTGAACTGACTGACTGAGATCTGAACTGAGTTGATTGCCTGTATCTGTTTGAATTGCATTTTATCTGTTTGACTGTTTAATTATCTGTTTAGTTTCTATATTTAAACTATTAATTGAAGGCCTTATCGGCGGCCGAATCCAAAATTGATTGATGTCCCATGATCAGTAGAATTTATGTGATTTTATGGTAAACTTAATTGAAAGACGATTTAGTATGATTAAAACGGATTAAATTAGATGGAGTTGTGCAAATTTCAGGAATTAGGCTAATTACCCTTTTGCCACCACTAGTGGGCCATTATCTTGGACCATACTTGAACTTCTTTATACTCAAACAAACATTCCCTCAGCCTTATTTCATTGTTATTGTCGACCAAGAGAGCTAGTGAGAGAGAAATTGAGTTATTCTCGAGAATTGCTTGGAGACTTGGAGATTTGGAAGAGTAATTGCATATTTGAGCTCCTACACCTCTAATTCAAGACCTAAGGTAGAATAACTACCCTTTTGTTTGTAATTTTGTTAGACTCTTGCATGATTTAGAGCTAAGTTGAAATCTAGAGCCAATTTATGGCTTGTAATGTTGTATTGAGGCTCAATTGTTGCATGCATGTGCATATTACCAAGTTTTGAGGTTACAATCCTTCATTTCTCACATGCATGTTCATGTTAGTGTTAAGAACCATGTTTTCAACTTGTTTTGAAAAGAATGAGCTCAATAGAGCATGTTTTGGAAGCTTTGATTTGAGTTAATCTCGCGCATGTCACCTTGTAGTATGTTCATGCATGTTCATGAAAAATGGGTTTGAAAATGAGTTTAATTGAAACACCCTTGGGCCTTGATTTCTCAAATTGACCTTTGTAACACGTTATTCTATGAGTTTACTTATGTTTTCCAGAAAATTGGCCCAAGAGGATTGGATTTGGAGCATCAAACTTGAGTTTTAAACTTGGAACTCAAATCTGGAGTTTCCAGATTTTGGTCGTCCGCTCGAGCGGGGGAAGTGCCGCTCGAGCGGGAAAATCGAGCTCCCAGTACTTTGACCTGTTTTACAGTCCGCTCGAGGGGAGTGATGCACGCTCGAGCGGGGAAATCGAGCATCCAGTACTTTGCACTATTCATTAGTCCGCTCGAGCGGGAGAATGTACGCTCGAGCGGAGGACTGGGTGACACGCTCGAGCGGGGAAGTTGACGCTCGAGCGGGTCCCTTTGTTTGCATGTCCGCTCGAGCGGGGAAACCTGCGCTCGAGCGGGACCCTGTTTCACTGAAAATTCTGAAAATGTGTTCTGTGTACGTCTTTGCATCCTCATTCCATCCTAGGCATTCTTAGGCCTAGTTTTAGACATCTTAATGAGGATATAGATGTAGAACACACCGAGGTATAATAGGGAGTTAATAATTATCTTTCCCAACTATGAAACTTAGAGTGTGTTCAATCTGTTAACTGTATAGGGTTGGCATTCCGAGGAGACGCTCTAGCCTACTGTAGCCCAGAACTCTGTGAGTAACAATTGTGTAAAGATATGTTCAAAATGATTATCTTCTGAATACTGAACTGAACTGTTTACTAAACTGTTTACTGTTTACTGAATGAATGTATGTCCTATACTCTGAACTGTATTGTGGAATCCTTAGCACCTACTGTCTACTGTTACTGTTACAGAGATCTCTGTCGGTCCCCTCGTGGAACCACTACTGTTTACTGATTGATGGCCCTCATTACTGTTTGGTCTTTAAGACCTACTGCTTACTGTACTGTTATGCTAACGGATGTACCACATACGACTGATTGACTGAAAGACTGGAATACTGATTTAATGAACTATTTTCATTACTGTAAGGACATTCATTCTAAACCCCTTTACGCTTTATGTTATTCACTGGGCTTTAGCTCACTGCTCATATATATATGTAGGTGTACAGGCACCAGACCGCAGCTAGGAGCGTCGAGGTAACTCCAGTTTTGTCAAGCCAACCACTGTGCCTCACTGCGAGGTTCCGAGTCTGCCAAGCCATGGCTTAGGGGTGTTTTTATTTCCCCGTCTGTCTTTGCACTGTTTCTGTAATACTGTATAGACTGTTAACACTGTTACTATACTGTTAATAGGGATTAAGTCCCTGCACTGTATGTTTGTAAATGATGTATGTACTGTTCCGTACTGTGTTTATATGTATATGTCTGAAAAAATTTTTTGTTAGCAGACTGTCACAGCTCATTGGACATTGTTTTGGCTTCCGCCATGCCCCTGTACTCTGTTTTACTGTATTACTGTTCTGTAGGCCTTCGGTAATCTCGGATTACTGGCCGGTTACGGTACTAAACCCATAAGGGCGGATTTGGGTCGTGACAGAGTGGTATCAGAGCGATACTTACCACGAGTTATACCGCACACACGTGTCCAAATGAGCTATAGGGTGTCCTAGAAAAGCGATTAAGGCATTCATGAGCATGATAAGTGTGTGGTTCCTGAATACATGTTAATGTGTTAATCTGTGCAAACACATGACTGCTTATGTGATAAACTGTTTAAGTATGTAACTGCTTATGATTAAAACTATTATAACTGTTTATAGTGAAATGGATAATGCAAACACCGCAAATGAATCTGAATCCTCATCCTCTGAGGCCAGAATGGCCAGACTGGAAAGAATGATGGAACTGATAACTGCTAGACTGGACCAATAACAGAACCAACAACTCCCACCTCCTCCTCCGGTACAGCCGGACCAGAATGTGAATGAACAGCATGCTAACGCTAATGATGGGGACATAATTGCTCTTACCCAGAAGTTCGGCAAACTGAAACCGCCATCCTTTCAGGGAGGCCTTGAACCATTAAAGGCTGAAGCATGGGTTCTGGAGACTGAAAAACTGTTTGAAGTGTTTCCGTGCTCGGAGGCACATAAGGTACTGTTGGCCACCTTCACCTTGCAGGAAGAGGCTAGAAGGTGGTGGATGCTTACCCGTGATGACAACACTGCTATGACTTGGGCTCAGTTCAAAGTAGCCTTCTTTGAAAAATACTTCCCTCAGTGTGTCAGGAACAAAAAGGTCACTGAATTTGAACAGCTAAGACAGGGTACAATATCTGTTGCTGAATATGAAACGAAGTTCACCGGGCTTGCTAGATATGCACCACACATGGTGGACACCGATTATAAGAAGGCCAGAAGGTTTGAAGGCGGCCTGAATGTTGCGATACTGGATAGAATAAATGTATTGAAATTACCGACTTATGTGAATGTCCTTGACCGAGCCTTGATGGCTGAAGCAAACATCGAGGCACTGAAAATTGAAACACCAGCGTCTGAATGGCGTGGAAAAAGGCAGAATTTTAAATTCAAGAAAGGCAAGCATAACCCATTGAGCAAGAAACAGAATACGGGGTCAACGACTAGCCCCAGCCAAGGGAGTGGTTTCATACCACCCTGTTCTGAATGTAGTAAGAATCATGATGGAGTTTGTTATAAAATCTCTGGTGCTTGTTACAGGTGTGGCAAGGTGGGCCACATGGTGAAAGATTGCCCTTCCACTGCTCCGAGCAATAGTAAAGCTGCAGGCAACGCCGCAGCATCAACCGTGGCACCAAAACCGAACCCCAAAGCTACCGGGAAAGAGCCTATGAGGCAGGGCCGTGTGTTCGCCCTAGTACCGGGAGACGTGCAAAATACCGAGACCGTAGTGTCAGGTATTCTTTCTATTTGTGCTCAGAATGCATATGTACTGATTGATTCGGGGTCGACACATTCTTATGTATCGCATGCTTTCTCGCGAAAATTGAATAGACCCTTAGAACCCATGAATTATCTGCTAGCTGTATCATCACCTGTTGAGGGATCCATGACATGTGCATATATGTATCCTACTTGTGAGATCATTGTTGGGGATATGCATCTGTTTATTGATTTACTGCCATTGAACATTGACCATTTTTATGTAATATTGGGGATGGACTGGTTGCAAAAATATCATGCTACTATTGACTGTGTGACAAAACAAGTTGTTTTCCGTCCACCTGGTTTACCTGAATTTGTGTTTAATGGGAGTGGAGTAGTACCTCCTCCATATTTGATTTCAGCTGTGAAAGCTGTTAAATTGATTAGAAAAGGGTGTAAAGGATATATGTGTTCTGTATTGACTGTATCTATTGATGATAGCACTAACGTGAACAGTATCCCCATAGTCAGAGAGTTCCCAGATGTTTTTCCAGATAATCTGCTAGGGGATTTGATTGACAGGGAGATTGAATTCACCGTTGATGTGATTCCAAGAACACAACCCGTATCTAAAACTCCTTACCGAATGGCTCCAACTGAACTGAAAGAATTGAAGGTGCAACTGCAAGAACTGTTAGACAAGGAATTCATCAGGCCCAGTACTTCACCGTGGGGCGCTCCTGTCTTGTTTGTGAAGAAGAAAGACGGCTCACTGAGACTGTGTATTGATTACCGTGAACTGAACAAGGTAACTGTGAAAAATAAATACCCATTACCGTGTATTGATGACTTATTTGATCAGTTACAGGGTGCTCAAGTGTTTTCCAAGATTGATCTCAGATCGGGGTACCATCAACTGAAAGTTAAACCAGAAGACATTGATAAAACTGCTTTCAGAACGAGGTATGGACATTATGAATTTTTAGATATGCCTTTTGGAGTCACCAATGCACCCGCAGCATTTATGGACCTCATGAATAGAATCTTTAAACCGTACCTTGATGACTTTATTGTTGTATTCATTGATGACATACTGATTTACTCCAAAAGTGTAGAAGAACATGAACATCATCTGAGACTTGCTCTACAGACCCTAAAAGAACAGAAACTGTATGCTAAACTGTCTAAATGTGAGTTTTGGCTTGATCATGTTATGTTTTTGGGGCATGTTGTTAGCAAAGATGGAATTTCTGTTGATCCACAGAAAATTGAAGCTGTAGTGAACTGGCCTAGACCAACAAATGTGACAGAAGTCCGAAGCTTTTTGGGATTAGCTGGATACTACAGAAGATTTGTCAAAGATTTCTCCAAAATTGCTTTACCGTTGACTCAATTAACTCAGAAGGGGATATCATTTGACTGGACTGACCAAAGGGAATCAGCTTTCCAAGAGTTGAAAACTCGACTTGTGACTGCGCCGGTTCTTACCCTACCTTCAAGTACGGATGGTTTTACCATTTTTAGCGATGCTTCTCATAAGGGTTTGGGGTGTGTTTTAATGCAGAATGGGAGAGTTATTGCTTACGCTTCCCGACAACTGAGACCACATGAAAAGAACTACCCAACCCATGATCTGGAACTTGCTGCAGTAGTGTTTGCACTGAAAATCTGGCGTCACTACCTCTATGGGGCGACATGTGAAGTATACACCGACCACAAAAGTCTGAAATATTTCTTCACACAGAAAGAACTGAACATGAGGCAGCGGAGGTGGCTAGAACTGATTAAAGACTATGACCTACAGATTTTGTATCATCCGGGAAAAGCCAACACCGTTGCCGATGCATTGAGTCGAAAATCGATTGGAAACTTAGCCTGCTTGCTCACCGGACGGAAAGAGTTGCTTTGTGATCTTGAAAAATCTGAAATTGAAATTGTTCTGCGAGAACAAGGTGGAACTTTAGCTGCTATTTCTGCTCAACCGGCATTGATTGAAGAGATTAAAGAGAAACAGCGGCAGGATGACTTCTTGAAGAAGATCATCGATGAACGAGAATCTAAACCGAGACCGGGGTTCAAATTTGAAAATAATGTACTGAAATTTCAAGAAAGGCTGTGTGTACCGAATGATTCTGAATTGAAAAGAAGAGTTCTGCAAGAGGGCCACAACTCAAAATTTTCTATCCATCCGGGGAATACGAAAATGTATCAAGACTTGAAATTGAATTTCTGGTGGCCGGGAATGAAGAAAGAAATTGCTGATTTTGTATCAAAATGTCTTCATTGCCAACAGGTTAAAGCCGAACATCAGCGACCCGCAGGCTTACTGCAACCCTTATCCATACCGGAGTGGAAATGGGAGCATATCACAATGGATTTTATTGTCGGATTGCCTCGCTCCAATAAAGGTATAGACTCAATTTGGGTTATTGTTGATAGACTGACTAAATCTGCTCACTTCTTACCTGTTAAGACAATTTATAATGCAGACAAATTGGCCATACTCTATATTGATGAAATTGTTAGACTGCATGGAATGCCTGTGTCCATTGTTTCTGACAGGGATTCAAAGTTTACATCGAGATTTTGGCAAAGCTTACAGACTGCATTGGGTACTGAACTGAGACTGAGTAGTGCCTACCATCCCCAGACAGACTGCATTGGGCAAAAGTTCGCAGGTGTCGACACCTGTAGCAGAGGTGTCGACCCTTATAAAGAAAAGCTGAAACATTTATGTTTGACAGCATGCAAGATGTCGACCCTTCCCAGACTCGTGTCGACAACAAATTTCAGCAAGCAATTTTAGGACAAGGGTCGATCCTTCCCAGATTGGTGTCGACCCTTGAGGCCAACAACAAAAGGAAGGTGTCGACACCACCAAGACCGGTGTCGACCCCAGAACAAGATTTTTGGTTTCCCAAACAACTTTTCAACGTAAACAAGCGTGAACAAACAATTCCCAACAAGTTTAAATCAATTTATACTCCTTCAAAACCAAAATACAATAACCCAAAGATTCCCAAAATAAAATAAAGGATTCAAATACACTTCCCAAAAGCTTTGAAGGACACAAGTGCTACAAGAAATAGATAAATATCTACAACTTTCATGAAAAATATTATCTGATTTTTGGGGGAAGAGAGAAGGAAGGCAAGTTTGAATATTTTTTTTTTGAAAATCAGTGAGAGAGATTAGGATGGAGAGATTATGAAATATTTTTCTTATTTAATAAATAAATCATTCAATAGTTTTTTTAATCTATTTTATAAATTAAAAAATCAATAATTTTAGAAAATTGATTAATTTGTCCCATTAAGTGATTTAAAATTTTGATTAGATATACATCAAAAAAATAGATAATTATATTACTAAATCATAATTCAAATTTAGATGTTGTTATATCTTTTTGAGTTCCATAGCTAAATTCTTATCTTCTTTATTTTTGTGTGTAACCATAGTATATGAGAGAAATTGAAAAGGGTATTGCAGTAATTATGAGAGAAGTCAAAAAGATTTGTGGGTTGAGAGAAGTCAATAAATGCATTTTGATAGATATATATCAAAAAAATAGATAATTATATTACTAAATTATAATTCAAATTTAGATGTTATTATATCTTTTTGAGTTTTATAGCTAAATTCTTATCTTCTTTATTTTTGTGTGTAACCATAGTGTATGGGAAAAATTCAAAAGGGTGCTGCAATAATTATGAGAGAAGTCAAAAAGGTTTGTGGGTTGAGAGAAGTCAATAAATGCTGAGTTTTTTTTTTTTAAATCAAAAAATTAGAAAATTAGGATTAAAATATTGGAGCTCCCACAAAACTTATAGATTAGAAACCCCTTTTTCCTTATATAATATATAGATATGAAACAAATGTTCAAATGTAAAATGCAAGAGTGAATGGTTTTCGTTAACCTAGTTTTCATGCACTTACTATAACAATCAATACTATCCTCCACCGATAGTCAAAACAGATATTTCTATTCAAAAGATAATTTAAGTAAAATGATATAAATTTCCAAAATTTTAGGATAGGAGTAACATTACATGTTCCGTCTCCCCTTCCCAACTCAACAAGGATCCAAACATTTCTCATTCTTACTCAAAACCAATAACTTCCAAGATTTCCAAAACAACACCTGTTTTTTTCAAGAACTCATTTTAAAGAGAGGTTTCAAAGATTTCAACCCCTATTTATCAACACACCCATAATCACAGCCTTCAAAGCAGCCCATCCCAAAATCCCTCTTTTATAACTCATTTCAAACCCATATCAAAACCAAATCAAACTCAAATATCTCAAAATGCCCCACTATCCAAGGAGTACATAACAACATTAAATATCATATTAAGAGGTTAAATAAATCTCTATCTCAAAGAAGAAAGGGAGAGAGAAATGGCAACCCCAAAATCAACGGAGTCAAATCTTGAACTTTTTCGAATAAAAACGACCACCTATACGCACTCTACCTTTTATCTCAAAGCACCAAGGTCACAAGATTCAAAGATTTTGGTGTATGGAATGATCAATATAAGAACGAGAGAGAGAGAGAGAGAGTAAAAAAACTGAGTTCAGAAGCCTTTTAGAGAGAGAGAAGAAAGCAAAAAGTCACTACAAGAAAAAACACTTTTGGCAGCCACCTATTTTTTTTGGTCGCAAATAGTCCACTTTCTGCGACTAAAATTTAACTTTTGGCGACCACAATTTTTTGGTCGCTGAAAATCACCTTTTGGCGACCAAAAAAAAAGTTGGTAGCGAAAAGTATACCTATTGGCGACCAAAGGCTTTTTTGGTCGCGGAAGATCACCTTTTGGCGACCAAAAAAAAAGTTGGTCACAGAAAGTATACCCTTTGGCGACCAAAAAAAAAAAGTTGGTCGCGGAAAGTATACTATTGGCGACCAAAGGCTTTTTTGGTCGCGGAAGATTATCCTTTGGCGACCAAAAAAAAAAGTTGGTCGCGGAAAGTATATTATTGGCGACCAAAAACTTTTTTGGTCGCAGAAGATCACCTCGCAGAAAGTTATGGCGGGATAAATTTTAAAAAAAATGATACTACTGTAATTACATGTTATTTTTCTGTTTAGGCATTAAAAGTTTTATAAAATAATATATAACCCAATTTTTATGGGTTATATATATTTTTTTCCAAATATGAACAAGAAGCATGTTATTGGCAGAGTGGATTGGGTGCATGGTGACTCTTTGGTCAAGAGTTCGAGTCCTAGGCAGCACAAAAGAATTATTTTTTTTGGGTCAAGGCGCTGACTTTTGGCGACCAACTTATCTTTGGTCGCTAAAAGTTTACTTTTGGCTAATATGAATTGGACTTTCCGTGACCAAAAAAGTTGGTCGCGAATGGTCACTTTTAGCGACCAAAGGCTTTTTTGGTCACAGAAAACTATCTGTGACGAGGCTTTAACGACCAACTCGCGACCAACATATTTTGGTCACAAAAAGGTTTTGGCGATGAAATATGGTACTTTTCGCGACCAAAATGTTGGTCACGGAAAGTGTTTTTTCTCGTAGTGAGTGAAATGAAGATCTTTTCCCCATACTTTTATACATACAGACCACTCAAGCGACCAAAACACTGCTCAAGCATTAGACATAGAACACCACTCAAGCAATCAAACCATGGCTTGAGTGAAGAAACCAAAACCCCAGAACCCTAACCCTACAAAGTAGATCGCTCGAGCAAGCTAATCATTGCTCGAGCAAAGAGTGACCCCCTCTCAGAATTTCAGAACCCTACAAAGAGACCGCTCGAGCGAAGGAAAGACCGCTCAAGCGAAAGACACCCCACTCCTTAAAGTTTCAAACCTGTAACACAAATTCTGGAAAAAATGAAAGACCACTCCAGCGAAGGAATAACCACTCGAGCAAACTCAATAACAAACAAACAGAAATTCCTTTGAAACACTAACTCCCAACCTGTTCAAAATACGACCAACAACCAATTAACCAATCACAATCAACAATAAGACAACAAGGAGTATAAGCAACAACAATGAGTAACGGATCCTGAATCAAAGAATATAAAAAGGTCAGGTCTTAACCCGAGCTGTTACATGTAACTATTTTATTCCACAAATTATTTTCAATAGAATTGATCGATTTATAGTAATTTCAAAATAATGTGGGTAAAAAATATTTAAAATTCAATTACTGTCTAAAGAATACTCAACAAGAGTAATACTCATTTCTAATTTAAAATTAATTATTTTTTTCATTTTTGAGATGAAAAATTATTTGGTTCCAATTTTTTGAAAATTGAGATTTTTTTCGTGTTTTTTTTTTTTTTTTTTTTTAGTGAACATTTTTAGTATTTTAAGGAAATTTTTTTACTTTGTAGATGTACCTAACCTAGATGTACCTAAAAAGTAAAATATTTGTATATATATATTTAAAAAATCAATAAATAGAAAAAAATACGAAAACATTCTAAATTTTTATATTTTTGGTATTTAGTGTACTTTTTACATATTTTTTCACAAGTGTTATACTTTTTAATTGTATTTATATTAAGTGTATCTAAAAACTATTAAAATATTTTTAAAAAAAATTATATTAATTGTATCTAAAAAAGTGTAGTATTTATATGTAAAAATTATTTAAAATATTAAAAAAAATTAGTGAAAAAAAAAAAATACGGAAAACAAAAATCTCAATTTTTAGAAAATTAGAACCAAACAAAATGGTTAATTAAATATTTAATTTTTTTTAATATTTGGGGAGGGTTAATTGATTTTTAAGGTATAGTTTGGGAGATAAAATAAAATTCTAAATGAAGGTTGGTGACACGTCACCAAGTTTCGTTTGATTGTATACGGAAAGAGTCAATGGGAGTAAACTGATCAAATTAAAATAATGCGAAATGTAAATGCCAAATTGATTTTCGTGTAATAATTTAAGAGGTAAAATAATATTTTTCCATATATATATATAAAAGTAAAAAAAGGGAGTGAGTGTGGCTTAGGTGAGATGGCTGCGAAGTTTTGGAGGCGACTGAACAGATCTAGTACCAATGCTGCTGGCCTTCAATGGAAAGTAGTGTGGTTCGAGGGGATTCTATTTACACTTAAAAAATTATTAAAAATCTTTAATTTCTCACTCTATTGAATTATTTAAGATTTTATATTATTCTCAATACATCTTATAATTTTTTTTAAATTGCCCTTCAAGTTATATCCAAATAATAAATAACATACAAAGTTACCAGATTCGGACTTGCAGTGCTGAACAATATTGTTTGGTTGGATTTTGAGATCCAAAATTGCCGAACAAAATGAATTTGTTCGAATATGAAAGTTCGAACAACAATGACGTTAAACATGCCAAATATTCGTTTGTACATAAAACAAAATACAAAAATCAAAAATTGTACTTTGATATTTATGTGACTACGTACCTCCTTTTTGCTGGGTTGTTTCAAAAACTAATTTTCATTATTATTCTCATCCATTGCTTAATTTTGTTCAAACTTATTTCCATTCACAACGATAAGAAACAATGATATTGATAATAATAGTGAGTTTTGGTGAGGTGGTTTGGAGTTTTGGTGTGAGAAAGAAACAGAAGACAAAACAATCGAAACTTGGAGAAAAAGATGAAGAATACGTATATGTGATTAAGGTATACCATGAGGGGAAAAAAAAACTATTTTAAAATTTAATATATATTGTCTTTATTAATAAATTTATAAATTTATATTAAGATATAATAGAAATTTTAATTTTAATTAGATGTGCTTAATGACTTTTCCGGTGCAAATAGACTTTCCCGTGGTTTGAGAGAAAGGGAGTGCATATCTTTATTTAATTAATTAATAATTATTATTTTGGGCTACTATAGGAGAAATTATTTTTTCACTCTTGGAATACTGTCATATGGTAAGTAAAATAGTAAAACATAGAACGCTCAGTCTATAAATTTAATTTTACATTTCTTCGGTATAAAAGGCTAGGCACTAAATTACCTTATCCATAAGGACGTGTTTAAGCAAAATAACTAAATTACCCATGATATACATTAACCATCTCTCTTCCCATCAAATCCCATTTCTCCAAACCTTCTCTCTCCTCTCATCCGTATCTTTCTCTCATCTTCTTCTCATAAGCTCGTCACACTAGAGCTCTGTCGTCTTCTTCCGTCCGCACCGCCTGAGACGTCGATGATGATTTTCTTTCCCTCCGTAACTCCATCATTGTTATTGGTGTCAAAGCAGAAACTCCGTCGTCAATTAACATGGCTGAAGCTGCAGCGCTGTCATATCGCACTGAATCTGTTTGAAGTAGACTCCGTCGCATAGATCATGTCATCAGTGTCGGTGTTTGAAGTAGATTTGGTGTCAATCATGTCGCAGTAACTCTGTCATGTTGTAGCAGCACCGTCATCGATCGATCGAG
The DNA here is from genome assembly GCA_036172215.1 of Camellia granthamiana. Taxonomy (NCBI): domain Eukaryota; kingdom Viridiplantae; phylum Streptophyta; class Magnoliopsida; order Ericales; family Theaceae; genus Camellia; species Camellia granthamiana. The sequence continues at coordinate 60,187,292 of CM069916.1, read as the reverse complement.
ATATGTTTGAAGTAGACTCCGATCTGTTTGAGAGATCTGAGGACTCAGATTGAGGGTTGAGATTGGGATGTTAGGTTAGGGTTTGGTTTGTTTCAAGGTGCCACTACCCAACCCCGGTACCAGATGTTAGACGGCGCAACAAATGCAAAGATCAATTCTAAATTTAACAAATTAATAATGCAAGCGGAGAAAAAAATAACAGGGTATCTTTCTTATACAAAAAGAGAACACCCATTGGAGTTTTTATTTTTTTGATTAGAGCCAAACAATAATTACAAATTATAAAAAAAAAAATACTGTTTTTATTCCGAGCCCTGGTCCTGCTTTATGGAGTAAAAAACTCTTCCCTAAGTTTCATTACCAGAAAGGGTATAATAACTATAAGCATATGGAAGAGTGAAAGGCATTATGTTGAGAGTACAAGAGTACGCAAATCACCATAGGTAATTATTTAGGTAAAATAGAGAATAATTCAAATAAATAATAACTATAAATACATGAAAGAGTGAATGGCATTATATTGAGAGTACGAGGTACGCAAATCACCATGGGCAATTATTTAAGTAAAAAGGAGAATAATTAGTATGAACAAGTAAATTATATTAATTAATAGAAATATAATGCAGAAATTGTATAAGCAAAATAATTACAAACACAGTACATGATTGAACAAAACGGAGTGTCAATAGATCCATGACAAATAAAGGATCACTAAAGTGACTAAATAGAGAGTCAGTGACTATTTAAGTTCCTCAAAACATGGGATCTCCATGATAGTATTTATAAAAATATTTTCTCATATTATCAAATATTAAATTGTCCCCAATTATATCCATGAGTTTCACTTTTTAAATAAATAGGATTCATAAAATAAATTACATTCTTAAAATATTAATATAATTTACAAAATATAATTTATATAAAATAATTTATAATTACTTAAGATATAATACAACTCACCTTTTATATTACTTCCAATTTTTCCCCCGTATTTCGAAGCCTCCCTACTCGCTGATTCTCTCACTTTTTGCTTTTGTAGTTCGTTAGCCTGACATCTCACTTCCTTAACAAGTCTCCTATGTAGAGGGGAACTGAACTTCAGCAGCACTCAACACTAGCAGCTTGGATTAGGATGATTGCCACGTTAATGTTTCTAGAGCTTTGCTTGTCAACAATAGGTATGCCACCTGGTAACTCCTAATTACACTTTGCTGTCTATCTTATTAATTCCTTGGCCATCTTTTCCTTTAATCACTTTGTAGCCCATAGACTAAATTAATTACTTTATTAATTTGAATAATGCCCCTAATCTTTTTTTTTCTTCTCCATCCTGCATACAATTTATAAAATTAACATATAAATTAAAAGATTAGTTAATATTAACATGGTGTTACAATTAGTTAAATATTTGGGTGTCACACAAAAAGTGTGGTAGAGAAAAGGTTTAGAGAGATCTGTACTAGAGATGAAGAACTAAGCTTGTAGAGGATGGAGATTTGTTTAAGAGATCTGAGGACTCCGATCAAGGGATCAAGTTGTCTGAAGATGCTAGGATTTGATAAGGGGATTGCGTGTGATTTGGGAAAGCTAGGGTTTCAAGAGGGAGTTCAGGAGCTAGGGTTTCGCAGAGAATATGAGGACTTAGATGAAAAAACAAAAATGAACTTGAACCTTTACTTCCTTTGTTGATTCTCTTTTTTTTCAGACTTAATGAACTGATATTGTTGTTAGACTATTTTTGAGCATGAAGTTGATGCTAATGATGATTTGAATGAATCTTTGTTGATGCTCTGCAAATTCACGTTGGATTTGAACAGATCCAACATAAATCTGTTGGAATTTTAACATATAGTAAAAATTTTGTTGGATTTGAACATAGATCTAACACAAATCAGTAGGAATTTTATCTAACTTGTTGTTAATGATCTAATTATCTATTTTTTCTTTCTTTGTTTTTGTTTTTGTTATTATTGTTGATGATGATTACAATAGATGGAAAAAAAAAAAAAAAAAAAAAGTTTTGCCACATATATTTCAAAAGATAGTATTTTCAACAGATAAGAACAAACAGATCCAATTTTTGACAAATATATATATATATAGAGAGAGAGAGAGAGAGAGAGAGAGAGTGTGTGTGTGTGTGTGAGAGAGAGAGAGAGAGAGAGAGATAGAGTAGGCTTGACAAATAGATACAAAATTTCAACAAATAAAAAAGATTTTGACAACAAATAGAGTTGGTTTGACAAATAAGAACAAAATTTCAACTGAAAAGATCAAAAAAAATTAAACAAGTAGGGGGAAAATTGATTGAACAGCTAGGGGAGGAAGTTGTATAGATAGGGGGAAACTTTTGAATAGATAGATACAAATTTAAACATATAGTAAAAAAAAAAAAAAGCCAGCAGATAAATTAATGAATAAAATTGAAAACAAAATATATTCTTCAAAATGACAAAATGTACTTTTCACAATAATATTTTTCAAAGGACGAATTTCTCAAAAATAAAAAATAAAATAAAATAATCATAGAACCTAATATTTATATCATTTTTAAAATAATCATAGAACCTAATATTTATATCATTTTTAAATTGAATTTTTCAATAATTTTTCTTAAAAAATAATGTGAAATAATATTTCAACACTAGTAATGGCGGTGTTTGTGAAATAATCACCCCTGATTCTTTTTTAGGTACAACGGAAAGTAATGGCGGTGTTTGGGGGAAAAAAATTTGGATTTTTTTTGATTTTTTTTACTAAAAGACAAAGTTTTTGAAAAAAAAAAAATTTAAATAAAATATCACATCTAATTTTATAATCATTTCATTTTTTCTTTTACAAATATCACATTCAACCACAAAAAAATTTAATTATCTTTTTAAATATTAAAATTTTTTTATCCAATAATATCATACAGCTAAAAAATACTTACATAAAAATCTATTTCCCAAAAACCCACAATGATTCATTTCGTCAAAAGAGAATGTTTAGTGATGTGATTTTTTACACCACGCGGCAAGCATTTAATGCATCAGTGACCGGCCAACACGACCGGACCTTGACTGACTGCCAAAAAAACTCTGCAAAGGTCCTTAATTTTTTTTCTGGCAAATTATAAATACATTTTTTAATTTTGTTTAAAATACAAATTATCTTCTATAATTTAAAAAATTTTAAATATTTCTTTTTTAAAATTTTTTATTTAACAGAATTAACTAAAAAAGTAAAATATAATAAAATTATCTAAATTATTAATTGAAATAAAATTTTAACATTATTAAAAATTGTTAATTAATTTAATAATTTATTAATAAAAAAACATATTTGTTATAAAATTAAAGATTTTAGGAGGCGTAATGTAATTTCTAGAACTATAAGAGATAATTTATAATTTAAGTAAACTTCAGAAGTTGTGTTTGTAATTTATCTTTTTTTTAATTAAAGAAAAAAGATAGATTTACACGTACTAATTAATATATCAACGGATGATATGGTATAATTTTATTGATTTTGAATCTTTATAGTTTATATAGTGGGTGTGATCTATAAAATGGGTAAATTACCAATAGATCTTACTTTTGAGACTTATTACCTATTAAGTCTTATTGATAAATTTATCAAGTGATAAATTTATCAGTCTCTTGTTTTATGAATAAATTTATTGTCAGTTAGAACCTGTAAGTAAATAAGTCTAGTTAATATGACTGATTAGTAAGTGTCCTTTTAAAAATTGCATTACTATATTATCTATTAATAGACTAATTAATATAATAATTAGATTTCATTTGAAATGTAGATTGACTTTTTGACTTTTTAATTTTTTTTGCTATTTATTTGGGTTAAAAAGTTCGTTTAGAATGAATTTTTTTGACTTTTTTAACTTTTATAAGAGAAAAAATAAAATGATTATGAGTTGAATGTGACATTTTGTCTTATTAATTATTTAACCTATTTTATTTTTTATGTCTAAAATAACAAAACAAAACAAAAAAAAAAAAAAAAACACTTATGCTAAACCTAACCTTAATATAGCACTGTAAATCTTGATTTTAAAATAATTAATTAACAGTTAAATTTAACTGAATTCAAAAAAATAAATAAATAATTAACCACTAAAGCAAAAATAGACTCCACTCACACTCTATTATAGGAGTCTTTAGGAGTTGTTTGGGATGTTCTAAATAAGTGCACTTTTTGACTTTTTATGAAATATAGGTTGGGTTTAAAGTGATGTGATAGAGAGGTGATGTGACTTAAATAAGATGATGTTACTTAAATAGGATAGTGATTTTTTGACTTTTTGGCTTTTTGAAGGTATGCCAAACTTAGCCTAAGAAGTGATGTGGTAGAGAGGTGATGTGACTTAAATAAGATAATGTGACTTAAATAGGATAGTGACTTTTTGATTTTTTGACTTTTTGAAGATATGCCAAACTTAGCCTTAGTGTCTAGCGAGTTATAATGATATCCAAAGACCACATTCCCAAGTGTCTAATCCGAACATCCTGCATCGAAGGAGTCTTTAGGCTCGTTTGTTTTCAAAGGTAGAATGAAGGGGATTGATAGTGAGGAGATTAAGTAAAATTATATTTATTTTGATGATAATTGTTAGTATAGGGATTGTTAAATTATTTTTATATAAAATAAATATAAAATAATAAAACAAATAAAAAAAATACAAAAACATTAAACATTAATGTTTTAAAAAAAATATCCAACATGTAAAAAATTTAAATAAAATAAAAATAAAATAAAAAATTCTCAGAAAAAAAATAAATAAAATAATAATTTTTACTTAACAAAAAATACAAAAAATTAAACATTAATGTTCATGTAAAAATGCCCGACATGTAAAAAATAAAATAAAAATAAAAAATTTCTAATCCGCCGGACTATTTTTCTAATACCAAGTTTTGGAGACCCATCCGAATCTCATCTGTAAGGTCTATCTTAAGCCGTTCGGCTTGTTAATTCCTTCCTCAATTCTGTAAACAAACAACACATTAAATAAGACTCACAACTATCCTAATCCTAATCGTCTCCTTACATCCCAAAACAAATAGGGCCTCCATGTCTAGCGAGTTATAATGATATCCAAAGACCGCATCCCCAAGTGTCCAATCCGAACATCCTGCATCGAAGGAAACTTGAGTTCCACTTTGTCACCACCGGTAGCTTCCTCACATGGGACCAATCATTATCCATCACAAATAAAAAATATTTCGTTTATCCATTTTGATAGTTGTTTTTAAAATTAGAATAAAGCTTGGGAGCTCGAATTTCCTTTCCCTGAATCCTCCTAATGCCCAAAACGACGTCGTTTTGGGCATTAGTTTTTTTTTCCTTCTTCTTCTTCCATTTTCGGAGCTGAACCAGAGAGGGGGAGGGAGAGAAAGAGAAGAGAGAAAGAGAGAAAGAGAGAGAGAGAGAAGAGAGGTGGTTCGCCGGTCGTCTGCCCACGTCGTCGTCGGCCCAGCCCCGGTCGCCGCTGCCCAGCCCCGATCATCGCAGCACCACCACCGTCGCCTCCGGCCCCGCCTCCGCCTCCTCCCACTGGTATGGCCCCCTCCAGTCCACTCCTCCTCCTCCTTCCTCTCCCTCCTCCTGCTTCTTCTTCTTCCTTCTTCTGCTGGAAAAAAAAAAAAAAAAAAAAAATGGAATTCGGGGGATTCGGGGGAGGGGGCTTTCGAGCTCCCTAGCAATGCTCTTAAAATTATTCTAACATTGGTAGGAACATTCAGACCAATTTCTTTAAATATTTAATCAAATTCGAGCCTAAAAAGTTATTTTATTATTTTAATTAGTTATTTTTTTAGTATCCATTACATCAAACTTTTTATTTTAACTCAATCCTATTAAAATATTATTTTCTTATTATATTTATTATTATTTTTTTTTTATTAAATTGATGAGTTGTCAGTCAAATAATTCTTTAAAAATGCCAAAAATATATATATATAAATTTTGCCGTTGACCTTTTGACCGACCAAACGTCCAGCCGAACTTCCGGACGAACATCCGGTAACACCTAATCCGCTTGTTGTAACGATGAACAATACCTCACTTCATCAGGTGAGGAGCTGTAGCGCTGGCAAAATGAATGAACATTATACCGAGTCTGATGGAATACATATTCTTGACTTTTACTTTCTACAATAGCTTCAAAGCCATTGTAGAGAGGCTGAGGCTAATGTTGATGCTCTAAGGAGATAAATAATTATTACACTTAAATTTAAATTTTAAAAACATTAACTTGAAATATACCCTATTTTTAAAGGGAAAATTAGTCTAAGGTCCCTCTCCCATTTTTAATAATGGAAAAGATCCATAATATTACTTTATAATATCTAAGGTCCTTCAACTCCACACAGAGAAATTTGACTTCTCTCTCTGTCAACTTTTCCATTACCAAATCTTTCTCTATCTCTCTCGTCTCTCGAGCAAAACCTCCTGAAGCAGTCCGAGGCTCTGATGAACAAGATCAGAACTCTCGACTCTCAGACCAAGGACTCCCTCTAAGTCCTCGAGAACCGCGAGGTCACAATCACTACTTCCGTCCCCACTGTGATGGTCTCGAATGGAGCAAAGATTGATATCTTGACATGGGATGGTACCCTTTCGTCGAGTGACTTCCGTGTTGCTGCACTTGCTGTCACTGAGAAATGAAAGAGATTTAACTCCACTACTCTCTCTCAGTTAGAGGTGCAACTCGGGCGGGTTCGGTCGGGTTGGGGGTCTGCCCAAGCCCGACCCGAATTGCCCAGAGCAGTGCCCAAGCCCGCCCAAGCCTGAACATGAACCCGAGCTTTGCTGCCCAAGTCCGGCCCAAGCTTTGTATTTTGAACTCGGGTTAGCCCGAATTGCCCAGAAACTTGTAGGTAGATTTGTTTTGAAACCTGTAGGTAGAATTGATAATTAACAAAGAATTGAGAATTATTCAAAGTTATTTTCTGGTCACCAAAAAATAAAAATTAAAAATTAAGACTAACTCTTTTACTTAATTTATATATATTATATAATTTATTAAATTATATATATATTATATATTATATATTATATAATTTATATAATATATTAAATTTAATTCGGGTTCGGGTTGCTCGGGTTGGCCATTGGTTCTGCCCAAGCCCGGCCCGAATTACAATTCGGGCATCAAAAATCTGCCCAGGTCCGTCCAGATTACAAGATATAGTTGCCCAAGCCCTAAAAAAACTCGGGTTGGGCTCGGGTTGCTCGGGTTGAGCCCGCCCGAGTTGCACCCCTACTCTCAGTGGTCATAGGTCCCTTGTTCAAAATGCCCTTGGATTGCTGTCCATGAAGTTAGTTTTTACTTATATTACTTTGTTATTGTCTTCAAAATCAGTTCATGCTCTGAATTTCTCATTTTTCATTCTTATCTCTCTCTCTCTCTCTCTCTCTCTCTCTCTATATATATATATATATATATACACTCACACACATACACATACACAGGCAGAAGGATATTTGTCGCTAGAGAACGTGTTTCTTCCCAGGTCTAGTGAGGTTTGGCCTTCATAATCTGCTGCGACATTCACTTTCTAATGGTTGATTTGATTCCTAATTTCCTAGGCTTATTCAATTCATCTCTTTCTTGTATGGCCCTTTCTTTCTCATGAGTATGACAGTCCAAGAAGAGAGGCAAATAAAAAATAGCTTAGAGTCTAGGAAGGACAGAGAGGCCAAAATTTCTCTGGAGAGGTAACGTTGTGGAAAGGAGAAATTTTTCTGGAGAGTGGGAAATATATGGAAGGCAGAGAAATAAGGAATCGAAACTCACTGAATTGCTTTCTAGGTTTTGTAAACATCCTCCATTACATTCCTATCTAGTCCTGGCTTCTGTCAGATTGAATTTAGAAAAATATTAATAATTCAATAGATACATTTGTGTTTTTATGTGCTTTTGGGAAATGATTCAACATAGCATAGACCAAACAACTCAAATAAATTCAATGTATATATAAAAATTCAGTGTCTAACACACACACACACATAGACCTTCTCAGTCTTGCAGTCTTCAGATATGATCTGCAACTCTTCTTGATCATGTCGACGCCTCGATAGCACTGGACCATTAGATTCCAATGGAGCCCATAATCTATGAAAAACTCAAATCACATTCACATCAGCTACCAAATACCCATTACTACTAACTAATCTCAATCTCACCAAAACAACCATGAAATGCATAACATACGTATACTACATCTGTTCTAACTATTTTATTACATAAATGCCTACAACACTTTGTCACAACCTTTACATTTCAAAATCCCCTATAACTGTTTCACTTTTTTATTTCAAATTTCAAATCTTTATACCTTCCTCACTCAAACCCAGAGAAAATTCAAATTTCTCTGGGTTCATTTTGACCAATTTTCTCTGGATTTTCAAATTTCTCTAGATTCATTTTGACCAATTGAAGGGCGGTGAAGTTAGAGAGATTTTCAAAATTTCTCTGAAGTGTTGAGTCCAGGAGAGGCAAAAAGGGCAGAGAAATTTCTCCGGGAGAGTGGGAAGTATATGGAAGGCATAGAAATTTGGAGAAGGAGAGGACAGAGAAATTTACAGGGGGAAGTTTAGGGAAGGTCAAAGAGAAATTCTTAACGTGAATTTTCTCTGGATCAACTTGAGGGATCTTAGACATTATTAAAATATTGAATGTCATTTATGTTATAAAATCTTAATACTAGAAACCTTAAAAAAAAATCCCAATTTTTAAATTTATTTATGATTACTTAGAAGAAATAATTTTGAAAACTTTAAAATTTAAAATTTTGACTTTTTAAAGTAGACGTGTTTTACAACAATAAAAAAAAAAAAAAATACAATAATAGACTAACGAAAATGAGATAGAGGGAGTACTAATTTAATCTTGAATTTCTGGATATAACTCTCTTACATGATTGAATGAGGTCTACATATGAAACATTATATGTCTAATTTTGTGTACTTATTAATTTTGGTTGAATTTTTAAAAACAATTTAATTTTAATTTTTTATTTTTAGTAAAATTTTTAATATTTTAATTGATGTTTTTTTACTTTTTAGATTTATTTAATATAAATACATATACAAAACCTATGAATATTTAAAAATTCACTAAATACTAAAAAAGACAAACAAACAAAAAAAAGTATATTTTTATATATTTTTTTGTATTTATTAAATTTTTTAAAGATTTTCACAATTATTTTATTTTTAAGTACATATACATCTAAAAAAAAAGACTAAAATAAAAATAAAAAATAAAAACTTATGGATTGAAAACTCAAAAACTATTTTTGAAAGTAAAAAACCAAACAATGTCATTGTTTTGTTAATTAAATAGAAATTTAGTATTGCAGAGCTAATTATAGGTTTATTGTAATGATTTGAGATATTTATTATTTATTAAAAATTAAATTAATTTCATAATTACAGTTACATAATTTTATCATATTTGTTTTTAAAAAATAAGAATTTATTTTAAAATTATATTTGTTCATTAAAAAAAAAAAAAAGTGTGAGGAAATTATGTAATTATCATTATCAAATCATTCTCTTTTTTCTTTTTCTTTTTCTTTTTTTTATATGAACATCGAAATTTTAAAAATTCATTGATCTGTTTTGTAAAACAAATTCCCTTAGATTTGGAGAAATGTAATTTTTAGGATGAAAAATTTTATATTTTTGACAAATCTTAGTAGTGTATTTATAATTTATCCTAAAACAAAAGGTAAATTACACTCACCTTCTCTTTGGAGAGAATATAGTCAAAAATACACTGTTGACATAGGAACACTGACTTTTAGTAAGGTTAAATTGTTCGAAATTAATATAGATATTGGGTAGATATTGAAATAAATAAAGATAAATATATATTTTAGTAGAAAAGATATAATATTATTATTTTTCATTCATACAACTAACGAATTACAGATGAAAAATGAATTAATTATTATGTGAATTAAAATTTTTTAAAAAATCAAGATAACTATGTTAAAGTACGAAATTAATTCTATTTTATCTAGAAATAAGTGTGATTTACTTTAAAACAAATGCATCAATAAGATTTGCTATAAACCTCTCAAATCTTTTTGAATTGGACTGGAGTTTCCGGCCATATTTGATGAATGGATTAGCACCAATTGTGCCTGTTAGAGCATCTCTAATAGTTTGGTATTGAAGCTGTCAAAGTTATAATATAACAGCTTTGGGTAAAAATGGATTCTCCAATGGTTCCACATAGCTGTCAAAGTTATAATATAACCGGCCAGTAATCCGTGATTACCGAAGGCCTGCTTAACAGTAATAACAGTAATACAGAGTACAGGGGCTGGCGGAAGCTAAAATAGTAATAAAAGATGTCCAATGAGCTGTGACAGTCTGTATGCAAAAAGACTTTTCATACGTATTCACATTCAGAATCAAAACAGTATATACATACCTATACAATCATCCAGGACAGGGACCTAATCCCTATTAGAACAGTACAGTACAAGTCTATACAGTATTACAAAACAGAGACAGAAGGGTGAACTGAGACACCCCAAACGAGCCTAAGCTTGAACACACTTGGAACCTCGCAGTGAGGCACGTTGGTTGGCTTGACAAAAAGGGAGTTTAGCCCAACGCTCCTAGCTCCGATCCGGTGCTTGGACACCTACATATATATATAAACAGTGAGCTAAAACCCAGTGAGTAACATATGCGTAAAGAGGTTAAAAATGAATGTCCTTTCAGTATTTAAAATGGTCAGTTATAACAGTATATCGGTCATTCAGTCATAGCAGTCATATGTGGTACATCCCATAGCAAAATAGTACAGTAGGTCTTAACAGACCGAACAGTCAGTTGATGGCCATCATATTAGTAAACAGTAGTGGTTCCAACATGGGAACCGACAGAGATCTCTGTAACAGTAGTAGTAACAATACAGTAACAGTAAATTGCTATGGATACCATGAATACAGTTCGCAAATAGGACAAACATTCATTCAGTAAGAAATATCATTTCAGAAAGCAGTACAGTTAGTCATTCAGAAAATATTCATGATTGAATATATCTTTACAACATTGTTACTCACCGAGTACTGGGCTATAAGCGGCTAATGAGCGTCCTCGGATGCCAACCCTACACAGTTACAGAATGAATACACACTAAGTTACACACTTGGGAATCAATGACTTAGTCCCTAACTTGACTTGGTGTGGTTCTACATCAATATCCTCATTAAGACGCCTTAAACTAGGTCTAGGAATGCCTATGATGAAATGAGGATGTAAAGATGTACTTAAAAACACTTTTCAGAATTTTCAGAAAACAGGGGTCTCGCTTGAGCGTGGCTTTCTACGCTCGAGCGGACATGCATACAAAGGATCTCCGCTCGAGCGTGACTTCCTTCGCTCGAGCGGACTGTAAACTACAGTAAAGGTACTAGATGCATGCAATTCACGCCCGATGGGCGCTCGACCCCCGCTCGAGCGTGAGACACAATTCCTCGCTCGAGCATGCATTCCCTCGCTTGAGCGGACTGTAAACACATGCAAAGTACTGGATACACGCATTTCACGCTCGAGCGTTACTTTCTTCGCTCGAGCGGACTGCATGAACTCAGAGTGTACGCTCGAGCGTGGAGTTCCCCGCTCGAGCGTGGATCCAAAATCTGGAATTTCCAGATTTGTCTCCAAGCATGAAACTCAACATTTAAAACATCAAATTCGATCCTTTTGGGCTAATTTTCTGGAAAATACTTTAAAACTCATAATATGACATGTTTCAAAGATCAATTTGTAAAATCAAAGCCCAAAGGTAGTTCAATTGAACCCATTTTCAAACAAAACTTCAAGAACATAAAGTGTATGTAACATGCATGTGTTCAATTGAAATCAAAGCTTCCAATACGTAATCAAATGAGTCAAAACTTCCAAAAACATGATGAATTCATGAACTATAATCAAGATATGGATATGCATGGAGCAATTTCCATGAAAACAATCTCAAAATGCTAGAACATGTACATGTATGCATGATTTAAGCTCCAATTCAACATTTTGAACCAATTCTAGACTCTAATCACCAAACTTCCATGAATCATGCAAGATACAATTTAAATACAAGTTCAAGAAGATGATTCTCCTACCTTAGGTCCTCAATTTCAATAATGGAAGCTCAATTTGCGCAATTATCCTCCAAATCTTCTAATTCCAAGTAATTCTCTAGATGCAACAATTCTCTCTCAAGTCTCTCTCTCAGTTTTGGCCTAAAAAAATGGCTGAGATAGTGCATCAAAATTGAAATGAACTAATGGCCTAAAGATGCCCACGCCATGGCAAAAGGGTAATAAACTCATTTAATGTAATTCAACATTATTTAATCTAATTTAATCATACCAAATCAAATTTCAATTAAATTTACCATAAAACTGTTAATTGGCTTAATGATTTATTAATAAAAAGGAGCTATTTGTTATGAAATTAGAAATTTTAAAGGGCAAAATGTAATTTTCAAAACTACAAAGAACAAATTGTATTTTAAACAAACCTCAAGGGGTGTATTTATAATTTATCCAATATTAATCAAAAGTGTAAAATTTTAGAACTAAAAAAATTCATACTTTTGAAATTTAAAAAAATTGTGATTTTTTTTTTTGATTTTACATAATTTTATGTTCAATTGAAAGTTTGATAGATTTCGTCGAGTTATTTAAAAAAATATGAATTTTAGTAAAAATGAATGTGTATTTTAAAAGTTATGAATTTTTGAAATAATAAAATAAAAGAAAAAAAAAATCATATAAGCATGTTAATCAAAACAAGGGTGAAATTGTTATGGAAAAACATCTAATTAAAAAAAAAAAAAAAAAAACACCACAAATCTAACTCCTTACACCCTCAAAAATTCAAAGTTTTATTTTATCTTTTTTCCAATTTCTGTAATTTCATTCCTCATCCACTCTTTTCCTTACACCCAAAAATAAAGTAATTAATAGTTATTACCTTTCCATAAAAAAAAAAAAAATGTTACAATAAAGTAATTAATAGTTATTACCTTTCCATAAAAAAATTGTTACAATAAAGTAATTAATAGTTATTACCTTTCCATAAAAAAAATGTAACATTTAAATGAAATATAAATCTTTACCTATATAAATTGTCTCTGACAATGAGAATTAAATGCCAAATTATTTGAAGCATTATCCATATATTATAGATTAGTACATCTCCTACATCTTAATGAAATAGAACTCATCGGTAATTTATTTATGAATGAGCAATGCTATGGAGAGTACTAAAATATCACCATTAAAATTATTCACACTAATGTGAGGGAGGATTGAATTTTAGTTGATCAATTTCTAAATAAATCAATAATTGACATATAACAATTTACATGGGTCATTTTAGTAATAATATTATAAAAGTTTTAAACATTTCTTTCTTTCAATGAATTAATCATAATTTGAACTAGCAATTTATTTTATTTTATTTTTAGATTAAGGTAGTTCTTTACTGCACATGATATCGGTAATTGACTTAGGATTTAGCTTCTTTTAAATTGGCAACTCAATTTGAGAGAGCATTTTGCCTTGGTAGGCTCATTTTGGATCTGATTTCAGTGATCAGAACCGTTCACTTTTTAGGAATCGTTGAATAGAATATTTATGCAAAAAATTAAGAGGATTAGACATTGATAGGTATATATTTGAATCATATTTATTTTTAAAAAATAAACGACTAATATAATTTTAAGAATGATTTTTTTGTGCTATAAATATGATTCAAATATATAATTATTGATATTTAATTATTTTAATATTTTTAGTTAATATTCAACTCAACAATTCATAAAGAGTAAATGGTTTGAATTACCGAAGTCGGTCCAAAAATAAACTTATCAAGTCCAAGCGCTCTTTAAAATTAAAATGGTCAACTTAAGAGAAGCCAAATCCATCAAGTCATATGGTTGTAAGTCATTGTAAAAAATAAATAAATAAATTATTACCAGACAAAAATACAAAGAATAATTGAAGATTTAAAAATGGAAAAATTAGGAAGTTATCCCTCTATATATTTGTCTAAGAGTTTATGGACGATCCCAATTTATTTGGTAGTTAAAGTCCATAAGGTTTGCAAGTCCGTGAAGATAAAGACAAACTTCAACATAGATGTCAAGAATGTCTTTTTAACGATTGTTACCATGAAATTCCAACAACTTCACAAGTTGTATTTTGGAATGTGTTTCAAAATTTTAAAATTTAATAACTTTTGATTTGGAACTCCATATTTTGTAAAATTTTTTGGAATCGTCTCGTCGAGATCTATTAAACAAGATTCATGATGAATATGAAATTTTGAAAACAAAAAAAATAAATAAATAAATTTTCACTGAGTTTTCTAACTAAAAGTTAAAGAAATTTCACTGACTTCTCAATTGTCTGATTTTTGAAATTTCTTTGAGAGAAAATAAGCAATTCAGAAATTTCTCTAAGAGAAAATAAGCAATTATGAAATTTTTTTGAGTAATTCTAAAATTTTTCTAAGAGAAAATAAATAATTTTAAAATTTCTCTGAGCAATTTTGTCAGTAAAACTTAAAGTCAATTGCAGTAATATTTAACTAATTTTAGTTGAATTTTTCTGACTTGGGTCAATGAAATTTTATTTATTTATTTATTTTTTGAATTTGAAAAATCTTAAAAACCATCAAGCTATTAATTCATGATTATATGTTTCAAATAAAAAAAAAAAAAAGAAGTTAATATCAATCTCAATCAAACAATCAACGATAAATCGACACAACGATTTAACATGAAAAAAATTACAATTGGAGCACCTCCAATTGTGATAAAAAAAGTCACAGACCAAAACCGCAAAACAATCTACTAAGAAGACAAAAAAGAATTACACATGAGTACCTTCAATTACCTAGTGAATTCACGCCCGAATTGAACAAAACCTGATGTATCTCTTCTACTACTGTCTTCACCTCGAAATTACTTTGTCTAACATTGAATCCACAATGATGAGCCACTCTGGAATTCACCAAAACTTCAGACCTAAGTTTCTCGGAATCCACCGACAAACATCTCTATCTTTATGTGAATAAAAGAACGAAAACAACCCTTGATATTTGACACTATATAGTTCATTGATCAATCGATCGATCAGTTTCTATACATCAAGGAAACTCACATAAAAAACACCCTTCAATATAGAACACTTTGTATTTTACTCCTCTTTGAGAATTTGGACGGGTTCAACACTAAAAGCAGCAAACGGCGCACTTCATACTAAACAGAGCCACGATGACCATTCGAGAGCACACTTTACCACTCAAACAGTGTGAGTAAAGGTGGTGCAAAATATATAGGTCAACCACTCGAGCTCAAAATCTATTGCTCAAGCGGTGAAACATATTTTCCAAAAGTTTAGTTTACAGGCAAAGATACTGGATGATTCACTTCACCGCTCGAGCGGTCAAACAGCTCGATCCCCGTACATAGTTAGTGAAATGGCAAATAAGGAATGTTCAAGATACGAAATATTTGTACAAACTCCTCTACACAGGCACAATCCGAATTGGATTTGCATCTAAATACTTATAGCCTCATTGAAATAAAAGAGCAAATAAAATTACAACTGAAAGGTACTTTGTCAAATGGGATTATCAATTACAAAAATCTAATAGAATTTATATTAATCACGAATTTTGTTTTATAGATCTTGATGAGAGAATCTTACAAGATATAAATTTTATAAAAAAAATATACATGTAAATAAAAAGTTATTAAATTTTAAAGTTTTTAAATCATTCTAAAAATACCATAACAAACTGTTAGTGCGGGGTACTTTAATCTAAAAATAATGTTGCAAGTCTTAGAGGACTTGAACTAAATTTGTTTTTTTTTACCTATGTTCTTGAACTTCTAAAACTTTTAAAGTCATGTTAGGAACCCCAAATATTCTATCAAATCTCTCACATGGGTATGAAATCCATACACATGTGAATTTATGTAAATCCCACTCTATGTGAGAGATTTAGCCCTTGTTTGGAGTGTCTTAAAAAAGTTAAAAAGTCAAAAAGTTACTATCCTATTTAAGTCATATCATCTTATTTAAGTCACATCACCTCTCTACTACATCAATTCAAATCCAACTCATATTTTATAAAAAGTCAAAAAGTACACTTATTTAGAATATCCCAAACAATCCCTTAATAAAATATTTGATAAAATATTTAGAATACATACCATTTCCCAAACTTCTGATGAAGGACTTGAAAGTAAAATTCCATTCAAAATTTTGACTTAGGCCTGGTTTGAAAATCAACCCGTTTAGTCAAAAAGTCAAAAAGTTACTAAAAAAGTCAAAAAGCTAACAACTCATATCAAAAAGTCAAAAATTCTCTTTTCTCTCTACTTTTTGCACATCTTTTTGTAAAAAATCAAAAACTCATCCCAAACATACTAAATATTTTAACTCATATTTTAACTAAATAACAAAAAAATTATTAAATTAACATGTTCTCAAACGAGCCTTTACTTACAGTGGTGCTACAGGGCCCGAAAACGGATGCCCCGAATGCCCCAAATTTTATTTTATTTTATTTTTCTTTTCTGCAGAAGAAAGGAGAGAGGAAGACGAAGGGGGGGAGGGGAGGGGGAGGGAGAGGGGGGAGGGGAGGGGAGGGGGAGGAGGGGGAGGAAGGACTGGAGGGGGCCTAAAAAATGGAGGAGGAGGACGCGATCGGCGGAGGCCGACGCAATCGGCGGCGATCGGCACGATCGAAGGAGGAGGACGGCGACGCGATCGGCAGAGGCCGACGATCGGCACGATCGGAGGAGGAGGACGGCGACGCGATCGGCGGAGGCCGACGCGACCTCTCTCTCTCTTTCTCTCCCTCTCCCTCTCTTTCTCTCCCTCTTGAGTTGCAAAGGTCAACAATGGCGAAAAAAAAAAAAAAAAAAAAAACGAAATGCCCAAAACGACATCGTTTTGGGCATTCAGGACATTCGAGCCAACAGTATTTCGGGCCCTCAAACATTTTCCCTTTACTTAACTTGATGGGGACATTCAAAATGATTTTGACATTACAAGTAGCTTGCGTCATCTAATGGAATTTAGGTAAATCGCGCTATGATACAAGGGCATTATAGGCATAATGAATAATTTCGTTGTTCTATAAATTTCCTAAACAATGGCAGGCTCGCTATATGTTCTCGACTAGCGACCGGTCTCTCTCTCTCTCTCTCTCTCTCTCTCTCTCTCAATTTCTGGAGAGAAATCACCTCAACTTTCTCTCTCACTCTCCGAAAAATCAAAAATAAAAAAACATTCTCTCTCTCCGTCTCTGTCTTCAAGATTCAAAGCACAATCTCGTAAAAAATTGTTTGCGAAAACAAAGGTCGTGGACTAGCCCCCAAAGAATTTCTTCAGATTCAGGTAATTCATCCTCTCTCTCTCTCTCTCTCTCTCTCTGTATGTTATACATAGATATATATATATATATATATGTATTGTTTTCTCGATAATTTTCTTTTGGAATCACGAGAAAGAAAATACGGAAGCGGAATTACTGAAAATGGAAAATACGATCGAATTGCGAAGGTGATGATGAGGAAACCCTGGGGAACTAGTATTGTGAATTCGCAGCAAGGGGTAGGGCATTCTTGTCATTTAAAAGTTATACATGCAAATTCAAGCATTAGTTACGAGGTTTCGTGGTAGAGTGTAGCCACGCTGTGCCACGATTTGAATTTTCTTATTTTAGTGTAAATAGTCAATAATGCTATACAAACGAACGACAACTTTGCAAGTGTTTCCTTACTTTTAAAAGTTGTGTATATATGCATAGACTTTTATTTTCAAAAATTACTTATTTGTTTATTTTTTAACTATCTTATATTATACAGTTTTATTTGGTATACTTTATTGAAAGTTAAAGGATGATAATAAAAAAAATTAGAAACTAAAAGTATCTTTTCTCTAATTTTTAAATAATTAATTTTTTTTTAAACTTTATTTCTACCTAATAAATTATAATTACAAACTGCACTATTCAATATGCAATTTAATTTGACAAAGACTGTTAAATTGTAACAAACACCTTCAGTGCATTTCATGGCCCCACTTTTGCAAATTACTTGCAGAAGTGATGTTTGATGGCTTAACCTTTTTGAAAATTGTTTGAGGGCCACAATTTTTGTGGTTTAAATGGCTCAAAATTGTCAAAACGACGTCGTTTTGGCAATTTTGATGTTGTTTTGTACTCAAAACGACGTCGTTTTGGTAATTTCGAGCCATTTAAGTCACAAAAATTGTGATCCTCTATCATTGCTGAACCTTTTTTTACCTTCCCACTTTCGGTGCTATGTGTGTTTCTCTAGAAAATACACTTGAAAGATCTGGACAATTTTTTGATTACTTTTTTCAAGTTGCTTGAATAGAATGGTTCTTCTTTACACGCAAATTCAATTCATTTGAGGGCTTTCCATAAAAAAATTGCTTTTAAGAATTGTATATATTCATCTATTTATTTAATTTTCCACCAAATTGAGTTAATTTGACATTGCTGGACTTGGAAAGTCAAGGTAAACTTAAACTAGATAGCCATTAGCTTTCAAACCGTTGTCCTAATTTTTTATTTTATTTTATTTTTTTTTTTTAGGGGGGGGGGGATAATTGTAGAATTTGATTAGGATATATGGTTTTTATTTACTTTCTATAATGCTATATTTGCTCAAATCAAATAAAAAACTAATCAGTGTGTTTGGTCTCAGTTATTTGAATTTAGTTTTTTGAAAATCGAGATTTTTATTTTTCGTATTTTTTTGTTTTTAGTGGATATTTTTAAAATTTTAAGCATTTTTTTTTTACTTTTTTTAAATACACTTTACTTAGATATATCTAAAAAGTAAAATATTTGTAAAAAAATATTTCAAAAAACTTATTAAATATACAAAAATATGAAAAATATATTGAATTTTTGTTTTTTTTTTTTTTGTATTTTACTATTTAGTGAATTTTTTAAAGATTTTTTTCACGAAGATTATACTTTTTAAGTGTATTTGTGTTAGGTGTGTCTAAAAATTAAAAAAAATTGCTTAAAATATTAAAAAAATTAGTAAAAACAAAAAAATACGAGAAATAAGAAAGTAGAATTTTCTGAAAAAGTGTTTTTAGAAAACCCAAACCAAGCAAAGTGAATATAATGATTCCCACCACTTGTATTTACCTATAATACAATGTTAATAACCAGATTGACACATTTTATATGATAAGATAAAATTGTAAAAATAGACATGGTGATTGTCACATTATTCCACTTATTTTTTTATGACATGCAATTTCGGATTATGATTGGAATTATGTACTTGGATTTAAAAAAAGCGTTGGGCTTATCTCATATTCACATCACGTCACATTTCGATAATCTAAACCGTTCATTTTGTAGGCTGTCAATGTATATTATCCATGAAAAAAATTAGTTCAGTTCGATAATTGTAACATTTTCATTTTATCATATTTGTCTCTAAAAAAATGAACAACAAAATATATATATATATATATATTTAAAAATAGACTATTCATTTTTTAGAGACAAATATGATAAAATGAAAATATTACGATTATTAGACCGACCTAATTTTTTCATAAATGATATACATTGATGGTCCTACAAAACAAACAGTTCAAATCATCGAAATAAGACGCGTTGTAGGCTTTACGGGTGCCTCTAGTTCTTATCATATTGAGATGTGAACATGAGAATCCTAACTCTTAAAAAAATATATTAGGTTGCTGAAGCCAATGTGGTTGGTTTTGATATTGGAGTACAGAGTAGTCAATAAATAGATCTTGGAATACATAATCTAATAGATTTAGATATTTGGTGGTGATCATATGATGCAGGTATTTTTTATTGAGAATCTGCAGTTTCTGGTTGCTTGAGTTGGTGGTTGTTTTGGTGTAAATATGGCATCGTCAAATGGTAGTTTAAAATGTCCAGAACCCATGAAGGCTACATCTAATGGAGTGTTTCAGGGTGATGATCCTCTTGATTATGCACTTCCTCTAGCAATTTTACAAATATGCCTCGTGATCGTTCTCACACGACTTCTCGCTTTTCTTCTGAGGCCATTTAGACAGCCTCGTGTCATTGCTGAGATCATTGTAAGATTCCTATGATTTGTCCTTTCTTTTTTTTTCTTTTTTCTTTTTTTTTTCTCTTTAGTTTAATTTAATATAATTGCTTCTTTTGTCTTTGCATGCTATGGTTATGTAACATATCATAATTGTCACAAAGCTATCGAGATTAAACTATAATACACCTCTGCTTTCTCCTTGAAAAAAAAAAAACATTGTGGACAGTCAGTAATAGGATAATACCATTTTTTTAGTCGCTTTGAATCTAACTGTGACCCTAAAAAGTCTTACTACTACCCTTTTTCTTTTAAACTTCAACTCTCACTATTCTACTCAAAGATTCTCTGATTATTTTTTAATCAATGATTTACATGTAAGGTTACAAATCAGTTCTATGCATCTATGGAATATGTTTATAGGCAGTGTTCCATGATGAATATGTTTATGTGTGATTAAGTTTAAAAACTGTCCCATATTCACTCCAAGTGGAAGCTCAAATTTTGATATTTTATTGCTCAAGCAAAAATCAAAGAACTTCCACTTGCTATTTTGATTTAACCATATTAGAGAAGGTTTATCAGTCAATGCTTTTGATGCTAACAGTGAGGAACTAATAACCTTCCCTATTAAGAAGAACATATAAGCTAATCTTAAATTTGAGAAAAAATTTGGGAAGAAGAGTTTACGGAACTTATCTTGGGTTAATGGAGAATGACATACGGTAGTGAAAATCTGAAATCATGTTATTCAATGGAAGAAAAGTTTCGTTCTTAATGACATTTCAATCAAAAAGTGTCATTCAATCATAGTTTTTTGTAGGATGTCCAAAAGCGTCAAGCAAGTGTTTATTTCTCTGCACCTCCCCCACTCCACCCCACCCCATCCCAACCTAAACAAATCCAACCCAAATTTTTTATGTTCAAGTGGAAGGAAATGCACATAAAAGGTATTTATCGCTTCCATAGCTTAGAAGTATTTCTATTATGTGCTACTACATTTTTCAGAATGAAAGTTAGCACCAAAAATAAATAAATAAATGAACAAAAGTTGACTTGGAGAAAATAAATTCTATTATCCTTTTTGGCAGGGAGGAGTTTTACTTGGTCCATCAGCTCTGGGTCGAAGCCAAGCTTATCTGCATAAGGTTTTTCCACCAAAGAGCTATGCAGTCCTGGACACCTTAGCCAATCTGGGTCTCCTATTCTTTTTGTTCCTTGTAGGCCTAGAGTTAGACCCAAGGTCTCTTCGTCGGACTGGAAAGAAGGCTTTAAGCATTGCCGTTGCTGGAATTAGCCTCCCCTTTGCACTAGGAATCGGTTCTTCATTTGTCCTTCGGGGAACTATATCCAAAGGTGTAAATGAAGCCCCATTTCTTGTATTCATGGGGGTAGCCCTTTCTATCACTGCTTTCCCTGTCTTGGCTCGTATCCTGGCTGAACTCAAGCTTTTAACTACTGATGTTGGCCGAATGGCCATGTCTGCTGCAGCGGTCAATGATGTGGCTGCTTGGATTCTACTTGCTCTTGCCATTTCCCTCTCAGGCACCGAGCATTCTCCCTTCATTTCATTGTGGGTTTTCTTGTGCGGGTGCGCATTTGTCATTATTTGTATAGTTGTTGTCCCACGCATATTCAAATGGATGGCGCAAAGTTGCCCTGAGGGAGAGCCATTGGATGAAATGTATGTGTGTGCAACCTTAACTATTGTTTTGGCTGCAGGGTTTATCACTGATTCTATTGGAATTCATGCCCTCTTTGGGGCTTTTGTTATTGGAGTTCTAGTCCCAAAGGATGGACCATTTGTCGGTGCTCTTGTTGAAAAGGTTGAAGATCTTGTATCTGGTTTGTTCCTTCCTTTGTACTTCGTCTCAAGCGGATTGAAAACTAATGTAGCCACCATTCATGGGGTTCAATCATGGGGTCTTCTTGTTTTGGTCATATGTACTGCTTGTTTTGGGAAGATTGTAGGCACTGTTGCAGTCTCACTTATGTGCAAAATACCTTTTCTAGAGGCTCTGACTCTGGGATTCTTAATGAACACTAAAGGCTTGGTGGAGCTCATTGTCCTCAACATTGGGAAAGACCGAGGGGTAACATTGAGTCCAATTATTAATTTTGCATTTGGATTTTGTGAATTCTTTATTTAATTATTTATGTAATTGATTTTACAGGTATTGAATGATCAAACATTTGCCATTATGGTTCTGATGGCTCTTTTCACAACTTTCATCACAACACCTCTAGTTATGGCAGTGTACAAGCCAGCTAAAAGGATTAGTAGAGGTGAATACAAGTGTAGGACGATACAAAGAAATGACCCCAATAGTAAACTCCGAATATTGGCCTGTTTCCACAGCACAAGGAACATACCCACCTTGATTAATCTCATCGAGGCCTCTCGTGGGACTGAGAAGAGGGAAGGACTGTGTGTCTATGCAATGCACCTCATGGAACTTTCTGAAAGGTCATCTGCAATACTAATGGTCCACAAGGCAAGAAAGAATGGGCTTCCCTTTTGGAACAAGGGACGAAACTACGATACCAACCAAATTGTTGTTGCTTTTGAGGCTTTCCGGCAGCTGAGTCGTGTGTTGATTCGACCAATGACAGCAATCTCACCAATGAACAGCATGCACGAGGACATCTGTAATAGCGCTGAGAGCAAAAGTGCAGCGATTATAATTCTCCCCTTCCACAAACATCAGAGGCTGGATGGGCAACTAGAGAATACTCGAACTGATTTTCGCCATGTCAATAGGCGGGTTCTTGAATACGCCCCATGTTCAGTTGGTATCTTGGTAGACCGGGGGCTTGGTGGATCAACTCACGTATCAGCAAGCAATGTTGATTCTGTAATAACAGTCCTTTTCTTTGGAGGCATTGATGATCATGAAGCTCTTGCTTATGGAGCCCGCATGGCAGAGCACCCTGGCATCAGTTTAGTTGTTATTCGGTTCTTAGTAGACCCCACGGTTACTGGGGAGATTGTCACTGTTGACATCAACAACGACAGCTCTGGCTCGGGATCAAGGTCTGCAGATGAAGAGTACCTCGCTGAATTTAAGCAGAAAATGTCGAAAGAAAGCTCAATCAAGTATGACGAAAGAGTAGTGAGTAATGCTGCAGAAACAGTTGCAGTAATTCGCGAGCATAATCGTTGCAATCTGTTTTTAGTTGGACGAATGCCCGAGGGTGAGTTAGTTAGGGCATTGGATGGGAAGGGTGAATGCCCAGAACTGGGACCGGTAGGCAGCTTATTAACCTCGCCGGATTTCTCAACGACAGCATCCGTCCTGGTGGTGCAACAATACCATAGCCAATTATCTATGCATTCATTGGCTTCCCTGAGGGAACAAGAAGAAGAAGATGAAGATGATTTGCCTGGGAGAGATTCTGATACAAACTGATAGGCTTTTTTATTGTAGTTGTGATTTGATTTAAATGAATAGCACCTCTGTAAAGAAAAGATATAATGCAAAAATATTGTGCAATCTTACTCCAATGTTTATTAGAAGGAATGTTGAGTGAAAGATTAGCAACAATTGATTCATCGTCAAATATACTAAAAATTGTTGTACTGCAATTTAATGTCATAGTGACTAATCCTAGTCGGACTTCCCTAGAATCAAACAGATCTCTTTGGTTTAAAAAATTGAAAAATCAAACCGAATTGTGAAATCTTTACAATCAAACCCGAACCAGAATCAAACCAAATAAAGGGTTTGGTACCGGTTAGGTTTCATGGTTGTAGGCTACAGAATTCGTAATTATATGTAGACTATCCAGCTTAATAAAAAAAATATTCTTATTAAAATTAAGAGAAAAAAAAAATTTGAACAATCTATTTTGGTTTTATCCAATTCTTTTGAATCTTAATCCGTGAACTGAATTGTAATGAACTATTCTTAATTTTTTGAAAGTAAAACCAAATTACTCTTTCGAAATATCAAATCAAACCATATAATTCGATTCAGTTTGGACAGAATTTACCAATTTGAAGGTTTTTTATTTTTTAACTCCTATTATAAAAAATTATATTGCCCTTATCCTCTATATAAACATATACATAAGAAGGGATCAATACCTCTCACTTTTAAATAATTAGAAAGAAAGATGCTAGGCACATAAAATGCATCCATCCATATATCACAAGAAAATTATGAAAAATTATTGGGAGTTTTAATAAAGGAGCTCTAATGAGCTCTGATGGGAGTAAGTTTCACTGTGATGTGATGTTTTGACCCCTTTTTATTTATTTATTTATTTATTTCCTGCCACATCATTAGAGTTTTAAAATTAGAGGGATGTATCATTGTTCGAAAATTATTGTATGATTCAAATTCATTTTATATGTGATCCCTACCATAAATGAATTAAATTTGGATCATATAATAATTTCCTAGTACTTTATGTGCATTAGTTATGTATAAACATCACTAAGAACTTAAAAATTATCATAAAAAATGTTTGATTCTTAATTTGAGCATTGAATACGGGCTTAGGCTGGCATCACGCAAAGGTGGTTGATCTCCATCCAAGTTTGTGTAGAAAATTTCATCAAATAGTTTTTATGAATGAGACTAAAATCTTTTCATTTGAACAACCTTATCCAAATATCACACTGAAATTATTTAATCATGGTCAAAACACCTGGAATCATGACTTGATTCCACAGATACTTTAATGTTTTTTCTGTTTCATCAAACCTAAGTTAGTAACCGTGATCTTCAAAAATTTATTACAGTCAAACACCTGAAATTAACACTCTCATAAACTACATTCAACTCACATTTCCCAAGATAAATTTTGACCCATAATTAATTTTTCATGTGTCTTTACTAACGAATGACAACAATCCCAGATTTATCTTCGGGGAAATTACAAATCAGGGTTAGTGTGAGAAAATAATTATGAATTTATGTAAAAATTTATAATTTTAATTATTAATATTTATAAAATTTATTATTAATTGATAATTATTTTTTACAAATTCTTTTATCTTTCCAAGGAAACTCTGTGGTGCATACCATATACACCCTACCACAAATTTGTGTAATTTATGATAAATTTCGTAATATCAACCCCAAAATGCATAATTTCATCACAAATTACCGGAACAAAAAATATTTTATCAAATCACAAATCTTGGTTATATGAATAAAATTTTTTTAGACATTTTGTTACCTTAATTTGTGACAATGTTATGTATTTTGTAATTGATATTACTAAATTTTGTGATAAAATTATACACCCTAAGAACAGGGGCGGAGGCAGTGTATGCACAAGGGGGGCACGTGCTGCCCCTCAAGTTTTGATTATTATATTGCTATTCCTATATATATAGATTATATCATATATATCTTCTATAAAATTATAATAATATCCATTCTTCAAATTATAATAGTCCTTCTATTATAAATTTTCTTTCTAATTACAATGAACCTACTAAAATCCAAAAGGGGTGTACCATATACTAGTTATTATTTTATGGTATTGATATTATAAATTTTCATAATCAAATTATTTTAATTCATAACTAAAATGACTATTATATAAATTATAACCAAATAACATGCCTTCAATTATAACAACAAAAAAAAAATTACAATAAGTCATAACCAATATCAAAATGAGTCATTACGAATCATCATTTGATATATAATCAAAGACCTCTTCAATCATAACCAAAATAACAACCACAAGAAATTATAACTAAGTTATATCCAACACTATAATGTGTCATAACTAAAGACCATAAAGATCATAGCTGAGACATATGATAGACATTTTTTTGCGGTGTGTTTTATAGAATTTCTCTACTAAAATATATTATTTCTATCTCAACTTATCTTCTTTTTAAATTTTTCAATCTACCTAAAATAGTTACTCCACAATATTTGTATAAAATTTAACCTCAAATCCTTTAATTTAAAATTCACATCTATCCAATAAACTCTTAATATTTACGTTTAGTAATATCTCATTATTACTTATTATTAGGAAAAATCAAAATCAATATTATTATTAATTTGTGTCCCGTCTTTATTGAATTTCTGGCTCCGCCACTGCCTAAGACGGTGCACATCGTAGCCTTTCCCTTCCAAGAAATATCTTAAGAAATGGAATTAAATTCAGGTTCCCAAAATTGCTTATGTTAATTATTTTTCATGAAAGAGGCAACTACTATATCGTACTCATTCTGTCCCATTTTATTGGTTCATTATTTATCTTTTGTTATCGCAAAATATATGTCCATATTGAAAAGTCAAAACTTTGAATTTAAAAGTTTCTAAAATTATCCCTTATAAAATAATTATAAATATATTTATGTTGGCTTATTTTTCCTATGAAGGAAAATATCATAAATGCAAGCGTGCCATCAATGATTGAAAAATTCTTACAGATTGATTAAAGTCAATTATCAAGCGATTGTGTTGATGATTATTTTGCCTCAAAGAAGAGGACTTTAAAATTGCGAAGTGTAAAGAAAAGAAAAATTAAAAGAAGAAAGAGGAAGACGGAGAAAGATGATTGGGTGAACAATCAAACTAACCATTAATTTATCTCTATTCTTATGCTTTGAAAATGAAGTGCATAAAATAAAATGCAGAGAACTTACCTCTACTCTTATGCTTCGAAAATGAAGTGCATAAAATAAAATATAGAAAATTAAGTGCATGAAATATAAATGACAAGAAAATAGAAATTAATTGTCTTTGATTTGAGTTCTAGATCCCTTACAATGTAGCCATTAATGGCTATTTATAGAGGAAAAACTACAGCAATAACTACTTAGTAACTACCAATTTCTCCCATCTTCATCTTTGTCTTGTTATATATCCTTCCACTCATCCACTTTGTCCTTCATGTTCTCCATCATCTCCTTAACTTCTTTTAACTTCCAAATAAATAAGAGGATGCCACAGAACCTAATAATAATAATAATAATAATAATAATACTAATAATAATAATATTTTATGGTGCCAACAATTTAAAAATGAGAATCGAAGGGTATTTTTAGAATTTTATCTTTTAAAATTTGAATTCAAAGTGTAATGATTATATCTCCTTAAAAAATTTAAATTTTCAAAAGATACTATTAATTTGAGAAAGAAAGAATATGATTGTTTAAGCCGACCTTACTCTAGCAACGTCAAATTATAATTTGACAGCCAAAAGCTTTGATCATGCATTAATTATGTGTCGAATTGCATAGTCTTGCATAGCACAAACAATTTTTATACAAAAGCCATTCAAATATCTAAAGGAGGCTTACCTCACCGCCAAACACTATTTAAATTAGTAAGACTATCGATCCAAAAAAAATATTCAGAAAGTTGTTCAGAATTTAGCATATGTATACTTAACACATCCAAGTTTGCATCTAAAGGGTTTATATGTTTTGGGCTTGTTCGATTAAACTGATTATAGCATAAAATTGATATTATTAATCTATAGAACTTATGTTACAACTTATGTTTCAGTGTTTGGTTACCATTATTATTATTCGGATTAGATTCCAATGAACATTTTATCATAAAAAATTAATAGATTTTTTAATCCTACAACTAAATAATGCAAAACAAAAAATGTTTGAGACCCCTATTTTTTCCCATTTGGATCTCCATGTATGTGTGGGACCCACACCATCAATAGAGGAGATCCAAAGGAGTTGTGGAGGTCTCAATCATTGTTGATAATTGGAATTATATATTTCTATATCTATTGTAAAACAAACTTGAAAAGGAGATTTTAGATAATCAACCCTATAATAATTCTATGAATTGTTAATCCTTTCATATTAATTTTGCTAATCAAACCGGTCTTTTATGTACAATTATCATTGTACAAATTCTGAGTCCTAGCTTTTTCTGTATTTAATTAGTATGTCAACACATTATTTTTGAGGTGGGAGTTATTGTCACTCAACTTTTGTATAAATGCATTTACTTTTTCTAATATTTTTATTATACAAAATTATAATAATATCCTTCCTAATTTCAGATGACAATCAGATATCAAAAGTCAACAATTGGGAATCAATCCAACAATACTATAAACAAAAACTATTTTATTAGTTAATGAATGATCATCGTTCTTGACATGAAAATCCTTCATATTTGCTAAAATAATTAGAGAAACTTTTCTGCAACAGATAAGGTCGCCATGAATCAGATACACTAAAAACTATCTTGAACATATAAGAAGAATAGATGTAACGCCCAAAGAAATTAACACTAATAGACTCATTACCTTCTAACAACATAATCTTGTTCTCCAAATTTATAGCTTCCATTGCTTAAAATACGGAAAATAAAGTCTCATCATTAACATCATCACCAATATCTAGTATGTGTATTCATTAAACTCTAGAGATTTATAAAAACATACTCCACATGCAGTTATAGATTCAACATTCTTAAAATATGAATCTATAGCATGTGGCACAATAAGTCAAGTACAATTCAATATCCTCAAGGGTTACAAATTCCAAAACTTAAGCCCGGTTACACAAAAATGATTTTCGAACCCATACATGTGAAGCCATTGACTTGTCAAAGATAATTACAACAAAAGAGAAAAAGCCTTGTGCTCTTAAAATACATTCTTCGCATTTAACTTGGCGGGATCACCATATCCTTTCTTGCACAAAATCTCATAGAGTGAGCACAAAGTATAGTAGAAAGATTTTAACAAATTATATATATTTTATACAGTTTCTTGATATGAATGCATATGTCATATCATGCTCAAAACATATATCTTTATTTTTTGAAAATTTTGTGTTCAATGCAATTTGAAAACACAACAATTCAATAACTTTAATATAGTTCAAGGGGTTGTAAATACGACTCAGGTAATCTCTAGGTTAGTATCTACAAGTAAGCATATCAAGCACTACTAATCCCCACTTTACCGGTTGCTAACCGGAAGGCACGTGGTACCTCCTGCGCGTGTTTTCGGTCTTTCACCATGGACACTCATGCCAACTTAACCAATACCAACTATACCCCCTATCCGGATTTACCAACGTATTTATCTCGAAACAAATCAAAACGATCTTATTTCACAAACATTTCCTTTCTCAAAACAATAATTTTTCCAATGCAAGATTCAAAATCAATTGCAACAATGATTAAATAGAATGGCAATGCAAAATATAATAATACATTAATATAATTCCATTTTCAATTCCCCCACACAATCCTCCATTGTGAGCAAATTTTCACATCTCTTATCAATGTACTATGATAATACATTTTACAAGAGATAATATATCAACATCATCATTCATGACACCGAGATGATCTCGGCTAGGCCGAGGTTATCTGCGAAAAAATCGGAATCCGGGATAAGCGAATAAGGGACAAGAGTCCTAGAATGAGAGAAGACTTCAGTTTGGGTAAAGATAAGACTCTTAGAGAGTTTATCCTAATCTTACTAGGAATTCAAGATTAATAGTAATCCTAAGTCCATATAAGACATTTAGAAAGTTTATCCTAATCCTACTGGGAGTCCAAGATTAGCAGTAATCCTAAGTCCATTAAAGCTAGGCTTCTATTGGGACTAGGTTTGTGTTGGCTATAAAAGACAGACACCCTCATGGGTCTAAGGTATGCTTTTTATGCTCTGAATAGTGAGTTAAGCACTTTTGCTATCTTTGAGAGATAATTGACTTGATCGTCGGAGTGCCCCCGGGTGGACGAACCACCACCGGAATCTCTTCTTTTTGTGATAGGTCATTCGGGCTTAATCTATTCTGTCAGTGTTCTCTAGCTGAGTGCTTGATTGGCAGTGTGGTCGGAAATTGACACACACAATTTGGCGCCGTCTGTGGGAAAGAAAAGAGAATAGATGGTCAACGACGGACAGAAAGATGCCCAAAAAAGGGGGGCAGAACACAGTTCCTACAGTCCCTTAGCATGACAGGGCAAAGGGGCCTTCTCACCGGCCTTCACAGGAGGTTGGGCATGGAGAATGATGCTTAGGAGTTGGAATTTTCAAGCCAATATCGGTTTAACACTTGTTGAAATTTTAAATATTTACAAATTGAAGTTAAACCGAGGACATGTTTACCACTTGTTGAAATTTTAAGAAAAATTTACAAGTTTAAGTTAAACCGAGAACATGTTTAACACTTATTGAAATTTTAAAAATTTACAAGTTGAAGTTAAACCGAGGTCATGTTTAACACTTGTTGAAATTTAAAATTTACAAGTTGAAGTTAAACCGAGGACATGTTTTACACTTGTTGAAATTTTAAGAAAAATTTACAAGTTGAAGTTAAATTGAGATCATGTTTAACACTTGTTGAAATTTTAAGAAAAATTTACAAGTTGAAATTAAACCGGGGTCATGATTAAATGAAAGGAATGATATAGGTTCCATCATCTCAGGATGTCGAGGTAATAGAACCTAGGGGGAGTTGTGGGAAAATAATTTTTGAATGACACCAAAGTGTCAGAGGTGTCACGTGTCTTGGTCATGACACTGAGATGATTTCGGTTAGGCCGAGGTTATCTGCGAAAAAATAGAATCCGGGATAAGCGGATAAGGGACAAGAGTCCTAGAATGGGAGAAGACTTCAGTTTGGGTAAAGATAAGACTCTTAGAGAGTTTATCCTAATCTTGCTAGGAGTCTAAGATTAGTAGTAATCCTAAGTCCATATAAGACTCTTAGAGAGTTTATCCTAATCCTACTAGGAGTCCAAGATTAGAAATAATCCTAAGTCCATTGAAGCTAGGCTTCTATTGGGACTAGGTTTGTGTTGGCTATAAAAGAGAGGCACCCTCATGGGTCTAAGGTATGCTTTTTATGCTCTGAATAGTGAGTTAAGCACTTTTGCTATCTTTGAGAGATAATTGACTTGATCATCGGAGTGCCCCCGGGTGGACGAACCATCGCCGGAATCTCTTCTTTTTGTGACAGGTCGTTCGGGCTTAATCTATTCTACCAGTGTTCTCCAGCTGAGTGCTTGATTGCCAGTGTGGTCGGAAATTGACACACACACAATATATCTCAACTTTTTTCCAAAATCTCTAAATTCTAGGGTTTTCATCAAAACTAGGTTCTTGTTCTATTTTTAAAAAGATTTTTTTTCAAAATAACACCCACACTTTAGAACATAACTCGTACTCTCAAAAGCCTTGGGAAAAATAGAGAAAATCCATTTCTAATATCATCTAGGGTTCATCAACCCAAAATCATGATCCAAACATGTAAGAAATACTCCAAACAAGTATAGACTTGTAAAAACATATATATAACTCTAAGAATATCCATATCTCAAGCTTGGAAGAGGAAGGAGATCAAAATCCTAAAATTCAACGTTGATGAAAACTTAATTCAATTAGTGTAAACGTAACCCTTCTTCGATTTGGTGTAAAAAGCCCTCTCAAATTTTTGAAGATTTTTGCTAAATCTTAGAGAGAAGTTTGGATTTGGATGTATTTGTAGAGAGAATGAGAAGAAAGATGAGTAGAGAGAGAGAGAGAGAGAGAGAGAGAAGTGAAAAAGTGTGTCAAACACGTTTTTGGCAAACACGAAATTCAAGACAAACGGGTTGAAATCTGCACAAGCGGTTCAAATTCTGCACAAGCGGAATTCCGAATCCGCACGAGCAGATTTTGATGCTCCATGGGCGGTTTGCTCCAAAGAAAAACTCATAAATTTTCACAAAATCCACTCGAGCGGAATACAAAATTTGCACGAGCGGTTTTCTACCCAGAAATCCCTGTGTGATTCCGCTCGAGTGATTGCCAAATCCGCACAAGCTGTTTTGCCCAAAAAACTCAGAAATTGATTTTGTACTCCGAAATAGGTTCCAATACCCAAAACTCAAAATTTTTAACCCGAAAATGTTAAAAGAGGTTAACTAAGGGCAGAAAAGAATTCTCAACGATCTAATACGATAAACAAAATGCCGAAAGTAAAGCACACCATCCTACTATACAATACTATTCAAGTCCAAAACTCACATCACAATAGAAAATTACACCAATACAATAGCTTCAATGTGATCATGGAAATAATTGACTTGATTCCAACCCATCCAACTCTTATCCATAACACAGTTGACCACAGTTGACTTCAAGAGTCTTTCTGTTTTTATGAATAACAAAATAAAAATAATTTTATTTCGATGAATCCACAATTGTTATGATATCATTTATTTTGATGAGAGTAGAGTTGGTCCATATTATGATATGATTTAAACAAATGACATAGTGTGACGGGTGAGTTTGTTTTTCATGCATTCATTATTTGTCTCTTAGTAATATATAGTTCATTTTTGTCCACAATTTGTTGGTCCTAACATCCAACTCCCCTATATTTGGTTGGGTAATGCTGGAGATGTTAAATTTAATCAAATGCTTTATATGGGCATAGGATATTTGATTAGTTATTTGGTAAAACATTTAGGGCCTATAGCATTTTCCTATTTGGTTTCATTATTGTTGTTTCAATTTTGGATCCAACTAATACTCTGAGTAATACTAGGGATCATAAAAAAAAATATCATGAAAATTATCATAGAAGATTTTCAACCTTTGGATTATCCATACAATAAAACACCACACACTAATCAAGAGATGAAAAATTTTCATGACGCATTTCATGATATATTTTTCATAATCCCTAACATTATTCATACTGAAAGGAATTTGGCAAATCAATAATCGTCATTTAAATATTCCCTAGCTACTCCATTCCCTTCATTTATTAGTGCTATGAAAAAAGATGTTTATGGACTCATAATTTTTAGAAATTATTCAATATTACTAACACAAGTTTATTTGCTGCTATGGAACATATACGGACTGTTGAGTAATTTTTTGAGATGAAGAGGTGGTTTGGAATGAGAGATATGAGAGATGAGACTAAATGATCGTGTAAAATAGATAGTTTAAAACAAAAGGTCTCTTATCTCGATAATCTTGTGAAGAAATTTTAATAAAAATAAGAACAATATTTTATTTTTTAATATATCTAATTTTACCATTGATTATCCCTGTGCTAATTTTATTATAAGCTAATTATTTTTGCTTTTAAATTTACACAATATTTTTTGTTATTAATTTTAGTGATTATTATTTTATTAATATAATTTTATGTATGTAGTTTCTAATTTATTTGTACAATTTTATTGTATGAGTTCTAACAATCTGACAAGTTGCAAATAATGTCTCCTATTAAAAAGTATATATTGACCCCATCAATTGCTATTGGAAAACCTTATTTTCATTTAAAATTATTAAGTATTTGGGAAATAAACTATCATATGACATTAGTTATGTTCTTAACAAATTTTGCAATCCTTTTATCTTCAACAATTTAACAAAGGTGGGAACATGGACCTCAAGAGTACATGAACAAATTATGAAAAGACAATTCGAAAAAATGTATAGACAATTTAATTAAATTATGTTTACTATTTCAACAAGCCTTAATATTGTTCTACCGGTAAAGTTTTACGCTACCATATTAGTTAGGGACGCCACCCCATGAATAAATATTACATGATATTTTGGTTACATTCTACACACAACACTTGTCATGAAGACCATCTTTCTTAACCGTTGACATTAATCCTAGATTTTAATAAGCACATCTAAGAAAATGGTTAGCGCAACAAAGGAAGTTTGCACGGAAACAAGTGCTGATAAACTAGGCAACTTCCTTCATTATCATGACTATGTCAATGGAAACTACCCAATTACAAAGACTTCAACCTTAATTTAAGGGTTATGCTAATAAATACTCAAGTAGAACAAGAAAATGACAGACAAAAAAAAAAAAAAAAAAAAGCGTAGAATTCAAGATATTTTTCGTTAATTTCATAGAAGTTTTTATTTTTTTAAAAAACATTTTATGACTTTCTTTCTATTTTTAATATATTTTTTACACTAAGCCCCATATTACATAATGCGCAGGGGACAGATATGAGATTGGTGTTGTGCCATAAGACACAACACCCCTACTGTGAGGTCTCGTGAAGTTTGTCCCGAGTTTATTTAAATAATCTGAATCGTTTGTATTATAATTTTTATTTGAGCATTTCATTAATGAAAAAAATCAAGTTAATCCAATATAGGCAGACATTGATAAGATTCTCATACAATAGCCTAATTTTATATGATGAGGTCATTTTCACTTTGCCTAATATAATTGAATTAGGAGAAATGTTAGGAATCATGAAATTTTTTTTATGAAAATGATCATGAAAAATTTGTGACCTTTAGATTACCTTGATTAGTGTGTGGTGCTTTATTCTAAGTGTAATCCAAATGTCACAAATCTTTCATAATCATTTTCATGAAAGACTTTTTATGATACCTAGCATTACTGTTAAATTAGTTATGTGGAGTTAGAAAAACATAGAGATTAAGTCTAATTTAGTGAATGTCATCAAAAGATTCCGTCTAAATCCATCAAACACATATGTTGCTTATCATGCTAAACTTTAACCCTTTTTTTGCTTTTGTTTTTTCAGAGAGTTTCATATTTATTGCTTGGCTGAGGGAATATGCCGATTTCATTGAAATGTAAACGGGGATACTCTTTCTTAGTTTTCCTTGATGTACTTTGTATGTGGCTTGTCATACAAAAGTTAACTGTCATTTTCTTATCATAATTAAAGAGTTAATTTACTTTATTCATATCCATTGTTTGGCTATAGGTATCTATGTGTCAACCTAGCTTAGATATATGAGCCATGATTGCTTCTTATTAATTTTAATCTTAGTGTACTCTATATGTCGTTTGTCACGCCAAAGTTGAACTTTTTTTATTTTTATTTTTTTTTGTTTATTATAATTAAAGAGTTACTTTACTCAATTCATTGCCGTTGCTTGGCTAAAGAAATATGCCAATTAATGAGGGTCGGGTTTGAACATTCCGGGGCCAAAGCGAGCGTTAGATTGGAGAATATTATTTTACATATCAATTAAAAAGATAAAATCAATTTAAAATAGTACACAAAAATCTAAAATAATATATCAATAAAAATTGAACACAATATCATTTAAACATTATTGATTTTGCATTTCTAATTGTAAAACTGAACGAGCTCTTGGTTGAGATTCAATTAATTCTTCTATACTTTCTAGAATGTATGATTAGATAAATAATCAATTCCATAATTCAATAAGTAATAATTAATTCAATTCTAGAGATTTAAATTTTTAAGTAAAGTTAATTGACAATTGAAGTACAACTTGCAATGATACAAAATTTAAAGTCATCTAGAAAGAATATTAAAACTAGAGAAGTTCAATATCAAAATGGTGAATTGAATTGGAAAGAAGTTTCGTAAAGTGAAATCAATTACTTAGAACCTTCCACTATAAAAATAGTGTTGCTTTTGGGTTTGGCATTAAACGGACGTAGTTAGGTTTTGGCAAGTTAAAATCAAAGTAATGGAAATCCCTCATATGCAAAAATAAAGGTGAATTACACTAACGGTCCCTATAGTTTGAGACTTGTGTCACTTTAGTCCATGACATGTTAATTGTGACACATTGGACCATGAATTTTGAATCTTGTTTCAAATCAGGACAATTGAAAATACCATTAGATTTTTCAAAGATAAAATCGTTAATTTGATAAAATATAAACTAATTTGATAAAAATAAATGCCAAAAAAATATTTTTGAATTTTTAAAAATTATTTCTACCCACTAAAGAAAAAATTATGTAAAATTGATAAATCTTTTAGACATTTATTTATTTATTTTACCAAATTAATTTTTATTATGTGTTTGTATGATGATCATATAAAATTAATTTTTAAAAAATAATCATGTAATTTTTATTAATTTTTATCAATTTTACATAATTTTATCTTTGGTGGGTAAAAATAATTTTTAAGAATTTAAAAATATTTTTTTTTGAAATTTATTTTTATCAAATTAGTTTATATTTTATCAAATTAACGATTTTATCCTTAAAATTAAGCAATGATATTTTCAATTGTTCTTATTTGGAACAAGATTCAAAATTCATGGTCAAATATGTCACAATTAAAAAGTCAAGGACCAAACTGACACGAGTCCTAAACTATAGGAACTGTTAGTGTAATTTGCTCAAAAAATAATTTTATTTTTGAGTTTGGTGTTAAGGGCTTAGCGTTAAGTGAGCTTTTAATAAGTTAACATCAAAAATAATTGAGGCCTTTCATTTAAGGAAAATGAGTGAGAGTACTAATTAGTGTCATTATTAATGATGTGGTAGTGGGTCCCACCCACTGTCACAGTGTGTGTTGTGTCTTGTTTTTGTCTTTTTGTTTTTTTTTCCCTTTTCCACCTCATTAGTGATGGATTAGAGCTACCAAATTAGTAGTATGTAGCATTGCTGTTCATTGTGACCTTAAAATAAAAAAATTTGCTCAATATTATAAGGATTTTTCCTACATGAGGCTCCACTTTTTAATTCAAATCTGGCCCAAAGCACTCGATTTGCCCACTTGTCCCAAGAGTCGGTCCCAAAATTAAAATATGAGCCATGATGCTTTTGCTTAATTTATCTCGATATATTCTATATGTTATGTGATTCCAATGTTGGACTTTCATTTTTCCATATCATAACTAGAGAGTTTAATTTACTTGATTCATATCCATTGCTTGGCTAAGGGCATTTGCCAACTTAGTGTTAAGATCTGAGTGAGGATTGTTTTGCTTAGTTAATCTTAACACTATATGTTATTTCATTTGTCATGTTAATCAAAAATATCGAATCGGACAAAAATATCGAAAATGTCGAATCGAACAAAGCATCCGAATCTCTGAGGACGGCTGAAAATATGCTCCGCAGATGTCATCTGCCATGTCAAAGGAATTTTTTTTTTTTTTTTTGGTTTGTCTTATGAAAATTAGAGACTTAATTTTCTTGATTCATATCCATTGCTTGGCTGAGGGCATGTGCCAATTTAATTAAGATATGAGAGATGATGTTTTTTTTTTTTTTTTTTTTTTTTTTGTCTCAATGCACTCTTTCTCTTGAGTCAATAAGAACAAATAAATAAATTGATAAAAGAAAAAAGCAGCTTACATTAAGACGTTTTTTTGAGATGTTCTAAATAAGTGTACTTTTTGACTTTTTATAAAGTATGGATTGGGTTTGAAGTGATGTGGTAGAAAGGCGATGCGACTTAAATAAGATGATGTGATAAATAAAATAGTGACTTTTTGACTTTTTTAGGAAATGACAAATTATTGTTTAAAAGATACAATTAACCTTCACTTCAACAAGGATCTTAAGCAAGCAAAGCTCTATAATAAAGTGCTCCAAACAATTTCTACCAAGGTTTCTCCATGGCCACTTAATCTGCTCAAAAAAGTGGTTCCACTTACAGAGGTCATTGAATTCCTCTTGATTAAGTTCTTTGTCGGCTTTGCTAATGGTATAGCATAGCTTATGATTATGACATGCACTTTCTTGATTTTCATAACTCAAGCTTTGATCTTCAAAGCAGCCTAAGAACCACAGACCAAAGGTTTTTGGATCATGTTTTAAAAATGTTGTTTATGGACCCCCTAGATGCTTCAATATTAGTATTGGCATCAATAAGAAAGAGAGAGAGAAAAATCAAATTTGATGATGAAAAAATAAGGTGCATTAGAATATTTAAAAAAAAAAACTATTTAATAATCTTGAAATACCATCATGATATGTGTATAATGTCACACTTGTGGGGGAATTGGCTCAAGCATGTAATCATGTCAACTTGCCAAGTGTCAAGTATCACTTTTGTGGACAATCAGTTGAGGTAATGGTGGAATAGCGGTGACGATGGTGGTAATAGTGATTGTGTTGGTGATGATATAGAGAGGCAACTGTGATAACAATCGTAGTGGCAATGGAGGGACAGTAGTGGTGAAATCATGGAAGAGCTGGTAGCGGTTGGTGGTAATGGTGACATTGAATAGAGAGATAACAATACATCACAACATAATTATAAAATGTCCTACTTACTACAAACGAATATAGTACAAGATCGAACTGCACTCATACCTCTCCTGCATCAAGTTGACCGCTGTTAAAAATTCAGCATTTATAATCAAGTATGAAGTTTGGTACTTAAAATTTTGATTTATATTAGTAGGTGCTTAAAATTTTTATATAATACAAAATTATAATTATCAAATGGACTTATTTTAATTTCACTGAATACATAAATTAAATCAATTAAATTTCTAATATAAAATTCTAGTACTTCAAAAACTTTGGCACTATAAATTTAGTGATAAAATATTTTTAAAACTTCAATGTTGAACTTCAACAAATCACACCTTAATTGTTTTTAGCCCTACAAAAGAACCGTTTGATTTATATGGGTTAATACAGGTCCAGTTATAAGGATTTATGTACCATTAAGTCTTACAAGTATTTGTATAGATTAAAATTTTTTAAAAATTGACAATTAGTTACATTTTTTTAAAAATCTATCATCAAAGTTAATAATTAGCGACTTTTTAAAAGTTTGTTGCTAAAAAATGACAATTAGTAATGTTTTTCTGTAACGATACGTTTTCTATGATGAATTTTTTAAATTGCCGCTAAAAACTAATAATTAGTGACCTTTTTCTATGATGAATTTTTTAAACTGTCGATAAAAACTAACAATTATTGACACTTTTTATAAAAAACGCTGCTAAAAAATATTTTAAAAAATAACATTTTGTGGTAACAATTAAAAGTACCTTTCTAATAGGACTTTTCAGTCATTCCCCCGATTTCTATTTGCCTTGTTTTTTGGGCCACTGCAAAAGAAAAGGAAAAGTTGGGCTGCGAATAGATCTGGGCTATGAGCTTATGGGCCTAATGAGCCTAGTCTGAGCCCACATACATCAATTCAAAACTATAACAATTCAAGGCCCTATGTAGTCTCAAAAAATAATTGGGTAAACTACCAATAGGTCCTATTTTGGAGACTTATTACCCAATAGGTTCTACTTTGGAGACTTAATACCCATTAAATCCTATTTTGATAAATTTATTAAGTGATAAAGATAAATTTATCAGTCTTTTTTTTTATGAATAAATTTTTAGTGATAAATTTATCACTCTCTTATTTTTATAGTGTTAAATTTATTAGTTAGGACCTGTAGGTAAATAAGTCTAGTGAATAGGACTAATTGGTAAGTACCCCAAAATAATTTTAGAGAATTTAAAAATAATTTTTTAGTGTTTATTTTTGTTAAACAAGTTTGTAATTTTATAATAAAAAAATTAAGATACAAATTTTGAAAATTCGGTCAAGTGACTTTTTTTTTTCTTTTTCTTTTTGGCTTACAGACTTATTAAGAAAAATATGAAAAAAAAAAAATATAGAAATAATGTGACTCAAATAAGTCAATAAACTAATAAGTTGACTTCTTTCTTCTTCATTTTTTTTTTTTTTTGGCCCAAAGCGTAAGACATTTATGCAACCAATCATGTAAACCATCGGAAATCTACATAAACATAACTTTTAGCCCAACTCCATTTTTTAGAAAACAAACGTGAAAATCTTATCATGTTTTAATTTTTTTTTTTAAATCTCAATTTTACCCTTTCAAATTTACTATATTTTTTAAAAGTCTTGAAGAGTTCTATATAAATCAATTATCTCTTTATTTTTAGAGTTGAATACTTAAAAATAATATATTTACTTAAGAGTCCTATATAAATGTGACGCCCCAAGATTTGAGGATATCATAATAAGATTTAGAACTTAAAATCAATTTTGTTAATAACTAACCCTTCATCAATATTGTCACCAATATTACTACCATTAATTAATAACCCAGAAATTAAAAGTTCTTAAATTACAACTCCAATAAAAACTTAAAACTTAGTCTTAGTACATAAAAACAACACGAATATAACATTAAAAAAAAAAAAAAAAAAAATTAGAAACTTAGAAAAATGGTTCATGAATCTTGGGCACTCTTCAAGCTAACCAAGGCTGAGTGTCGTCTTGTAAGGCCTCGGTGTTTCCTTCAGTTTCTTCGGTACCTAGCATAAAACGCCAAGACAACGGGAATGCCAGTGAGCGACGAACTCAATAAGATACTATAACCCGAAAATACCCACCCCGATAATAATACTCACAATTTATGAATAATGTGTAGTAACAGAATAACAAATAACATTTGGTAAGCATAAAAGGAATGCTATCAGTTGAAATAATAACAATAGATAATAATAAATCAAATAAAAAAAATATAACAAACAGAAGCAGTATTTCATCATAAAGAATATGTCCACCTTTCTTTTTAAAGTTTCATAGATTTAGTTTA
Organism: Camellia granthamiana; assembly: GCA_036172215.1. Taxonomy (NCBI): domain Eukaryota; kingdom Viridiplantae; phylum Streptophyta; class Magnoliopsida; order Ericales; family Theaceae; genus Camellia; species Camellia granthamiana. Next base: position 60,146,862 of record CM069916.1, on the reverse strand, counting down.
TCAGATAAATTTAAGTGACTCTCCGCGGAGCACTATTTCCACTCAACCGCTAAGTAATGGTTACGGGCAATTTTGACTCCCCCTTGGTCAGATGTTCAAATGTTACTTACTGTAACTACCAATGATGCCCACGTACCAGGGTTACATACCAGAGTCGTGACATCATGGTCTGCCTCAAGGGAACGGTCTATGTTGTGACACCCGCACCACCAACCTTATATCGCCTACACCGATAAGAGCCGAAATACGTTCCTGTGCCATGTTAGGGTTCGCAACTCAGTTGCGTAAGATTCTAAACCGGACTCACCCCCATCACTTTTAAATTTTAATGTATCTTTGGTTAAATTTCGTATTTCTTTACTTGTTGAGATATTCACAATAATTCAACATTTAATTACTAATAATGTTATACCAACTCATTAAAATTTTCCAACATAAAATATTACATATGCCACACAATAATAAATAATTGTACAAAATTTAAATAAACAATTTATTTAAACCATGGTATGAAATAATAATTTAGATACCAATAAATCATAGTTACACACATGCATGGATTTTTTATCAACAAGATTAGAATAGCACAATATTAAATTTTTTAGTCCAAATAAACAATTGAAGAGATAATTTTTTGATTCCTCCTTAATCTGCCAGAATTTTCAAAATGCATAACTCGTAATTAAAATTATAAATAAATTACTTATACAACTCTAAAATTCATATAAATCTACAGAATGTTCAATAACACATGTTATGATAATTTTTCAGAAAGCATTTTCCAAAAATAAATTATAAAGAATTCTGAAAAATTCCAAGAAAATTTATGACACAGATTTATCACATTTTCTTAAATTAATTCCATACTTAAATTTATAAATCAATTCCATAATCTAAAAATTTATTACGAAGCTAAACTTCTCAAATTTCATTTTTTGTTTAGAAATTACCAGATTTGGTTTAATATAAAATTTTTAATGATTTTTCAAACACATAGTAAAATCTGCCTATAACTCCAGATTTGGTTAAAAATCTGTATAAATTTGCACAAAACTCCATAATTGTTACAAAAATTCATGGATGAAGTAGACATCATTCTAAACAACTTTGTAGAAGAAATAATCTTCAAATTTGGAGTATAAAATTGTCTAAAATTTGTACAAATATTTTGGCAAATTCAAGGACCAAATAAATTCTTCAATCATCTCTTTAATGGTATAAACAACACATGCAAGCCTATTTTTACAATAATGCCATGACTTTAAGACTATCAATATTTTCAAATATTTGATATACACATCACAAAATTTACATACATATATAAAAATTTCTATCTATAAATTAGTTATTTTATCATATGAATATAATCTGAAAATTTCAACAATTAAAAAAAATGAAATGGTTGAGAGGGTTTTCTTACTTAGTTGTAGGATTGAAATGAAACGATGAAATGGTAGAAAATATATGTCCTTCTTAATCTCCTCTCTCTCTTATCCTTCTACTCAACTTGGCTGAATTTCTTTTTTTCGCAGATGTCCTTTTCTTTTTCCTTCTTGACCAAATGCAAGCATGCATGCATATATATACAATGCATTGCTGAGCACCTCTCTCTCTCTCTCTCTCTCTCTCTCTCTTTCTCTTCCTTCTATGTAGTCAAATCTTCAATTTCCAAAGGCTATATTTTATACCACCATGTATGAAACCAAGTGGCAATGCTGCCACTTGAAATCTGCCGAATTTTTTTTTTGTTGTATATTTGTATATTTGTGTGGGTTTCTTAAATTTGATATATTAAGATTTTTAACTAAGCTATTTAGTAAGAATAATTATCATGTTGGATCCTTATTAAAATAATTTATAAACAACAAATATTAAACACCCACAAAATTATTATTATTATTATTATTATTATTATTATTATTATAATGTCTTTGTTAATGATTGAATTGGGTTAATTTAAAACTAACCTATACACTAATATATTTCAAATAAACTCTAAATAAAATTAATTTAATTAATTAATTTATTATTATTATTATTATTATTATTTTTTAGAATAATTAAATGCTGGTTTTCACAATAAACATGATTAAATTGTTTCCGCTCTTATCCAAAAAAGAAAAAAGAAAAAAAAAAGTTATCTTCTTATTTTTTACATTGATGATGATTGTAGAATAAAAAATAATTACTCTTTCTTATTTCTTACGTCTACTTCTATACTGTTATACATAATATTTACAATTGTCCATTGTGGATCAAATCACTATGAATAATTTTGGTTGAATCTTAAAGTTGTATGTATTCGTTTGAATCTAAATAAAGGAAAGTGCATGCGTTTTTAAAATAGAGATTTCTGTTGCATCTCAAAATTCACAGGTTATGTTTGTACACTTTTTTTTTGGTTTAAATTACATTTTATGAACTGTAATATTTTACATGATACTTTAATAATCAATGTATGATGTCAAAATTCTAAGAAGCATTTTCATTTATTTTATTTTTTAAATCTATTTTTTAATTTTTGATTTTTCATATTTTTTCAGTTTTGGTGATTAAAAATACTAAAATTTCTTCATATTTTATATTTAGATACTTTTACTTGAAAATCTAATATCTAATAATTTAAATAGAATTAAAAAGTAAAATATTGGTAAAAAAATTTATAAAGTCAAACATGTATTGATTTTTTGTTATATATATTATTATTTAATATTAATAAATGTTTTTCAAAAAGAATACACAATAAATTATTTTCTGAGTGTATTTAGATTAAGCGAAAATTTAAAAGTAAAATTAAAAAATAAAAAAAGTATTAAATTAAGTGAATTTAAAAAGAAAATAAAATGGTTATTAAAAAAAACAGTGTCAAAGACAAAAAAAACAAATAAGAAAATCAAAAAATTCAAATTAAAAAAAATAAAAATAAAAAAAATAAACCAAACACTATAAACTTCTTTTTTTAAAAAAATATTTCTTGACTAATTTCAAATTTTACACAAATTATTCACAGATTTCTTTTAATTTTTATGTGAATTTAATAATTTAATTAAAAAATGGTGCATACATACAAAAATGTAACATTAAATATCTACATTATGACCAATTATTTAATTATGAATAATTAACTTATCATTGTTACATGTATTATATTGTTACAAAAGATTTCACATATTATTTTTGTGATATCTTATATATGTCAATGTCTACATATACATATATATATATATATTTATATATATATATATATAATATAAATGTAAATTTATATATATTACTGTATTCATACATTGTCAATCAATAATGTTATATTACCATCGAATATTTTAATTTTATAACATATATTTAGTAATATATCTATATTTGTTAGGAAAAAATTGTAAAATTTTGTATTATTTTTTCATCAACTTATATTCAATACATATATACATACATGTCATGCAAACAAGTGTCAACAATAAACACTTTCAATAAGAAATCAGGACTAACACGTGCATCACGACAATACTTGTACTTTTTTTCTCTCACAGAAAAAATCACATGTTGAGGGAAAATAGATTTTAAAATTAACAATATGATATCGTCTCAAACTCTTACTCATCAAAATATTTTTATTACAATGAGTTATAATGGTGAGTAAGAAGAAAAACAAGAAGATGGCGAAACAAAAACTACAGAAGATTTATTGAAACATACTTTCTAAGCAAAGTTAGATGAGTTGAGCAAGAATTGTCCTATTTGTTGTGAAGTTTAAGAAAAACAATGTTTACGCACATATTTTAATCAAATTACAAAGAAAAAAAAATCAAATAATGCCCAAACATTATCACAGCAACTCAATGATACAGAAAGTAAGTATATCAAATAAAAAGTTTCGATTAATTTTTGTTATATGCTGATTACTTACAAATGCGATAATAAATTATGTAACTTGATAGTTTCATAAAAGTGACTCTAAAAACACTTATAAGTATGGATCTATAAATATCATAAAAATAATTATGAAATTCCAATATCGATCGAAATATTAAAAGTTACAATATCATTTCATTTTCTTAGAAAACCTATTCCACATTTTTTATATAAAATGAAAATATACTATTGACTAGGGGTGTAAATTGGGCTCAACCCGACCCACTTGGACTTGAGCTTGGGCCTGCCCATGTCGGGCCGCTAGGGCTCCCACTAAAATTCGAGCCGGGCTGAGCCAGGCCACAACCTAGAAAATTAAGCCCAAGTCCAAGGGGTATTTGGGCCTAGGCTCGGGCTTGGCCTGGGCTTGGGCGGGCCTAAACATTTTTTATTATTTTTTTCTATTTTTTCTACTAAAATTTTATTCTTTTCCACTAAAAATAACATTGGGCCTTTGGCGGGCCAGGCTCACAGGCTAGGCCAAGCTTCAAAATGACGACCCAGGCCCAAGCCCAGTGTCCTAGGCCGGGCTCGTGCCGGGGCTTAAGCGGGCTGGGCCCACTTGAGCCTGGGTGGGTTTCGGGCCGCAAGCCATTTTTGCACCCTTATTAATGAATAATGTTATATTTTTCATTATACAAGACATTTGTGACACATGAAATGAGATTCAACAACTCTTGATGTATAAAAATATATTACATATTAATATTAATATTAATGCATTCTTACACTAATAGTATGCAAATAATATGAAATAATGGATTCAATAAATTTGTATTATGAGATAAACAATTAAAAAAATTGTGTTATTGTGCAATTAATTTCATACATTCAATTGTATTACATGTACGGATTATGAAAAATTGAAGTAGGAAGTTGATATAAAAAGATTTGTGTAATACTATATATTTAAAGGACCTGCTTATTGTTTATTGTTTAAGATAGGATTGTAATCTCAACAATCTAGTTATAAATTAATGTTTATGTTTATAAAATTTCTCATTTCTTATTTAAATTCTTCAACCGAGTACGTATTCATTTCTTACTTAGTTGTATTTTCGATACAGCTTGATTTACCCATATAAGTCTTCATATTTTGTATGCATATCATATGCTAATTTAAGAGACACGCATTACAGTATTAATAGTTAATGAAAAATCACATACGACGAGCAACACAAGTGCCTAAACACTAGTTTACTTAAAAGGAAGAAAAACCATACTGTTCGGATTTCCCTGTATTCCGCGAACATGAAGGAAAGCACACTACACACATATCAAAGATAAAAATAATACAAAGAGATTGATGTGGTTCTGTATAAACTTGCATATATCTACAGGAGAGATTAATCAAATATAAACTGTAAAGAGCACCATCAAGAGACTAAAAATACCAAAACTTATTGAAACAATTCATTTTTCAATTGAGTCCCGAAGCTACCCGCTTCTCGGCTCACACCGATATCTCACTTATATTTCCATCTCTCCCATATCTATACAAACCTCTCAATCTCACATCTCCCATAAAATTAACAAAATTAACAAAACCTATGCTTGTTAGATTTCTAGTAAATTTGGAAATCGACAGCCTAATCCAAATAAATGTAAAACAAGAATAATTATATGACTCCTAAACTACATAAGACGCACATCCATCAATTTTCACCTTGACTTGAATTCTGCAAATCACCTTAAAAATAACCATATCAATATCAATTATGAAAATCTGCCACATTCAAACCATCACGGCCCACATCCCACACCGAGATGCCCACACTCCTTACGATATTTTGATGTGACTCTATCTCTGCTCCTTTGAGCACACAACTGAATAAATCACCACTACTAACCAAACCCAGATTGAGAAAGACCCACTTCGTCCCATAATGCGCATCGTCTTGTTACGCCAACTCTCTCAATCAATCTATATGGAGCTTTCTTTGTGAACATCTAGCAATCGTTGATATCGCTTCTGGCCAAAATCTTGCACACTAGTCACTTGCACACCTATAGGCCATGTTGTGTCCGCATACCTTTGCGCCTAAGTGTGCATCTGTAACTATGTCACCCATACATTTTGTCTGTGTACATTGTCCATCCATATTACTTGCTTGATGTTTGACAACAACTTCACTTGTCACAATACTCCCCACAAGCCTATATATAGGTTTCCAATCATCTTTCAACCAGCTCATCTTCAATTTTTTTGTTACACATACGGTAATCCGATTGAAAAAAAAAATTAAAGTAAACAACTCCTATTACACTTGTACTAACATTATTATTATTTTTTTTTTGGTTTGTGTGTGTGTGTGCGGGGGGAAAGGATCTTATTCACTCCTATTAAACTTATACCAGACAACTACTATTATTTTATTTATTTTCTCTTTTTTATATATACGTATGCCCCCTTCCTTTTACACAAAACCCCCCGATAATTTTTCATTTTAGCTTTTAAAATTTATTATTATTTTTTTTACTTTGACCTTTCATATTTTATTTTTTTTTGTTTACTTTACTCTTAAAATTAATTTTTGTTAAAAATTAGACATAAAATGATATATTGGCAATCAAGTAGCATAAAAATATTTTATTATATGTAACTTATACCTCTGACATAAATTTAAACTCTAATATAATAATATATTTTTTTATATTATGTGACAGTTATTATGATAGTTTTCGTCTAATTTTGAATAGAAATTAGTTTTAAGAGTAGATTGGGAAAATATTGAAATACGAAAAGCCGAAGTGGAAAAAAATAAATTTTAAAAACTAAATGAGAAAGTGGCCAAATATAAAAAGACAAAGTGTAATTTACCCTTACCAACTTTTTATTTTTTATTTTATTTTTTTAGAGTCTTATTATTAATTTTTCTTCCGTCCTATTATTATTGTTATTTAAGATCTTTATTTTATTTTTATTACTTCTATCCTATCCTATTTCAAGTGAGATAACTTTTTCCCCTTATACTTTGAAATCAATTGCGAAAAATTGTAGGGATAAGCTCCCATCTATATCTTATCTCTTCATATCTCTCTACATTCTTTTTGTAGATTTCAATTTAAACCTTATCCGAACTGTCTATCTTGTAGGCCCTGCAATAAAGGTTATTCATGCAAAAAATTAACTTCATCGAATAATTATAAACGTAAGAATAAATCGCATTTTTTTATTATAAAATAAGCGGTAAATATAATTAAATTTAAACCATCCATTTTTATGAAACAAAATACGATTTATTCCCATATTTATAGTTGTCTGATAAAACTAATTTTTTGGATTGATGACTTTCATTGCAGGGTTTACAAGATAAACGGTTCGAATTATCAGTGCGAGTTCGAATTAAAACCCATTAAAAGGGTATGAAGAGGTATAAGGGAGCTTATCCCTCAAATATTTTCCTCAATCTATAAATACATAATACACTGATACAGAGGCCTCTTTTGGAAAGTGTGTTAAAAGTCACTTCTTAGCTTTTAACCTATTTTTGGTCACATCATCTCTCACATTTTTTATACATTTTTTAAAAAAAGTCAAAAAAAAAAAAAAAAGTTAAAAAGTTAGCTTTTAACTATCTTCCCAAAACATCCCATACATACTACTGTATAGAGGGGAGAGAGAGAGAGAGAGAGAAGTACGTTTGGGGATATTCTAATATACATTCATTTAAAAATAGTGTATCATATATATCCCTAATTATGTCATTTTCTTCTTTAGTTATGACTTTCTTTTTTAATTATGACTCATGGATTCTTTAGTTATGCCTTATGTTATGTTTAGTTATGACTTTTCTTTTTTTTTTTTTCTTTTTTTTCTTTTTTCAATTATGACTCAGAAAATTGAAATTTTGTCATTTTTTTTTTAATTTTAATGTGCATATGGTGCACAATTTTTGAAGGGTGTGCACCATAATGTTTCGCTCAATTTTGAGGTAACTTGCACCTACTCTGTTTTGATTATTATGTTGTGTTTGTGATTCAAAGTTCTATATTTATATATATATATATATATTTTCGACCTTTATATTTTTAATTTTTTTTAAATATTCATTTTGAGTTTACTTTAATTTAACATCCTAATTTTGTGATAAGTGAACTGGAAAATTTTTGTCCGTTCAAAGTGATTTTGCACAAGAATATTTTGGTATCTTTTGACCTCCAAATTTCAAGATGGGAAAGCAAAAAAGAGGAAAAAAAATCATGATAGTCATTGACTATATAGTTCAAATACATTTTTGGTATTGGTATGGTTCAAAGAAAATGTAGTTAATTGCGTCAATTAAAAATTTCTCTTCTTAATTAGCTCTCGTTTGACATGTTGAGTTGGGGTGTTTTGGTTAAAATAATTATAAAAAGACAAAATAAATTAAAAAATTAATAAGACAAAATATTATATTCAAATCATAATCATTTCACTTTTTTTTCTCATAAAAATCAAAAAGCCAAAAAATCTAACCCAAACAAGATTTTTAGTCCTAAACTAAAATAGCCAAAACAATTAAAAAGTCAACTTGCTTCCCAAACGAAACCTTAGTAGATTTCAAAATATATTTTATAAACCTTCAATTAATTATCTTCCTTAATCCAATATCCATCCTCTCCCACCCTAAACTCTAATTTAAAAAGAGACTCATATATTGTTATTATTTCAGTTACATTAACCTAGCCCCTAGCACTTCTTGACCAAACAAGTTTACTATTGTTTGGGCTCTTTAATAAAATCCTTTCGTAGAAATATAAATTTTTGGGCTAAAATTATCATCTAATTTAATTAAATATCAAAAGCAAATGTAATGATTTTTTTATGAAAAAATATAAAATTTAATATATTGCATATCTGATAATAAGTCATTCTATAAAGTACATCAAAATACAAAATAAATCCTAAAAGGATAGAAAAAATCTCTACGCATGGAGGATACGAGTCTCCACATAAGAAGAAAAAAATCACAATGCATATAACAAGTCAAAAGTCATGACCAACACTTTAATAGATAACAACCAAAGACCACAATGTCTGTGCCATAGAATTTTCCATAAAGAAACATTTCGCATTTTAAAAACAACTAACTCTAAACTCAGAGCATCTCTCTCTAAGCCTCTCTCCCTAAGCCCTTTGTTGGGCATGTCGCTAGAGATGAGAAGGGGTCCAACCTCATCTCTTCTCTTTCCACTCATTTTTTTCATTTTATTTGTCTTTTTACTTAATAATATTGGAAGCTTGTCATTCCAACCCTTTTTAACCCTGTTGCCGCCATCACACCGCCACATTCCCTTCTCTATGGATCTACTTTCACTAGATTTGCTTTATCTCTTTCAAATCTGCCTCTGGCTATCGGTGTTGGTGTCCCCTCACCCTCTTTTTGATTTTTCAAATATGATATTTGGCTTGTGTCCAAACTTTCACTTTCGCGTCCAAAACTTTAAGATATGTTTTCGGATCTTCTCACAATCTAAAGACCAACGCTGTTTAACGTGTTCGTTTCACATTAGGCGACCATCTCAACTTTAATGTTTCATCTTGACTAGCGGAGGTGGAGTTTTCAGATTTCAAGTTAAATGTTGCGTTGTAATAGAGTTTTGGATGCGTTTGGCAACTTGGATATGGTTGTTTTCGATTTATTTTTTTTATTTTTTGCTATAATAATCCTCTCTATGTAAAGGTTAGGCCCCTCATTTGTATTGATTTTTTCTCCTTTTCTATAGAGGTTAGGATTCTTCCTCCAATTTTTTTTTTTTTTTTATCGATTTTATAATAAAGATTTTCCTCTTCATTTAAAAAATAAATAAAAGAAAAGAAAAGAGAGAAAGAAACAAAAATAAAGAATGGAAGGATATGGAAGTTATAAACTTCTAAGTCAATTAGAAACTTACAACCTCCGGAAGACTCAGGCCGTTCCATAGGCGCGAATGGCTGCGGAATGAGCTTCCCAACTTCAACAACAAGGTCTGTATATACAAAAATAACTACTCAAGCAGAAAGGGCCTCTCTCTCTTCTCTCTCTCATACACACGCTCTTGATGATGACGGAGAATAAATCAAGTACACGACACTTTCATATTTCATTCTTTTTGTCTGATTGTGTATTATTGTAATACTAATATTTGATATACACAAGTTCACATAAATTGAACCAACCAGTTACTCACTCAATTAGGGCAATATCCATTCAGTTCAGTGTTGATGCCTTTCTCTACTGTCAAGGTTCAAATTGTTTTTTTTCTTATGCTCTGTTTTTTTTTGTTCTGTTTTTTAGGATTTGTGTAATTTGTTGATTTTTCTATAAGCTACATAATTAATTGGCTGAAATCATTTAAGGAACTTGTAATTTGTGTTACTGTTGAGCTCTGACCTTTTAATAATTTTCCTTTTTAATTTTTTTATTCAATCTTAAAACTCTCTTCTTCTAGTTTGGTTATATAACTGTTAACTGGTATATATGCTATGGAGACGATCCAAGCCATCTGGGGACGCCCTAACTAATTTTTTTTTCCTCGTCTTCAGTGCTTTTAATGGATGTTAGATGTTGAATGTTTGTTATTTTTTGCTTTGATTTAAATAATTAATATATCACACAAAAAAAGACACAAACGATAATACTTAATTTAAGAGTTTTTTTTTTGGCCATATATATTTAATTAGTGTTGTTTTATTTTTTATGTTTTTGTTAATTTTGATTGTTTATAGATGTAATATTAATCTACATTGAAAATAAAAAGATCTATGTAATTTATTTTTTATTTTTTTTATTGCTGTGCCCGTGCTTCTAAGTCTATATGTTAAAATTTTCACCCAGCCAGCTTAATCTTGCTTAAGATTCTGTTTTGGTGATGTGAGTTTGCAAGGTGATATATATGTCCCTCTTGTTGTACGAACAGAATCCACACTCTTTTTAGAATGGTCAAATTGAGGTTTGCTATGCTACTTTTCTTTAGCTAACTATATTAAAATAAAAAATTGGCTGAGCTTTTTTTTATTCTTGTACGGCCTCTTTGGATTGATGGGATTTGTGACAAACTAAAAGAAATGTAGAGCGATGGGTAAGAGGTGAAAAAAATGGTGAGAAAGGAAGAGAAATTGTGAGAAAAAAGAACCATTTTGTTCCGGGATTTGTGAGAAACTAAAAGAAATGGAGAGATGAGTAAGGAGGTGAAAAAATGGTGAGAAAGGAAGAGAAATTGTGAGAAAAAAGAAACATTTTGTTCCGTTTCTCACCAAATAAATTTATAATGCCAAAATCGCCCATGATAAAAGAAAAAGAACAACAACTTTGTACAGAATATGTAATGTAATATGGAAAATTATTTTGGTAAAAATAACATAAGATACTTCTTTTCTTTTTCTCTTATGTTCTCACCTAGCATAGTCTATATCTAGAGTATACTGTTAATTGTTTTGAGGGAGTTGTTGTTTTTTGTTGTCACTCAGGTGTTTTGTTTAAGTTTGATTTTTGATGTTTTATCTTGCAGCGAAGTGAGAATTGCTATTTTGGTGTCTATATATATATATTTCTAGTCCAATGGCTTCCAATGGTACCACAGGGCATACATGTCCACTTCCGATGAAAGCTACATCAAATGGAGTATTCCAGGGGGATAATCCTCTTGATTTTGCTCTCCCTCTCGCCATTTTGCAGATATGCCTGGTGTTTGTAGTCACACGAGGCCTTGCTCTTCTGCTGAGGCCATTAAGACAGCCACGTGTGATTGCAGAGATTATTGTAAGTTTCTTTCTTGTTTCTATACACATGTAAATTTGATTGGTGTGCAGTTCGTTTAATTTTTATTGGTAACTTGATTCCAATTGTTCCATGCAGGCTGGGCAAATGTAAAATCTTCCTGCTTCTTTATTATTATTTTTTTCTCTCCTTGTTCAATTTTATTTTATTTTTATTTTTTTTTTTTTTTCCATTTTTTTTTTGAATTTCTTTTTATTGTTCTTTAGCTGAGTGTTCCTTGCATGCTAAAATATTTTTATTGTTCTTTTTATTGTTCTGAGCAGTAAAATCTTTTTATTGTGCATTGGAGAAAAAGAAAAAAGAGAAAAAGAAAAATATATCTGATATGAGCTTGAGTTCATACTCATTTTCAACTTTCATTTATCAATGAAGCTTAAAAATGACAGATTCAGTTTCCAATTTCTCCTTTTTTTCACATCTGGTTTTGTAAAGCAATTAGTAGACCAAACTGTTCTTATTTAGTTAAAGTGATGTAGAGTGATCAGTCGTTAATCTATCTGAACAACTTTAGTAACTCATTATGCTCCGAAACATCTTATTAACATACCAATAATTTGTGTTAGTTGCCTTGTTTCTGTTACCCTATGGTGATTTCATTTCTGGCTCTACACTAAAACTCCACTACCCCATTGCAATGAGGAAATTGTGACCATGCATTCATCTCATCCTTCACAAGGTTTTACTTGTCTGAACCACAAAATGATGTCTTATTGTATATTTTGCCTTTGGTATAGTTATTGTTTTGCTATCTTCGTTGATTTTTTTTATATAGATGGTGTGTGTATTACGTTCCACCAAAACCTTTTGATCCTGGATTTTCTTTACTGTTCTCCGACCTACAAAATCCATTCTTATTTATATTTTTTGATAGGGTTTTTTTCTTCTAACCTTTTATGGGTGGTTAACCTGTGTGATCCTGCAATTTCCTTTGCCATTCAAAATTCTACAGACATCTTTGATGAAAAGAAAAGGACAGTTCTTGGATTTGGGAATGAATAGAATAGTTCTGCCAGGAGTCATGGGAATTCCTGCATGAGTTCTATGAAATTGATATTTTTACATATTCAATTGTGTTTTTAATAGCAATGAAAGCTGTCATATCCTCAATTTGACATTGGGGGAGAGTTTTACCTTGGGTTGCTTGTTTGGCAGGGAGGAATATTACTTGGGCCATCAGCGCTTGGTCGAAACAAAAACTATTTGCAGGCCATTTTCCCACCCAAGAGCATCACGTTGTTAGATACATTAGCAAACCTTGGTCTACTGTTCTTTTTATTTCTCGTAGGCATAGAATTGGATCCTAAATCCCTACGTCGGACGGGAAAAAAAGCCCTTAGCATTGCCATAGCAGGAGTTAGCCTCCCATTTATCTTAGGTATTGGTTCTTCATTTGTCATCCGAGAAACTATAGCAAAAGGTGTAGGCGGGACTTCATTTCTCATATTCATGGGTGTAGCCCTTTCCATAACTGCCTTCCCTGTCTTAGCTCGTATATTGGCAGAGCTGAAACTTTTAACCACCGATGTTGGGCAAATGGCCATGTCAGCTGCAGCGGTCAATGATGTGGCTGCATGGATTCTACTTGCTCTTGCAATTGCCCTATCAGGAAAAAATCTTTCCCCACTCGTCTCAGTTTGGGTCTTCTTGTGTGGCTGTGTTTTTGTTATTTGTTCGATTCTTATTGTGCCTCCAATCTTCAAATGGATGGCTCGGAGATGCCACGAGGGCGAGCCAGTGGAAGAGATGTACGTATGTGCTACCTTAGCTGCTGTACTTGCAGCTGGGTTTATTACTGATGCCATTGGAATTCATGCTATGTTTGGTGCTTTTGTGATTGGAGTTCTTGTCCCAAAGGAAGGGCCATTTGCTGGTGCTCTTGTAGAAAAAGTTGAAGATCTCGTGTCTGGTCTCTTTCTCCCTCTGTATTTTGTCTCAAGTGGACTGAAAACAAATATAGCCACAATCCAAGGGCTTCAGTCATGGGGTGTCCTTGTTTTGGTCATATTTACAGCCTGTTTTGGGAAAATTGTTGGTACGGTTGTAGTTTCTGCACTTTACAGAGTACCTTTTCGTGAAGCTCTTGCATTGGGCTTCCTAATGAACACCAAGGGCTTGGTGGAACTTATAGTCCTCAACATCGGAAAGGATAGAAAGGTAATTCAAGTATTGTTATTATCATTGCAAAATAACCCAGAATTCTTTTAATAGTTCTTCATCATTTGATTAACACGTGTTATCGTATTGAAAATGCAGGTATTAAATGATCAAACATTTGCCATCATGGTTGTCATGGCCCTCTTCACTACCTTCATCACCACACCCCTAGTAATGGCCGTGTATAAGCCTGCAAAAAGGGCAAGTAAAGCTGATTACAAGCATAGAACAATAGAGAGGAAAAATCCGAATACTCAGCTTCGAATCCTGGCCTGTTTTCTTAGTTCTAGAAACATTCCATCGGTGATAAATCTCCTCGAGGCCTCACGAGGAGTTGAGAAGCGTGAAGGCCTTTGCGTGTATGCATTGCACCTCATGGAGCTCTCTGAAAGGTCATCAGCGATACTAATGGCCCACAAGGCAAGAAAGAACAGACGACCCTTTTGGAATATGGGTCAGCGATCAAATTCAAACCATGTTGTTGTGGCTTTTGAGGCTTTCCAGAGGCTGAGCCAAGTGTCTGTAAGGCCAATGACATCAATCTCTTCACTGTCAGACATGCACGAGGACATTTGCACTACTGCTGAGAGGAAAAGAACAGCTTTCATAATTTTACCGTTTCACAAGCACCAGAGATTAGACGGCACGCTAGAGACAACACGAAGTGAATTTCGGTATGTCAACAAGAGGGTACTCGAACACACACCATGCTCAGTTGGGATCCTAGTCGACCATGGGCTTGGTGGATCAACCCATGTATCTGCAAGTAATGTTGCTTACTTCATCACAGTTCTCTTCTTTGGAGGCCGTGATGATCGTGAAGCCCTTGCTTATGGGGCTCGAATGGCTGAGCACCCTGGCATAAGATTAACGGTCATTCACTTCTCTGTGGAACCCGAGAGTGTAGGAGAGATTGTAAGAGTCGATGTGGATGACAATTCTATCACGAAATTGGGTTCAACAGATGAAGAGTATATTGGCGAGTTCAAGGAAACAATTTCAGAAGACAGCTCAATCAAATATGAAGAGAAAATTGTAAGAAATGCTGTAGAAGCCATTGCTGTGGTCCGTGAGTTCAGTCGCTGCAACCTGTTTTTGGTTGGTCGAACGCCTTTTACTGAATTAGCCTTAGCATTAAACCGGAACAATAGTGAATGCCCAGAGTTGGGACCTGTAGGAAGTTTGTTGACTTCACCGGATTTTTCAACAACAGCTTCAGTTTTGGTGGTGCAACAGTATTATAACGTGGAGTCTCCGAATTTAATCTCAAAGATTGCAGAAGAGCTGGGTGATGGAGTTACAGGATCCAGCTAACCGTCTTTTCTTAGTTTTATTAAATCTGTCTATTTTTTAGTGTTGGCTTGACATTTTAATCTTAGGATCTTGGCTTAAAATGATATAGCTTTTACCATATTGTTACTAGTCAGATTTCTGAAGTTTCAAAGTTCTTTTTAGTGAACTCTGGGATGAACCTTGAGACTTTAAAAGTCCAAATAATGGAACAGTCAATTCTAAAGGCTATTATTGTGTCATTTTGTGATATATATTGCACTTGCTTCATATATGTTGATGTTTTCCAAATGTTGGTTTATGCCAACCATTTGCTCCATTTTGATTCAGTTAATCGGTATAACTTATTTTCTCACAAAAAGTTCATCTTTCTGTTGATTTCCTCTTTTGATCAACCATATTATAGTACAGTTATATGGTTGAGGTGGTAAACTTAATCCCAACCCATGAACACACCTAATTACACTTATTTAAAATCCGTTTAAATCCGTCTAAATCTATGAATAGATTTAAATGAGTCATAACTTAAAAACTCAAGTAAATTGAGTTTAAATGATTGAACATGTGTAACCGTTAAAACTCGTTTAAATGTGCACTACCTACACCACCATCACCATCTACTACCACCCAACCACCAGTGATGGTTTCAGAATTTTCTGTCACAGGGTGAAGGACTTTTATCAATATCTACTCTTTTAAGAGCATCTCTAGCGGTGCATCAAAATTTTCATTAAATTTGAGTAAAAATTTCATTTGATATCAAGTATTCCAACGGAGGTTTTTTAAGCTTCACCAGAACACTGGTTGATCGGCGGACGACCGGACAGATGTCTGGCCAGTCAACCAGCTAGTGTAAATTTTTCACAATTTTTTACCTTGAGGTGGTCATTTGAGCGGACGACCGGCCGGTCGATCGGCCAGTGTAATTTTTTTACAAATTTTTTCCTTGAGGTGGTCATCCGTGGGGACATCTAGTTGTGAAAATCTAACGACAATGAACAGTGATTTGATGAAAGGCACATTGGTCTTTAGTTTGATGAAAGAAAAATGAAATTCTGGATTTGATACGTATTTGATGAAACCGTTGGAGTAGGAAAAGAAGTTACTTTTCATCAAATTTAAATTTGGTGACAATTTTAAATAACCATTGGAGATGTTCTAATTCAAATAATTTGACAATGATAATTTAAATTTCTCAAATAAAAAAAATTGAAAACTTTAGCACATTCATATTAATATTTTTACCAAATAAAAATGTAATTTAATTTTTATAGTACCCTCTATAAGCCCTGGTTTGACAAACTTTCCAGGCTAAATAATCACCAAAAAAATTAAAAAATTAAAAAATCTAAAAAGCCAAAAATGCCAAACAAGAAAACCAACCAAACAAAAAAGTCACAAGCTAAAAAAGTCAAAAAAACCAAAAAACCAACTAAAAAAATCATTACCAAACGACTCCTAAGTATTCATATTTTGAAATCGTTGCATGAGGTTATTATATTTGTTTCAAAATAAGCGGCAAGCAATTATTAATCAATTGTGTCAGACTTAATCTTATATCGCCAATTTAAGTCACCCAAACTTGATTAATAAGTTCTTGAGAAAATAAAATCTTTTTTTTTTTTTTTTTTTTTTTTTGATCGGCAAATGTTAGTTGTTAGTTGTTAGATTAGCACCTATGGGAGCAAAGCTCCCCACCCTTGGCAAAGCACATAAGTGCTTGCCCTCCCTTAATTCAACCCCCCTAAGGGGAGTTGAACCCATGACCTCCTTGATAAGGACATGTCAAAAAAATCAAAAAAATGTGTGATATTTAAAAGATAGGTTGTTGAATGAGTGATATGTGTTACATTTTAATAGATAGGTGGTTTGGTGAATTTCAAAATATAAAAAAATAGGCTTGGTGAATTTCAACAGATAAGTTGATTTCAACAAATAGTAGTCATTTTGGACAAATTGTATTCTTTTACTCCGAAGATATTAGAGTATGGGCCTAATGATGCAAAAGATTAAGAAATAAACTTATGACTTGAGTGTCCTAAGTTCTTTCTATTGACAAATCATTTCAACTATTGTTGATAAAAAAAATTAATTTCACAAGTAAATACGTTGGTGAATATATGAGATCCCTTTTTATCTCTATCAATTTTCTAGCAAGATTAATCAAGTCTTTGGCCTAATGATTGTATGACATCAATTTGTTGTGTACGTCTCTTACCTAAAAAACACAAAAAAAAAAAAAAAAAAAAAAAAAAAATTCTAGTAAGGTTACCAATCTTTTAAGTTGTAAAACTCGTTGATTTGGAAAAATTATTACAACCCTCTATTTAAATCTCAAAAAAAAGAAAAAAAAAAAATCACATTTATATTACCTAATCATTATATTGAATTTAGCAACCAGAGAAAGTGATTATATCAATCAGGGCATTTGGCCCAGTGATTGTGTAGTATCATTTGTGCTGTGAGGCTTGGGGTTCAACTCTCATAGAGAGGATTTTAATACCCTTTGTGATGGTTAGTTTATTGGGGAAGTTGTATTGGTGACATTTTTGACTAAACTAGTCAAATAAAAATAAATATGATAAAATGTCATATTTAAATCATAATCATTTTATTTTTTTTCTCACAACTATCAAATCAACTGAAAAAAATCAACTATTATTCTAAACACAGCTTTTTAAACTAGGTTAAAATAGTCAAAAAGATAAATGAAATAGTCAAGTATCCAAACGAGCTCAATATAGAGGATTGTATGTGATTGGTAATAGTTGATGGGCATGGCTTGGTGGTCTTCATGGATTGGTTGTTGACTCTCTAACTATTGTGGTCTAATAATCTGTTTGATAATATAAATATTTCTCTTAATGTATTACTCTCCTATCTATTAACTAAAAAAATGACTATACCAAAATAGGATTAAAGGAAAGATAATAATAAAAATAAAATAAAAACCCTTCAATTAATCAATAACTCTAGATGCATACATATATATTCAACTATAAAAAATAATAGAAGTAAAACCATACCTACAATCTTAGGTCCTGTTTGTTTCACTTGATATAAAATGGAGGATATAATATGATGTGAGATTTAGTCAGGATATATAATGAATAGGATATATATATTGGATAATATATCTCTCAATTCATGTTTGTTAACTTGATATATAAGACTGGATATATATTATCCATGTTTGTTTTACAAAATATATTGTGGGATATAAACAAGTAATTTCCAAAATTGCCCTCATAATATATTTTAAATGCCCATATTGGAACTAATGCAAATAAACAAATTCAAAATTCAAAACTAATGCAAATAAATAAATTAAAAATTCATATTATTTTTTATAATTACAGATTCATATTAAATTCAATAATTTTTCCAAACAAAAAAGAAATTATATTATTTTAATGTTAACCTGATAATGATACAAAATTATATTATATTAAATTCAAAAAATTATATTAAATTCAAAAATTATATTAAATTAAATTCAATAATATTATATTATATTAAATTCAAAATTTATATTAAATTAAATTAAATTATATTATATTAAATTCAATAATATTATATTATATTAAACTCAAAATTTATATTAAATTATATTATATTATATTATATTCAATAATATTAAATTAAATTCAATAATTATAGGGCCATTTACATACAAGTCTCATTTTGTGAACTTATAATCCATTAAGTCCTAGATAAAATTATTTGCTTCTTTAAGTCCCATTAATTTTTAATAGACCAATTTACCATTCCAACAAGCTCCAGGCAAGCTGTCTCGATGTCGCCTTCCCTCTCTTTTCTGTCCTCAAGTCCTCCATCAACGTCCTCGACGCAACTCCATTGGTGGAGGTGTGGGTGCCGTGGCCATCGTCGTCCCTTGGCGATTTTGATTCTTTTGATGTATCAATCGGACCCACCATGGCTTCGTAGCCTTTGGAGACTGATTTGAGAGACGAGCCGTGCCAATGAGTGTGTTCGCCGAAACTCGCTA
This sequence comes from Camellia granthamiana, assembly GCA_036172215.1. NCBI lineage: Eukaryota > Viridiplantae > Streptophyta > Magnoliopsida > Ericales > Theaceae > Camellia > Camellia granthamiana. The sequence continues at coordinate 60,127,758 of CM069916.1, read as the reverse complement.
GCATTTGGGATTTTGCTATGTGTACTATGTATGTTCGTTTCTGTACATTGTTCTTCTTCTCCATTGATGCCGTGGACACGTGGAAGAAACCCAGAACCGCTGAGAGTAGTATAAGAAATTTCATCAAGATTTTCTTCTTCATCTCTTCCCTCCTCCAAACAAAGTGCAAGATGGATATGAAGAGGCTTCAGTGACTGTGTTTCTTAATATAGAGTGTTTCTTAATATAGAGTGAGAGAGAGTCACAGAACAACTAAGAGAGAGAGAGAGAGAGAGAGAGAGAGAGAGATCTAGGGTTTTTTGAAATTGAGAACTTTCTTAATTTATAATAATCTCAATTTTAATCATGAAAAAAATTAAGAAATTTGTCAAAATTGATAATTATAAATTTCTTAGTTTTGATAGTTTTGATAATATTCTCAGCTAGGGGGAAAAAATTGAGAAATTTCTTAGTTTTGATAATTATAAATTGAGAATATTCTCAGTTTTGAAATTGAGAATATTCTCAGTTTTGGGATTAAAGGGCAAAGCGTCTTTTTACCTGTAAATGGGACTTATTGGTTCAAAAATTTTTTGACAAGACCTAAGCTACCACCAAATATGTAGATAGGATTTTTAGGTAATTAATCCGTAATTATATTATACTAAATTCAAAAATTATATTATATTATATTATATTAGATAGACTAGAGGGTAAATTGGACATTTTAAATCATATCTCAACCTAGGGGATATGATATAATGGGGGGATGGTGGTATTGTATATCCTCCAATTTTGGGAGATATACAATCCCATAGTATATTATATCCCCTTCAAAAAAAAAATTTGCAAACATGGGATATGTGGACCACATAACATATAATATCCAATCTCATTCTTTATATCCTGGAATCAAACATGGCCTTAGATTGTTCAACGAAACTATTAAACTACGGGTTGCAATGGGACTTGTACAAAGAAAATTGATTTTTGTTTTTTATTTTTATTTTTATTTTTTTGTCAATTGATAGGAGAGTAATTACAATTAGAAGAAATATTACAATATCAAACAGATCACTAACTCTTAATAACTAGAAAATTAACAAAGTCTACATAAGAACTAATTATTAAGCCACCAACCAAAATCCAAACCCAACAACCCAAAATGGAAGAAAAATAAACATATATTTTAAACCCCAAAAAAATGGCTTTATAAGTTAATTATAGTGAAGTTAATTTTTATAAGCTAGGTGGATTCAATTTTACTTAAAAATATATATATTTGTAAAAAAAAAAAAACAAGGACTTTTTCATAATCTAATGAGGGTTTTTTCTTTTTTTAAATTTATTTATTTAGATTTGATAATCCGACGAGGTTGATTGAACCCACACTATAAGAAAAGTGGGCTGAAAAGACGGAAGCATTTGCGACGGCACACTTGCAGAAATTGCTGTCATGAAAAATGAGAGTATTTGCGACGGCAGAGATTGCTGTCACGAAAAAATAGAGTTTTTGCGACGGCACTAGCTGCAGTCGCAAAAAAAAGTGAGTTTTTTGCGACTGTAATAGGTACTGTTGCAAAAAAAAAAAGTAAAAAAAATAATATTGTGGCTTTGAGACGACTTCATATATATACAGTCACAAAATGGTTTGAATAAATGCAACGGTATTTTTCTGTTACAAAAAAAATTAAAAAAAAACGACGTCATCTTACTCTTTTGATATAGCATTTCTCTTTTCACTAATTTTTTCATCTTCTTGTCTCTTTGTCTCTGTCTCTCTCTATTCTATTTCTCTCTCTCACTCATCATTTTTCTCTGTCTGTCTGTTTGTCTCTTCTTTGTCTCTCTCTCACTCATCACTCTTCTCTGTCTATCTATCTATCTGTCTCTCTCTCTCTCTCTTTGTGTCTCTCGCTCATCTCTCTGTCTTTCTTCTCTCTCTGTCTCTCTCGTTCATCTCTTTTCTATCTATCTCGCTCATCTCTCTTCTCTATATCTCTCTCGCTCATCTCTCTTCTCTCGCTTATCTCTTTTGTCTCTCTCATCTCTTCTCTCTCTGTCTCTTTTTTTTTCTATGTCTCTCTCTCTCTCGTTCATCTCTTTTCGTTATCTTTCTCTCTCTTTTTGTCTATCTCTCGCTCATCTCTTGTTTCTCTATCTTTATCTCTTTCTCTCTCTGTCTCTTTCTTTTTCACTTGTCACTCTTTTCTCTCTCTGTCTACCTATCTGTTTGTCTGTCTCTCCCCCACCGTGTTCGCCTTGCTCACTCTCTTCCTCCTCTCTTCTCTATTTACTGAGCTCCCTCTCGATTTATCGATCCACTATAAGAAAATACAATACACTTTTAGCGACCATTTTGTCTCTTTCTCGCTTATCACTCTGTCTCTGTCTCTATCTCTCTCTCTCTCTTTCTCTTTATCTATCTTTCACTCATCTCTCTCTCACCACCTATCTCCTCTACTACCTTCACCATTACTGCAAATGCCATTCCACTAGCACCGCTACTACCACTGTTGCCACTCCACCTCTACGACTACCATTACTACCACCATTGCCACCATTCCACTACCACCACCACCACTACTGCCATTACTACTACCATTACCTCTCCTCCACCACCGCCACTCCATCTCCTCCACTACTACCACAACTTCACCACTAATCTCCTTCGCTATCACCATCACTACCATCACCTCTTATCCACCATCTTTACCACTACTGCCGCTCCCTCTCCTCTACCACAAAAAATTAGTTCCTGATTTTTAATAACCAAAAAAAATGGGCCGTAGAAAAATATTTTTCATTGACACAAAAAATTAACTTTATTTTAACGGAAAATATTTTTCATTAAATATTACCCCTATTGCTACCAAATAAAAAATAATAATATTTTTTTGGGCAAATTACAAACACCCCCCTCGAGGTTTGGTGAAAATACAGATTCTCCCTTGAGATTTGAGAAATTACATCCCACCCCTTGAGGTTTATATTTCCATAATAAATCACCCCCTGAGGTTTTTATTTTCATACAGATTCCCCTTTAATTTCCCCTAATTTGTTATGAAAATTTGACCCTCAGGGGGCAATTTGTAATTTCTCAAACCTCAGGGGGGAATCTGTATTTTCACCAAACCTTGAGGGGGGTGTTTGTAATTTGCCCTATTTTTTTTTTCATTAAAATAAAAGTGAAACAAATAAATTTTCAACCTTAGTAACTAAAAAAAATGAAAAAAAAAAAAATTTCATTAACTACAAAAAAATAAATTTATTTTAACAAAAAATAAATAAAACGACATTGGTTCACACCGCCTATCCTAACTCTCCTGTTCTTTTCTTTTTTTTTCTTTTCATTTTCCCGCTCTTTCTATCAGAATTCCCCCATTTCTTTCCTCCCTTTTATTTCTCATGATCTCAAATCCCCAATCCCTTAAACAAAAAATCTCCAATTTCAAAAATCCCCAAAATACGATACTATCTCTCTCTCTCTCTCTCTCTCTCTCTCTCTCTCTCTCTCTCTCTCTCGATTGCAAGCAGCGGCAGTGGCAGCAGCAACAAGGGGGGACGATGGCGAGCAGCGAGCGACGACGGTGAGCAGCGAGTGACGACGGCTAGCAGTGGCAAAGGCAGCGGCGATGCGGCGTCTCAGATCTCTGAAAAAATGGGGATTGGATATGGTGATATTTTCCAATCTTCTATTTTCTCTTTCTATATGATGCATTTGGTTGTTTATTCAGAAGAATTCCCTTATGAGAGTTCCTTCTATAAATTTCAAGAATGCATAATTGTAATATTTTTTGTTCTGTTTCAGTAAATGTGTATGTTCCCAAAGATAGAGTCATCAATCTTCATCAAGGATATGGCTTTGTAGAATTCCGATGTGAAGAGGATGCTGATTATGTAAGTTGTACTTCATTGCTTGTAGCATCATTAGCAGTGCTCTCTATAGCTTTTTAACTGATGCTAAGATCACGGTTCATCTCTTGAGTTTTGCTTTCTCCTTCCTTCCATGTTTTTTTATTTTTATTTTATCAGTGATCCTTTCTTTCTTTTTGGTGATGCAGGCAATAAAAGTTCTGAATATGATTAAACTTTATGGGAAGCCAATAAGGGTGAATAAGGTGAGGATCCTTATTCTCATTATATATCATTTGCTGTTTCTGTATGCTTACCTTTGGAATATCAACTTAATGACCATCACTAGAAGTTTTATTGGTTCAATTTTTGCAGTCTTTGCATGAGTTCGATGCAAAATCTGATGAGTAATTTTCATTCTTGTTGTTTTTTATTCCAGGCATCCCAAGATAAAAAAGAGCTTGGATGTTGGAGCTAACCTTTTTGTTGGAAACCTTGATCCTGTAAGAAATAAGATCTTGAACTTGTTTCCCTGCATCACAATCCCCCTCCCCCCCCCCCCCAAAAAAAAGAACTACACATGGTTCTTCTTTGTAAATATTTTCTTTCTAGAATATTCACACACACATTCACTGCTGCCATATGCCTATGCCATAGTTTTAACTTTGAAATTGACTTGATATTCTTTGTAGGATGTGGATGAGAAACTTTTGTATGATACTTTCAGTGCATTTGGAGTCATTGTTACAAACCCCAAGGTCATACCTTCTTTACCTTCTGTTTCATATTGTTTTGCTGGGTTTTTTTCGGTAGGTACACATTAAACTGAGAAGTTCTTGCAACACTCTTCGTTCTCTTAATTATTGTTACCACATGTTTTTGTTTGTGCATATTATTGTCCGTTTTTATTTGTTTGTTTATGAAATTCTTTAGTGTTGTATTTGTTATTTTTTTTTTCATTTATGTTTTCTCGATGTAGGACTTGTGTTTGGATTAAACAATGAAGATAAGAGGAGGAAAAGGCCTGAAGAATCACATTCAAAATTTTTGGCACACATCTAAATGTCTGTAAACATCAAAGAATAACATGTTTCAAAATATTCACTCAAACTGGTCAAAAAGACAACTGAAGGGCTTTCACTGGGATTTCTTTCTTTTATTTATTTACTTTTTGATAATGAAATAAACTACTACTGCAGCAACACCCATGTATAGGATGCATATCAACTAAAATAATGTTTGTTGAATCAAGATACAAACCGTGAATTGAATTGAAATTTACTGTTTTAGTTTTTGAATTGTGCATCATAGTATTGGGTACCACTTTCTAACCTAAATAGAAAATCATATGTACATTAAAAATATGTTATAAATATGAATGAGTAGTAGACATACTGATTAATAGGGATGCTAAGAGGGGGGCAGAGTTGGTCCATAACTAATCTCTAGCTTTATTTGTGTGATGAGGTTGCATGCAGACTTGCTTTATAGTAGAGAGCTCAAGCTTTTAACACTTCATAAATCAGTCTATTTGGAAATTGTTCTTTTTAATTAAAAACTATTTGAAAATGGTTCTTTTTAATTACATACTCTAATATAGTTGCTGTGTAGGCCATAAAGTTTGTTATTTTATTTCTCTAATTCTTTGGAATTATATCTCTCAATTACTTATCTCTTTATTGATCAGCCTCAGCCACCTAATCTCTTTGAAATGTCACTTTCTAGGAAATAGGTTAGCCATGCTTTTATCAATCGTCTCATGTTCTGATTAATGCTTGCATAACTAACATATTGAGACAATTATCCTTCTGAAGCAAGTCTTTGTTTGTTTCATTTCATTCTTGTGCTTCCACATGTTGACTGCTGTGGGTGAAACATATTTTTAAAGTGTTCGGAAATTGTGAATTTCTTGTGTTTTTTGAAAAATCACTATGGTGGATCACTGAATTGGTTGGAATTTTTGTAAGGTAATTGACCACAATTCTTAGATTTTCGTATATATTGTTTGTATATATGTTTATGTATATATATATTTTGATAGCTTAAAATGCTTGTGCGGAGCCGTATTAAAATCTTGGTTTGGATGTAATGGTTGGTTCTACACTCATCTCTGCCTGCCTTGGGCATAGTGTTAGTGGTAATGAATGGGGGGATAATCATAAAGTATTGTTATGGTGTCAATTCATTCGATGCTTGTTTTCTTTTGGATTCAGATGTTTCTCTATTTCCTTTCTTTTTCAGATAATGAGAGATCCAAAGACGGGGAACTCCCGTGGATTTGGTTTCATTAGCTATGATTCTTTTGATGCAATAGAGGTGTTTGTCCTTCGCTTTTAGTTTCATATGATAGTGGTATTAAGTTCTCATGAGAGAGATCTGAGGTTCAAAATTAAAAAATTTAAAGACGAACAAATGGTTTTTTAATTTGGATTTCTTTTTGAATTCAATATTAGTTAAGCAATCTACTTGGTGTGTACCTCACAAAGATGAATTTTATATCTGTCAGGATTCTTATTGGCTCTCACGTTGTTTATACTGAATCTAGGGCTATGAGTTTTCTTTATTTTTTTATTGGATTTTGTATTTGGGCTTTCAAGAAACTAGTTTAGTTACACCATACACCATTGTAGCCTGGTCCTTGGTACACAAGAACGCCTAGGCATGAGATACTTGTGGGAGAAAACGGGACTCGAATCAGGTTCTCGGTTTGGGAGTTAAAGCCGGATTTTGGTCTAGGCAAACTATTTCCTTAAGAAACTTCAAATTCAAGATGTTAACGCCCCAAAATCACCAAACAGTGTCAGATCAGCATGAAAATTTGCACACACGACTGCCTAGGCACGAGAGCCTTGTGGGAGAAGACCGGACTTGAATTAGGTTCTCGGTTTGGGAGTTAGAGCCGGATTTTGGTCTAGGCAAATTAGTTCCTTAAGAAACTTAGAATTTGAGGTGTTAACTCCCCAAAATCACCAAACGACATCGGATTAGCACGAAACTTAGCACACACGGCCGCCTAGGCACGAGGGACTTATGGGAGAAGACGGGACTCAAATCGGGTTTCCGATTTGGAAGTTAGAGCCGTATTTCGGTCTAGGAAAACTAGTTCCTTAAGAAACTTAGAATTCGAGGTGTTGACGTCCCAAAATCACCAAATGGCGTCGAATTAGCATGAAACTTGGCACACACGACCGCCTAGGTACGAGAGACTTGTGCAAGAAGACGGGACTAGAATCGGGTTCCCGATTTGGGAGTTAAAGCTGGATTTCGGTCTAGGCAAATTAGTTCCTTAAGAAACTTAGAATTTGAGATGTTGACACCCCAAAATCACCAAACAACGTCAGATTAGCACGAAACTTGGCACACACGACCACCTAGGCACAAGAGACTTGTGGGAGAAGACAGGACTCGAATCGGGTTCCCAATTTTGGAGTTAGAGCCGGATTTCGGTCTAGGTATATTAGTTCCTTAAGAAACTTAGAATTCGAAGTGTTGACGCTCCAAAATTACCAAACGACATTGGATTAGCACAAAAATTGGCACACACGACCGCCTAGGTACGAGAGACTTGTGGGAGAAGACGGGACTTGAATCGGGTTCCCGGTTTGGGAGTTAGAGTCGGATTTCGGTCTAGGCAAACTAGTTCCTTAAGAAACTTAGAATTCGAGGTGTTGACGCTCCAAAATCACCAAACGACTTTGGATTAGTATGAAACTTAGCACACACGACCGCCTTGGCACGAGAGACTTGTGGGAAAAGATGGGACTCGAATCGGGTTCTCGGTTTGGGAGTTAGAACTGGATTTCAATCTAGGAAAAATTATTTACTTAATTATCTTTGTAATTGTATAGTAGTTAAATTTTTATGTTTTTTTTTTTTTTTTTTTTTTTGTAATTAACATATTAACACATAATTATATTGTCATTAATTATTTTTATTTTTTGTTTTCAGATATTTCCCAAGTAGGAGTTTGCTTCTTGTTTGCATACCCGTGAAAAATGCAACTAAATTTTGTTTTTGTTACCCACGGAGAATGATGAGGAAAACTTTTGTTTTTGGTTTATGTTATTTTGAATTGTAAACAACATTATGTATTTAAACATTATATATGTATTATGGAATATTATGTAGTGGGATAATTTTGCTGATGCGTAGTTATGAATGTAAGAATACTTTTATTATGGAGAAATTGTTATTTCTATACAGGAATTTTTATATTATTATGCAATTATTAATTTCTTTTTCAATTGTTTTTATTTAATACAGGTAATTTTAATATTTTTAATAATTTTATTGCAGGTTTTTTTTTTTTCTCGACATAGGCAATGTCGTCGCAAAAGAAATTGGCGATGAAGGTCATTCTGTTGCAACAAAAAAAATTTCGCGACAACATTTTTTTGCCGTCTCAAATAAAACTTTTAGCAACGGTACAACAATGCCGTCGCAAAAGGCAACATTTACTGTCGCAAAAAAAAGCTAAAATGTTTTAGCAACGCCTTCTGTTGTGACCCCTCGTTTTCCGTCGCTAAAAGTTTTTTGAGATGGCATTAGGAGTACGAGCGACAGCATTTTGCCATCGCAAAAAGTTGAAATTTTTGTAGTGCCAGTATCAAATGTAATGTCATAAGGCACAACACCCCTACCCTCTGAAGTTTGTCCCAAGCCTATTTCAATGATCTGAATCATTCTTATTGTAGTGTTCGTTCGAGCATACCATTTATGAAAAAAAATCAAATTAATCCAATATAGGGAGACATTGATAAGAGTGTCAAATAATAGCCTAATTTTATATGATGAGGTCATTTTCACTTTGCCTAATATAATTGAATTAGTTATGTGGAGTTAGATAAACATAGAGATTAAGTTTAATTTAGTGAATGTGATCAAAAGATTCCATCCAAATCCATTAAACACATATGTTGCTTGTCATGCTAAACTTGAAGCCTCTTTTTTGTTTATGTTTTTTCAGAGAGTTTCATATCTATTGCTTGGTTGAGGGAATATGTCGATTTCATTGAAATGTGAACGGTGATACTTTTTCTTAGTTTACCTTGATGTACTTTGTATGTGGCTTGTCATACCAAAGTTAACTCTCTTCTTTTTCTTTTTATTTTTTTTTTCTCATTTTCTTTGTTAATGTATATTAGCTTTATACTTATCTATCTGTATTGTAAATATATCTCATCTCTATCTCTTTGTATCTCCATATCTATCTCCTTCTATACTTATCGAGGTTTCCTTTCAGCCTATAAATATAGGCTTCTCTTATTGTATGATTCATTCAATTCAATAATACAGATACATAATTTTCCCTTTCTTTCAACCATTCTAATATGGTATCAGAGCATAAGTCTTGAATCCTAGCTCATCTTTTCTCCTACTTATTGCTCGTACACAGTGGCATTATAGCATCTCTCTTCCTCTTCATCAATACACCATTCTTTGTTCTACAACATCGTTTCGTCACTATTTCGTCATCATTTTTTACCAAAATTTTATAAATTTTTTATCACAACACTTGAAATTGTGCCCTGGTGTAGACACCCCATTTTTGACCGACCTTAAGACTCAGACGTCACCGATTGAGCGCTTGGTGATGTTGCATATTGTGCTCGTTCTGAGGTTGCGGAGTCCCGGCTGCGAGCCTTGCCTCCGGACTTCCGGACTCTTTTGTGCTTTGCTTCGGTTTGCGAACCAGGCTCCGTTTTCTCTGTTTTCTCTTCCCGAAGGGAGGGAGAGGTCTCGTAGATCATCTCTCAGTGGCCGTAGGCTACGTTTCGTGGTCGTAGGCCATTTTTCCCGTTTGGAGCCCGGTTTCCGATTTTTCGGAGCCGACGGCCGTGTGCCTCGATTCGGGACCGCTTAACCACCTCTGTTTGCTCCGGTTTTTGGCACATACCTTTTTTCCTCCCTTTTGAGGGACACTGTGGTCCGAGAGACCAACTTCGTGGTCGGACACCACTTCCAGTGCCTAACAGCCCACTTTCAGGGCCCGAACTGCGTGCTTTGGCTCCCGAACCTTCATTCTGCATTTTTGGGCTCCGACCCAAACTTGAGATAGTCATATTTTGAGGTCCTTTTCATGTTTGATTAAGGACCTTTTGCTGTTTGAGATCTCCTACTGCCACTTGCTTCTTCACCCCTCTTTTCAGCCTTTTCTTGCATGATAGTTTAGGCCTACTTGTATTTATTTTCGTGGCTTGTCATAAACTACAAAGTGTCTTATTTTGAGCCCTTATTCAATTTTGTTGAAGGGCTCTCTTCGGTTTGAGATCTCCTACTATTACTTGCCCCTTTATCTCCCTTTAGGCCAATTTTGGGGGAAAATTTGAATTTCATTTCCCCCCCATTTTCCCCCCCTCTTTTTCCACCCTTTTTGTCTATATAACCAGCCTCCCAGCTGTGTTTTGAAGGGTTAGACATATTGGTTGAGCCTCCTACACTATATCTCTCTTTATATTCCAAGCACCAAAACCCTTTAAATCCTACACCATTTTACACTACAAGTCATAGCACCATATTTCCAACCTCCATTCCAGCCACTTCGAGCTGTCTTCCAGAGGTTAAAAGCTCCCAAACTTGGTCCAAAGGTTGCTAAAGATTGGTTCTACAAGGGTGAGTCCCATTGTTCCTCTTTTGTGCATTATTTTGATCTATATTCTAGCTCCTTGTGCTTGCATATTTGGGCTCCGACCCTAACTTAAAGTAGCATTATTTTGAGCTCGTCTTCATGTTTATTTAAGGGTATTTACCTATTTGAGGCTTCCTTCTTGCACTTGCTTCATTACCCCTCTTGTATCCCCCTTTCTTGCATACCATTTTTTGCCTATATGTAAACTGTTTTGAGCTCTGTTGTAAACTGTAATGTAGCTTATTTTGAGCCCTTATTCAACATTGTTGAAGGGCTCATCACTGTTTGGGGCCTCCATATGTCACTTGTCTCTTTACCCCTCTCTTGGCCTCATTTTTGCATGATTTATTAGTCCCCTGTACTTCTGTTTTTGGACTTTGGTCCGAACTGAAAATGTCCTTATTTTGACCCCCTCTTCATGTTTCATTAAGGGTCTTTGGCTGTTTGAGGCACCCTTTGTATACTTTGTGTTTAAACCTCTTTTTGGCCTTATTTTGCATAGCATTTTAGGCCTACTTGTACACTGTTTTGGGTCTGGTCCTTAACTGTAAAATGCTGTATTTTGGGCCCCTCTTCAACATTGTTGAAGGGCCCTTTGCCATTTAGGGCCAGAATCTGTTACTTGCTTCATTACCTCTCTCCCGGGGCCATTTTTGTATGCTAGCTTAGCCCCATTTGTGTTCCCTGTTTGGCCTTGCTTAAAACTGTAAACATGCTTGTTTTGGGGCTGCCTTGCTTCTGTCTTTATACTTCATGTTCAAATAATGCATGCATTGCATAGCCATGGGTCATTCCATGAGCCAAATTTCATGTTTCGGGACTCGTTCCATGCATCGGGTGTCATTTTGCCATGTTTCGGGGCTGTTTTGCATCATATTTTAGCGCTGAAATTTGCATGCTAGTATGTCATATTCCATGCCTTGCCATGCTTTGGTAGAGTGGCATTCGTGCCTTAGGGTCGATCCTCGATTTGCGTGCACGTGTCTCGAGTTGTCTCATTTTCATCTAATGGCCTCCTATGTGAGTGTGGCTGAGGTCCACTCATGTTGGTGTAAGCCCATTATGCATTGTGTATGCCATTCCGTTTCATAGCATTGTGTATGCTAGGTTGTGTGTTAGCGCATTGTGTATGCCATGTTTCCTCGTGCATCATGTATGCCATTTCATAGCATTGCGCATGTTAGGTTGTATCTTAGTTGCATTCATGCATGTCATGCATATTGCATTGTGTTCGGGATAGGAGTTAGCCCGAGCACGGGAAACGAGGGACGTTTCGTACTCCGAGTGACGGAACGTATCTCAATTCCCCAGTCACCGACACTCCGGATTATCCGTGATGGAGTTAGGTTTTAGTTGAGTTTTCATGTGCATTCATTCTATATTGAGTTGTGCAATTCGACTCCTCGGCCATCATGCATCGAGATGCGTGATTGGTGGCACGAGGATCGAGGCATGCATACATTTGTGAAAATACATTGCCATGCCCCTTTCTTGCTCTCTATTGCAGCAAATCAAGAATCAGCAGTCTTCCGAGGCTTGGCGCGCTTTCCAAAAACCATTGCAAAACATAGGCTAATTGGGGCATCACAGTGGATTTCCGCGCAAAGGCAACCCGGATATGCATCATTCATCATCTGAAGAAGAGTCAAGGCAGTCCCTGGCTTGCATGCCAGTTTATTTGTTTTCTTAGTTAATTTGGTAATTAATTAGGAATTTGTACATATTTTGGACTGTATTATTTATTTGGACTGTACTATTCGGGACTGTATATTATTTTATTCGGACCCTCTGCGCGAGTGCATAATTGTAATAAGTGTGCGTGAGTGTGATGTATGTCTTCCAACCCCACGTCTTTCTTCCCTTTTATTTACCTGCTTATGATGGTTAGATTAGGGCATGTTTCAATTAGCATACAGTATGATAGCATGTTTGCATTCATTCATTTGTTTTGCATGCACCGGGCTCGGTGCACCATACTAACTGCATCTGTATTTCAATTCCAAATTGAATACTTGTTAACTGTTGCATCTCATATGCCATGTTTAGAATAGCCGAGCCTGCTATAGTTGCATTTTGCATGTGTTGCATTAGGTATTTCAGCATATTTAGGATCATGCATGGATTTCTAATGAGCTTCTGTTTTGGCTTGGAGTACTCGGTGAGTTTTATGCTTTAGCATCCTTGCATGTGTGTGAGTGACTGCCATGAATAGCATGCTTACCATGAGGCTATGTGCTTATGTGATATACCTGCTTGAATGCCTGTGGGTGAAGGTTGGGTTACTTGGATTGGAACAAATCAATGACTGTGAGTTTTAAGCCCACTAGATAGTGGCAAAACCATGTTTTCTAAGCCCACCTAAGGGTGGCAAAATCTGCATTTTAAGCCTACTTGCGAGTAGCAAACCATCTTTTCAAAAAAACAAACATGAAATGTTTTGTTCCAATTCAGGCGATCCAGTCTATACTTGTATGTTGTGCGCATCACATAGTAAATCTAGGCTAATAACCGGAATAAGAATGCATAATGTTTTCAAAACTAGATATCATGGTTAGTAGAGGCCGATCTTTGATCGGGCGAGCGGGGGTGCTCACGAAGTGACCTTCCCCAATCGTACCCAAGTTCCCGAGCCGAGGCAACTTTGGTGATGACGGACACGTGGCCTTAGGCAACGAGTCAGGGTTTCCTAAATTTCCCAAAATAAAATATTTAGGTGGCGACTCTGTATCTGGCAAAGCAGTCCATGTTTGGCACTTCTTTCAAAAAAATCTGTTTTCTTAAAACGATTTGCCGGATTTGGACTCTTTGGTTCAAGATTAAGAACCGTGACACAAAACCGAGTCCAAGCTGTAGCGAGGTCCCCCGCGGGCTTGTTACACCTGGTTCCAACGCCACCAAGCCCGTTGCCAAAAACCTCTGCACGCACCCTATGCGCCTCTTTTCTAGTCGACGTGTCCAGTCTTTCGCAGCCACTCTTCCATGCGCCTTTCCATGCACTCGCATGCGCCGTCTTGCTACTGTACACCCGCATGCGCCATTTCTGCTACGGTGCACCGCGCCTTCTTTTGCTATTATGCACCGCACCTCTGTTGACATTATCTAGCCTCTTACTGACGTTATCTCTGTACCATTCAGCCCCTTACCAGCTATTTTTGGCCTTCCGGACTCACTGGTACGATCTGTTTTACCTAATTTTGCTCCTACAGTTATGTTCTTATTTATTTTGTCCTCCCACCATATTATTATGGATCGTCATGATGCCTCTCATCCAATTTCTATTATACTTGATGGTTCCAATTATGTTATGTGGGCCCAAGCCATGTCTTCCTTCCTCAAAGGTCGGAAACTCTGGATCACCAAGGATGTGACCAAACCAATGCCAGAGGCTGTTGAAACTGCTGCTAAATATGAAGACCGCTTAGAAATGGGACAGTAAGAACTAACAGATCATTACTTGGCTTCGAAATACCTCTGTTCCCTCTATTAGTCTTTAGTTTGGTCGTTTTCAGCTTGACTTTGTTACCACTCCTGCTAAAGACATTTGGGAGTTTTTAAAAGAATAATACTAGACTACCGGTCTTGCCCATCAGTATCAATTTCAAAGTCAGCTTCACCTTATACATCAAGAACCTGGTCAGTCTATTAATGACTTTCTTTCTCAAATGTATTCTGTTTGGGACCAGCTTGCTCTGTTAGAACCTCCATGGCCTCACCTTGAAGATGTTACTTTATTCACTACATATCGTAATCAGTAGCGGTTGGTTCAATTTCTCATGGCTCTCACTATCCATTTTGAGCCCGTGCGTGCTTCTCTCTTTCATCGCATTGCATTGCCCACTCTTGAGCAGGCTATTTCAGAGATGTTATCTGAGGAAACTCGTCTTCATACTCTCTAGACTCATCATGTTGACTTTGTTCTTGCCACTGCTCAGTCACGAACTTCTTCTTCCTTGTCAACCCAACGATCCACTGCCTGCATTTATTATCAGAATCGAGACCTTCCTTCTACTCATCTTCTGGTTCATTGCCCAATCAGACCCTGCCGATATTGCAAAAAATTGGTCCTAGTCATCTGCAGTAGGATTGTTTTTGCAATCCTTCCCGGTCTTCTTCCACTGCTCACTCCTTTCGCGGTGGCTCTTTCAAGGGTAGTTCAGATCTTCCTGGAAATTAGTCTAGATCTTCACTTTCTCACCGCACTGCTGCTACTACCTCTGAGGATTTTTCTGAGCCTCTAGACCCGTCTGCTCCTGTCTTTTCCCAAACTGATGTTAAGGCCATGTTCAAACAATTTCTCTCCCTCTTTGGTACACCTCCCCTTACTGCTCTGTCTATGACTTCAAGTATCTCTTCTTGGTATTTTGATTCCACATGTTGTAATCATATGACTTCCAGTTCTACTATATTTTCTTCCATTTCTCCATCGGCTCATATTCCCTCTATTTATACTGTTGATGGTTCTCTCATGTCTGTAAGTCATGTTGTCTTTATTTCTACGTCTCATTTGTCTTTACCACATGTTTATCATATCCCTGCTCTTACCTTAAACCTTATCTCCATTAGTCAATTATGTGAGCTTGGTCTAACTGTCATATTTTCTACTAATGGTTGTTTGGTGCAGGACCCTCAGACGAGACAGACTCTTGGGATCGGCCATAAGCATGGACGTCTCTATGAGCTCATTCATCTTCATGTTCTGGACTCCACACAATTAGTTGCTCCCGCATCTGATTCTTCTTTGTCTCTTTTTCATCTTTGGCATTGTCGCTTAGGGCATATTTATGTTAGTAGGTTAAAGTCTTTGGTTTCTAGTGGTTAGTTGGGTCATGTACTTCCCGATCATTTTGATTGTTTGCCTTGTTAACTTGCAAAACAACATGCTTTATCTTTTAATAAAAGTACTTTTATTTCCCATGCACCTTTTGATCTCATACATTCTAATATCTGGGGCCCATCACCTACTACTACTATGGGGGGATCTCGTTATTTTGTTATCTTTGTTGATGATTTTTCACGGTTTACTTGGTTGTTTCTCATGAAAAATCGATATGAACTTAAACAAATTTATTATACCTTTGTAACAATGGTCCAAACCCAAATTCTGAAGAACATTAAAAAATTTTGCTCCAACAATGCTATGGAGTATCGGGATTCGGATTTCCTCTCTTTTCTTCAACGTCATGGAACTCAGCCTCATCATTCCCGTGCTAGCACGTCCCAGCAAAATGGATGTGTTGAACGGAAACATCGGCATATTCTCGAGACTACTCGAACTCTCTTTCTTTCTTCTTCCTGTCCTGAAAACTTTTAGAGGGAAGCTGCACTTATTGCTATGTATACTATTAATTGTGTTCCCATTCCTATCATCCATAATCAAACTCCCTTTGAATGTCTGCATGGCACTAACCCTCCATACACACATCTTCAGATTTTTGGGTTTGCCTGTTTTGTCCTCCTTCAACCTCATGAATACACCAAACTTGAACCTCGTTCTCGTCTTTGTTGTTTTCTCAGGTATGGGATTGAACATAAAGGCTATCGTTGTTGAGATCCTATCTCTAATCATCTTCGTGTATTCCATCATGTGGTGTTTTGGGAGCATAAAATATTTTCATCCCTATTCCTCATTTCACTTGCCCTCAATCTTTACCTTCATCCTGTTTACTAATCCTTCCATAGATCTTTTCTCTAATGCATTTGATGTAGGTTCCTCATTTGTAGAGACGCCTTTGCTGACTCTTGATCTCGACCAGACTTCTACCCCTGATGGTCCATTGCCCATTGTGCCTTCTAGCTCGTCTTCTACCTCTCCATCAGACCTTCCCCCCACCACTCTTCTCACCAGTCGTCCACATCGGGTAACTCAACCACCTGTTCATCTTCGTGATTATATTGTCGAGTCTACTGTCTTTTCTACTTATAAACCTACCTCCTATCCTGAGGCTTGTACTAATCCTCTTTGGTAGCAAGCTATAATTGATGAACTACAGGTTTTAGACAAAACTCATACCTGGGATATTGTTGATCTTCCTCCTGGAAAGAATGCGATTGGCTGCAAATGGGTCTACAAAATCAAGACCCATTCTGATGGCTCTATTGAGCGTTACAAAGCCTGTCATGTTGCAAAGGGCTTTACTCAGGAATATGACATTGATTATGAGGAGAATTTTCTCTTCGGTTGTTTGGCTTATCTTTGTGCATAGCTTACTTGCTGTTGCCGCTACTCGCCATTGGGATGTCTTTCAGATGGATGTCAAAAATGTTTTCCTTAATAGTGATCTTCTTGAGGAAGTCTACATGCAACCTCTCCTTAGGTCAGCTTATCCAGCTTATAAGGTTTGTAAACTCCAACGTGCTCTCTACGGTCTCAAGTAAGCCCCACGAGCTTGGTTTGCTAAATTCAGTTCCACCATCCATGACTTCGGCTTCACCTCCAATTTATATGACTTTGCTCTATTTGTTCGGACCACTCCTCATGGCACTGCTCTTCTTCTTCTTCTTTACGTGGATGATATGATTATCACCGGTGATAATGTGGCTGGTATTCTTAGCCTCAAACAATTTCATAATTGTCAATTTGAGATAAAGGACCTTGGTACTCTCAATTATTTTTTAGGGCTTGAAATATCTCATGATTCCATTGGTTATTATTTGTCACAAGCCAAATATGCATCCGATCTTCTGGCACGTACTGGTCTTACCGATTGCAAGACTACCTCTACTCTCGTTGATCCTCAGACTTGTCTCACTCCTCTAGACTAGGATCTTCTCTCTGATGCTACTCGTTATCGCCAGCTGGTAGGTAGTATTGTTTATTCACTGTGACTCCTCTTGACATTACCTATGCTGTCCATCTTGTTCGTCGGTACATGTTGGCTCCCTGTACCCCGCATTATACTGCTCTACTTCGCATACTTCACTACCTCAAAGGCACTATGTTCCATGGATTCCACTACTCTACTCACTTTTCTCTCGAGCTTTGTGCGCCTTTCTAATACTAATTGGGCTGGGGATCCTACTGATCGGCGCTCCACCACGGGTTTCTGTTTCTTTTTAGGGGATTCTTTTCTTACTTGGCGCAGCAAGAAACAATCCCTCACTGCTCGCTCTAGTACTGAAGCTTAATACTGCTCTTTTGCTGACACTACTCAGAAACTTTTGTGGCTTCGTTGGCTCCTTGCTGATATAGGTGTTTCTTCCCTTGGTGCTACCTCTCTCTATTGTGACAATCAGAGTGCCATTCAAATTGCTCACAATGATGTTTTCCATGATCGCACCAAACATATTGAGATTGATTGTTATTTTATTCAACAGCATGTTACTCGTGGCACTGTTCATTTTCTTTCTATTTCTTCTGCTGATCAACCTGCTGATATTTTCACCAAGGCTCACCCTCATGGTCGTTTCAGTGTTCTAGTTTCCAAACTCAAGTTGGTTGATGCTTACCCACCTTGCGTTTAAGGGCGGCTGTTAATGTATATTAGCTTTATACTTATCTATCTATATTGTATCTCTATCTCCATCTCCATCTCCTTGCATCTCTATCTCTATCTCCTTCTATACTTATTTAGATTTCCTTTTAGCTTATAAATATAGTCTTCTCCTATTGTATGATTCATTCAATTCAATAATACAGATACACAATTTTCCCTTTCTTTCAACTATTCTAACATTCTTATCATAATTAAAAAGTTAATTTACTTGATTCATATCCATTGTTTGGCTATAGGTATCTATGTGCCAACCTAATTTAGATTTATGAGCGATGATTTCTTCTTATTAATTAATCTTGGTGCACTCTATATGTCATGTCAAAGTTGAGCTTTTTTATTTTTATTTTTTGTTTATCATAATTAAAGAGTTACTTTACTCAATTCATAGCCATTGCTTGGCTAAAGAAATATGCCAACTTAATCAGGGTCGGGTTTGAACATTTAGGGTCCAAAGCAAAATGTTAGATTGGGACATATTATTTATACATATTACTTAAAAAGATAAAATCAATTGAAAATAGTTATTAGAAAAAAATAGTACACAAAAATCTAGAATAATATATATAGTTTTTTTTTTTTATCAGATGAAATTTCTATTAAAGAAAGCCAAATGACACTTACAATGAGATTAATCTAGCACAAAACTTAGACCAAAATAAGGAAAATCCAAGTTGAAAAGCAAAGGAAAAAATCCTCAAATGAAGCACAAAAGAGAAGTTACGTATATATCAAGACACAAATTCGTACTGCAGAGCAGAAGTCGATAGATTGACAATAGAATAGGTCTGTGATAAATACGTAGGGTACATCAAAGAAAATTGAACACAATATCATTTAAACATTATTGTTCTTGCATTTCTAGTTGTAAAATTGAATGAGCTCTTGGTTGAGATTCAATTAATTCTTCTATGCTGTCTAGGATGTATGATTAGATAAATAATCAATTCCATAATTCAATACATATTAGTTAATTCAATTCTAGAAATTTAAATTTTTAAGTAAAGTCAACAAACAATTGAAATAGAAGTCGAAATAATACAAAATTTGAAGTCATCTAGAGAGAATATTAATACCAAAGAAGTTCAATATAAATTGGATTGGAGAGAAGTTTGATAAAGTGAAATCAATTACTTAGAATCTTCCACTATTAAAAATAGTGTTGTTTTTGGGTTTGGTATTAAGAGGACGTAGTTGGGTTTTGGTAAGTTAAAATTAAGGGTAATCTAGTAGTCAGTCATGTTTTTTAGAGTTATTACCTATTAGGTTATGTCATATATTTTTATGCACTAGTAAGTCTTATTATATATTTTTTTTCTCATTTTTACCCCTGTTTTGTTTTTGTTTTTTTTGTTTTACCCTGTTTCTCGTTTTGTTTTTGAACTCCAAATTGCGAACCACAATTTGGCCACCAACCACCACTTCCGACAACCGGCGACCACCTCCAACCTCTGGAAACCATTATTAACCTCAACTACCTCTGACCTCCGACAATATTGTTTTTGGCCATTTTTCATCTCCAACATGTCACTATCGCCACCACCTCCTCAGATTCGGTGGCGATGAGAGCAAAAGAAAAAAAAAATGAAGAGAATGAATGAGAGAGATAAGAAGCCATTACCAGAGAATAGTTCTCATCATTTTACGCATTCACAGATCAAGACAAAGGATCAAAAGTCAGATTCAGTGATAAATTTATCATGCAACAAATCTTAGCCAGAGTTGTAGTGATAAATTTATCACTGTTGAATTTGTTCAAAAATTTACAAATGGTAGATTTGATTTGAGAGAGAGAGAGAGAGAAGAGCATCACAACATTCTATTATGAAGCATTCATAAATTTATTTATTTTATATGTGCTGTGTCATCTCATTGTTTGATAAAATACTCACACTTACACCTACAAATTTGTAATTTGATAAATTTATCATTCATAAATTACTGAGTGATCAATTTATCATTGAATTAAGTAACAAATTTCTCATATTAATTACACGTCTGTATAAGATCAACAACACCTTTCAATGCACTGGTTGGATACTTTGAATCCCAAACTTATTACATGGTTCCAACAAATAACTAGAGCCCAAGCAATCATCATCGCCATGCAAACCCTCATTATGGTCACTGTTGATACAAATCTCTTGCTGCACAGCTACCCTTGTATCAACTGATGCTGAACTGAAGGAGCCAACTATGGTTTGGGTTGACACTCAAAACAAACGCATGATTTGAAGACAATAGACCGGTGATGGAAGAAGATGGTGGCAACAGTGAAGATGGTAGATTGATGATGGAGGATTGTGATGTTGAAGCTAGCAGATAAGTGATGGGGGAGGAGCGGTGGTGATGGCAACGAGGGAGGACGACGGTGGTGTTAGGCAAGCAATGATGGCGATGAAGGAGGACGACGATGGTGGTTAAGGTGAGTGTTGTTGACGACGATGGATGTGGATGGTGGTTGAGCCGAGCAATAGAGATGGTGAGGGAGGAGGCTGTGGTGTGCCAGCGATAGAAATATGAGAGAGAGAGAGAAGAGAGAGAGATAGAGATAGGGATGTGTTAGGGTTTAGGGTAAAATCACTCAATTGAATGTAAGGGGTAAAATGAAAAATGGGCTAAATTATTTTCGGTCAGGACTTTATGAAAATTAAGTTCGGTCCAAAGGATCGGCCGGTAACTCCCCCCTAAAATCAAAGTAATGGGAATCCTCCATATGTAAAAATAATTTTGTTTTTGGGTTTGGTGTTAAGGGTTTAGAGTTAAGTGAGCTTTTAATAAGTTAACATCAAAATAATTGAGGTCTTAAAAAAAAAAAAAAAAAAAAAATTTCTCAATATTATAAGGATTTTTCCTACATGAGGCTCTACTTTTTAGTTCGAATATAGGCCAAAGCGCTGGCTTTGCTAGCTTGTCCCAAGAGTCAGTCCTGAACTTAATTGAAATATGAGCCATGTTGCTTTTTCTTAATTTATCTCCATATATTCTACATGTTGCTTGTCATGCCAATGTTTAACTTTCTTTTTTCCATATCATAACTAGAGAGTTAATTTATTTGATTCATATCCATTGCCTGGCTAACGGTGTGTTTAATTGGGAGATTTAGGGAGAGATTTGGAAAGAGAATGAGAAAAGGTGTGTGAAATTAGATAAAATATAGATATGTTTTATTTATATTCCACTTATCCTTTCTATTTCTCTTTTTAAATCCCTTCTTAAATCTCCCAATCAAACATAGCATAAAGGGTATTTGCCGAGGATTGTTTTGCTTAGTTAATCTCAATGTACTTTATATGTTATTTCGTTTGTCAGGTCAATGTTGGACTTTTTCTTTCCTATCAGAATTAGAGATGGGCATGAAAACGGAAGTGTCGAATCGAACAAAACGTCCGGGTATCTGAGGATGAACGAAAATATGCTCTGCGGATGTCATTTGCCACGTCAAAGTTATTATTTTTTCTTTTTCTTATGAAAATTAGAGACTTAATTTGCTTGATTCATATCCATTGTTTGGCTGAGGGCATGTGCCAATTTAATTGAGATGTGAGAGATGATGTTTTTTTCTTAGTTTGTCTCAATGCACTCTTTCTTTTGAGTTAATAAAAACAAATAAATAAATAAATAAATTGATAAAAGAAAAAAGCAGCTTACATTAAAATTGTTTAAAGATACTGTTAACCTTTACTTCAACAAGGATCTCAAGCAAGCAAAGGTCTATAATAAAGTGCTCCAAACAATTTCCACCAAGGTTTTCTCCATGGCCACTTAATCTGCTCAAAAAAGTGGTTCCACTTACAGAGGTCATTGAATTCCTCTTGATTAAGTTATTTGTTGACTTTGCTAATGGTATAGTGCATAGCTTATGATTATGACATGCACTTTCTTGATTTTCATAACTCAAACTCTGATATTCAAAGCAGACTAAGAAGCACAGACCAAAGGTTTTTGGATCATGTTTTAAAAATGTTGTTTATTGACCCCCTAGATGCTTCAATATTAGTATTGCATCAATGAAAAAGAGAGAAAAATCAAACTTGGTGATTAAAAAATTAGGTGCATTAGAATATAGAAAAAAACTATTCAATACTCTTGAAATATCATCATGATATGTGTATAATGTCACACTTGTGGACAATCGGCTCAGGCATGTAATCTTGTTAACTTTCCAAGTATCAAGTATCATTTTTGTAGACAAGCAGTTGAGGTAATGGTGCAACAGTGGTGACAGTAGTGGTAGTGGTGATTGTGTTGGTAATGGTATAGTGGGGCAACTATGATGACAATGGTGGTCGGGGTGGAGGGGCCTTAGTGGTGAAATCATGGAAGAGCTGGTGGTGGTTGGTGGGAATGATGACATTGAATAGGGTGATGATAATACATCACAACATAATTATAAAATACCTTATTCAGTACAGACGAATACACCACACGATCGAACTATACTCATGCTTCTCCTGCATCAAGTTGATCATTGTTAAAAATTTAGCATTTATAATCAAATTTAAAGTTTGTTACTTAAAATTTTGATTTATTTTGGTAGGTGCTTAAAATTAAAATTTTAAAATAATACAAAATTATAGTTATCAAGTGGACTTATTTTAATTTCACTAAATCAATTAAATTTCTAATATAAAATTCTAGTACTTAAAAAACTTTAGCACTAAATTTAATGATCAAATATTTTTAAAACTTCAATGTTCAACTTCGACAAATTACACCTTAATTGTTTTTGGCCCTACAGAAGAACCGTTTGATTTCTATGGGTTAATTACTCACACGTCTTTGTTATAAGCATTTGCACACTACTAAGGTCTCGTTTGGCAAGTGACCGTTTTAGTCTAAAAGTTAAAAAGTTGCTAAAAAAATCAAAAAACTAACAACTTATACCAAAAAGTGAAAGATTCCATTTTCTTTCTACTTTTTGCACATCTTTTTGTAAAAACTCAAAAAGTCATCCCAAACATATTAGTTTTTTTTACCTTATATTTTAGCCAAAAAGTCAAAAAATTACTAAAATAGTTTGTTCCCAAACGAGGCCTAAGTTTCACAACTATTTGTATAGATTAAAAATCTTAAAAATTGACAATAAGTGATTTTTATTTTTTTAAATCTGTCGCTCAAAGTTGATAATTAATGATATTTTTTAAATTTGTCACTAAAAAAATGACAATTATTGACATTTTTCGGTGATAATACGTTTTTCTATGTTGAATATTTTAAATTGTCGATAAAAATTAACAATTATTGACATTTTTTATAAAAACGCTGCTAAAAAAATTAAAAAAAAAAAAAAATATTTTATGATAACAATTAGGAGTGAATAGAACTTTTTGATACACCACAGAGCCAATATGCCTTATTGATATACCCATCAGTCATTTTCCGATTTCAATTTGCCTTGTTTTTTGGGCCACCGCATAAGAAAAGGAAAACTTGAGCTGCGGATACAAAAATGTTTGATGGTCTAAATTTTTGTGATTTGAATAGTTTGAATGTGTCAAAACAATATCGTTTTATACTTAAAATGACTTTGTTTTGAATGTTTTGAGTCATAATTTTTGGGGCCACCTAACATTGATGCTGCGAATAAATGTGGGCTGTGAGCCTATAGTCCTAATGAATGTTAAGCCTGGTCTGAGCCCACATACATCAATTCAAAACTGTAACAATTCAAGGCACTATGTAGTCTCAAAAAATAATTTTAGAAAATTTACAAATAATTTCGTAGTGTTTATTTAGATACAAATTTTTGAAAACTTGACCAAGTGGCTTTTTTTTTTTTTTTTTGGCTTTTTACTTATTATGAAAAAATTTGTAAAAAAATAAAAAGATAATGTAACACAAATAAATTAATAAACTAGCTCTTTTTTTTTTACCTTCTCAAAAGAGGCCAAAACCTAAGACATTTATGCAACCAATCATGTTAAACATCTGGAAATCTACAGAAACACAACTTTTGGCCCAACTCTATATTTTAGAAAATAAACTTCAATGAGCTTGGCAAACACAAAATTTACTTAAAAGTAAGAACAACCATACTGTTGGGATTTTCCTGTATTCCACAAACATGAATGAAAGCACACCACACATATATCAAAAAGAAAAATAATACAATGAGATTTATGTGGTTTTGCATAAACTTGCCTATGTCTACAGAAGAGAGATTAATCCAATATAAACTGTAGAGAGTACAACCGTTAGACTAAAAATACCAAAACTCAAGTCTTGAAACAATTCCTTTTTCAATTGAGCCCCAAAGCCACACCCACTTCTCGTCTCACACTTGGTGCCTTTACTATTTTTGCATCTCTCGTGCATCTCTACAAACCCTCTCAATCTCACATCTCCCACAAAATTAACAAAATCTACACTTCTTAGATTTCTAGTAAATTTGGAACTCGACAGCCTAATCCAAATAAATGTAAAACAAGAATAATTATATGACTCCTACACTACATAAGACACACGTCCATCAACTTTCACCTTAACTTTAATTCTGCAAATCACCTTAAAAATAACCATATCAATATCAATTATGCAAATCTGCCACGCTCAACCCATCGAGACCCACACCCTACACCGAGATGCCCACACCCCCTAAGATATTTTGACGTGACTTTATCTCTGCTCCTTTGAGCATACTGTTGAAAAAATATTTAATATAGATATATTTTTGAGTCCAAGTTGAGTGGGTCCCAAACCTCTTTTGGGGTGGATCCGAAGAGGTGACATGTTTCTTGTCGCGTGGCAAGTCACACAGTGAAGATGGAACGTCAAAACCATTTATGAGTGAATGAGAAGTTGACGTCATTTTCGGGTCTAACATTAATTTTTATTTAGATAAAATTCATTTGAATTTTTTCAATAAAAATTATTGTGAAAATTTAATTTAATTCTAAATTTAAATTTTGGGTTCCTAAGTGGTTTCTTAAAGTTTGTAATTGTGGGAATTTAATTTAATTCTAAATTCGAATTTTTGGTTCCTAAGAAGTTTCCTAAAATTTGTACCTCTTCATTTATTTATTTAACTATTTCTATAGTTTAATATATATATATATTTGAAATAGTTTAAATAATAAATTACCTACAGGTTTGACCTGGTCCATTATTGGATCACTTTTCATTGTTTGAATAATATATTCAAAAGTGCAACGGTCAAGAAATTTGCTTGAAATTCAACAGTTGCATTTGTTCTTTCAAATTAGGAACCTGTTCGGACCACAGTTTTTGCTTATATATATAATCAATTCCAGCAGTCTGGAATATCGAATTTTCCTACCCGGGAAAAAACAGTCTGAAATCTATTTCTTTGCTGTCCAGATTTCATTTGTATGCATTATTCTTCATTTTAGTTTTAGAATAAAATTCAGAGAGTTAGAACACAGGTTTGGTTCGCTGAACAAATTGTTTAGAGTGCTACTACAATTTGTGAAGATCATTGTATCCTGGGAGATAGACGCCGCTCAACCGTAAGCACCGTAGCGGGGCGAATCTGTCTTAAAGACAGAGTGTCACACACTCGACTTGGTCTTAATTTTAATTCGGTTCGATAAATAAATTTGGTATGTTATTTATTTATTTTGTTTAAATTTATTTCGAGTTATTTTATATACACAGAAGATTGTTCCAACACATACAACTATACAAATCACTGCTATTAACCAAACCCAAATTGAAAAAGACCCACTTGGTCCCGCAATGTGCATCGTCTTGTTATGCCAACCATCTTAATCAATCTATCTGGAGCTTTCTTTGTGAACATCTAGCAATCGTTGTTATCGCTTCTGGCCAAAATCTTGCACACTAGTCACTTGCACACCTATTATCATGACCCCATTCTGCCCTCAATAGAATGATGCTATGATGGTCAGTAATATTAGATTACCGAAGGTCGACTTACAAAGATTCACACATATAGAGTATAAATATGGAGCATACATGTGCAGAAGTAATAAATTTAAATCTAGTTAGTCTATAAGAACTGTGCATAGATCAAATGAAACGATATACATTGGAATACATAAATATTAACATGGTTTTACAAGTTGGATACAAAAGATAGTAGGCTTGTACATAAACATCCTTATATTACATCTTGATCAAAAAGCTTCTCAAGCCCAAACATACAAAAGAAAGGATCTACAAAGCTAAAAAACATGGCTCTGTTTGGTAGAGTTTTGGAATGTTAGTTCTAGGCTTTGATTTGCACATGGTGTTTGTTTTCAGTTTTCAAAAATTAATTTCACACTCATTTTTGAAAACTCTGTCCAAGGCAAAAAAATTTGGACTAACCGGTCGTCCGGCCGGTTGACCGGAACATTGCATTTTTTTTTTTTGCAATTGACACATGTTAATTTTTATATATTCAATAAAAAATATTTTCTGAATTTTTTTAAAAAAAATTATGAGGTTTGAATAGAATTTTGAGTTGTATGTTTGGTTATGAGTTGTAAGTTTTTGTATCAAATATCATATGCCACATCAAAAATTCCCCACTCAATTCAAAACTCTTTTCAAAACTCATTCACCAAACAAATTTTCCACACTCAAATCATAATTTCAAAACTTACAAACTCAAAATACAACTCTATTCTCAAATCATATTTAGAAAATTCTACCAAACGCAACCATAATCTTCAAGATGAAATCAAAACATGAACTCAAAACATCTTCCAAATAAAGCTTAGGCGACATCGCCTTCTTGTTCATCACCTACATATATATATATATAAGGGAGAGGGGTGAGTTGAAAACTCAGTCAATAATATAAGTAATAAATATTTGAATAAATGATAACCGAGATTTTATTAAAACAATACATATCATAGTTTGTAACGAAACCAACGGATAAACTGAGTTCGTCAATCAAAGGCTTTCAAAGCTTCAAGGAATATTTACTAACATCTACATAATACAAAGGATGAACATTCATTAACAAACCAAAAGAATAACCGACTCGGAATCGATTAGACAAGTCCACCCATCGGTGGCAAAGGAGATATCTCAAACAAAGATACTAGTTGTATTAAAGTCCCCTAGAACATAAGGACCTTTCAAGAATGTCATCCAAACAAAGCATAATACTTGGTACAAAACTAAGGGACAATCATTCATGCTTTATCAAATACTTTCCAAAACAAAGCAAAACTTTTATCAAAACATTATAACATAACTTTATTAAAAATACCACTCACAATAGCTCTTCGGTCGTGGGGATTAAGGCAATGATCCAAGACCTACAAATACATGGTAAATCCCATTGAATGCACTTCAAAAAGGCAATAAGAGATGATCAAAGATGGTTATGCGATGTACTCTCAAAACAAGCTTCAAATGAGTAAAATAGATCTCGGCATTTTTTTTTAGAACAAAGTCAAAACAGAGCAAAACATGTGCTGAAGTTAAATCAATGTTTTTCTTCTTGGAAAGGCATGTCGGGTACAAACCAGGTCTTGGGATAAATGTGCAGAGATGAGTTGGGTTGAAATGGCTTAGCTAGGTGAACTCAGGAGGTCTTGGCCGAGGTGTGGTCTCCTTGGCTGAGATGTAGACTGCCCGCCCGTGATACTACAAGGTGTCGTCAAAGGTGTGCTGTGGTCGGCCTAGGTGTACATGCAAGGTAGACCAAGGTGCAAGTGATCATGGAAGGTAGGCCAAGGTGAGATGCAAAGCTTGGCCTAGGTGTGGAAGCTGGACAAGAGTGGGTCTTGATGACCACACTTAGGGAATAATGAAATCTGAAAATCTGGGTTTCCTTTTGAAGAACATGAACATGAAGAACATGAATGTTAAAATCATAACTTCTTATTTAAAAGTTGGAATTTCATGATATGAGCTCAAAACATGGACCTAGGTACCCATCCTTGAAGATTTCATGAAAACAAATACAAAAACATAGAACTTGATACAAACTTTTGGATAAAAACAAAGTTTTTCTTCAAGAAAACAAGAACATCACTTTCTCTCTCTAAAACAAATCTTTAAATCAATGCATGGCTCATGAATCATGCTAGATCATGCAATGTAATCAGATTAACATACAGAACAATAAAAGTAGATCAAGAATCTAACCTCAAAACACAAATCAAATGGTTCAAACTCTAGTAATCAAGCTTAAAAGATCTACAAATCAAATGGTTCAAACTCTAATAATCAAGCTTAAAAGATCTAGTTTCCTCAAAACATCTTCTTCCTCTTTCTAGAGCTTCTCTCTCTTCAAGACAAAGATATAGCAAATGATATGGGTTCTCAACTACTAACTGACTAATACTCACTACTGGGACACGTGGCATCATCTGGTCAAATCTACTAAAAAAGGTGCTAGAATAAAAGGACAAGAGTAGGTCAAAGTGTATATAACAAGTAAGGTGGCATGGGTACTCTAACAAGGCAAGGATGTTTGATCAAAACATAGGCTTCGGACAAGTGAAGGATAAGTAAGGTCTTCCTGATCTCAGCTAGAAGGGGTAACACTTAGCCTAGGTGTGACGCACCTCGACCTAGGTGGTACTAGTCATGGAACAAAGGATGCTAAGTGCTGGCTAACGTGTACAACTCGGCAAAAAGGTGCCCAACATGGATGCAAGGTCCAAGGATCAAAGATCTCGAATGCCTAGGTGATGCACACCTCGGCCTAGGTGACGCACACCGTAGCCTAGATGATACACATCTCGGCCTAGGTGATGTACACCTCGGCCTAGATGATGCACACCTTGGCCAACGTGCAAGGATAGAGGTGGAGGTCAACCAAGATGGCTCCAAGATGATCCTAGGTGTTGATGCTCAACGGCCTAGATGTAAGAGGTTCAAAGGTGTGACCTAGGTGTGAGGTAGTAAAGATAGATAACCTAGGTTCAATACACAAAATAAGGAACAAAGCATGGATCTTATACTTAAACAAAAACACAGCAGCACAAAGCAAGACATGATCCCATACTAAATTTTCAAAGTTCACAAAATGCAAGCTTACAGCATCTCCACTTGCAAGCCTACATCTAGAGTTGTTAGGAGCTAACAATCCAAAAACCATGCAATTTCTCATAAATATGACTAAGGCAAAATGAGGCTCGTTATACTTATAGGCCATGTTATGTCTACATACCTCTGCGCCTATATGTGCATCTATAACTATTTCACCTATACATTTTGTCTGTGTACGTTGTCCATCCATATTACTTACATGATGTTTGACAACTTCACCTGTCACAATACTTCCCACAAGCCTATATAGGTTTCCAATCATCTTTCAACGCGTTCGTCTTGAATTTTTTTGTTACACATAAGGTACTCGGTCCATAAATCCAAAATATAATTTTGTTTGATCAGAAGTCCACGCTCTAAAACATTTTGTCCATATGGATAGGCGTAAGTAAGAAGACCAAGAAATCCATACATACATTATATGCTAAACAAACTAGAAGACACATTGCCCATCTTTCTCTTCTCTCTCATCTCTCTCTTGTCTCTAATCTGCAGCTCTATTATCGTCATCGTCATCTTGCCGTCGCAACGACTGCCTCACCCTCGCCCTCGCATTATATCCCCATCTCTCTTTTCTCTCTTATCTCTCTCTTGTCTCTAATCTGCAGCTTGTGACTCTTATTTTTCACGCTCCCTTTCGGGAGTCGAATAAGCCCTATAGTATCGGACTCCCAC
The DNA here is from genome assembly GCA_036172215.1 of Camellia granthamiana. NCBI lineage: Eukaryota > Viridiplantae > Streptophyta > Magnoliopsida > Ericales > Theaceae > Camellia > Camellia granthamiana. Next base: position 60,098,151 of record CM069916.1, on the reverse strand, counting down.
GATTTTGAATCTGATTCCACAAGTGCAATGTGAAATAGATAATCACCAAAGAGTCCCAATCCGGTAAATTTTTTGGAAAATCAATTTTGAATCAAAAATGCCAAAAAAGGATTGCTTTGCCAGATACAAAGTCCCCACTTAAATATTTTTGAAAAAATTTAGGAAACCCATGACTCGTGCCAAAGGCCACGTGTCCGTCATCACCAAGATTGTCTCGGCTCGGAAACTTAGGTATGAGAGGGGAAGGTCATGAATTGAGCACCCCCACTCGCCCTATCAAAGATCGGCTTTTACTAATCATGATGTGAATCTTATGTACATTATATGCTCTTGTTCCGATTTATTAGGCTAGCATGACTACGTGATGCGTACACACAAGTATAGACTAAATCGTAAGAATTGGAACATCTTGATTCGTGTTTTGTTTGCAAAATTGCTTCAAAACATGTACCCCTTGAAAAAAGTGATCACATATAAACATTACTCAAATTATTCCAATTCAAGCAATTAGCCTTCATCCACAGGCATTCAAGCAATTATCAATTAAGCATTTGGCCTCATGGCAAGTATGCTAAATATGGCAACAATCACACACATGTTATATGCTAAAGCGAGTAAGGGCTCACCCAATACTCCAAGCGAAGAAGATAATAAAATTAGAAAGATGCATGATCTTAACTTATGCAATATGACTAATGCAACACATGCGATATGCAATCTAAATAGGCTCGGCTACTTAACATGGCACGTGCATCAATTAAATAGCATGCGATCTAAACACGTATTTAAAGAAGTATTAAACTAACAATGCAGTTAGAATGATGAATTGAGCCTCAGTGCATGCGATACAAATGGATCCAAACATGAAGTATGCTAAACAAAACGTGATATCCCTAAACTAACCATCATAAGCTAGTAAATAAAAGAAAGAAAGACGTGGGGTTGGAAGACATACACATTATTACATTGTGCTCTCACAAGGAGAGTCCAAATGAATAAACTAGCTAATTAGCTAACTAATTAAAGCTAAACTAAGCTAAGCTAATTATTACAAAACGGAATGAATAAATAGTTAAACTACTTAATTAATTATTACAAACCGAATGAACTAATTAATTAACTAATCTAGCTAATTAAAATAATTACATCACTTTACAAAATTAACTAGCTATAACTAATTAATTATGACAAATAGTTAAGCTAAGTATTTAAACTAAACGGCTCGATACGCGAGGAATACTCATGCACGTGCTCGGTTTCCACCCGAAAAAGCCATTGTTTTGCTTCCAAAAGGTTTCTGTTGCACAGTAGAACACTTACACTTTTGTTCACCTCTAGAATAGCTCTGCTCTGCTCAAGAAACACACTGTTGGATTTTGCATTAGTGGCTGGCCGACCAGGAGTGAGGGCCTGCCGGCCAGGAGTGAGGGCCTGCCGGCCACTAGTGGTGGCCTGCCGGCTACTGATGGTGGCCTGTCTGCCATGGAAAGTGGCCTGCTGGCCACTGCTACATGGTTTATCTTGCTGCAACAGAGAACAAACAGAGCATGCACAGGGTATTCTCAAGGGTTTGTTTGCACAATTCACCTCTCCTTATCATGAACAAATCAAAGGAGTAGTAAACTTGTTCCACAAACCATCAACTCAAGCAATTTCATTGCATGATGGCTCATGAATCAAAGTGTGCAATTTCAATAAATGCAATGAAACAAGACACAGTCCTCCTCCCTTTCATAAATTGATCAAGGGAAGTGGTGACCTTAGAAACTTAAACCATTTCATCACTAATGAGTATGAAATGCCTCAAGTTTCCATGTGTTCAATTAACGTCCGATTGAACACAAAAATAAATTCTTATCTTACACCATTTTAGTCCCATTTTAATTACTTCGTTTTAGTTTACCAACCATCCTTTAATTCATTGAGTCCAAAGGATGAATTTAAGTCCTCTAATGGAAAGAGGGCTCAAACCAAGAGTTTCTTTGGGCATGAAAGAGACATCATACCGTTGGTAATGAACCCCTAAAGGGATTAAACCATTAAGCATGACATCTCAATCTCATGCTTAAACAAACAACTAATTTGAAACCATTTTCAAAGCAAAACAAAAGCCAAGAAAGGAGGGAGGTTGCAAAGATGATTAAGAGTGATCACAAGTATGGAAAGACATAAATAAATGCAATCAACTTAAATAGGATGGTATCTAAGGCCTAAAACACCAAATTCATGAGGACAATTACACTATAAGCATGCAAAATAAAGCTCAAATGCAACTAACACTTAGAAACAGTGCTAAAACAGTCTAAAAATAGTCCTAAAACATGTTGGAATTGAGCTAAAATATAGCACAAGCTAGGCTAGTAAGTAAAACATAAGGAGGGGAGGCTAACCTCTCCAATTTTGGACTTCAAAACATGATTTTAACCACTGAAATAACTCTAAAAAATAGTGTTTAAAAGCTCAAAAATAGATAGTATAAGGATGGGAAACACAAGGGAAAAGACCTTCAAAACAAGGTGCAAAGAAGGGTGAACCATCCATCAACCTTTAATGGCCTTAAAATCCAAGTTTCAACCAAAAAATACAGAGTTTTTATAGCCCAAAAATAGTTGGAAAATAGCAAGAAAAAGAGTAGTTAAAGCATGTAAAGAGGCAAAGCCATATACCGCTTGAAGAGAAAACCAATTCTAAGCAATAAAACCAAGCAAACACACCTTCAAGAGCTCCAACTAAGCTCAAAGACACCTCATCTCAAAGATGAGAAGGTTTTGTTAAGAGTGTATAGGCAAATGTTAAGGATATGTAGGCAAAAGTGTAGAAATTTGCAAGAGAGAGAGAGAGAGAGGAAAAATTTTGCTCCAAAATTTTTCTAACCTTAAAACATAAGAGGGAGGCCTCCTATATATAGAAAACATGAATTTTTCTCAAGAACATCCAGCCATAAAACAGCTAGCACAACTGTCACAAAATATCTACAAAAGACACTGTTGGCTAGCAGGCCACATCAGTGGCTGGCAAGCTACATCAGTGGCCAGCAACTAAGAGTGATGGCAGGCAGCCCAAAAAGGTGGCCGGCAGGCCACCAAAGGTTACAGGCTTGAAAAGTCTTAGGGTTTGGTCCAAAAACAAAGGCAACAAGGGTGTAGGGTTTGAAAGACTCAAAGTTGTGGCATTCCGCTAAGGACTTCGAGCACTTGACAAGCATATAGGCTCATCATCAGGTGTGCAAGCGATGACGTCCAAGTCGTAAGGGCCGTCAAAAATGGGGTGTCTACAGTTGCCCCTCTTTGACAGAACTCGGAGCCATGAAATGACATGAGTGAATGTCAAAGACTGGAGACGACCTATTTTGACAAGGCTATAAGACTTGGACAAACAATCAAGACAGAAACAAATGGTTGTGTTCACAGGCTGCCTACGTTTCCCTTTGCAAGGAATCAAACCAGTGTAGTTTTGGAACAAGATGCAAATGAAATGCACAAAAACTTTGACAACTGGACTCACACGTTTCGCGAAGCAGGCTATTTTGAAAACTCATGATTATGCGAGATGATGCAATAGACAATAACAGATGCAACAAGCAACAACAAGATAATAACATATGAATGAGCAGCTTCAAGCTTAAAACCAACACAAGTCTAAAACAAACTCTAACCACGCCAAAACAAGAGACGAGGAAAGAAAATACCGTCCAGGGTTGCGTTTCATGCATCCTAAGAAACTGGGAAACAAAAATCGCTCGGGGTCGCATTTCACGCGTCCCGAGAAACTAGAGGAATAAAAATTGCTCGGGGTCGTGTTTCACATATCTCGAGAAACAAGAAAAACCACTCGGGCTCGTGCTTCATGCGTCCTGAGAAAAAAAAAATCGGCTCAGGCTCGCGCTTCACGCATCCTGAGATACAAGAAAATCTCTCGAGTTCGTGTTTCATGCGTCCTGAGATGAAACACGCCTAGGGCTGCGCATCACGCATCCTGAGATACAAGAAAATCACTCGAGCTCATGCTTCACGTGTCCTGAGATGAAACACGCCTAGGGCCGCATGTCATGCGTCTTGAGATACAAGAAAATTATTCGGGCTCTCGCTTCACGTATCCCGAGATGAAACAGAGAGGTGTGCGATAGATGCACAAAGCGAACAAGTACGATAGATGCACAAAATGAACTAGTGCGATAGATGCGCAAAATGATCATGTGCGATAGATGCACAAAGTGAATGTATGCGATAGATGCACAAAGCATTTCCATGTGAGATAGACAACTGACGTATGATGTTGCTTGAAATCATGTTCTATGCAAGAAACAAAAGCATATTCTATGCAAGAAATGAGAGCATATTCTATGCAAAATTGAGAGCAAGAGCATATTCTATGCAATAAACAAACACATATTCTACGCATGAAATAAGAGCAAGAGCATATTCTATGCAATAAACATATGCATATAAATGATACAAGACAAGCATGCAATGACACGCATGCAACATGCATATGTGTGATGCACATTCTATGCAACATGAAAAAACAAAAGTGTAAATCGAATAAAACAATACTCGATGGCACCTCCGATTTACCTCTTGGAGGAATTACAACACGTTCAAAAGGATACACCTTGTTCAGAGTAGCAAGTAGGACACGTTCACTCACTGGAATGCAGCTGCAAGCTTCCAAAATAGAACCTTCCACACACCACTCATGAAAAAGAAGCTCTGAATAGCACCAGAACCTACCTGAGAACCAACGGCCACCTGCCGGCCACCAGGAGATGTTGCCGGCCACCTGCCTGCCATCAAAACAGCTTGCCGGCCAGCAATGTGGCCTGACGGCCACTGATGATAGATTAGGGCTTTTTGGTCTTTTCGCGTACGAGTTTTTAAATATAAGCCTCAAGGCTTCATTTTCACACAACCCTAGGTCCGAAAATCTTCTCTCTCTCTAGAAACTTTCGCTCTCTAGATCCGAGCTTTATATGCATTTTTCAATGCCCCACGTACAATTTATTCATTAAACCCTCTTGATTCTCTTCCTTTTGAACCGATCAAAATTTGTTTTCAATGCTTTTTCTTGGATTTCCACCACTCTAGTCTTGTTCTCCTCGAGTTTCTCTTGGGTTTCATGAACTTTTTCTGGCCTTGACTTTTTCTCCCATTTTCTCTCTCCTAGGGTTGACTTTTTCCAAGTTTACCCTCTTTTCTCCATTTTTCTTCACTGTTCACCCATTTCTCAGATGGCAGATGATATACCACACGACATATCCTTTCCAGAGGTTCCACCTGCATTCCCACCCGTTCCCGAGGTAGAGGGGCCGGTAGTTGCCAAGGCTGATGAGGGGGCTCAGGACATTGAGGCAAACCTCGAGGCGGAGTTTGAGCCTGAGTATGAGCCATTGTCGTTACCATTGAGAGTACAGCCTTTTGATCCAACGAAGTATCATCCCTGCACACACATATTGCCACCCGGAAGCATTAGGCGGTTTAGCGACTTTGCTCGCTGTGTATCGAAGGATCTCCTATTGAGAGAGTCAGCCTCCTACCTTTCTGCCAGCGCCACTGAGGTATGTACTCTGTTTTCATGCATTCCTACTTGTCTTTTCACTGCATTTGTTGCATTGCCTTTCATCTAACTGTACTGCCTGATCTGATTGCACTGTCTTTCATCTGATTGTACTTTCATCACTGCCTGATCTGATTGTACTGTTATCTGCCACATGGTGAGTCTTGTGCCTACAGAGGGTTAGGAGCCACGACAGTGAGAGATTGGTATGAAGAGCTCCCTGCGGGAGTTCGTGACTTTATTGATGAGACCAGCTTCGACCTTTTCTGCTCTGGCCTGACACGGGTCATTGCGAGCCTTCCTCTTCTAGGAACACTTGTGGAGAGGCAGTGGGACATTGTAGCTCAGCTTTTTTGCGCCCCCTTTTGGAAGTTCGAATATAAGCCCTACAGTTCGAACTCCTGCGGTTCTGAATCCAATCTCACAAGTGCAATGTGAAATTGATAAACACCAAAGAGCCCAAATCCAAAAAATCTTTTGGAAAAATAGATTTTGAATCAAATTGCCAAAATTGGACTGCTTTTCTAGATACAGAGTCGCCACCTAAATATTTTTAGGAAATTTAGGAAACCCATGACTCGTGCTAAATGCCACGTGTCCGTGATCACTAAGATTGTCTCGGCTCGAGAACTTAGGTACGAGAGGGGAAGGTCATGAATGCATTTGAGCACCCTCGTTCCCCTGATCAAAGATCGGCCTCTACTAATCATGATATGATTTTTATCAACATTATATGCTCTTTAGTCCGGTTATTAGGCTAGCATTACTATGTGGTGCGCACACACACAAGTATAGACTACCTTTGCAAGAATTTGAATATTTGTTTCATGTTTATTTGGAAAATTGTTTCGAAATATGTACCACTTGAAAAAGTGATCGTATATGAACATTTACTCAAATTATTCCAATTCAAGCAATAAGCCTTCATCCACAGGCATACAAGCATTTAGCCTCATGGCAAGCATGTTGGACATGGAAAAAATGGCAATCACACTCATGCAATTATGCTAAAGTGAGTAAAGGCTCACCTAGTACTCCAAGCCAAAACAAAAGAGTTGGAAAAAATGCATGATTCCTAACTATGCAATATGACTAATGCAACACATGCGATATGCAACTAAATAGGCTCGGCTACTCAACATGCCATTTGAAACAATTTGACAGTATGCGGTCTAAGCACGTATTCAAAAAAGTATTGAGCTAACAATGTAGTGAGAATGATGAACCGAGCCACGGTGCATGCAATACAAATGGATGCAAACATGGAGAATGCTAATTGAAATGTGATGTCCCTATACTAACCATCATAAGCTAGTAAATAAAAGGGAGAAAGACGTGGGGTTGGAAGATATACACATTATTACAAGTTTGCGCTCTCATGAAGGAGCGTCCGAATGAATAAACTAAACTAATTAACTATCTAATTAGAGCTAAGCTAATTAAGCTAATTATTACAAAATGGAAATGAATAAACTAGCTAAGCTACTTAACTAATTATTACAACACTTGAATTAACTAACTATTCTAGTTAACTAATTAATTACAAAACAAAATTGAGTAACTAATTAACTAACTAATTAATTACAACAATTGACAAAATTAACTAGCTACAACTAATTAAGTACAACAATATGTAAGCTAAATATTTAAGTTAAACATGCTAAATATGCGAAGAATGCTCATGCTCATGCTCAGTTTCCACTCGAAAAGCCACTGTTTTGCTTCTGAATGCCTCTGTTTGCACAGTTGAACACCAACACTATTGCCCACTACTAGAACAACTCTACTCCACCTCAGAAACACACTGCTCAATTTTTCATCAGTGGCCGGCCGACTAGTGATGAAGGTTGCCGGCCACCAGTGATGGCCGGCCACCTGCCGGCCATGAAAGTGGCCTGCCGGTCACTGATGCACAGGTTCATCTGGCTACAATAGAGGACAAACAGAGTATATAAAAGGTATTTTCAAGGGTTGTCTACGCAACTCACCCCTCCTTTTCATGAGCAAATCCAAGGAGTGGCAAGTTTGGTTCACAAACCATCAATAGATGCAATTTCATTGCATGATGGCTTGTGAAACCAAGTATGCAAGTTTAATAAATGCAAAACAAGACACAAAACTCCTCCCTTTCACGAATGATTAAGGGAAGTGGTGACCTTGGAACCTTGAATCATTTCATCACTAATGAGTATGAAATGGTTCAAGTTTGCATATGTTCAATTAACGTTCGATTGAACACAACCAAATTATTATCTTGCTCACTTTTAATTCCAAGTTTTAGTTACTCCATTTTAGTTACCTTTAATTCAATTAAGTTCAAGGGTGTGTTTAAGTCCTCTAATGGAAAGAAGACTCAAACCAAAAGTTGTTGTAGGCATGAAAGAGACATCATACCGTTGATAATGAACCCCTTAAGGGATTAAACCATTAAGCAAGACATCTCAATCTCGTGTTTTAAACAAACAAATAGTTTGAACCACTTTCAAAGAAAAATAAAAAGCCAAGAAAGGATGGAGGTTGCACAGATGATTAAGTGCTGAAAATAAGTGAGAAAACCATAAATAAATGCTATCAACTCAAACAAGATGGTGTCTAAGGCCTAGAACACCAAACTCATGAGGACTATTACACTATAAGCATGAAAAACAAAGCTCAAATACAACTAACTGCCCAAAATAGTGCTAAAACAGTCTAAAATAAGTCCTAAAACATGTTGGAATTAAGCAAAAAATAGTTAGATTAAAATGCTAAAACATGGCACCAACTAGGCTAGTAAGCAAGACACAAGGAGGGGAGACTAACCCCTCTAAATTTGGACTTTAAAACATGATTTTGGCCACTGAAAAAGCTCTAAAAATCAGTGTTTAAAAGATTGGAAGAAGATAGTAAAAGGGTGAGAAACACAAGGGCAAAGGCCTCCAAAACAAGGTATAAAGAAGGGCTATCAACCCCCTAACCTTTAATGGCCTTAAACCCAAGCTTCAGCCTAAAAAACACAGAGTTTTGGCAGCCCAAAACAATGGAAAAACAGTAGGAAAAATAGTAGAGAAAGTAAGAAAAGAGGCAAAGCCTTATACCTCTTGAAAAGAAGAAGTAATTCAAGCAACAAAACCAAGCAAATAACGCCCTCAAGAGCTCAAACCAAGCTCAAGAATACCTTAGCTCAAAGATGAGAAGATTTGGTTAAGGATGTATAGACAAAGGTTAAAGAATTATAGACAAAAGTGTAGAGATTTGGTAGAGAGAGAGAGAGAGAGAATTGTAGAGAAAGAGGAAAATTTTTTATCTCAAAATTTTCTAACCTTAAAACATGAGAGAGGGGGCTTCTATATATAGAAAACATGAAATTCCCTCAAAGAGATCCAACCCTACACGTGGAGATAGATGCATGCATTTGTGCAAACAGCTGGCACAGCTGGCATAAAATATCTGCAAAATACATTAGTGGTCGGCCGACCATCATTGGTGGCCGGCAGCCCAAAAGTGATGGCCGGCAGCCCAATAGGGGTGGCCGACACGCCACCAGAGGATGCAGGCTGGAAAAGCTAGGCTTGGTCCAAAACTGAGGCAACAAAGGTACAAGGTTTGAAAGGCTCAAAGTTGTGGCATTTCGCTGAGGACTTCGAGCACTTGGTGAGCATATAAACTCATCATCGGGTGTGCATGCAATGGTGTCCAAGTCGTAAGGGCCGTCAAAAATGCGGTGTCTACAGTTGCCCCTCTTTGACAGAACTCAGGAGTCATGAAATGATGTGAGTGAATGTCAAAGCCTGAAGATGACCCATTTTGACAAGGCCGTAAGACTTGGACAGACAATCAAGACAGAAATAAATGGTTGCGCCCGCAAGCTGCCTATGTATCCCTTTACAATGAATCAAACTAGCGTAGTTCTAGGGCAAAAATGCAAATGATATGTGCAAAAACTTTGAAAGCCGAACTCATGCGCTTCGTGAAGCCGACTATTTTGAAAATTCATGATCATGCAAGATGACGCAATAAGCAATAACAAGAAAATAACATATGAATGTATAAATGAATAGCTTCAACCTTAAAACCAACATAGGTTCCATGCAAAAAAGGAATAAAAAGCACACTCTGACCACGCCAAAACACGAGACGAGGAAAGAAAACATTGTTCAGAGTTGCATTTCATGCATCCTGATAAACTGAGAATAAAAAAACTGCTCGGGGTCGTGTTTCACACGTCCCGAGAAACTGAAGAACGAAAACCGCTTGGGGTCGTCTTTGATACGTCTCGAGAAACAACCCAACCAGGGCCGCACTTCGCGCCTCCTGAGATACGAGAAAAACCTCTTGGGCTCACGTTTCATACGTCCCAAGATGAAACCCGCCTAGAGCCGCCCTTCGTGCATCCTGAGATAAAAGAAAGCCATTTAGGCTTGTGTTTCACGCGTCCCGAGATGAAACCCGCCCAGAGCCGCGCTTCGCGCGTCCTGAGATAAAAGAAAGCCGCTCGGGCTCGCATTTTACGCGTCCTGAGATAAAACCTGCCAAGAGTTGCGCTTCACGCGTCCTGAGATAAAAGAAAGCCGCTCGGGCTCACGTTTCACACATCCCAAGATGAAACCCACCCAAAGCCGCGCTTCACATGTCTTGAGATAAAAGAAAGTCGCTCGAGCTCACGTTTCACGCGTCCCGAGATGAAACCCGCCGAAAGCTGTGCTTTGCGCGTCCTGAAATAAAACAGCTCGGGCTCGTGCTTCGCACATCTTGAAATGAAACCCGCCCAAAGCCGCGCTTCGCGCGTCCTGAGATAACAACAGAGGGGTGTGCAATAGATGCACAAAGTGAACAAGTGCGATAGATGCACAAAGTGAACAAGTGCGATAGATACACAAAGGACTTATCTGCAACTCCTCCGAATGAACCGTACATACAATATCGTTTGTCTATGTTGACAAATGAAGAAAGAAAAGAACTTTCCTATTTGCAAAGCATAGCTAACATGAACAATGTGTGATACAGTGACAATGCATATTCTATGCAAGATAAACAATCGAGATATGAAGTTAAGTATGGGCATGTTCTATGCAAGATACAAAAGCATATTCTATGCATGATAAACAACATGTTCTACGCGTGAAGCTTGAATAATGTAAAATACGCATGCAACGTATGTAATGCATATGCTATGCAACAAAAGAAAGCGAAAAGAGATGGGACTTTCTGATTTACCTCTCGGAGGGATTAAAATATGTTTAAAAAGGGTACACCTCATTCATGTTGACAAGTGATGAACATCGTGCACCAAAACACAATTTTGAGCTACCGTAGAGACAATCTGGACCCAACTGTAAACCTCCCTTGTACTTCTTGGGAACCAAGGACACAAAACAGCATCAAAACACAAAAGAAGGCCACCGGCCATTGGCCGGCCACAGGTTGAGGTTGCCAGCGATTGGCCGGCCACCAATGAGCCTTGCCGGCTCCCTACCGGCCACTAATAGCAGCGCGTGGGTTTTTCGGTCTTTTTGGCTTGGGTCTTTAAGTATAGACCAAAGCCCTTCATTTCCTCACTACCACACATCCGAAATTTCTCTCTCTCTCTCTCTCTCTCTAGGTGCTTTCCCTCTCTAGATCCGAGCTTGTTATGCATTTTCCAACGCCCCACGCAAACTTTATTCGCTAAACCCTCTTAGTTCTCTTAACTTTGAACCGATTAGAATTTGATTTCAACACTTCTTTCCTCATTTTCACCCTTCTAGGCTTGTTCCCCTCGAGTTTCTCTCGAGTTTCGTGCATTTTTCCCGACTTTGACTTTTTCTTCCATTTTCTCTCTCCTAAGGTTGACTTTTTCTAAGTTTACCCTCTTCTCTTCATATTTCTTCATTTTTCACCTACTTTTCACCTATTTTCCAGATGGCGGATGGTTCACCACACGACGGGGCCCCTCCAGAGGTTTCCCCTGTATTTCCATCTGTTCCCAAGGCGGATGAGCCGGTCGTTGCTGAGGCGGCTGGAGGTATTGAGGCTGACCTTGAGGCAGAGTTCGAGCCTGAGCTTGAGCCTGAGCCAGAGCCTGAGCTAGTGAGGGTACAGCCATTCGATCTAGAGAGGTACCATCCTCGGACACATCTCTTACCAGCCGAAGGCATCAGGTGCTTGAGCGACTTTATTTACAGTGTACCAAAGGACCTCCTACTAAGGGAGCCAACTTCTTATCTTTCATTCATCACTGTTAATGTACGAACTCTGTTTTCTTGCATTCCTGCCTGCATTTAAACTACATTTCTTGCACTGTTTTTCATCTGACTGTACTTTCACCAATGCCTTGTCTGATTATACTTGTTCTTTGCCATAGGGCAAGTCTTGTGCCTTCAGGGGGTACGGAGCCACTGCTGCGCGAGACTGGTACAACGAGCTCCCCGCAGGAGTCCGTGACATTATAGACGATACCAGCTTCGGCCTATTTTTCTCTGACTTGACACGAGTTATCGCAAGCCGTCCTTTTCTAGGCACACTTGTGGAGAGGTTATAGACGAGACCGGCTTCGGCCTATTTTTCTCTGACTTGACACGAGTTATCGCAAGCCGTCCTTTTCTGGGCACACTTGTGGAGAGATGGTGGCACACCACCAACTCCTTCTACTTCTCCACTATCGGGGAGATGACGATGACTCCCTACGACTTTGCCATGATCACTGGCTTAGGATTAGGGGGTGATCCGATCCCCTTCGATACGAATATGAGGGAGTGGGAGGCGGCTTGGGTTGAGCTACTGGGAGTAGGTCCACCCTTGTACCAGGCAAGCATGGTCAGATATACCTGGTTCGTAGAGCAGTTCAGAGGAGTGAGCCCGAGACAATAGATGAGATGGAGCAGTATGCCAGAGGCTTTTTGATGTTTGTCTTCAGTACCACCATGTTTTCGAACAGGTGGAACACCGTGGGCTTATATCTACTCAGCGCTCTGGTGACCCTTCCTCGGGTGCGCTTCTATGACTGGGGCAAAGCTGGCCTCGCCACCCTGTATGGCTACATGAGTTCTACCTCCCGCCTGAGATAAGACTGGATCGGAGGCTACTGGTGAGCCTGGGAGGTATGCATCTCAGTTCCCTCTTTGCATTTTACATTTTCTGCTTTACATTTTTTGCTTTACATCTGTTCAACACATGTGCTTTCTGCTTTGTACTTTCTGCATCTGTTCATACATTGTGTTTTCCACTTTGCACTTTCTATATCTGTCTATACATTGTGCTTTCTGCTTTGCACTTTCTGTATCTGTCCATACATTGTGCTCACATATCACTGCATTTTCTCCATAGTTGTGGGTGTATGCTTATTTTCTGACTTTTCTCCGCAGTTGTGGGTGTATACTTATTTTTCAACTCTTGCTTAAGAGCCTATGGAAGAGCTCCCACTAGAAGTCCCTTACTGTCACGACCCAAACCCGGCCCTATGGGTTTAGCACCGTAACTGGCCAGTAATCCGAGATTACCGAAGGCCTGCTGAACAGTTATACAGTAAAACAGAGTACAGGGCCTGGCGGAAGCCAATACAGTAAATAACTAGTGTCTATTGAGCTGTGACAATCTATATGCCAAAAACATTTTTCATGCATTCAAACGGTTCAAAACAGTACAGTCTATACAATCATTACAACATTCAGTGCGGGGACTTAATCCCTTGCTAACAGTACGGTCAAACAGTAAACAGTTTCTACAATAATACAGTACAGTCAAGAGACAGGTGGGGAACACAAAACACCCCAAGCCATAGCATGGCGTCTCGGAACCTCGCAGTGAGGCACATAGGCTGGCTTGACAAAACTGGGGACTAACCCACGCTCCTAGCTCCGGTCTGGCTGCTGAGAACCTACATATATATATAAACAGTGAGCTAAAGCCCAGTGAATAACATAATGCGTAAAGAGGTTATGAATGAATGTCCTTACAGTAATGAAAACAGTTCATTAAACAGCATTTCAGCCTTTCAGTATGTCAGTCAATCAATCATATGTGGTACATCCATTAGCCTATAAACAGTAGGTCCAAAAGGACCGGGCCTCAACAGACCCAACAGTAGTGATGGCCATCAATCAATAAACAGTATGGTTCCACAAGGAAACCGACAGAGCTCTGTAACAATAACAGTAAGCAATAAGTGCTAAGGATGCCACAGTACAGTTCACAATACAGGACATACATTCATTCAATAAACAATATCAGTTCAGTAAACAGTTCTGTTCAGTATTCAAAAGATAACCATTTTGAACATATCTTTACACAATCTGTTACTCACAGAGATTGGGCTAATAGCAGCTAGAGCGCGTCCCTGAAGCCAACCCTAAACAGTTAACAAATAGAGAACACACACTAAGTTCACAATTGGGAAGGATGATAATTAAATCCCTAAATTTCCTCGGTGTGGTTCTATGTCTAAATCCTCATTAAGATGCCTTAAACTAGCCCTAAGAATGCCTAGGATGGGATGAGGATGCAAAAATACACTTGGAAGGCATTTTTCAAAAGTTGCTGAAAATAGGAGCCTCGCTCGAGCGAGCTTCCAAAATCAAAGGCTTCGCTCGAGCGAGAAATCCTTCGCTCGAGCGGTCTGCAGAAACAGTAAAAGTACTGGATGCTCATTTTTTACGCTCGAGCCACCAATCCTTCGCTCGAGCGTGGCTCAGAGGAAACCTTGGTCGCTCGAGCGAGGAATCCTTCGCTCGAGCGAAGAAGCCAAATCTGGAATTTCCAGATTTGCCTTCCAAGCTCAAACCAAGCATTCCCAACTCAATACTCGACCTCTTGGGCCCAAATTCTGGAAAATACATCCTAAAACAATGTATAACAAGTTTCAAAAGCCAATTTATGAATTCAAGCCCAAAGGTGAGTCAATTAAATACAAATTCAAACCCATTTTCAAGAACAATATGTAAACATGCAATGCATGAGTTTTAAACCAAATTCAAGCTTCAATCCTTGCTCTAAAGAGCTCAATAGTTGGAAAACATTTTGAAAACATGGGCTATAATATAAACATGGACATGCATGTACAATCTACCATGAATTCAACTTCAAAATACATCAATTCAAGCATGCATGCAACAATGGAGTTCCAATTCAACATATATGAGCAAATTCATGACTTAACTCCTCTATAACCATGATACATGCAAGATGGAACTCAATGACAACAAGAAGAAGATGAATTTTCTTACCTAAGTCTCAATTACAAGGTTTAGGAGCTCAAAAATACATCAATCTTCAATTTCCCCTAAGTTCTCAAGCAATTCACAAAGTTGGAGTCAAAATCTCTCTCACTCTCTCTCTAAATTCGGTTATGGGGGAAGGAAATGGCTGATCAAAATGTATCTCTAAGTGTATAAGGCACAATAGAATTGAATAAACAAAGGTTCACTAAGGGCTAGTTTGGTAAATAAGGCTAACTCTTCAATTAATCAATATTTAATCTAATTTAATCATTCCTAATAAATTTTTAGATAAATACACCATTAAATCACAAATATTCTACTGATCATGAAACACTAAACGGTTCCTAATTCGGCCGCCGATAAGGCCTTCAATTAGCAGTTTAAACATATAAATTCAAACAGATAATCAATCAATCAAACAGATGCAATATGCAATTCAATAGATAAACTTATTCAATTTCAGTTCCGATTTCAATCGGTCTATTCAGTACTTCAGTTAAGTCCATTATCAGTCATCATCAGTTCAGTTTAGCAGTAACCAGTAGCTAATTCAGTAGTTTATCAGTGATCAGTACGAGGGTTGTTACAGTCTCCCCTCCTTATACGGAGTTTAGTCCCCTAAACTCGAGTTACCTTCAGTTTGGAAGAAAACAGGGTTCAGTGGAAACAGTTCTGGGTATCTTTTAGCCATGTCATCTTCCCTTTCCCAAGTGGCATACACACCACCATGGTTCTGCCAATCAACTTTCACTAGCGGGATCTCTTTGTTTCTCAGTTTCTTGATCCGTCGGTTTACAATCTGTATAGGCCTCTCTTCGTAGGTGTAGTCATCACTCAACACTATCCGAGTAGGCTCAATCACATGGAATGGATCCCGAAGATAATCTCTCAACATAGAGATGTGGAAGACGTTATGCATATGCTCTATTTCAGGAGGAAGTGCAACTTGATACGCCACCGGATTAATTTTCTCAATAATCTCGTACGGTCCAACATACCGTGGCGCTAACTTGCCTTTGACTCCAAAACGAGTCTGGCCTTTCATTGGTGTCACTTTCACAAAAACGTGATCACCCACTTCATATTCTCTGTCTCGTCTTCTAATATCTGCATAACTCTTCTGTCTACTCTGTGCAGTTTTCAGTCTCTGTTGTATCAGTTTTACCTTTTCAGTTGTTTCATACACAATCTCGGGCCCAAGCAAAGGCCCATCTCCAACTTCTGCCCAGCAAATTGGAGATCTACATTTTCTGCCATACAATGCCTCGAAAGGCGCCATACCAATACTCGAATGGTAGCTGTTGTTGTAGGCGAATTCAGCCAACGGCAAATGACTTTCCCAGTTTCCCTGAAAATCAAGGACACACATTCTCAATAAATCTTCTAAAGTCTGGATGGTCCTTTCTGACTGTCCATCTGTCTGAGGATGATAGGCACTGCTCAGCCTCAATTCAGTATCCAATGCAGTCTGTAGGCTTTGCCAGAACCTCGATGTAAACTTCGAATCCCTGTCAGAAACAATAGACGCAGGCACTCCGTGCAGTCTCACAATTTCATCAATATAGATAACAGCCAATTTGTCCGCATTATAAATTGTCTTAACAGGTAAGAAGTGAGCAGATTTAGTCAGTCTATCAACAATAACCCAAATAGAGTCCATACCTTTCCTAGAGCGAGGCAATCCAACGATAAAGTCCATCGTGATATGCTCCCATTTCCATTCCGGTATGGGTGAGGGTTGCAATAATCCAGCGGGTCGTTGATGTTCAGCTTTGACTTGTTGGCAATGAAGACATTTGGACACAAAGTCGGCAATTTCCTTCTTCATTCCTGGCCAACAAAAATTCTGTTTCAGATCTTGATACATTTTCGTATTCCCCGGGTGGATAGAAAATTTTGAATTGTGGCCCTCTTGCAGTACTCTTCTTTTCAGTTCAGTGTCATTCGGTACACACAGTCTTTCTTGAAATTTCAGTACATTGTTGTCAATTTTGAACCCCGGTCTCGGTTTAGAATCTCTTTCTTCAATGATTTTCTTCAAGTAATCATCCAGTTGCTGTTTTTCTTTAATTTCTTCTATCAATGCTGGTTGAGCAGTAATGGCAGCTATTGTTCCACCTTGTTTTCTCAAAACAATTTCAATTTCAAACTTTTCCAGATCATGAAGCAATTCTTTCTGCCCGGTGAGCAAACAGGCTAAGTTGGCAATTGACTTTCGGCTCAATGCATCGGCAACGGTGTTGGCTTTTCCCGGATGGTACAGAATCTGTAGGTCATAATCTTTAATCAGTTCTAGCCATCTCCGCTGTCTCATATTCAGTTCTTTCTGAGTGAAAAAGTATTTCAGGCTCTTGTGGTCAGTATACACTTCACATGTTGCTCCATACAAATAGTGACGCCAAATTTTCAGTGCAAACACCACTGCAGCAAGTTCCAGGTCATGGGTTGGGTAATTCTTTTCATGTGGTCTCAACTGTCGGGAAGCATAAGCAATAACTCTCCCATTCTGCATTAAAACACATCCCAAACCCTTATGAGAAGCATCACTAAAAATAGTATAACCATCCGTACCTGTAGGCAAGGTAAGAATTGGTGCAGTCACGAGTCTAGTTTTCAACTCCTGGAATGCTGATTCTCTCTGGTCAGTCCAGTCAAATGATGTCCCCTTCTGAGTTAACTGAGTCAATGGTAGGGCAATTTTAGAGAAATCTTTGACAAATCTTCTGTAATATCCAGCCAATCCCAAAAAGCTTCGGACTTCAGTCACATTTGTTGGTCTAGGCCAGTTCACTACAGCTTCAATTTTCTGCGGATCAACAGAAATTCCATCTTTGCTAACAACATGCCCCAAAAACATAACATGATCTAGCCAAAATTCACATTTAGACAGTTTAGCATACAGTTTCTGTTCTCTTAAGGTTTGCAGGGCAAGTCTCAGATGGTGTTCATATTCTTCTACAGTCTTAGAATAAATCAGTATGTCATCAATAAATACCACAATGAAATCATCAAGGTATGGTTTAAAAATTCTGTTCATAAGGTCCATAAATGCAGCTGGGGCATTGGTAACTCCAAACGGCATAACTAAAAATTCATAGTGGCCATACCTCGTTCTAAAAGCAGTTTTATCAATGTCTTCTGGTTTAACTTTCAGTTGGTGATACCCTGATCTGAGGTCGATCTTGGAAAACACTTGTGCACCCTGTAACTGGTCAAACAAATCATCAATACGCGGTAATGGATATTTGTTCTTTACAGTTACCTTGTTCAATTCACGGTAATCAATGCACAGTCTCAGTGAGCCATCTTTCTTCTTTACAAACAAAACAGGTGCACCCCACGGTGAAGTACTGGGTCTGATAAACTTCTTGTCTAACAGTTCCTGCAATTGCACTTTCAACTCTTTCAATTCAGTTGGAGCCATTCTGTAGGGAGCTTTCGATACTGGCTGTGTACCCGGAACTACATCAACGGTGAACTCAATCTCCCTGTCAATCAAATCCCCTGGCAGATCATCTGGAAATACATCTAGGAATTCTCTGACTATAGGAATACAATTCACATCAGTTTTAACACTATCATTTGCAGATACAGTCAGTACAGAACACAGATATCCTTTACATCCCTTTCTAATCAATTTGACAGCTTTTACAGAAGAAATCAGATACGGAGGAGGTACTACTCCAACCCCACTAAATACAAATTCAGGTAAACCC
This sequence comes from Camellia granthamiana, assembly GCA_036172215.1. Lineage (NCBI taxonomy): Eukaryota > Viridiplantae > Streptophyta > Magnoliopsida > Ericales > Theaceae > Camellia > Camellia granthamiana. The sequence continues at coordinate 60,079,709 of CM069916.1, read as the reverse complement.
GGTGGACGGAAAACAACTTGCTTGGTCACACAATCGATAGTAGCATGATATTTTTGTAACCAATCCATCCCCAATATTACATCAAAATGATCTATGTTCAACGGTAGTAAATCAATAAACAGATGCATGTCCCCAACAATAATCTCACAAGCAGGATACATATATGCACATGTCATGGATCCCCCAACAGGTGATGATACAGCTAGCAGATAATTCATGGGTTCTAAGGGTCTATTTAATTTTCGTGAGAAAGCATGCGACACATAAGAATGTGTAGACCCCGAATCAATCAATACATATGCATTCTGAGTACAAATAGGGAGGATACCTGACACAACGGTCTCAGTATTCTGAACGTCTCCCGGTACTAGGGCAAATACTCGGCCCTGCCTCATAGGCTCTTTCCCGGTAGCTTTGGGGTTAGGCTTTGGTGCTACATTTGATGCTGCTGCGCTTGGTGCAGCTTTACTACTGGTTTGCGGGGCAGAGGGACAGTCTTTAATTCTGTGGCCCACCTTGCCACATCTGAAACAAGCTCCTGAAATCTGATAGCAAACCCCTTTGTGCTTATTGCCACATACGGAGCAGGGTGGGGTAAACCCACTCCCTTGGCTGGGGCTAGTTGTTGACCCCGTGTTCTGTTTCTTGTTTGCAGAGTTATGTTTGCCTTTCTTGAATTTGAAACCCTGTCTTTTACTGCGCCATTCAGTTGTTGGTGGTTCGGTTGTTTCAGTGCTTCAATATTTGATTCAGCCATCAAGGCTCGATCAAGAACACCCACATAAGTTGGCAATTTCAACATATTAACTCTATGAAGGATAGGAACATTCAGGCCGCCTTCAAACTTCCTGGCCTTTTTGTAATCGGTGTCCACCCTATGCGGTGCATATCTAGCAAGCTCGGTGAACTTCTTCTCATATTCGGCAACAGACGTTGTGCCCTATTTCAGTTGTTCAAATTCAGTTACCTTTCTATCCCTGACACATTGAGGAAAATATTTTTCAAAGAAGGACTCCTTGAACTGAGCCCAAGTCACCACAGTGTTGGTGTCACGGATCAACATCCACCACCTTCTAGCTTCTTCCTGCAATGTAAAGGTGGCTAACAATACCTTATGTGCTTCTGAGCACGGAAAAACTTAAAACAATTTTTCAGTCTCCAAAACCCAAGCTTCAGCCTTTAGCGGTTCTAAGCCTCCCTGAAAGGACGGCGGTTTCATCTTGCTGAATTTATGAGTCAGTGCAATAATGTCCACCTCATTAACGTTCACATTCTGTACATTCTGTTCCGGGTGAACCGGAGGAGGAGGAGGTGGGGGCTGTTGGTTTTGTTGTTGGTCCAGTCTTTCAATTACCAATCCCATCATTTGTTCAAGTCTGGCCATTCTGGCCTCAGAGGATGATGATTCGGTTTCATTTGCAGTGCTTGCGTTATCCATTTCACTATAAGCAGTTATAACAGTTATCATTATAAGCAGTTGTATAATTAAACAGTTTAACATTTTAACATATAATCAGTCAGTCATAAGCACACACTTTTCAAGTTCATGAGATGCCCTAATTACTTTTCTAGGACACCCTATAGCTCATTTGGACACGTGTGTGCGGTATAACTCGTGGTTAAGTATCGCTCTGATACCACTCTGTCACGACCGAAACCCGGCCCTATGGGTTCAGCACCGTAACTGGCCAGTAATCCGAGATTACCGAAGGCCTGCTGAACAGTTATACAGTAAAACAAAGTACAGGGCCTGGCGAAAGCCAATACAGTAAATAACTAGTGTCCATTGAGCTGTGACAATCTATATGCCAAAAACATTTTTCATGCATTCAAACGGTTCAAAACAGTACAGTCTATACAATCATTACAACATTCAGTGCGGGGACTTAATCCCTTGCTAACAGTACGGTCAAACAGTAAACAGTTTCTACAATAATACAGTACAGTCAAGAGACAGGTGGGGAACACAAAACACCCCAAGCCATAGCATGGCGTCTCGGAACCTCGCAGTGAGGCACATAGGCTGGCTTGACAAAACTGGGGACTAACCCACGCTCCTAGCTCCGGTCTGGCTGCTGAGAACCTACATATATATATAAACAGTGAGCTAAAGCCCAGTGAATAACATAATGCGTAAAGAGGTTATGAATGAATGTCCTTACAGTAATGAAAACAGTTCATTAAACAGCATTTCAGCCTTTCAGTATGTCAGTCAATCAATCATATGTGGTACATCCATTAGCCTATAAACAGTAGGTCCAAAAGGACCGGGCCTCAACAGACCCAACAGTAGTGATGGCCATCAATCAATAAACAGTATGGTTCCACAAGGAAACCGACAGAGCTCTGTAACAATAACAGTAAGCAATAAGTGCTAAGGATGCCACAGTACAGTTCACAATACAGGACATACATTCATTCAATAAACAATATCAGTTCAGTAAACAGTTCTGTTCAGTATTCAAAAGATAACCATTTTGAACATATCTTTACACAATCTGTTACTCACAGAGATTGGGCTAATAGCAGCTAGAGCGCGTCCCTGAAGCCAACCCTAAACAGTTAACAAATAGAGAACACACACTAAGTTCACAATTGGGAAGGATGATAATTAAATCCCTAAATTTCCTCGGTGTGGTTCTATGTCTAAATCCTCATTAAGATGCCTTAAACTAGCCCTAAGAATGCCTAGGATGGGATGAGGATGCAAAAATACACTTGGAAGGCATTTTTCAAAAGTTGCTGAAAATAGGAGCCTCGCTCGAGCGAGCCTTCCTTCGCTCGAGCGAGCTTCCAAAATCAAAGGCTTCGCTCGAGCGAGAAATCCTTCGCTCGAGCGGTCTGCAGAAACAGTAAAAGTACTGGATGCTCATTTTTTACGCTCGAGCCACCAATCCTTCGCTCGAGCGTGGCTCAGAGGAAACCTTGGTCGCTCGAGCGAGGAATCCTTCGCTCGAGCGAAGAAGCCAAATCTGGAATTTCCAGATTTGCCTTCCAAGCTCAAACCAAGCATTCCCAACTCAATACTCGACCTCTTGGGCCCAAATTCTGGAAAATACATCCTAAAACAATGTATAACAAGTTTCAAAAGCCAATTTATGAATTCAAGCCCAAAGGTGAGTCAATTAAATACAAATTCAAACCCATTTTCAAGAACAATATGTAAACATGCAATGCATGAGTTTTAAACCAAATTCAAGCTTCAATCCTTGCTCTAAAGAGCTCAATAGTTGGAAAACATTTTGAAAACATGGGCTATAATATAAACATGGACATGCATGTACAATCTACCATGAATTCAACTTCAAAATACATCAATTCAAGCATGCATGCAACAATGGAGTTCCAATTCAACATATATGAGCAAATTCATGACTTAACTCCTCTATAACCATGATACATGCAAGATGGAACTCAATGACAACAAGAAGAAGATGAATTTTCTTACCTAAGTCTCAATTACAAGGTTTAGGAGCTCAAAAATACATCAATCTTCAATTTCCCCTAAGTTCTCAAGCAATTCACAAAGTTGGAGTCAAAATCTCTCTCACTCTCTCTCTAAATTCGGTTATGGGGGAAGGAAATGGCTGATCAAAATGTATCTCTAAGTGTATAAGGCACAATAGAATTGAATAAACAAAGGTTCACTAAGGGCTAGTTTGGTAAATAAGGCCAACTCTTCAATTAATCAATATTTAATCTAATTTAATCATTCCTAATAAATTTTCAGATAAATACACCATTAAATCACAAATATTCTACTGATCATGAAACACTAAACGGTTCCTAATTCGGCCGCCAATAAGGCCTTCAATTAGCAGTTTAAACATATAAATTCAAACAGATAATCAATCAATCAAACAGATGCAATATGCAATTCAATAGATAAACTTATTCAATTTCAGTTCCGATTTCAATCGGTCTATTCAGTACTTCAGTTAAGTCCATTATCAGTCATCATCAGTTCAGTTTAGCAGTAACCAGTAGCTAATTCAGTAGTTTATCAGTGATCAGTACGAGGGTTGTTACAGTCTCCCCTCCTTATAAGGAGTTTAGTCCCCTAAACTCGAGTTACCTTCAGTTTGGAAGAAAACAGGGTTCAGTGGAAACAGTTCTGGGTATCTTTTAGCCATGTCATCTTCCCTTTCCCAAGTGGCATGCACACCACCATGGTTCTGCCAATCAACTTTCACTAGCGGGATCTCTTTGTTTCTCAGTTTCTTGATCCGTCGGTTTACAATCTGTATAGGCCTCTCTTCGTAGGTGTAGTCATCACTCAACACTATCCGAGTAGGCTCAATCACATGGAATGGATCCCGAAGATAATCTCTCAACATAGAGATGTGGAAGACGTTATGCATATGCTCTATTTCAGGAGGAAGTGCAACTTGATACGCCACCGGATTAATTTTCTCAATAATCTCGTACGGTCCAACATACCGTGGCGCTAACTTGCCTTTGACTCCAAAACGAGTCTGGCCTTTCATTGGTGTCACTTTCACAAAAACGTGATCACCCACTTCATATTCTCTGTCTCGTCTTCTAATATCTGCATAACTCTTCTGTCTACTCTGTGCAGTTTTCAGTCTCTGTTGTATCAGTTTTACCTTTTCAGTTGTTTCATACACAATCTCGGGCCCAAGCAAAGGCCCATCTCCAACTTCTGCACAGCAAATTGGAGATCTACATTTTCTGCCATACAATGCCTCGAAAGGCGCCATACCAATACTCGAATGGTAGCTGTTGTTGTAGGCGAATTCAGCCAACGGCAAATGACTTTCCCAGTTTCCCTGAAAATCAAGGACACACATTCTCAATAAATCTTCTAAAGTCTGGATGGTCCTTTCTGACTGTCCATCTGTCTGAGGATGATAGGCACTGCTCAGCCTCAATTCAGTATCCAATGCAGTCTGTAGGCTTTGCCAGAACCTCGATGTAAACTTCGAATCCCTGTCAGAAACAATAGACACAGGCACTCCGTGCAGTCTCACAATTTCATCAATATAGATAACAGCCAATTTGTCCGCATTATAAATTGTCTTGACAGGTAAGAAGTGAGCAGATTTAGTCAGTCTATCAACAATAACCCAAATAGAGTCCATACCTTTCCTAGAGCGAGGCAATCCAACGATAAAGTCCATCGTGATATGCTCCCATTTCCATTCCGGTATGGGTGAGGGTTGCAATAATCCAGCGGGTCGTTGATGTTCAGCTTTGACTTGTTGGCAATGAAGACATTTGGACACAAAGTCGGCAATTTCCTTCTTCATTCCTGGCCAACAAAAATTCTGTTTCAGATCTTGATACATTTTCGTATTCCCCGGGTGGATAGAAAATTTTGAATTGTGGCCCTCTTGCAGTACTCTTCTTTTCAGTTCAGTGTCATTCGGTACACACAGTCTTTCTTGAAATTTCAGTACGTTGTTGTCAATTTTGAACCCCGGTCTCGGTTTAGAATCTCTTTCTTCAATGATTTTCTTCAAGTAATCATCCAGTTGCTGTTTTTCTTTAATTTCTTCTATCAATGCTGGTTGAGCAGTAATGGCAGCTATTGTTCCACCTTGTTTTCTCAAAACAATTTCAATTTCAAACTTTTCCAGATCATGAAGCAATTCTTTCTGCCCGGTGAGCAAACAGGCTAAGTTGGCAATTGACTTTCGGCTCAATGCATCGGCAACGGTGTTGGCTTTTCCCGGATGGTACAGAATCTGTAGGTCATAATCTTTAATCAGTTCTAGCCATCTCCGCTGTCTCATATTCAGTTCTTTCTGAGTGAAAAAGTATTTCAGGCTCTTGTGGTCAGTATACACTTCACATGTTGCTCCATACAAATAGTGACGCCAAATTTTCAGTGCAAACACCACTGCAGCAAGTTCCAGGTCATGGGTTGGGTAATTCTTTTCATGTGGTCTCAACTGTCGGGAAGCATAAGCAATAACTCTCCCATTCTGCATTAAAACACATCCCAAACCCTTATGAGAAGCATCACTAAAAATAGTATAACCATCCGTACCTGTAGGCAAGGTAAGAATTGGTGCAGTCACGAGTCTAGTTTTCAACTCCTGGAATGCTGATTCTCTCTGGTCAGTCCAGTCAAATGATGTCCCCTTCTGAGTTAACTGAGTCAATGGTAGGGCAATTTTAGAGAAATCTTTGACAAATCTTCTGTAATATCCAGCCAATCCCAAAAAGCTTCGGACTTCAGTCACATTTGTTGGTCTAGGCCAGTTCACTACAGCTTCAATTTTCTGCGGATCAACAGAAATTCCATCTTTGCTAACAACATGCCCCAAAAACATAACATGATCTAGCCAAAATTCACATTTAGACAGTTTAGCATACAGTTTCTGTTCTCTTAAGGTTTGCAGGGCAAGTCTCAGATGGTGTTCATATTCTTCTACAGTCTTAGAATAAATCAGTATGTCATCAATAAATACCACAATGAAATCATCAAGGTATGGTTTAAAAATTCTGTTCATAAGGTCCATAAATGCAGCTGGGGCATTGGTAACTCCAAACGGCATAACTAAAAATTCATAGTGGCCATACCTCGTTCTAAAAGCAGTTTTATCAATGTCTTCTGGTTTAACTTTCAGTTGGTGATACCCTGATCTGAGGTCGATCTTGGAAAACACTTGTGCACCCTGTAACTGGTCAAACAAATCATCAATACGCGGTAATGGATATTTGTTCTTTACAGTTACCTTGTTCAATTCACGGTAATCAATGCACAGTCTCAGTGAGCCATCTTTCTTCTTTACAAACAAAACAGGTGCACCCCACGGTGAAGTACTGGGTCTGATAAACTTCTTGTCTAACAGTTCCTGCAATTGCACTTTCAACTCTTTCAATTCAGTTGGAGCCATTCTGTAGGGAGCTTTCGATACTGGCTGTGTACCCGGAACTACATCAACGGTGAACTCAATCTCCCTGTCAATCAAATCCCCTAGCAGATCATCTGGAAATACATCTAGGAATTCTCTGACTATAGGAATACAATTCACATCAGTTTTAACACTATCATTTGCAGATACAGTCAGTACAGAACACAGATATCCTTTACATCCCTTTCTAATCAATTTGACAGCTTTTACAGAAGAAATCAGATACGGAGGAGGTACTACTCCAACCCCACTAAATACAAATTCAGGTAAACCCGGTGGACGGAAAACAACTTGCTTGGTCACACAATCGATAGTAGCATGATATTTTTGTAACCAATCCATCCCCAATATTACATCAAAATGATCTATGTTCAACGGTAGTAAATCAATAAACAGATGCATGTCCCCAACAATAATCTCACAAGCAGGATACATATATGCACATGTCATGGATCCCCCAACAGGTGATGATACAGCTAGCAGATAATTCATGGGTTCTAAGGGTCTATTTAATTTTCGTGAGAAAGCATGCGACACATAAGAATGTGTAGACCCCGAATCAATCAATACATATGCATTCTGAGTACAAATAGGGAGGATACCTGACACAACGGTCTCAGTATTCTGAACGTCTCCCGGTACTAGGGCAAATACTCGGCCCTGCCTCATAGGCTCTTTCCCGGTAGCTTTGGGGTTAGGCTTTGGTGCTACATTTGATGCTGCTGCGCTTGGTGCAGCTTTACTACTGGTTTGCGGGGCAGAGGGACAGTCTTTAATTCTGTGGCCCACCTTGCCACATCTGAAACAAGCTCCTGAAATCTGATAGCAAACCCCTTTGTGCTTATTGCCACATACGGAGCAGGGTGGGGTAAACCCACTCCCTTGGCTGGGGCTAGTTGTTGACCCCGTGTTCTGTTTCTTGTTTGCAGAGTTATGTTTGCCTTTCTTGAATTTGAAACCCTGTCTTTTACTGCGCCATTCAGTTGTTGGTGGTTCGGTTGTTTCAGTGCTTCAATATTTGATTCAGCCATCAAGGCTCGATCAAGAACACCCACATAAGTTGGCAGTTTCAACATATTAACTCTATGAAGGATAGGAACATTCAGGCCGCCTTCAAACTTCCTGGCCTTTTTGTAATCGGTGTCCACCCTATGCGGTGCATATCTAGCAAGCTCGGTGAACTTCTTCTCATATTCGGCAACAGACGTTGTGCCCTATTTCAGTTGTTCAAATTCAGTTACCTTTCTATCCCTGACACATTGAGGAAAATATTTTTCAAAGAAGGACTCCTTGAACTGAGCCCAAGTCACCACAGTGTTGGTGTCACGGATCAACATCCACCACCTTCTAGCTTCTTCCTGCAATGTAAAGGTGGCTAACAATACCTTATGTGCTTCTGAGCACGGAAAAACTTAAAACAATTTTTCAGTCTCCAAAACCCAAGCTTCAGCCTTTAGCGGTTCTAAGCCTCCCTGAAAGGACGGCGGTTTCATCTTGCTGAATTTATGAGTCAGTGCAATAATGTCCACCTCATTAACGTTCACATTATGTACATTCTGTTCCGGGTGAACCGGAGGAGGAGGAGGTGGGGGCTGTTGGTTTTGTTGTTGGTCCAGTCTTTCAATTACCAATCCCATCATTTGTTCAAGTCTGGCCATTTTGGCCTCAGAGGATGATGATTCGGTTTCATTTGCAGTGCTTGCGTTATCCATTTCACTATAAGCAGTTATAACAGTTATCATTATAAGCAGTTGTATAATTAAACAGTTTAACATTTTAACATATAATCAGTCAGTCATAAGCACACACTTTTCAAGTTCATGAGATGCCCTAATCACTTTTCTAGGACACCCTATAGCTCATTTGGACACGTGTGTGCGGTATAACTCGTGGTTAAGTATCGCTCTGATACCACTCTGTCACGACCCAAACCCGGCCCTATGGGTTTAGCACCGTAACTGGCCAGTAATCCGAGATTACCGAAGGCCTGCTGAACAGTTATACAGTAAAACAAAGTACAGGGCCTGGCGGAAGCCAATACAGTAAATAACTAGTGTCCATTGAGCTGTGACAATCTATATGCCAAAAACATTTTTCATGCATTCAAACGGTTCAAAACAGTACAGTCTATACAATCATTACAACATTCAGTGCGGGGACTTAATCCCTTGCTAACAGTACGGTCAAACAGTAAACAGTTTCTACAATAATACAGTACAGTCAAGAGACAGGTGGGGAACACAAAACACCCCAAGCCATAGCATGGCGTCTCGGAACCTCGCAGTGAGGCACATAGGCTGGCTTGACAAAACTGGGGACTAACCCACGCTCCTAGCTCCGGTCTGGCTGCTGAGAACCTACATATATATATAAACAGTGAGCTAAAGCCCAGTGAATAACATAATGCGTAAAGAGGTTATGAATGAATGTCCTTACAGTAATGAAAACAGTTCATTAAACAGCATTTCAGCCTTTCAGTATGTCAGTCAATCAATCATATGTGGTACATCCATTAGCCTATAAACAGTAGGTCCAAAAGGACCGGGCCTCAACAGACCCAACAGTAGTGATGGCCATCAATCAATAAACAGTATGGTTCCACAAGGAAACCGACAGAGCTCTGTAACAATAACAGTAAGCAATAAGTGCTAAGGATGCCACAGTACAGTTCACAATACAGGACATACATTCATTCAATAAACAATATCAGTTCAGTAAACAGTTCTGTTCAGTATTCAAAAGATAACCATTTTGAACATATCTTTACACAATCTGTTACTCACAGAGATTGGGCTAATAGCAGCTAGAGCGCGTCCCCGAAGCCAACCCTAAACAGTTAACAAATAGAGAACACACACTAAGTTCACAATCGGGAAGGATGATAATTAAATCCCTAAATTTCCTCGGTGTGGTTCTATGTCTAAATCCTCATTAAGATGCCTTAAACTAGGCCTAAGAATGCCTAGGATGGGATGAGGATGCAAAAATACACTTGGAAGGCATTTTTCAAAAGTTGCTGAAAATAGGAGCCTCGCTCGAGCGAGCCTTCCTTCGCTCGAGCGAGCTTCCAAAATCAAAGGCTTCGCTCGAGCGAGAAATCCTTTGCTCGAGCGGTCTGCAGAAACAGTAAAAGTACTGGATGCTCGTTTTTTACGCTCGAGCCACCAATCCTTCGCTCGAGCGTGGCTCAGAGGAAACCTTGGTCGCTCGAGCGAGGAATCCTTCGCTCGAGCGAAGAAGCCAAATCTGGAATTTCCAGATTTGCCTTCCAAGCTCAAACCAAGCATTCCCAACTCAATACTCGACCTCTTGGGCCCAAATTCTGGAAAATACATCCTAAAACAATGTATAACAAGTTTCAAAAGCCAATTTATGAATTCAAGCCCCAAAGGTGAGTCAATTAAATACAAATTCAAACCCATTTTCAAGAACAATATGTAAACATGCAATGCATGAGTTTTAAACCAAATTCAAGCTTCAATCCTTGCTCTAAAGAGCTCAATAGTTGGAAAACATTTTGAAAACATGGGCTATAATATAAACATGGACATGCATGTACAATCTACCATGAATTCAACTTCAAAATGCACCAATTCAAGCATGCATGCAACAATGGAGTTCCAATTCAACATATATGAGCAAATTCATGACTTAACTCCTCTATAACCATGATACATGCAAGATGGAACTCAATGACAAGAAGAAGAAGATGAATTTTCTTACCTAAGTCTCAATTACAAGGTTTAGGAGCTCAAAAATACATCAATCTTCAATTTCCCCTAAGTTCTCAAGCAATTCACAAAGTTGGAGTCAAAATCTCTCTCACTCTCTCTCTAAATTCGGTTATGGGGGAAGGAAATGGCTGATCAAAATGTATCTCTAAGTGTATAAGGCACAATAGAATTGAATAAACAAAGGTTCACTAAGGGCTAGTTTGGTAAATAAGGCCAACTCTTCAATTAATCAATATTTAATCTAATTTAATCATTCCTAATAAATTTTCAGATAAATACACCATTAAATCACAAATATTCTACTGATCATGAAACACTAAACGGTTCCTAATTCGGCCGCCAATAAGGCCTTCAATTAGCAGTTTAAACATATAAATTCAAACAGATAATCAATCAATCAAACAGATGCAATATGCAATTCAATAGATAAACTTATTCAATTTCAGTTCCGATTTCAATCGGTCTATTCAGTACTTCAGTTAAGTCCATTATCAGTCATCATCAGCTCAGTTTAGCAGTAACCAGTAGCTAATTCAGTAGTTTATCAGTGATCAGTACGAGGGTTGTTACACTTACTCACGGAGGTATGACGGCCGGCACCAGCGTAGGACCCACGAGACCTTCACATTCTTTCACCATTACTCCAACATTGTGGTTGCTCATGAGGTAACCCAAAACACAGTCATTTAGCAATTGACAGCAACTAATAATTTGTACAACCTCTATTTGCAGATTATGTGGCAGCCATAGACCTTGATACCGGTTGGGAATCGGGACCAGTATGCCGGGGCTTGGGCCACTTCTCGCTTCTGCATTGTACTCGAGGGCCTAGTTTGCTGGGCCTGGTTCCTGAGCGAGCGGTTCGTGCACCAGACTGTGGGCCTGCCTGACCCGATCGTCCCGATGGAACCACTAGAGTCCATGAGGACAACAGACAGCCTTACCGTAGATGCAGTCACTCAGTTTATGGTAGGCTTGGATGTTGACTACTTCAAAGCAGAAGGTGATTATGCAGCCTTCATTCAGACATACCTCATGCCACCTCTGATAAGCGCTCGTGGAGGTGAGGGAGCGAGGGCTCTAACTGCGAGGGAGGCGCCTAGAGTGACCAGAGCAACCAGGGCCCATGCTAGAGGGGCTGCCTGGGCGAGGCAGAGGACCGGTTGGCTAGAGCTTTCCACCGCACTGACATGCTTGCGGCATACTGGGGATGCTTACCAGGTCCTAATTGAGCCTGCAGCGGCTGGGCATGAGCTTGTTGGGGTTCGAGGCCCGACTCAGGTATGGACCACACTTTACGATTTGCACCCTACATTTCATTTTAGATATGTTTATTGCGAACACTGATCATTCAAATGCATTTGCAGGCATCCATCGAGTACACAGGGAGCGCTCTCGAGTTGATAGCCTCCTTGATGGGCATGGTACAGAGGAGGGAGAGGCTACTTGGCCTCTACGGTATCCCAGTAATTTCTTCAGTTTGCACTCCAGACATCAAATTTTCACTGATACACTGACACTGACATTTCAACTGTAGACTTCCCAAACTGCACTGATACACTACATCAGCACACTTTATTCACACACTGTACTTATACACTATATCTGACTTCTGCATACACTCATTCTGCATACCATGCTTGCATTTGATACACACACTAAAACTGATATATTGACAACTGTTTTTTCAGATCCCACCTATATCGATGGCTCTGGCGACAGTAGCACCAACAGTGCTAGTACCTCCTCCAGTAGTAAAGAGGAGAGGTAGAGATAGGGGTTCCCGAGGGCAGAGCAGTCCTCCAGAGCCCATCTTACTCGATGATGATGCTGAGACCAATGACTACGAGGAGGTAGTGAGTCAGCATTCTGAGTAGTCCGAGAGTGGAGATGATGATGCCGGCTCAGGTTCCAAGAGCGGAGGCGATGTTGCTAAGGAGGGTTCTGAGGCAGAGAGCGAAGACGATGCCGACTCTGGTTCTGGTTCAAAGGTAGATTCAGATAGTGGCACTGATGGAGATAGCACCCCAGAGTCCTCTCCTCCAAGGAAGAGGAGGAAAGAAGGCCTCTCGGGCCTGAGGCTACTGGCGCTGATTTTTGTATTTTTTTTTTTTTTGCTTAGTTTCTTTTTGGTTGGTAGCATTAACACATTGTATATCTTTAGGAAGTTTTATTTTGCATTAAAACTTGTGTTCCGCTTTTGTAAAAACCATGATCAGAAGAAAAACTCTCAGTTTTTATAAAAAAATATGTTGTCATTTTCGCATCATGAGCACCATATTAGCATGAAATGGACATGGAATTGAATTGGCCAAGAGCACTTGATTGAAACAAAATTCTTAATCAGGTAATGAACCGACCAACAAACAGAATACAAAATGCAACATACAAGTCGATAAGCAAAACAACTCGATAAACAAAGCAAAAACAACTTGAATACAAAAAAAACAAACTTGCTAAAACCAAAAGGACTCAAAACAAGACCTTAAAACACTCAAAGATCAAAACAGAACACAAGCTTTCAGCACTGCTCAGCACACAGGTGGACATCGGGACTGAGAAAAAGGCTGCCGGCCAGAGAGGGAGCTTACCGGCCACAAAAGGTGGCTGGCACGGCCACATGCCAGCCATCAATGTGAAGAACCTCTAGATTGTTGACAACTGGCTTCCACTCACTGCCTTATCTTCTATAAAAGGTTGAGCTTCGTGAATTCTTCTCCAGAACTTCATTTCAGCTGCAATTTCTTCACAAATGGAACCATTTTTTGTTGAAAAACTCTCGGACTAGATTGCGACTTTGGACGGCTCAGAAAGGTGAATTTCTAAGGTTTCGGCGTAAATGCACTTTTTTCGTTAAGTTGAACTCAACTTTGTTTTCCGTTCCTTCATGCCACGGCTAGATGTTGGGACCCGATTACACACGTCTTTAGCTTCAAGGGACAAGAAATATGCCCGACAATGGAAGAATTTCAAGCATTAATGGAAAATCTTTACACGATGAGGAAACCATATTGCAGCCCCGTTTTGGCCACACTCAAGCTTTGGGACGGATATGTGGGCATACTCTGCACGAGGCTCGATCTCTGGCCCACACGCAGAACTGGACATTCCCAGTTTGATTCATCGATTTTCCGACCTTGGTGACCACGGCGACCTTCTTTGGCAGGGTTTTTGGCAACATGCCCTCTGCTTGTGTATGCTTGCTCATTTCCTTTTTGCCCCTAGTTTTGGTGGATCCAACATCCGATTTATTGAAGTAGCCCAAGGTTTGAAAGAAGGCAAGAGTTGTATTGGTTTGGCACTGGCCGAGACTTTGATGGGCTTAGACACCTTCCATCGGCGAGAGATTACCAGATTCGCGGGGAGTCCACTACTTTTTCAGGTAATGTTTCCCACCCTTTCTCATATGTGTTTCTCACATCTGTCGGCACTCATACTCTATTTTTCTCTCAAAACCCTTTTCTCACTTTTCTCTCAACATACATCTCTCTATTCTTTAATCTCTCTTTTTTTTCATCCCTTCCCAGGTGTGGCTTATGGATAAGCTAAAGGTAATGGACTCTTGCCCTGAGTACTCAGCTCGAGGCTATTTCTTCCATCACCGTCTAGTGGATTTCCTAAGTGAGGGATGTGGTGCCACTGGATGTGCAACAGGTCTGCTGCTGACATAGCTTGGTCTTGCCCCTGGCTTAATTTGACCGAGATGAGTTACAGCATGGCTTGACATCCTGGCATACAGTTGATTGAACTGTGGCACTGTGTATTCTACTTCGCCTTCCAATTCAGACGTCAGTTTTGGTATGATCAAACCTGCTTAGAGAAGGGGGTAGAGTACCCAGTTTCATTCCCCATCCGTGGTTCACACTTGGCTAGGTATCTCATTGCTTGGAGGATGAGAGAGCTTTTGGCCCCTACCCCTACTTTCAGTTGCGCCCTTTCTGGCGAATGTTTGGCTTGGCTCGAGGATGAGGCACAAATCGGGCCCACTTTGGCTTCAGAAGCTTCCACAAACACGAGCGGGGAATGTAGGAGCATCTAACTCATCTATGCCCCTAGTTTATTACTTTGACATTTCTTTTCAAATTTTTGCAATGTAATAAAGCAACTTTGATTTCTATCAGAGAGTTGGAGAACTTTAAGTTGAAATCAATGAAATTAAAGTTGTGAGCACTGAAAATTTACCTTTTGGTCCAAAAATAGTCTAAGTTGTAAAAGGTAAAATTTGAACAAAAATTAACTTTTATTAAAACTTTCCAAAATCATTTTCGAAAAGGATCACCACTTAACACGCACAGAATCAATCCTCGAGATGTATAACCCCGAATCCAAAGATCATAACTGCTCCTTGACTGAATAGCACTGCTCTCTACTGTAACCAGTCCTTTTCTTAGAATGAAGGTCACAACTGAACTCGCAAGTAAAGAACAGACAAAGATGACCTAATCAGATACATGGACAGAACAGTTGATTTGGAGATGTTTACGGCCGAACTTCATAATGAAGTTGCCTACGTATCCCGAAGATGGGAATCAGGCCTTACGTAGTTCGGTTCAGGTTCACTCGAGTATTAACACTCTCCATTTGCGCTCTAACTTTTGCCAAAGCCGTGCTTTAGAGTTTTCAACCTTGCGAGCTCAGTTTTTCTTTATTTCTAATTTTTCAATGCCCTAACTTTTGCCTAGTTCACCTTTCCAGGTTTTCAGCCTAGCGAGACTCTCAGGGATAATATTTCTTCAACTTATCCATGTTGATCGGTTGGGAAAATTCTAGGCCATCCTGGTCCATGAGAATAACAGCTCCACCCGACCAGATAGTTTTGATGATGTAAGGACCAGTCCAATTGGGTCTGAACTTGCCCCTAGGGTCATGAATGGGAGCTCAGTTGTCTTTCAGCCCCATATCTCCCTCTTTAAGATTCCGGGACTTAACTTTCTTGTTAAAAGCCTTGGAAAATCTGCGTTGATAGCCTTTAATGTGATACAATGCTTTCAGCCTTCTCTCATAAAACAGCATCAGCTCCTTAAACATGCTCTACTGCCAGTCCGCCTCTGCTATTTGACATTCAGCCATAACTTGCAGCGACGGGACTATATTTCAATTGGCAGAACATCTTCCATCCAATAGACAAGAGAATAAGGAGTTGCCCTTGTAGACGTCCGGATTGAAGTTCTATAGCCCCAGAGTGCGAATGGCAATTTATCTGGCTAGTCCCTGTAGTTCTTAGCCATCTTTTGTAAAACATTCTTAATGTTCTTGTTGGCGGCCTCAATAGCTCCATTGGTTTGCGGCCGGTGTGTAGATGACTTATGAAAAGTCACATTGTATTTCTCCAACAAGTCTATCACTTCTTTCTTGAAGTGGGACCATTATTTGATATAATCTCGTTTAGGACTTCATATCGGCAAATGATGTTGTTTCTGATGAACTTAGCCACATGTACTACTTTTAACACTGCGTAGGACTGAGCATTCACCCACTCCGTGAAGTAATCAATTGCCACCAAAATGTATTCATGCCCATTCGACCCTTTTGGTGTGACTGCACCGATGACGTCAATTCCCTAGACAGAAAAAGGCCATGGTAAAGTCATGTTGTACAGTTTTAACGTGGGATATTCATGCAATTAGCATGAATTTGGCATTTGTGGCATTGCCAAACAAAACCAATAGAATCCTCCTCCATGATAAACCAGTAGTAACCTTGCCTGAGAATCTTCCGGGCTAATATCACTCCATTCATGTGCGCTCTGCACTCTCCCCCATGGATAGCCTCCATCAGGCGCTTTGACTCATCTTCTTCGACACATAACTTGTGCATTCCCAGATGACCTCTCTTGTACAGTTTACCTCTGCAGATAATAAATTGAACAGCCATCCACCGTATTGCCCTTTTACCCTTGGCATTTGGGCCTGGTGGATAAATCTCATTTTCCAAGAAGTTCTAGATATCATAGTACTAAGGGTTTTGATCTTGCGCTTCATCTATTGTGGCAATAGTCTCATAAGCTGGCGTGTATATCTATTCAATGATGATCGGATGCATCCGGACTCCAAGCGAGATGTCTATCATGGACGATAGAGTTGATAAGGCATCAGCGAACCTGTTGTTCTCTTTTAATAAATGCGTGAAAGTCAGCTTTTCAAAACTAGGAATCAAAACGTCCAGGGTTTGGTGATAAACCTTCATCTTTTCTTCTTTGATCTTCCAGTCTCCATTTGCTTGAGACACAACTAGGTTCGAGTCCCCGATAACATCCAATCTTTTTGCCCCTAGTTCCAGGGCGGCTTCTAATCCAGTGATACACGCCTCATACTGTGCTTCGTTATTGGACACCTTGAACCGGAGTTTGAAGGCTAAAGGTATATGGGAATTGTCGGGTGCTATCAACAATACACCTATCCCATAACCATATTGATTGGACGTTCCGTCAAAGTACATTGTCCAAGTCTTTTCCTCGACTTGCAGAATGGCTTCATCTGGGAATAGGTACTCCACCGCTTCATCCCCTTCCACTGGGTGATCTACTAGGAACTCTGCTATAGCTCTCCCCTTGATTGACTTACGAGTGACATACTTAAGATCAAATTCGGAAAGGAGAAGCAACCAACGAAATAACCTACCCATAAGCGCTGGTTCCTTAAAGAGATATTTGATGGGATCTAATCTCAAAACCATAATTACAGAGTGAGCTAACAAGTAGTGCCTCAACTTCCTGGTAGCCCATACCAAGGCTAGGTAGGCTTTCTCCAACGGGGTATAACGGGTCTCATAATCTAACATTTTCTTGCTCAAATAGTACATGGCTTTCTTTACCCTATCCTCAGATTCTTGAGCCAGCATGCATCCCATTGTGGTGTCTGTTATTGACAGTTACAAAATCAAAGGCTTCCCCGGCTCTGGCGACGACAACACAGGCGGATTCTGAAGGTACTGCTTAATCTGCTCAAAAGCGAATTGACATCGGTCATGCTATCGGAATTTCTTTCCTTTCTTCAAGAGACCAAATAGTGGTTCACAAGTCAAGGTTAATTTAAAAATAAACCGTCTTATGAATTGCATTTTACCTAGAAAGCCTCGCACCTCCTTTTCAGTCCTTGGTGGTGGCATTTCTAGGATGGCTTTGATTTTGGAAGGATCTACTTTGATGCCCCTCTGTGTGATCAAAAAGCCCAGCATTTTCCCTGCTGTCACACCGAAAGTACATTTCTGCGGATTCAACCTCAGTCTGTATTCTCTGATCTGTTGAAAGAATTTCTTCAAGGCAGTATAGTGACCCTCTCTTTCCTTGGACTTGACAATCATGTCGTCCACGTACACCTCGACCACTTTATGGATCATATCATGTAGAATAGTGGTTGCAGCCCATTGATAGGTAGCCCTGACATTCTTTAGCCCAAATGGCATCACCTTGTAGCAGTAGGTTCCCCACGGTGTAGTGAATACGGTTTTCTCTCTGTCTTCGGGTGCTAGCAGAATCTGGTTATACTCGAAAAATCCATCCATGAAGGAGAGCAATGCATGGCCCGCGGTGAAGTCCACTAACTCATCAATGTACGGCAAGGGAAAGTCGTCCTTTGGACTAGCTTTATTCAAATCCCTAAAGTCCACACACACCCGGATGCTACTATCCTTTTTTGGCACTGGGACGATGTTAGCCAACCAAGTCGGATATTCAGATACAAGCAAGAACCCTACCTCGATCTGTTTGGTGACCTCCTCTTTGATTTTCAATGCCCAATCCGGATGGATTCTGCATAACTTCTGCTTAAGGGGTTGAGCCTTAGGATCAAGAGGGATCCGATGCTATACAATCTCAGGATTGATTTCAGGCATGTCTTCGTAGGACCACGCAAAAAATCTTTGAAATCTTTTAATAAAGCGACTAAGCGCTCGCGCATCTCCGAAGACAACGTGGACCCGATCTGGACCAAACGCGGATCCTTCTCAGTACCCATATTAAAAGCAATGATTTCATCAGCAAGGGGTTTTGCAAACCTCTCATCCTCTCGATTAATCAAGTTTTTCAAAACCAGAGGAATTCCCTCCTCATCGTTTTCATTAAAATTCTAAAAATCTTGGTCAATGCAATAAACAAGTGGCATAGAGAAATACTCAAAATCAGCAGCGTCATTCTCATTCATAAGGTCTAGCTCTTCTAGCTCTTCGGTTATAGCAGACTCAAAAGTAAAAGAAAAAGAGGACCTAGACAAGACCTTGGCATCCAGGTTATCACCCCTAGGAATACCAGACTCAGACTTAGAAGAACCGGAATCTGATTCCGACTCCACAAACTTTGTGGAATTAGATTCAGACTCATTACCCAACTCAAAACTAGACATGTAGCCCTCCTCCAACTGCCAGACAAGAGATGGTGCTTCAGATGCATCCAAAATGCTGCTAGATGGGTTCACACCCGATTGGTCCCCGATCATGGAGATGGTCAGGTTATCCCCCAAGCTCTCTGAGTCAGCCAGAGGATCTGAAAGGAGACATGCCAGTGCTGCCCCTACTTCGAGCGTGCTGTTGTCCGAGTTACTTTCCACGCTCTGTTCAACTTCAGCACTTGGTTTGGCCTTTTCCTCAGTGTCACTGTCTTACAAATGCAGGTCGAAGAAGATTCGAAGCTAGGGACACGCTACTTTGCAGAATTCATCCAGGGCTCGGGAAAGCTGTAAAATGGAAAGTTTTCACCCTCTCGAACAAAGTGGCCATTCAACATTCCCCAAATTGGCCTGTGAACAAGGTTATAGCGTTTCCCAGCTTGCTTGGCTCTAGCTCTGCCTGCCATCTCTTCTCTTTTCCTGACCCAATCCTCTTCGGTGGCCATATAGCCAAGACTAAAGGCATGCGGATTATGTGGCACATCAGCCAATACTGTGACGCCTTTCCAGCTGCTTCTTTCTAGTCTCATTCTTGGCACGTGTTGGAGTTTGTTCATGAAATAAATTGATTGGGCACTGACACACATGCCCTCATCTATTGCCAAGATGTTTTGCACCACTCGGGCCTTGGCCAGAGTAAGCCCTGAGAGGAAAACATCATCTTCGATGTGTATGATTTCCAACACCAGTGTAGTCACTTTTGGTGGTGGGTGAAAGGATGAATCCCCAAAAACAATAGCCACTCCTACCCCATGAGGATATTTCAGCATTTGGTGGAGGGTAAAGGAGACAGCTTTTACATGATGCAACCAGGGTCTCCCTAGTAGCAAGTTGAAGGTGGCCGGGACATCCAAGACATGGAATTCAACATCCTACTGCGCTGGGCCCCACCTGAACTCGGATTTATATTGTGCCCATAACCTCCCTGCTGGTATTATCATATGCCCAGATCACTTGGGCTATGGGCACGAAGTCTGCTGGTTTCAGACTGATGGCATAAGGTATGCGAGAAGAACAGACATTGATAGCTGACCCAGTGTCAACCAACACCACTAGCACCCATTTTTCTCTGCCTTTAACTGATATGTATAAGGGTTTGTTGTGAGCTAAGCCTTTCTGTGACAGTTCTTTATTAGAAAAGGTTAGGGTTGGCCTAGCGCCACCTGGGAAGACCAATCCCACAAGCTATTTAGGGGTAATGTCAATGGACAGTTTGGCTTTGTCCATTGCTGATAATACAGCCTGTCGATACATTCGGGAGGCCATAAGTAGACCCCAAATCGAGATGTCGGCTTGGATTTTCTTTAGTTGCTTTAACACTGCCTCTTCCTCAAACTGCTTCTCTTTCTGTTTCTCAACTTCCTTATCTTTCCCAGAGGTCTCAGCTTGGTCTAAGTGCGGTGGTTTGAAATACTGCCCATTTCTTATCATGTGATCAATATCCTCAGCGTACCACGTGTTGTTTGGAATGTAGATCGTCATCCTCCCGCCATGCACCTCTGGCAACCGACAAACAATTGTCTAACTCCGTTCTAATCGTTCTCACATTATGAGTATCCCTCGCAGGGTGTTGGGCTATTCCAGCTTTCTGGTTGTCTTCCATCCTCTCTTGTTCAAATTGCTTCAACGTAGCTTCGTATTATGTGTCCACAATACTCACAGTACCCAATTCCTGAGCTAAATTCTTGACGCCAATGCTCTCTTGCAATTTCCCCTTTTCATAGGCCATTCCAGCCACCATAACAATTCTTGCTTCATTTTCTTCTGGTTTTGTTTCAGTTCCTTTCTCCCTGTCAGGTTCATCACTCAACCACCCTGAGTTGTCCGTTGACCCATTCAAATTGAACCAGTCAATCTGCTCATCCCTTGACCTTGTTCATTGAAGAACTGCAGTTTGTCTAAGTCCTCCTCAAGCTCCGCCAGATCATCCAAACCTTGGCTTGGGCCATCCTCCCTAACCACATTGACCTCCGCTATAGTTGGTAATACCACTTCTGGCTTGACTTGATCAATCGGCACGATGTAGCAGCACAGATCATACTCCCTCTCAGTCAAATCCTCAAAGCACTCAGGCAGCAAACTTGTGATGACCCTGTTCCGTATTATGCTAATTAATCTTAATTATGATTGTGATTATGTGTTTAATATGATTTTGGGTACCATTTGTATGATTATATGTGGTTTTGAATTTCCATCTGTTCACCGTAGGAAAACCTGTTCAACTTACTATTATGAATTGGAAATTGAAGGCCTTATCGACCACAGAAACCGAAATTGACTACGCCATGGTAATTGGTGTAATTTATAGAGCCTATGGTGAAATTTAATTGAAAATTTATTTGGATCAAAATAATTAGATTCAGAACGGTTAATTAAGCACCATTGCTTAGCCTTAATCAAATTTGATTAAACAACCTTATATAAAGGCTTATATAGCCTCATGTTATTCCTTATGAGCTCATTTCTCCCAAATTGGCTGAGATTACAATCTAGAGAGAGAGAGAGAGAGAGAGAGAGAGAGAGGCCAGTTTAGAGAAGGAGACAAGGCATCCTTGTAGATTTTGCAAGGGGATTCAAGGTTTGGAAGCTAAACTCAAGAACTAGCTAGGAATTGAAGGATTTGAGCCTCTAGGTGAGTAATTGAGCATGAAATATATGAGTTTGAGTTTGTAATTTTGTGAGTTCAAAAGTAATTGGTAATCAAGAGAATGAATTGAATTGATCATGATGAGATTGAAGCCTAAGTACACATGCATGTTTAGAATTGCCATGAATTTGCATAATCTAACATGTAGCATATTTAATTATGAAAAATAGAGTGTTGAATCATACATGCAAGGATGGTTTTGTTGAGCTTCATGAGTATAAACATCACTTGTGCCATTTGAAATGGTATTGAAGTCTATAGTACACATGCATGTATAATTCATGGAGTTTGGTTATATGTATATTGAAGTTTAATGATGAAGCTATGTGTTTTGTTGAGATGAATTGAGTATTAGATCATGATTTTGAACAATTGGCCTCATATTGCTTGAATACTTATGATATATAATGTGTTTCCACATTTTTGAACAAAGAACATGAGTTTTGGGCCTTTGAATGTCGAGCTTGAACTTCAAGAACAATTCTGGAAATTTTAGAATTTGGCATGTCCACTCGAGCGTGAAATGTTTGTTCCCAGAACTTTTGCAGACTTTGATGTCCGCTCGAGTGGGGAGAGCCACGCTCGAGCGTCAGTCACATGTTTTGACTCTTAGCTCGAGCGTCTGAAGTCACGCTCGAGCGTAAATATGAGGTGACCAATACTTTTGCAGACCAAGATGGTCTGCTCGAGCGGCAGAAGCTGCGCTTGAGTAGGGATCCCTACTTCAGAAATTTTGAAAAGATTGTTTTGTGTTTCATTTTCCGTTCTCATTCATTTCTCAGCACTCTTAGCCATGCATTGAGCTTTGTGAATAGATTAAGAAGATATGAAAGAGGCCTAAGAAGAATATATGAATTTAGAACGGATTGAATTGCTTGTGACCCATTATGTCTATGAAATGTGTAGGGTCAAGCACAAGGGCAAATCATCTAGCGGATCACTGTGAGTAATATCTTAATAAAGACATTCTAAAGTATACTATTTGTTCAATTGCTCACTCCTATTTGAGTTTCATAAGTCTGTTAATTTGAACGATGAACAAATATTCGTTATGCCAAATGATTGGGCCAAGGGCCATTTGACATGAATGATTGGGCCAAAGGTCGTTGGACATGAATGATTGGGCCAAAGGCCGTTGGATACGAATGATTGGGCCAAAGGGTGAATGATTAGGCCAAAGGCCGTTGGATACGAATGATTGGGCCAAAGGCCATTGGATATGAATGAATGGGCCAAAGGCCTTTTGATACGAACGAATTGGGCCCGAGGCCGTTTGATACGTTTGGATTTGTAGTCCTTGATACACTAGATAGAAACATGAACTGGGCCTAAGGTTGTTTGATGCAATTATTTCAAATTTCGTTCATGTATCTTCTTTATTTGATATTATTCACTAGGCTTTCGCTCACTCTCATTCATGTGTCTATAGGTAAGCCAAGAGATGTCCAAACCTAGCCCCAGTGAAGTATGAGAGAAACAGTCAAAGTTTGAGGAGTCAGCCCATATGTCTTACGCATGAGACTTGTTTTCGCCTTTTGTTCTTTTGTTATATTTTTGCCATGTTGGCGAAAACTTTGGATCACCTTTGTGCATAAGCTTTTAGTTTGCCTGACCATAACTTGAATGATCCTGATGTGTAAAGCTTATATGTTAACTTCCTTTGGTGTGAGTTATTAATGAATATATGTGAAAAGTTATGATGTGCCATGTAAGCACGGCTCTACAGACAAAAGTTTTAAGTTTGCTTCTGTACTGGCCCCTTAACTCTGTTAAAATATATCTAATCTGGTTTGAGGCCGTAGGTAATCTCATGATTACTGGCCGGTTATGTCCTTAACCCATAGGGGCAGGTTCGGGTCATGACAAAACTCGTACTCTCCTCTAAGGCCAGCTTCCCTTCTTCTACCACTGTCACCACCATGGGTTTAGGTTGGAGTGTGGACGTGTCCATCATGTACAAATTTGTGCTTTCAGGAATGAACACCATCGGTCTAGGTAGGTGGGAATGGGTAAATTATACGATGGGGTCATAGGGGAGGGCCAATGTATGCATTAGGTTTAGATTGTGAGGTGAAGGAACTTGATTGTGGGCCGAGAGAGGGTTGGTAGTTACATTTGCTTTCTAGGGTGGTGCAATCACCTTGTTATCAATGAGGTCTTGAATCTCATGACGCCGCCTGAAGCATTGGTCGGTGTCGTGACCATGCTGCTGGTAAAACAAACAGTATTTGGCTGGGTTGTGTTTCGATAGGAGAGGATCAGGCAATGGACGAGGCTCTAATGGCTTGAGGTGCCCTTTTTTAATCAACACCCTCATGGCTTGAGATAAAGGCATATAGAGTGGGGTAAAGATTCTCTGGGATTGGGCCGGGTTGTTTGAAGTTTGTGGAGTTGTGCTGGCAAAGTGATTGGCGGTCTTGGTTGTGGTGGTGACAACACTCACATTAGACAGCCGTGCAGCTGTGCTACCACTGGTGGTTGCATTGGAACTGCACACAAAAGGCTTCTTGGCCTGCTCTTTTTCATCAGTTATCAGCCCTTGTTTCATGGCGTCTTCAATCTGAACTCCAATCTCGTGGAGCTCAATGAATGTGAACAAAGGTAGGACGATCATCTTCTACAACAACTTCTCGTGCAGATTGCGGACTACCAACCTTATATGATCTTTCTCGGAAGGCCGTGTAGTCATCATTGAAGCTTTAGCCCTCCACCTCATCACGAATTCTAAAAAGCCCTCCTTTGGCTCCTGGCGCGTTGCTTCGAGATCATGGTTTGTGACCTTGATTTGGGTGTTGTAGAAGTACTGTGCGATATAGGCCTCAGCTATTTCCTCCCAACTCTGCTTCACAAAATCCTTCAGCTTCGCATACCAGATAGCTACTATTCTTGATAGGGTCCAGCCAAAGAGAGAGAGCTACTGCAATCTAGTTAGGCCCATCGACTACAGGACGTCTGAAAATAATCGAAGATAAACCATGGGGTCTCCGAAGCCATCGAATTTATCGATATGCGACATTTTGAACCGATCTGGTAATGTCACTGTAGAGTCGGTTTACCCATCTTCTATGACGGGAATAGAATTAACACCCTGTGCTCTCTTGAAGAACTTCTCCAACTTGTTGACCTTAAGCATAGTCGAGTCAACCTCAAACTCAAATAGAGCCTCGGTTTGATACGTAGGCGCTTTAGAGGCTTGGGGTGGGATCGGCTCTACCGGGTTGCCCTGATTCTCAGCCTAGGCATTAGCGGTTTGGGCTGTGGCTTCGAGTGCTGGGATACTTGTAAGAGGTGCATGAGATTCAGAAGCCGCTACAAGCTGTGGTTGTTGTTTTTGCAGCCTGTTGATGACCTCAGCCTGACGTGCTGTGGCCTCGGCTTGACGAATAGCGTCTTGTTGCATGGTTTCAACTATTTGCTGAAGGGGGTGAATCAAGTCCTTCATGCTGACTAGGGGATATTGTGCCATTGGAATGGGTGAATGATCTCGTGCTGGACTAGATGTAGAAGACTGAACCTGACTAGATGTAGGTGATTGTTGGACTGGTGAATTGTGCCTAACTTTTCTCCGTCTAGTAATTGGTGGGAGCGAAGCAAACACAGGTTGTCCCCTAACAAGATCTCCGAATCTGTAAAGCCTCCTGACACGGGTCCAGAGTGCTTAGGGGATATCTGAACTGTCTGAAACTATGATGTTATACTACCTAGCAAAAAGAAAGCAGTAATCAGAAACAGCACAGCACCTCAGCTCAGATGTTATCAACACACAGATGTAATCAAAGCTATGGGACCATACTCAACATTGAATTCTGCCCTCCAAAACTGATACCCAACTTGCAACTGATACGCACATTCCTACACAGTTTCACTATAAAGCACATACCAGTTAAGTGAGATTCAAAACACCCATATGAGGGAGTAGGGTTACCCTGTCCTAGTTTCGTCAGGAACTAGGGTTCACTATTCAAACAAAGTAGTTTTCACGCAATCCTGTATTCGGGTGAGCATCTTGTCCTAGTTTGGAACAGTCTCTACGGCTTTCGATATGCAACTAGGCCAAATGGTCAAAAAGGATACCTCAGCAAGACTAGCTAATATACCTCTCCACCTAACACCAAGAAGTGAAAGGAGGATCAAACGGTACAACAGTAGTCCAGATCCAAGGGTTGTGTTCCCATCATGGCAGAGCCCGTGACCGGTTAGCCTTTTGGCAAGCTTTTCAGGCAAGCCTTTGGCAAACTGTCCAGGAATAGCAGATGGCAAACACAGTGACTTAAGCACACCAATGCAAATGCCATGCAAAGAGACATATAAATGTAGATAAAATTTCATATCATGAGTTCGAGTCAAGTTCTCTAATTCCCCAATAGAGTCGCCAGAAACTGTAGCTCGGCTTTTTCGTGCCCCCTTTCGGAAGTTTGAATATAAGCCCTATAGTTCGGACTCCCGCGGTTCTGAATCTAATCTCACAAGTGCAATGTGAAATTGATAAACACCAAAGAGTCCAAATCCGACAAATCTTTTAGAAAAATCAATTTTGAATCAAATTGCCAAAATTGGATTGCTTTGCCAGATACAGAGTTGCCACCTAAATATTTTAGGAAAATTTAGGAAACCCATGATTTGTGCCAAAAGCCATGTGTCTGTCATCACCAAGATTGTCTCAGCTCAGGAACTTAGGTACGAGAGGGGAAGGTCATGAATGCATTTGAGCAACCCCGCTTGCCCGATCAAAGATCGGCATCTACTAATCATGATATGATTTTTATCAACATTATATGTTTTTTACTCCGGTTATTAGGCTAGCATTACTATGTGGTACGCATACACACAAGTATAGACTAACTTTGCAAGAATTGGAACATTTGTTTCATGTTTATTTGGAAAATTGTTTTGAAATATGTACCACTTGAAAAAGTGATCGCATATGAACATTTACTCAAATTATTCCAATTCAAGCAATAAGCCTTCATCTACAGGCATCCAAGAAGTTTATCAATAAAGCATTTAGCTTCATGGCAAGCATGCTGGACATGGAAAAATGGTAATCTCACACATGCAATTATGCTAAAGCGAGTAAAGGCTCACCTAGTACTCCAAGCCAAAACAAAAGAGTTAGAAAAAATGCATGATTCCTAACTATGCAATATGACTAATGCAACACATGTGATATGTAACTAAATAGGCTCGACCACTTAACATGGCATTTGAAACAATTTGATAGCATGCGGTCTAAGCACGCGGTCTAAGCACGTATTCAAAAAAGTATTGAACTAACAATGCAGTTAGAATGATGAACCGAGCCACGGTGCATGCAATACAAATGGATGCAAACATGGAGAATGCTAATTGAAATGTGATGTCCCTAAACCAACCATGATAAGCTAGTAAATAAAAGGGAGAAAGGCGTGGGGTTGGAAGACATACACATTATTACAAGTTTGCGCTCTCACGAAGGAGAGTCCGAATGAAAAAACTAAACTAGTTAACTAACTAATTAGAGCTAAGCTAATTAAGCTAATTATTACAAAATGGAAATGAATAAACTAGCTAAGCTACTTAACTAATTATTACAGCACTTGAATTAACTAACTATTCTAGTTAACTAATTAATTACAAAACAAAATTGAATAACTAATTAATTACAATAATTGATAAAATTAACTAGCTACAACTAATTAAGTACAACAATATGTAAGCTAAATATTTAAACTACACAGACTCAATATGCGAAAAATGCTCATGCTCATGCTCATGTTCATGCTCGGTTTTCACCCGAAAAACCACTGTTTTGCTTCTGAATGCCTCTGTTTGCACAGTTGAACACCAACACTATTGCCCACTTCCAGAACAACTCTGCTCCACCTCAGAAACACACTACTCAATTTTCCATCAGTGGCCGGCCGGCCAGTGATGAAGGTTGCCAGCCACTAGTGATGACCGGCCAGCTATCTGTTGGCCACTTACCGGCCATGAGAGTAGCCTGCCGGCCACTGATGCATAGGTTCATCTTGCTACAATAAAGGACAAACAGAGTATGTACAGGGTATTTTCAACGGTTGTCTGCACAACTCACCCCTCTTTTTCATGAGCAAATCCAAGGAGTGTCAAGTTCGGTTCAGAAACCATCAATAGATGCAATTTCATTGTATGATGGCTTGTGAAACTAAGTGTGCAAGTTTAATAAATGCAAAACAAGACACAAACCTCCTCCCTTTCATGAATGATCAAAGGAAGTGGTGACCTTGGAACCGTGAATCATTTCATCACTAATGAGTATAAAATGGTTCAAGTTTGCACGTGTTCAATTAACGTCCGATTGAATACAACCAAATTATTATCTTGCTCACTTTTAATTCTAAGTTTTAGTTACTTCATTTTACCTACCTTCCCATCTTTTTAATTCAATTAAGTCCAAGGGTGAGTTTAAGTCCTCTAATGGAAAGAAGACTCAAACCAAAAGTTGTTGTAGGCATGGAAGAGACATCATACCATTGGTAATGAACCCCCTAAAGGATTAAACCATTAAGCATGACATCTCAATCTCATGCTTTAAACAAACAAATAGTTTGAACTACTTTCAAAGCAAAATAAAAAACCAAGAAAGGAGGGAGGTTACAGAGATGATTAAGTGTTGAAAATGAGTGAGAAAAGCATAAATAAATGTTATCAACTCAAACAAGATGGTGTCTAAGGCTTAGAACACCAAACTCATGAGGACTATTACACTATAAGCATGTAAAATAAAGCTCAAATGCAACTAACAGCCCAAAATAGTGCTAAAACAGTCTAAAATAAGTCCTAAAACATGCTGGAATTAAGCTAAAAATAGCTAGATTAAAATGCTAAAACATGGCACCAACTAGGCTAGTAAGCAAGACATAAGGAAGAGAGGCTAACCCTTCCAAATTTATACTTCAAAACATGATTTTGGCATTGAAAAAGCTTTGAAAATCAGTGTTTAAAAGATGGGAAAAAGATAGTAAAAGGGTAGGAAACACAAGCGTAAATGCCTCCAAAACAAGGTATAAAGAAGGGCTATCAATCCCCCAATCTTTAATGGCCTTAAACCCAAGCTTCAGCCCAAAAAACATAGAGTTTTGACAGCTCAACACAATGGAAAAACAGTAGGAAAAATAGTAGAGAAAGTAAGCAAAGAAGCAAAGCCTTATACCTCTTGAAGAGAAGAAGCAATTCAAGTAACAAAACCAAGCAAATAACACCCTCAAGAGCTCAAACCAAGCTCAAGAATACCACAGCTCAAAGATGAGAAGATTTGGTTAAGGGTGTATAGACAAAGGTTGAAGAATTGTAGGCAAAAGTGTAGAGATTTGGTAGAGAGAGAGAGAATTATAGAGAGTGGAAAATTTTTGATCTCAAAATTTTCTAACCTTAAAACATGAGAGAGGGGGCTCCTATATATAGAAAATATGAAATTCCCTCAAGGAGATCCAGCCCTACAGGTAGGGATAGATGCATGCATCTTTGCAAACAGCTTGCACAGTTGGCATAAAATATCTGCAAAATACACTGGTGGCCGGCAAGCCACATTAGTGGCTGGCAGCCCAAAAGGGGTAGCTGGCAGGCCACCAAAGGCTGCAGGCTGGAAAAGCTAGGCTTAGTCCAAAACTAAGGCAACAAAGGTACCAGGTTTGAAAGGCTCAAAGTTGTGGCATTCCGCTGAGG
Source organism: Camellia granthamiana (assembly GCA_036172215.1). Classification (NCBI taxonomy): domain Eukaryota; kingdom Viridiplantae; phylum Streptophyta; class Magnoliopsida; order Ericales; family Theaceae; genus Camellia; species Camellia granthamiana. Next base: position 60,050,380 of record CM069916.1, on the reverse strand, counting down.
ACTTCGAGCACTTGGCGAGCATATAAGCTCATCATCGGCTATGCATGCAATGGTGTCCAAGTCGTAAGGGCCGTCAAAAATGGGGTGTCTACAGACACCACCAACTCCTTCCACTTCTCTACTACTGGGGAGATGACGATGACTCCCTACGACTTTGCCATGATCACAGGCTTAGGAGTAGGGGGTGATCCGATCCCCTTTGACACCGACATGGAGGACTAGGAGACAGCCTAGATCGAACTGCTGGAAGTGCGACCGTCTTTGTACCGATCAGCTATGGTTTGATATAGTTGGTTTGTTGAGCAATTCCGAGGGAGCGAGCCCGAGACATTAGAGGAGATAGAGCAGTATGCCAAAGGCTTCTTGATGTTTGTCCTCGGTAACACCTTGTTTTCGAACAGGTGAAACACCATGGGTTTATATCTATTGAGTGCCTTAGTGACTCTTCCCCGGGTACATTTCTACAACTAGGGCGGAGCTGGCCTCGCCACCCTGTACGGCTATATGAGCTCTACCTCCCGTCTAAGGGGAGAGCTAATCGGAGGCTACTAGCAAGCTTGGGAGGTATGCACTTCATTTCCCTCTTTGCACTTTACGCTTTCTGCTTTACATTTTCTGTTTTATATCTGTTCAACACCTGTGTTTTCCGCTTTGCACTTTCTACATCTGTTCATACATTTTGCTTTCTGTTTTGTACTTTCTATATCTGTTCATACATTGTGCTTTCTTCTTTGCACTTTCTATATCTGTTCATACATCATTGATCACATATCACTGTATTTTCCTTGCAGCTGTGGATTTATGCGTATTTTCTCGCCCTCACTTTAGAGCCCATGGAGGAGCTTTCCCCGATGGTCTCTTATTTAAGGCGATATGATGGCCGATATCAGCGCAGAAGTCGCAAGTCCTTCACCTTCTTCCGCTACTATTTTGACACTGTGGCCGCCCACGTGGTAACCCGAAACACAGTCGTTTTTACCTCAAATTGTTCTGATTCACATTTTTAGCAACTGATAGCAACTAACAATCTGTTCGTAGATCATATGGTAACCATGGGCCATGATGCCGGCTGGGGTACGAGACTGGTGTGCCGGAGCGTAGGCCATATCTCGCTTCCAGATTTACTAGAAGGCCCAGTCTGCCGGGCCTGGTTCTTGAGTAAGCGGTTCATCCGCTAGGCCGTGGGCTTGCCAGATTCGGTCGTTCTGATGCCACCTCCAGAGTTTATGAGATCAGCAGACAGTCTATCCGTTGATGCAATCACTCAGTTCATGGTGGGCTTGGATGCTGATTACTTCAAAGCAGAGGGTGACTACATGACCTTTATTCAGACCCACCTCATGCCACCTCTGACAGGCATTCACAAAGGCGAGGGGCGCGAGGGCTCCTACGGCGAGAGAGGCGACTAGGGCGACTACGGCCCGTGCTAGAGGGGTTCCCCCGGCGAAGCAGAGCACTCGTTGGCCAGAGCTTCCCACTGCACTCACATGCTGGCAGTATACTGGGGCTGCTTACCAGATCCTGATCGAGCCGGCTGAGGCTAGACACAAGCTTGTTGGGATCTGGGGTTTGTCTCAGGTATGGACCATTCTTTACGCTTGGCATTCCACATTTCATTTCAGATATGTTTATTGCGAACACTGATCATTCAAATACATTTGCAAGCATCTATAGAGTACACGGGGGGTGCTCTTGAGCTGATAGCTTCCTTGATGGGCATGGTGTAGAGGAGGGAGATGCTTCTTAGTCTCCACGGTATCTTGGTAATTTCTTTAATTTGCGCTTCATGCTATCATCTTTCCACTGAAACATTGGCATTTCAACTATAGTCTTCCCCGAACTGTACTGATACACTACATTGGCACATTGTACTCACACACTGTACTCATACACTGTAACTGATTTCTGCATACACTCATTCTGCATACTATGCTTGCATATGATACACACACTGTAGCTGATATGTTGACAAATGTTTTTTTTAGATCCCGTCTGTACCAATTGTATTTGCGGCAGCAGCAGCACCAGCACCGGCAACACCTCCTCTAGCAGTAGGGAAAAGAGACAAAGATAGGGCTATTTGAGGCTAGAGCAGTCCTCCAAAGCCCATTTTGAGTGCTAACAAAGCTGAGACTAGTGGCTCGGAGGAGTCAGTGAGTCGCCATTCAGAGTCATCCGAGAGTGGGGATGGTGATGCTGACTCGAGACCCGAGAGTGGAGCTAATGCCGAGGAGGACTCTGAGGCAGAGAGCAGAGATGATACTGGCTCGAGTTCTAGTTCAGAGACTGATTCAAACAGCGGTGTCGATGGAGATAGTACCCCTGAGTCCTTTTCTCCAAAGAAGAAAACGAAGAGGTTCTCTCGGGCCTGAGGCGACTGGCACTGATTTTTGTATTTTTTTGCTTAATTTCTTTTTGTTGGTAGCATTAGCACATGTATAGCTTCAGATAGGTTTTATTTTGCTTTGAAAACTTATACACCTCTTTTGTAAAAAAAACCATGATTGGAATAAAACCTTGCAGTTTTTATGAAAAGTGTTGTCATTTTTGCATCATGAGCACCATATTTGCTTGAAATGGACATGGAATCGAATTGGCCAATAGAGCACTTGATTGAAACAATGTTCTTAATCAGGTAATGAGCTGACCAACAATCCAAAATATAACTCGAAACAAAGCAAAAACAACTCAAATACAAATAAACAAACTTGCTAAAACCAAAAAGACTCAAAACAAAACTTTAAAACACACTAAGACCAAGATAAAACACAAGTTTCTAGCACTGTCCAACACGCAGATGGACGGCAGGCTTGAAAAGAAGGCTGTCGGCCAAAGATAGAGCTTGCCGGCCATAGATGGTGGCCTACCGACCACTTGTCGGCCACAAAATGTGAGAATTGCCAGATTACTGACAGCTGGCTTCCACTCACAGCCTTATCTTCTACAAAAAGGTTCAGCTTTGTAATTTCTCTCCAGAACTTCATTTCAACTACAATTTTTTCCACAAATAGAGCCATTTTTTCTCGAAAAGCTCTCAGATTGGATAGCGACTTTAGACGGCACAGAAAAGGTAAATTTTTGGAGTTTCGGCATAAATACACTTTTTTCGCTAAGCTGTACTCCACTTTGTTTTCCGTTCCTTCGTCTGTAGCTCGATGTTGGGACCCAATTACACACGTCTTTTGCTTCGAGGGACAAGAAATATGCCTGACAATTAAAGAATTGCAGGCATTAATGGAATCCCGGTGCGATGAGGAAAATCGTGCCTCAGCCCCATTTTGGCCACGCCTAAGCCTTGGGACGGATGTGTAGGCTCACTCTACACGAGGCTCAATCTTTGGCCCACAATAGAGAGCTAGACATTCCCAGCCTTATTCATCGATTTTCCAACACCAGTGACAAAGGCGACCTTCTCTGGTGAGGTTTTCGGCAACATGCCCTTTGCTTATATATGCTTGCTCATTTCCTTGTTGCCCCTAGTTTCGGCGGATCTAGCATCTGGTCAATCAAAGTGGCCCAAGGTTTGAAAGAAGGCAAGAGTTGCATTGGTTTAGCGCTGGCCGAGACCATGATGGGCTTAGACGCCTTTCATCGCTGAGAGACTACCCGATTCGTAAGGAACCCACTACTTCTTTAGGTATTGTTTCCCATCCTTTCTCATATGTGTTTCTCACATCACTCGACACTCATGCTCTATTTTCTCTCAAAACCCTTTTCTCACTTTTCTCTCAACATACATCTCTCTATTCTTTCATCCCTTCCCAAGTGTGGCTTATGGATAAGTTGAAGGTAGTGGACTCTTGCCCTAAGTACTCAGCTCAAGGTTATTTTTTCAGCCACCGACTAGTAGATTTCCCGAATGAGGGATGGTGGTGTGACTGGATGTACAACAGGTCTGCTACTGACATAGCTTGGCGTTGCCCCTGGCTTAATCTGACCGAGATGAGTTACAGCATGACTCAACAACCTAGCATTCAATTGATTGGCCTCACGCATTGTGTGTTCTATTTTCCTTTCCAGTTCAGACATCAGTTTGGGCATGATCAAACCCACCCAAAGGAGGGGGTAGAGTACCTGATTTCATTCCCCATCCGTGGTTCAAACTTGGCTAGGTACCTCACTGCTTAGAGGACGAGAGAGCTTCTGGCCCCTGCCCTAAGTTTCAGTTATGCTCTTTCTAGCGAGTGTTTGGCTTGGCTCAAGGATGAGGCACAAACTGGCCCACTTTGGCTTCAGAAGCTTCCACAAGCACAAGCGGAGGATGTAGGAGCACCTGACTCACCTATGCCCTAGTTTATTGTTTTAACCTTTCTTTTCAAGTTCTTTCGATGTAATAAAAACAACTTTGATTTGTATCAGAGAGTTTGGAGAACTTTTATGTTGAAATCAATGAAATTAAAGTTATGAGCACTGAAAATTTTCCTTTTGGTCCAAAAATGGTCTAAGTTATAAAAGGTAAAATTTTGAGCAAAATCAACTTTTATTAAAACTTTCCAAAACCATTTTCGAAAAAGATCAACACTTGACACGCACGGACTCAATCCTCAAGATGTACAACCCCGAATCGAAAGATCACAAATTGCCCCTTAATTGAACACCACTGCTCATCATTGTAACCAGCTCTTTTCTCAGAGTAAAGATCACAATCGAACTCTTGGGTAAAGGACAAACAAAGATGACCTGATTAGACACATGGACATGACAGTTAAGTTAGAGATGATTACGGCCGAATTTCAAGATGAAGTTGCCTACGTATCCCGAAGATGAGAATCAGGCCTTACGTAGTTTGGTTCAGGTTCACTCAAGTATTATAACTTTTGCCTAGGTCGCCCTTCTAGGTTTTCAGCCAAGCAAGCCTCTCAGGGATAGTATTTCTTCAACTTGTCCATGTTGATCGGTTGTGAAAATTCCAGGCCATCCAGGTCCATGAGAATAACAGCTCCACCCGACCAGATAGCTTTGATGATGTAAAGACCAATCCAATTGGGTCTGAACTTGCCCCTAGGGTCATAAATGAGAGCTCGGTTGTCTTTTAGCACCATGTCTCCCTCTTTGAGATTCTGGGACTTAACTTTCTTATTAAAAGCCCTGACAATTCTGCGTTGATAACCCTGAACATGATACAATGCTTTCAACCTTCTTTCATCAAACAACATTAACTCCTCAAATCTGCTCTACAGCCAATCTGCCTTTGCTATCTAACACTCAGCCATAACTCGCAGCGACGGGACTTCTATTTCGATTGGCAAAATAGCTTCCATCCTATAAACAAGAGAATAAGGAGTTGCCCCTGTAGACGTTCGGATTGAAGTTCTATAGCCCCAGAGTGCAAATGGCAATTTATCTAGCTAGTCCCTGTAAGTCTCAACCATCTTCTATAAAATATTCTTGATGTTCTTGTTGGTAGATTCAACAGCTCCGTTGGTTTGTGGCCGATATGTAGATGACTTATGAAAAGCCACATTGTATTTCTCCAACAAGTCTATCACTTCTTTCTTGAAGTGGGAGCCATTATCTGATATGATCTCGTTTGGGACTCCATACCGTCAAATGATATTATTTCTGATGAAATTGGCCACATGTGATGCTTTCGACACTACATAGGACTGAGCTTTCACCAACTTTGTAAAGTAATCAATTGCCACTAAAATGTATTCATGCCTATTCGACCCTTTTGGTGTGACTGCGCCGATGATATCGATTCCCCAGACTAAGAAAGGCCATAGCGAAGTCATGTTGTATAGTTTTGATGGTGGGATATTCATGCGATTAGCATGAATTTGGCATTTGTGGCATCGCCAAACAAAACCAATACAATCCTCCTCCATAGTCGACCAGTAGTAGCCTTGCCTGAGAATTTTCTGGGCTAACATCACTCCGTTCATGTGTGCTCCGTACTTTCCTCTATGGATGGCCTCCATCAGGCGCTTTGATTCCTTTTCTTCGACACACAACTTGTGCATTCCTAGATGACCTCTTTTGTACAGTTTACCTCTGCAGATGATAAATTAGACGTCTATTCGCCGTATTCCCCTTTTGTCCTTGGCATTTGCCCCTAGTGGAAAAATCTCCTTTTCCAAGAAGTTCCAAATATCGTAGTACCAAGGGCTTTTGTCTTGTGCTTCATCTATGGCGGCGATAATTTCATAGGCCGACGTGTATCTCTGCTCAATGATAATCGGACACATCCAGACTTCAAGTGGGATGTCTACCATGGAAGATAGAGTTTCTAAAGCATCAGTGAACCTATTGTTCTATCTCAGTAGATGCGTGAAAGTCAGCTTTTCAAATCTAGGAATCAGAATGTCTAAGGTCTGGTGATAAACCTTCATATTTTCTTCTTTGACTTTCCAATCTCCATTTTCTTAAGAAACAACTAAGTTCGAGTCCCCGATAACATCCAATCTTTTTGCCTCTAGTTCTAGGGCGGCTTCTAAACCATCGATACACGCTTCATATTCTGCTTCGTTGTTGGACACCTTGAACCGGAGTTTGAAAGCTAAAGGTATATGGGAGTCGTTCGGTTTTATCAACAACACACCTATCCCATAACCGTACTGGTTGGACGCTCTGTCAAAGTACATCATCCAAGTCTCTTCCTTAACTTCCAGAATGGCTTCATCTGGGAACAGGTATTCCACCGCTTCATCCCCTTCTACCAGGTGATCTGCTAGGAACTCCACTACAGCTCTTCCCTTAACCGACTTGCGGGTGACATACTCGAGATCCATTTCGGAGAGAAAAAGAAACCAATGGGCTAGCCTACCCGTAAGCGCTGGTTTCTCAAAGAGATATTTGATAGGATCTAATCTCGAAACCAGAATTACAGAGTGAGCTAACAAGTAGTGCCTCAACTTCTTGGTAGCCTATACCAAGGCTAGGCAAGCTTTCTCCAATGAAGTATAGCAGGTCTCATAATCCATCATTTTCTTGCTTAAGTAGTAGATGGCTTTCTCCACCATATTTTCAGATTCCTAAGCAAGCATGCATCCCATAGTGGTGTCTGTCACTGACAGGTATAGAATCAAAGGTTTTCCCAACTCTGGCGGCAATAACACAGGTGGATTCTGGAGGTACTACTTAATCTGCTCAAAGGCGAATTGTCATCGATCATCCCATCGGAATTTCTTCCCTTTCTTCAAGAGACCAAACAGTGATTCACAAGTCAAGGTTAATTTGGAAATAAACCATCTTTTGAATTGCACTTTACCCAGAAAGCCTTGCACCTCCTTTTTAGTCCTTGGTGGTGGCATTTCTATGATGGCCTTGATTTTGGAAGGATCTACTTCGATGCCTCTCTGTGTGATCAAAAAACCCCAGCATTTTCTCTGCTATTATGTCGAAAGTACATTTCTGCATTGAAATAATTTCTTCAAGGCGGTGTAGTGGCCCTCTCTTTCTTTGGACTTGACAATCATGTCATCCACATACACCTATACCTCTTTGTGGATCATATCATATAGAATAGTGGTTGCAGCCCTCTGATAGGTAGCCCCGACATTTTTCAACCCAAACGGGATAACTCGATAGCAATAGGTACCCCACGGCATAGTAAATGCAGTTTTCTCTCTGTCCTTGGGCGTCATCAGAATCTGGTTATACCCGGAAAGCCCATCCATAAAGGATAGCAATGCATGACCTGCAGTAAAATCCACTAATTCATCAATGTGCGGCAGAGGAAAGTTGTCATTCGGACTTGCTCTGTTCAAATCCCGGAAGTCCACATACACTTGGATTCTACCATCCTTTTTCGGCACTAGGACGATATTGGCTAACCAAGTCAAATATTCAGATACCAACAAGAAACCTGCCTCAATCTGCTTGGTGACCTCTTCCTTGATCTTCAACACCCAATCCGGATAGATTCTACGCAGCTTCTGCTAGACGGGTCGGGCCTCGGGGTCAAGAGGGATTCGATGTTGTACAATCTCAGGATCGATTCCAGGCATGTCTTCATAGGACCACGTGAAAACATCTTTGAAATCTTTTAATAAAACGACTAAGTGCTCCTCCGAAGACAACGTGGACCCAATCTGGACCAGATGTGGATCCTTCTCAGTACCCACATTAATAGCAATGATTTCATCAGCACAAGGTTTTGCAAATCTCTCCTCCTCGCGATTAATCAAGTTTTTCAAAACTAGAGGAATTCCTTCCTCTTCGTTTTCATTAAAGTTCTGAATATCTTGGTCAATGCAATAAACAAGCGGCACAGAGAAATACTCAAAATCGGCAGCGTTCTTATTCATAAGATCTAGCCCTTCGGTTGCAACCGACTCAAAAGCAAAGGAAAAAGAGGACCTGGACAAGACCTTGGCATCCATTTTATCACCCCCAGGAATACCAAACTCAGACTCAGAAGGACCAGAATCTGAATCCAACTCCACAGACTCTGTGGAATCAGATTCTAGCTCATAACCCGACTCAGAACTAGATAGGTAGCCCTCCTCCAGCTGCCAGATAAGAGATGGTGCCTCTGAGGCATTCAAAATACTGCTGGCTGGTTTTGCACCCAGTTGGTCCCCGATCATGGAAATGGTAAGGTTATCCCTCAAGTTCTTTGAGTCAACCGCAGGATCTGTAAGGAGACATGCCAGTGTTGTCCCTACTCCAAGTTCGCTGTTGTTTGAGTCACTTTACATGCTCTGTTCAGCTTCAGCACTTGGTTCAACCTTTCCTCGACATCACTATCTTGCAACTGTAGGTCGAAGAAGATTTCGAACCTGGGGACACACTGCTTTGTGGAATTCATCCAGGGCTCGGGAAAACTACAAAAGGGAAAATATTCTCCCTCCTGAATAAAGCAGCCATTCAGCATTCCCCATATTAGACTGTGAATAAGCTCATAGTGTTTCCCGACCTGCTCAGCTCTGGCTCTGCCTACCATCTCTTTCTTTTTCCTGATCCAGTCCTCTTTGGTGGGTACATAACCCAAACCAAAGGCATGCGGATTGTGCGGCACATTGGCCAATGTTGTGACACCTTTCTGGCCACTTCTTCCAAATCCCATTCCTGGCACATGCTGCAATTTGTTCATAACATAGATAGATTAGGCGCTAACATACATGCCCTCATCTATTGCCAAGATGGTCTGTATTACTCGGGCCTCAGCCAAAGTGAACCCTGAGAGGAAAACATCCTCATCGCCGTGTGTGATTTCCAACACTGGTGTAATTACCTCTAGCGGCAAATGGATGGATGAATTCCCGAAAACAATCGCCACTCCCTTCCCGTGAGGGTACTTCAACATTTGGTGGAAAGTAGAGGAGACTGCTTTCACATGATGCAGCCAGGGCCTCCCTAGCAGTAAGTTGAAAGTGGCCGGGACATCCAAGACATGGAACTCGATATCCTGTTGAGCTAGGCCTACCTGGATTCTGATTTGCACCGTGCCCATAACCTCCCTGCTCGTATTATCATATACCCGAATTACTTAGGCTGTAGGCACAAAGTCTGCCGGTCTAAGGCCGATGGCATAAGCTGTGCGAGAAGGACAGACATTGATAGCTGAACTGGTGTCTATTAACACCCCTGGTACCCATTTTTCCTTATACTCAACATATATGTACAGGGGTTTGTTGTGTGCTGAGCCCTCCAGCGGCAGTTCTTTATCAAAAAAGGTTAGAGTTGGCCCTGCGCCACCTAGGAATCCCACAAGCTGTTCAAGGGTAGTGTCAATAGACAATTTAGCTTTGTCCATGGCTAACAATACTGTCTATCAATGCACTCGGGAGGCCATGAGAAGAACCCAAATTGAGATGTCAGCTTGGATTTTCTTCAGTTGTTTCAACACTGCCTCTTCTTCCAGCTGCTTCTCTTTCTGTTTCTCAACCTCTCTATCTTTCCCAGATGCCTCAGCTTGATCTAAGTGCGATGGCTTAAAATACCGCCCAGTTCTTGTCATGTGGTCAATCTCTTCAACATACCACGTGTTGTTTGGGAGGTGATACTTTCACATCACATGTATCTCCTACAGGGTATTGGGCCAGTTCAAACTGCTTCAGCGCAGCTTCTTGTTTTGTGTCCACAGTGCCCAGTTCTTGAGCTGAATTTTCCACGCCAGTGTTCTCTGGCAGTTTTTCCATTTCATCGGCCCTTCCGGCCACTACAACAATTCCGGCTCCCTTTTCTTCCAATTTCGTTTCAGTTCCTTCCTCCATGTCTAGTTCATCACTCAACCACCCAGAGTTATCCGTTGATCTATTCAAATCGAACTAGTTAATCTATACATCCCCTTGATCTTGTTCGTCAAAGAACTGCAGGTTGTCTAAGTTTTCCTCAAGCTTTACCAAATCATCCAAACCTTGGCTCAAGCCATCCTCCCTAACCAGATTGATCTCCACTATAGTTAGCAATACCACTTCTAACTTGGCTTGATCAATTGGCACAATGTAGCAGCTTGGATTGTACACCCCCTCAAACAAGTCCTCAAAGCGCTCAGGCAACGGACTCGTACTGTCCTCTAAGGCCAACCTCCCTTCTACTGCAACTGTCACCACCACGGGTTCAGGTTGAAGTAGGGGCGTGTCCATCATGCACAAATCTGTGCTTTCAGGAATGAACACCATCGGTCTGGGTAGGTAAAAAGAGGTTATATATATACTGGGGTCATAAGGGATGGCCAGTGTATGAATTAGGTTTAGATTTTGAGGTGGGGGAACTTGATTATGGGCTAGGAGAGGGTTGGTAGTTACATTTGGTTTCTGGGGTGGTGGAATTACCTTATTGTCAATGAGGTCATGAATCTCACGTTGCAGTCTGAAGCATTGGTCGGTATCGTGACCATGCTACTGGTGAAAAGCATAGTACTTGGCTGGGTTGTGTTTAGGTGGAAGAGGATTAGGTAGTGGGTGAGGCTCTAATGGTTTGAGGTGCCCTTTTTTGACCTTTATGGCTTAGGATAGGGTCATGTAGAGTTGGGTAAAGGTCCTCTGGGATCGGGCAGAGTTGTTTGAAGTTTGTGGAGTTGTATTGGCAAAGAGATTAGCGGTCTTGGTTGTGGTGGTGACAACGCTCACATCCAACGGCCGTGTAGCTGTGCTACCACTAGTAGTAGCATTGGAACTGCATACAAAAGACCTCATAGCCTACTCTTTCTCATCAATAATCAGCCCTTGTTTCATGGTGTCTTCAATCTGAACCCACATCTCATGAAGCTCAGTGTACGTGAACAGAGGTAGGAGGATCATTTTCTGTAACAACTTCCCGTGCAAATTGCGGACTACCATCCTTATCTGGTCTTTCTTGGAAGGCCGTGTGGTCATCATTAAAGCTTTCGCCCTCCACCTCATCACAAATTTTGAAAAGCCCTCCTTTGGCTCTTGGCGCGTTACCTCGAGATCACGAGTTGTGACCTCGATTTGCGTGTTGTACGAGTACTGAGCAACAAAGGCTTCGGCCATTTCCTCCCACTCTGCTTAACAGAATCCTCCAACTTTGCATACCAAATGGCCGTTATACCAGACATGGTACAGCCAAAGAGAGAGAGCTTCTGTAATCTAGTCAGACCCATCGGCCGCAAGATGTCTGAAAACAGCCATAAATGAACCATGGGGTCTTCAAAGCCGTCGAATCTATCGATGTGCAGCATTTTGAACCGATCTAGTAATGTCACTACAGAGTTGGTATACCCATCTTCTATATCGAGGATGGAGTTAACACCTTGTGCTCTTTTGAATAGCTTCTCCAGCTTGTTAACCTTGAGCACAGTTGGGTCAACCTCAAATTCAAATGGAGCCTCAATTTGATACATAGGTGCCTTAGAGGCTTGTGGTGGATTGCCCTGATTTTCTTGGACATTACCAGTATGAGTAGTGGCTTTGGGTGCTGGGACACCCATAGGAGGTGCATGAGATGCAGAAGCTGCTGCCGGCTGTGGTTGTTATTGTTGCAGCCTGTTTATTACCTCAGCTTGACGAGCAGTGACCTCGGACTGACGAGCAGCATCTTGATGCAGGGTTTCAACTGTTTACTGAAGGTGATGGATCAATTCCTCCATACTGACCGGGGGATACTGTGCCATCGGAATGGACAAGTGATCTCTTACTGAACTAGATGTAGAAGACTGAGCCTGACTAGATGTAGGTGAAGGTAGGGGTGACTGTTGCAAAAATTGGACCGGTGAACTCTGCTTGACTCTCCTCCATTTTGTAACCGGTGGGAGCAAAGTAAACACAAGCTGTCCCCTAACAAGATTTCCAGATTTGCACAGCCTTCTAACTCGAGTCCAGAGTGCTTGGGGGATATCCAAACTTTCCGAAGCTATGGTGTTATACTACCTAGCAAAAGAAATAAAGCAAAAAGAAAACAATAATTAGGAACCGCACAGTGCCCCAGCTATTGATGTTAACAACACACAGATGTAATCAAAGCTGTAGGACTGCACTCAACACTGAATTCTGCTCCCAAAAAGGATACCAAACTTGTAACTGATACACACATTCCTGTATAGTTTCACAGTACAGTACATACCAGTTAAGTGAGAGCCAAAACACCCCCTATGAGGGGGTAGGGTTACCCTATCCTAGTTTCATCAGGAACTAGGGTTCACTAGTCAAGCAAAGCAGTTTCATGCAATCCTGTATTCGGGTAAGCATTTGGTCCTAGTACCTCAGCAAGACTACCTAATATACCTCTCACACCTAACACCGAGAAGTGAAAGGAGGATCAAGCGGTATAGCGATAGTCTAGATCCAAGGATTGTGTTTCCATCGTGGCAGAGCCCGTGACCAGTTAATCTTTTGGCAAGCTTTTCGGGCAAGCCTCCGACAAACCATTCAGGAATAACAAATGGCAAACATAGTGACTTAAACGTACCAATGCAAATGCAATGCAAAGAAACATATAAGCGTAGATAAAATTTCATATCATGAATTTCAAGTCAAGTTCTCTAAATTCCCCAGCATAGTCGCCAGAAACTGTTGCTCAACTTTTTCACGCCCCTTCTCGAGAGTCGAATAAACCCTACAGTATCGGACTCCTACGGTTCTAAATTTGATTCCACAAGTGCAATGTGAAATAGATAATCACCAAAGAGTCCCAATCTAGCAAATCTTTTGGAAAATCAATTTTGAATCAAAAATGCCAAAAATAGACAGCTTTGGTAGATACAAAGTCGCCACCTAAATATTTTTGAAAAAATTTAGGAAACCCATGACTCATGCCAAAGGCCGCGTGTCTATCATCACCAAGATTGTCTCAACTCGGGAACTTAGATACGAGAGGGGAAGGTCATGAATTGAGCACCCCACTCGCCCGATCAAAGATCAGCCTCTACTAAGTATGATGTGAATCTTATGTATATTATATGCTCTTGTTCCGGTTTATTTGGCTAGCATGACTATGTGATGCGCACACACAAGTATAGACTAAATCGTAAGAATTAGAACATCTTGATTCGTGTTTTGTTTGCAAAATTGTTTCGAAATATGTACTACTTGAAAAAAGTGATCACATATAAACATTACTCAAATTATTGCAATTCAAGCAATTAGCCTTCATCCACAGGCATTCAAGAAATTTATCAATTAAGCATTTAGCCTCATGGCAAGCATGCTAGACATGGCAACAATCACACACATGCGATATGCTAAAGTGAGTAAGGGCTCACCTACTACTCCAAGCCAAGAAGATAATAAAATTAGAAAGATGCATGATCCTAACTTATGCAATATGACTAATGCAGCACATGTGATATGCAATCTAAATAGGCTCGGCTACTTAACATAGCATGTGTATCAATTAAATAGCATGCGATCTAAGCACGTATTCAAAGAAGTATTAAACTAATAATGCGGTTAGAATGATGAACCGAGCCTTGGTGCATGCGATACAAATGGATGCAAACATGAAGTATGCTAAACAAAACATGATATCCCTAAACTAACCATCATAAGCTAGTAACTAAAAGGAAGAAAGAAGTGGGGTTGGAAGACATACACATTATTACGTTGCGCTCTCACGAAAGAGAGTCCGAATGAATAAACTAGCTAGTTAGATAACTAATTAAAGCTAAGCTAAGCTAAGCTAATTATTACAGAACAGAATGAATAAATAGCTAAACTACTTAACTAATTATTACAAACCGAATAAACTAATTAATTAACTAATCTAGCTAATCAAAATAATTACATTATTTTACAAAATTAACTAGCTACAACTAATTAATTATAACAAATAGTTAAGCTAAGTATTTAAACCAAATAGGCTCGACACGCGAGGAATGCTCATGCATGTGCTCGGTTTCCACTTGAAAAAGCCACAGTTTTGCTTCTAGAAGGTCTCTATTGCACAATAGAACACTTACACTTTTGTCCACCTCTAGAATAACTTTGCTCTGCTCAAAAAACACACTGCTGGATTTTGCATTAGTGGCCGGCCGGCCAGGAGTGAGGGCCTGCCAGCCATGGAAAGTGGCCTGCTAGCCACTGCTGCACAGTTCATCTCGCTGCAACAGAGAACAAACAGCACATGCACAGCGTATTCTCAAGGGTTTGTTTGCACAATTCACCCCTCCTTATCATAAACAAATCAAAGGAGTAGTAAACTTAGTCCACAAACCATCAACTCAAGCAATTTCATTGCATGATGGCTCATAAATCAAAGTGTGCAATTTTAATAAATGCAACGAAACAAGACACAATCCTCCTCCCTTTCATAAATTGATCGAGGGAAGTGGTGACCTTGGAAACTTGAACCATTTCATTACTAATGAGTATGAAATGCCTCAAACTTCCATGTGTTCAATTAACGTCCGATTGAACACAAAAACAAATTCTTATCTTGCACCATTTTAGTCCCATTTTAATTACTTTATTTTAGTTTACCAACCATCCTTTAATTCATTAAGTCCAAAGGGTGAATTTAAGTCTTCTAATAGAAAGAGGGCTCAAACCAAGAGTTGCTTTGGGCATGAAAGAGACATCATACTGTTGGTAATGAACCCCCAAAGGGATTAAACCATTAAGCATGACATCTCAATCTCATGCTTAAACAAACAAGTAATTTGAAACCACTTTCAAAGCAAAACAAAAGCCAAGAAAGGAAGGAGGTTGCAGGGATGATTAAGAGTGATCACAAGTATGGAAAGCCATAAATAAATGCAATCAACTCAAATAGGATAGTGTCTAAGGCCTAAAACACCAAACTCATGAGGACAATTACACTATAAGCATGCAAAACAAAGCTCAAATGCAACTAACACTTCGAAAAAGTGCTAAAACAGTCTAAAAACAATCCTAAGGCACTGTTTGGGAAGCAAGATTTGAGGCTTTTTTGGCTATTTTAGCCACACAAAAAAAAAAGGGCTATTTTAGCCACAACAAACAAA
Organism: Camellia granthamiana; assembly: GCA_036172215.1. Classification (NCBI taxonomy): domain Eukaryota; kingdom Viridiplantae; phylum Streptophyta; class Magnoliopsida; order Ericales; family Theaceae; genus Camellia; species Camellia granthamiana. The sequence continues at coordinate 60,035,052 of CM069916.1, read as the reverse complement.
ACATCACATCCAACCCATAATCATTACACTCTTCTCTCACAAAAAAAGCCAAAAAAGCCAAAAAGCCCTTCCCAAACCAAGCTTTTTAGCCCAGGCTAAAATAGCAAAAAAAGCCAAAAAGCCAACCCACTTCCCAAACCAAGCCTAAAGCATGCTGGAATTGAGCTAAAAAAAAGTTAGATTAATAAGCTAAACATAGCGCAAGCTAGGCTACTAAGTAAAACACAAGAAGGGGAGGCTAATCCCTCAAATTTTGGACTTCAAAACATGATTTTAGCCACTGAAATAATTCTGAAAAACAGTGTTTAAAAGCTCGAAAATAGATGGTAAAAGGATGGGAAATACAAGACAAAAGGCCTTCAAAACAAGGTGCAAAGAAGGGTGAACCACCCCTCAACCTTTAATGGCCTTAAAACCCAAGTTTCAGCCTAAAAATACAGAGTTTTTATAACCCAAAAATAGTTGGAAAATAGCAAGAAAAAGAGTAGTTAAAGCAAGTAAAGAGGCAAAGCCTTACACCTCTTGAAGAGAAAACCAATTCTAGGTAATAAAACCAACAAACACACCCTCGAGAGCTCCAACAAAGCTCAAAGACACCTCAGTGCAAAGATGAGAAGATTTTGTTAAGAGTGTATAGAAAAAGGTTAAGGATATGTAGGCAAGAGTATAGAAATTTGCAAGAAAGAGAGGAAAAAATTTGCTCCAAAATTTTTCTAACCTTAAAACATGAGAGAGAGGCCTCCTATATATAGAAAACATGAATTTCCCTCAAGAACATCCAACCATACATGTGGAAGAAGATGCAAGCATCTGTGCAAACAACTGGCACAGCTGTCACAAAATATTTGCAAAGGACAATGGTGGCTGGCCGGCTATCACTGGTGGCCGGCAACGAAGAGTGATGGCCGGCAGCCCAAAAAAGGTGGCCGGCAAGCCACCAAGGGTTGCAGGCTTGAAAGTCTCAGGGTTTGGTCCAAAAACAAAGGCAACAGGGGTGCGGGGTTTGAAAGGCTCAAAGTTGTGGTATTCCGCTGAGGACTTCGAGCGCTTGACAAGCATATAGGCTCATCATCGGGTGTGCAAGCGATGACGTCCAAGTCGTAAAGGCCGTAAAAAATAGGGTGTCTACACAGCTCTACTATCATCATCGTCATCTTGCCGTCAAAGCCACTGCCTCACCCTCACCTTCGCACTAAATCCCCTTTTCTCTCTTTTTTTTCCCCCTCTCTCTCTCTCTCTCTCTCTCTCTCTCTCTCATCTACTCTCCCTCAATCTGGACCACCACATCGTCGTCACCCTCATCTTCTCTCTTCTCTCACAGTCGTCAAACCCACCACCACAACCGTCGATCAAAGACGACATCTTCTCTCTCTCTCTCTCTCTCTCTCTCACTCTCTCCGTCATTATGACCACCATACACACAAGTCTCTTATGTCTCACTGGAAAAAGAAAACTGTTACAGTTACTAACATCACTTTCTTTCTCTCTTCTATGTCGTAAGAAAAAGTGTTACCGTTGTTCAATCATTGATTCTGGAACTTGGAATCATCAGTACATCTCTCCCTCTCTCTCTCTCTATATATATTATGTATATGTATTTGATGTTGTGTTTGTTTAATCAGTGCATATCCTATCCAGATCCAAATTTGTTGACTCTTCATCATCCAAATCCAGATCTACCTTTAAACAAATCTATTAACTTCATTTGTCGAACAAATCTTCATCTCTTTCTCTCCTGATTTTGTGACACTCGAATTTTTCATTTAATTCAATACCGTGTTAATATCAATTAATTAAGAGTAGAAAAATATATATATATATATATAATAATTAGTAAATAAATAGAATTCCTTATTATATCAAAAAAGTTCATAGTGGAAGCTTGTGGTTTAAAAAGTTAGAAATTAAAAGATTAAATTGTTTAAGGTGATAGTGTGATATCCCTGTTCCGTAATATGTTAATTGATTCTTAATATGAGCATGATTATGTGTTTAATACGATTTTGTGAGCCATTATGTGAAAATATGTGGTTTTGAATTTCTATCTGTTCACCGTAGGAATATCTGTTTGATTGTCTGCTTTGGAAATTAAATTAAAGGCCTTATCGGCCACAGAACCCGAAATTGATTTCGCCATTGTGACTACGATGAAATTTAATTGGAAAATGATTCAGATCAGAATTAATTGATTTAATTGATGAATTAGTGCCCAATTATTTATTATTATTAAATTGGAGTTAGTGGGATTTGTTGTAATAAGGCACTACACCCTCAATTCTCTCTTTAGCTCCATTTTGGCTGATTTTGAACTCAAAGAAGAGAGAGGGCCGGCTATAGAGAGAGAGAGAGAGAGGGAGAGAATTGTGTAATCTTGGCTCAAGGTTTGGGGAATTTGAAGATTAAACTCAAGGATTTGCTATAGTTTGGAAGATTGAGCCTCTAGGTAAGTGAATTCATGAGTTTAATGTTATGAATTGTGAATTCAAGTTTGATTAATGGTCAAGAACATGAATTAGTTTGATTATAAGGAAATTCAGTTGTATTTGTTGAATTTAAAGTCTTAGAACACATGCATGTAAGAAATTGCCATAAATTTCCATGTTTGAGCATAAAGTATGTGATCTATGTTGAGTTTGATTGATGACCATGTATTTGATCATCTCTTCACCAATGAAGTTGAGGGTATTGTGTATATTTCACATGCAAGTGCAAATCATGGGAGTTTGAGTCTTGCATGTTTGAATCTAGTGTGTTGGTGATGAGTTTGAGTTAATTTGAGACATGCATGTGATTAAATTGTGAAATTGAGCTTCATTGTATTGTAATTTGGTGTTTATACCATGTTAGAATATGTATATGTGAAGTTTGAGCCAAAATCATGTATTTGGAACCTTTGAACATCAAATTGAAGCTCAAGAACATGTTCTGGAAAACCCAGAAAATTTGATGTCCGCTCAAGCGGGGAAACCTCCGCTCGAGCGTGAAATTCGTGCTCCCAGTATTTTTGCAGACTTGGATGTCCGCTCGAGCGGGTAAGTTCACGCTCGAGCGGGGAGCTATGTAGACAAACCTTCAGCTCGAGCGCCAGACTTCACGCTCGAGCGTAATTTTGATGCATCCAGTACTTTTGCAGACCTCATGGGTCCGCTCGAGCGGGGACCCTGTTTTCTGAAATTTTGAAAAGGCATTTTGTGTTTCATTTTCGGTTCTCTTTCACTTCTAAGTACTCTTAGGCATACATTGAGCATTGTAATTGAGTTAAAGAGATAAGAATGAACCCTAAAGAACAAAATGTGAATTTAGAACGGATTGAATTGTTTGTGACCCTTTTGTGTTCATGGAATGTATAGAGTCGAGCTCCAGGGCAAACCAACCAACCGATTACTGTGAGTAATATCCTAACAGAGATATCTGAAATATGTTGTTGTCCAATTGCTTACTTCTATGTAAGTTTTGTAAGTTCATTGATTCGATTAGTGGACAATGTTTGCTATACCAAATGAGTGGGCCAGAGGCCAGTCTGATCTGAATAATAGAATGGATGGGCCAGGGGTCGTTTTGATATGAATGGATGGGCCAAAGGCCGTTTTGACATGAATGAATGGGCCATAGGCCGTTTTGACATGAATGAATGGGCCAGAGGCCGTTTTGATCTGAATAATAGAATGGATGGGCCAGAGGCCATTTTGACATGAGTGAATGGGCCAGAGGCCGTTTTGACATGAATGAATGGGCCAGAGGCCATTTCGACATGAACGAATGAATGGGCCAAAGGCCAGTTTGTCATCTGAATGGGCCAAAGGCCGTTTTGACACAAATGAAAGTTTGAATAGGCCAAAGGCCAGTTTGTTCGGAACCACAGTCACTTGACCTAAATTGTGTATATATGTTAAATAGAAACATGAATTGGGCCCAAGGCCGTTTGAAGCATGTTGTTCTACATATCGTTTGTATAACTTCTGTATTTGATATTATTCACTGGGCTATCGCTCAAGCTCATTCATGTGTTTGTAGGTGAGCCTAGAGAAGTCCAAACCCAGCCCCAGTGAAGTCTATGTGGAACAACAAAGGTTTTGGGAGAGTCAGCCCTTGTGTCTCACGCACGAGACCCGTCTTCGCCCTTTTGTTATGTATTTATATTCTGTCATGTTGGCGAAGACTTTGCATATGTTGTATATAGTCGTGATGGGTTGACTTAGACTTATATGATCCTGTGTGTACAGAACCTTATATAGTACATATTTTGTTGTGAGTTATTAATACGCATATGTATGGTTTGTTATGATGTGCCATGTAAGCACAGCTCTATGGATAAAGTTTTAAATTGCTTCTGTTTGGCCCCCATTAACTCTGTTAAATTACGTTTGGTTTGGTTTGAGGCCATAGGTAATCTCATGATTACTGGCCGGTTATGTCCTTAAACCACGGGGGCGGGTTTGGGTCATGACAGAGTGGTATCAGAGTGCGAGTTAATAACTCACACACTTATCCAAAAAGAGCAGTGAGCGTCTAGAAAAGATCTAGGATGCATTCATGTGATAAGTATGAATTTGGAAGCATCGAGAATATGCCTAACTGTTTTGATATGAACGACTATGTGTTATAAGTTTGTGATTTGCTTACATTGCAAATTATTTGAATATGTATGTTCTTTAATATATGCATACCTATGAACTTTTTGTATAAAGTACAATGTAAGTTTAATCAGATGGTGAGAACCAGATGTGATGAGATAGAGGAATCCTCTACTGCCAGAATGGACAAAATGGAAAGATTGATTCAGGAAATGACAGAAACTTTGAGACAGCAACAGGAGTGGCAGCAACAGTGGCAGCAACCACATCTGCCACCTCCACCTCTGGCACCACCCGTGCCAGATAAAATGATGATCAGATAATAGCTCTCACCAAAGAATTCAAGAAGATGAAACCACCACAGTTCCATGGTGGATTAGATCCGTTGAAAGCCGAGGCATGGGTTCTCGGCATTGAGAAATTGTTTGAAGTGTTCCCTTGCTCGGAGACACAGAAAGTGCTTCTAGCCACTTTTATGCTAGACGACGAGGCAAGAAGATGGTGGATGTTAATGTGAGAAAATCATAAGGATGTTGATTGGGTGAAATTTTTGGAAATTTTCTATGACAAGTACTTCTCACAGTGTGTTCGGGATAAGAAAGTGTCAGAGTTCATGGAGCTTAGGCAAGACAGTATGACTGTAGCCGAGTATGAGGCCAAATTCAGTGAATTGGCCAGGTTTGCGCCACATGTGATTGATACGGATTACAAGAAAGCAAGGCATCTTGAAGGTGGGCTTCGAAGTGACATTTTAGAAAGAGTGAATGTCTTGAAACTAGAAACCTACATTGGGGTGCTAGACAGGGCCATCATATCAGAGGCTAACATAGTTAGGCAGACTAAGTCAACAACTGACTGGAAAGGTCACAAAAGGCAAGGCTTCTTTTCAAAGAAGAAATTTTTGAAAAAGCAAAATACGGGCTCCTCAAATACCTCAAATTCTTCCCGAGACACCGCTCCCATGTGCCATATTTGTAGCAAAAGGCACCGTGGAGTTTGTTACCGTGCATCAGGAGCCTGTTTCAAATGTGGGAAACAAGGGCATATGGCCCGAGATTGTAACCAGAATGGTGGAAAGATAGCTGCTAGTTCCATTGCATCGATCCCAAAGTCGAGAAATACTTTGAGATCCGCTACCACCGGGGATACCGTGAGACAGGGGAGAGTTTTTGCGCTTGTTCCAGGCGATACACGGAATGCCAATGCAGTTGTCTCAGGTACTATTTCTATATGTAATCAGGATGCTTTTGTGTTAATTGACTCCGGATCCACACACTCTTTTGTGACATGTGCATTTGCATCTAGACTGAATAGACCTCTAGAATTACTGCCATATCTGCCATGTGTGTCTGCTCCATGTGGGGAATCTGTATTGTGTGAATCCATATACCGGTTTTGTGACATGCGTATTGAGGATGCTATCCTATATGTAGATTTGTTGCCCTTGAACTTTAGGCATTTTGATATAATTTTGGGCATGGATTGGTTGACCAAATATTATGCCACCATTGATTGTGTGACAAAACGGGTTGTGTTTAAACCACCAGAACATAAGGAAATTGTGTTTGTGGGTAATGGGGTAGTGCCTCCACCTTATTTGATATCTGCAATGAAAGCATGTAAACTGATCAAGAAAGGGTGCCAGGGTTATTTGTCTATGTGTTGTCTGAACAATTTGTAAATGTTGAATTGAACAGCATCCCTATTGGTAGAGAATTTCCAGATGTGTTTCCAAATGAATTACCAGGGGAATTGGTAGACCGGGAGATAGAGTTCACTATTGAAACCGTGCCAGGCACCCAGCCTATTTCCAAGACTCCCTACAGAATGGCTACTGCCGAAATGAAAGAATTGAAAGAACAGTTGCAAGACCTGCTTGACAAGGGGTTTATTCGACCTAGCATTTCGCCTTGGGTTGCACCAGTATTGTTTGTGAAAAAGAAGGACGAAACTTTGCGTTTGTGCATCGATTATCGGGAATTGAACAAGGTAACAATAAAGAACAAATATCCCCTACCCCATATTGATGACTTATTTGACCAATTGCAAGGATCACAGGTGTTTTCTAAGATTGATTTGAGGTCCGGGTATCATTAGCTGAAAGTTAAGGCAGAGGATGTCGAGAAAACCGCATTCAGAACGAGGTATGGACATTTTGAGTTTCTTGTTATGCCATTTGGAGTGACTAATGCTCCGACAATATTTATGGACTTAATTAATCGAATTTTTGAAACCTACCTTGACGAATTTGTTGTGGTTTTTATTGATGACATTTTGATATATTCTAAGGATAGACTTGAACATGAACATCATTTGAGAACTGTCCTACAAATACTTCGAGAAAGGAAATTATTTGCTAAACTAAAGAAATGTGAGTTTTGGTTGGATGAAGTTGTTTTCTTAGGGCATGTTATCAACAAGGAAGGGATTTCAGTGCACCCACAGAAAATAGAGGCAATTGTGAATTGGCCTACACCGACAAATATGACAGAAGTCTGTAGTTTCATGGGCTTAGCTGGGTACTACAGGAGGTTTGTGAAGGACTTTTCGAAATTAGTTGTGCCTCTTACCCAATTGACACGTAAAGGGAAACCGTTTGAATGGAACAACGAAAAAGAATCTGCCTTCTATGAACTGAAAACAAGATTGACCACTGCACCAATTTTGACACTACCTTCAGGTACGGAAAATTTTGTAATTTTCAGTGATGCGTCTTATAAAGGTTTGGGTTGTGTGTTAATGCAGAATGGAAAAGTTATTGCTTACACCTCCCGACAGTTGAAACCATACAAGAAGAACTACCCAACACATGATTTAGAATTGGCCGCAGTTGTTTTTGCTTTGAAAATCTAGCGGCATTATTTGTATGGGGCAAAGTGTAAAGTCTACACGGATCACAAAAGTCTGAAATACTTCTTTACACAGAAAGAGTTGAACATGCAACAGAGGAGATGGCTCGAACTGATAAAAGACTATGATCTTGAGATTCGGTATCACCCCGGGAAGGCTAACACAGTTGCTGATGCCCTGAGCAGGAAATCAACAGGGAGTATGGCTTGTTTGCTTACTGAACAGAAGGAAATCTTGCAAGATTTTGAGAAGTCTGAAATTGAAGTGGTATTGTGTGAACAGGGCAGATTGATAGCCGCTATTACAGTCGAGCCAGCAATCATTGATGAAATCAAACAGAAACAGAAAGATGATGAATTCCTCAAGAAGGTGATAGATGAATTTGAGACAAGTTCGAAAGCAGAGTTTGGCGTTGTAAATTAAGTGTTGAGATTTTGAAACCGAATGTGTGTCCCAGACATTCCAGAACTAAAGAAGAGGGTTTTAGATGAAGCCCACAAATCAGCATTTGCTATGCATCTGGGTAATAATAAAATGTATCGGGATTTGAAACAGACCTATTGGTGGCCTAAAATGAAGAAAGAGATTGCAGAATATGTGTCCAAGTGTCTTCAATGTCAGCAAGTCAAAGCTGAACATCAGAAACCAGGCGGTCTACTTCAACCTCTCCCTATTCCTGAATAGAAGTGGGAGCATGTGACTATGGATTTTGTTGTTGGCCTACCTCGGACTTCTCGAGGTATGGATTCTATTTGGGTTGTAGTTGATAGACTGACTAAATCTGTACATTTTCTGCTAGTCAGAACCACGTTTAATGATTATAGACTGTTTACCATTTATGTTGATGAGATTGTCCGTTTACACGGAGTTCCGATATCCATTGTGTCGGATAGAGATCCGAAATTTGTATCTAGATTATGAAAGAGTTTGCAGGAAGCTATGGGGACAGAACTAAGATTCAGTACTGTATTCCACCCACAGACCGATGGGCAATCAGAACAAACAATACAGACTTTGGAAGATATGCTTTGGATGTGTGCTTTGGATTTTCAAGGGAGTTGGGAAGACTATTTGTCACTTGCGGAATTTGCTTATAATAACAGCTTCCACTCCAGCATTGGTATGGCACCATACGAGGCTTCGTATGGTAGAAGGTGTAGATCACCAAATTGTTGGACAGAGGTCGGGGATAAAGCTTTACTTGGGCCTGAAATTGTACAAGATACTTCTGAGAAAATCAAAACTATTCAGCAAAGGCTCAAAACAGCTCAGGACCGACAAAAGAACTATGCAGACATTCGAAGAAGACCTCTTGAGTATGAGGTCAGTGACCATGTGTTTATCCGTGTGTCCCCAATGAAAGGCCAAGTCAGGTTTGGAAAGAAGGGCAAGTTGTCGCCCGTTACATTGGGCCGTTTCAGATTCTGGAAAGGCTTAGTCCAGTCGCTTATAGAGTTGCTTTGCCACCAGGATTCGAACAAATCCATAATGTGTTTCACGTGTCGATGTTGAGGGGTTACCTCCGAGACCCGTTTCATATGATTGATTATCACCGGGTAGCTATTGATGAAAATATGGAATACGCCGAATGGCCGGAACGAATTGTTGATCGGCAAGTGAAACAATTGAGAAGCAAGTCCATCCCAATGGTGAAAGTGGAATGGAAGGAACATTATGGAACGGATGCTACATGGGAAAAAGAGGAGGAAATGCGACAATGCTATCCACATTTGTTTCCCGACGAAGGTAAAATAAGTTTGGAGGACCAAACTTCCTAAAGGAGGGAAGACTGTGATGTCCCTGTTCCGTAATATGTTAATTGGTCCTTAATATGAGCATGATTATGTGTTTAATATGATTTTGTGAGCCATTATGTGAAAATATGTGGTTTTGAATTTCTATCTATTCACCGTAGGAATATCTGTTTGATTGTCTACTTTGGAAATTAAATTGAAGGCCTTATCGGCCACAGAACCTGAAATTGATTGCGCCATTGTGATTAGCGTAATTTTTAGAACCTACGATGAAATTTAATTGGAAATTGATTCAGATCAGAATTAATTGATGAATTAGTACCAAATTATTTATTATTATTAAATTGGAGTTAGTGGGATTTGTTGTAATAAGGCACTACACTCTCAATTCTCTCTTTAGCTCCATTTTGGCTGATTTTGAACTCAAAGAAGAGAGAGGGCCGGCTATAAAGAGAGAGAGAGGGGGAGAATTGTGTAATCTTGGCTCAAGGTTTGGGGAATTTGAAGATTAAACTCAAGGATTTGCTATAGTTTGGAAGATTGAGCCTCTAGGTAAGTGAATTCATGAGTTTAATGTTGTGAATTGTGAATTCAAGTTTAATTAATGGTCAAGAACATGAATTAGTTTGATTATAAGGAAATTTAGTTGTATTTGTTGAATTTAAAGTCTTAGAACACATGCATGTAAGAAATTGCCATAAATTTCCATGTTTGAGCATAAAGTATGTGATCTATGTTGAGTTTGATTGATGACCATGTATTTGATCATCTCTTCACCAATTAAGTTGAGGTTATTGTGTATATTTCACATGTAAGTGCAAATCATGGGAGTTTGAGTCTTGCATGTTTGAATCTAGTGTGTTGGTGATGAGTTTGAGTTAATTTGAGACATGCATGTGATTAAATTGTGAAATTGAGCTTCATTGTATTGTAATTTGGTGTTTATACCATGTTAGAATATGTATATGTGAAGTTTGAGCCAAAATCATGTATTTGGAACCTTTGAACATCAAATTGAAGCTCAAGAACATGCTCTGGAAAACCCAGAAAATTTGATGTCCGCTCAAGCGAGGAAACCTCCGCTCGAGCGTGAAATTCGTGCTCCCAGTATTTTTGCAGACTTGGATGTCCGCTCGAGCGGGTAAGTTCACGCTCGAGCGGGGAGCTATGTAGACAAACCTTCAGCTCGAGCGCCAAACTTCACGCTCGAGCGTAATTTTGATGCATCCAGTACTTTTGCAGACCTCATGGGTCCGCTCGAGCGGGGAAGTCCACGCTCGAGCGGGGACCCTGTTTTTTGAAATTTTGAAAAGGCATTTTGTGTTTCATTTTCGGTTCTCTTTCACTTCTAAGTACTCTTAGGCATACATTGAGCATTGTAATTGAGTTAAAGAGATAAGAATGAACCCTAAAGAACAAAATGTGAATTTAGAACGGATTGAATTGTTTGTGAGCCTTTTGTGTTCATGGAATGTATAGGGTCGAGCTCCAGGGCAAACCAACCAACCGATTACTGTGAGTAATATCCTAACAGAGATATCTGAAATATGTTGTTGTCCAATTGCTTACTTCTATGTAAGTTTTGTAAGTTCATTGATTCGATTGGTGGACAATGTTTGCTATACCAAATGAGTGGGCCAGAGGCCAGTCTGATCTGAATAATAGAATGGATGGGCCAGAGGTCGTTTTGATATGAATGGATGGGCCAAAGGCCGTTTTGACATGAATGAATGGGCCAGAGGCTGTTTTGATCTGAATAATATAATGGATGGGCCAGAGGCCGTTTTGATATGAGTGAATGGGCCAAAGGCCGTTTTGACATGAATGAATGGGCCAGAGGCCGTTTCGACATGAACGAATGAATGGGCCAAAGGCCAGTTTGTCATCTGAATGGGCCAAAGGCCGTTTTGACACAAATGAAAGTTTGAATGGGCCAAAGGCCAGTTTGTTCGGAACCGCAGTCACTTGACCTAAATTGTGTATATATGTTAAATAGAAACATGAATTGGGCCCAAGGCCGTTTGAAGCATGTTGTTCTACATATCGTTTGTATAACTTCTGTATTTGATATTATTCACTAGGCTATCGCTCACGCTCATTCATGTGTTTGTAGGTGAGCCTAGAGAAGTCCATACCCAGCCCCAGTGAAGTCTATGTGGAACAACAAAGGTTTTGGGAGAGTCAGCCCTTGTGTCTCACGCACGAGATCCATCTTCACCCTTTTGTTATGTATTTATATTCTGTCATGTTGGCGAAGACTTTGCATATGTTGTATATAGTCGTGATGGGTTGACTTAGACTTATATGATCCTGTGTGTACAGAACCTTATGTAGTATATATTTTGTTGTGAGTTATTAATACGCATATGTATGGTTTGTTATGATGTGCCATGTAAGCACAGCTCTATGGACAAAGTTTTAAATTGCTTCCGTTTGGCCCCCATTAACTCTGTTAAATTACGTTTGGTTTGGTTTGAGGCCGTAGGTAATCTCATAATTACTGGCCGGTTATGTCCTTAACTCACGGGGGCGGATTCGGGTCGTGACAGATAGATTGTGGGACACCCCACTTTTAAAATATTAAATATTTTAGTAAGCGGGAAGTGATATTTTATAGTTTTGTGGGGAGATTTTTAGACGTTAACCAAACTTATAATCATACGTAATTTTAGGGATCATTGTGAATTACTGAAGAAGATAATAACCTTTAGAGTGGTAAAAAGGCCAAGTAAGATTTTTGGTGATCCAAGGATTAAGTGGCTCTTGAAAAATTCTTGAGGTAAAAACCAAGGGTCAAAGACAGGTGGCAACTTCTACATATATAATTGCTAAGCTTGGGCTTCACGTTTTGGGTAAGTATAAATAGGGTGTTGAAGTAGAATGAAAGGAAGCAATCAACAAGAAGAGTGTGAGGAGGAATAGCACATAGCACAAGAGGTTCGGGAGCAGAGGGGAAAACTGGGGTAAATTTATATTAAAAGTGAGTTATATTATATCTTGAGTTATCATAATATATTTTGCATATGTTTTGAATTACCATAATTTATTTTACGCAATTTGTGTTTTATAAATTATATTAGTATTTCGATTACGTTGATTATTTTCTTAACTCTATTTGCTTAAATTGAAACCCATGGATATGCTTGTCTAAATTTTAGAAATTATTTGACAATGATTTTGTAAATATTTATTTTCTATAAGTACCACCACATGAGTCCCATGCCTTTGAGGACTTAAATAAACCATTGGCTTTTGATTGGTCACTTTATGGCCCTCTGTGTTTGTCATGGATCCATTGCCCTCTGTTCTGATTGTCACTCTAGTGACCTCTGTTCTGTTATGTTCTGTACTGTGGCTATGATTATTTTGCTTATATAACTTCTGAATTAAAATTTTATAGTTGAAGTAATTTATTTATTCGAATCGAATTGTTCACTATTTTGGCCTAAATAATTTTCCATGGTGATTTATGTACCCTCATACTCACTGTATAATATTTCTCACTCTGCCATGTGGTTATAATTATTATCCCCTTTTAGGTAATGAGATTTAGCGGGATCGAGATTGGGAATAGATCGCAATGTTTTCTTTTTATTTTATTTATTTACTATCTGTAATTTTGATCGGACTCTGTAATAAAATAAAGCCCAAATGACTATTTTCCTTTTAAATAAACTTTTTAGTATCCATTTATTTTATTTTAATTTATTTAATTTATTCGCTTGTGCTACTACTGCAGAAATTTTTTAGAATTATTTTATTTATATTATCTTATTGCGACGCTGGACTTTTAGGTACTGGGTTTGAGTCGTGACAAATGTGATTTTTTTTTTTTTTTTTTTTTTTTTTTTTTTTTTTTTATGTACGTTTAGATATGTTGTAATTTTTCTTGTTATTGATTGTTGCCGTTGATTCTTGTTGTTGTTGATGTTGAGAAACAATTTTTTTTTTTTTGTTTTTTTTTTGTTTTTTTTTTTTTTTTGCATATAAGTTTGTGATACAACAGATAAAAAAATCTATTCAAAATTTGAGAAAAATATTTCAATAGATTAAAAAAAAATGCGGTGCAACAGATAAAAAAAAAATTGTTCAAATTTTGAATAGATAATAACGAAAAAAAATTAAGAAACATATTCCAATAGAATAAAAAAAGCTATGGTGCAACAGATAAAAAAATCTGTTCCAATTTGGAACTTATCTGAATAGACAACAAATTTTGGATAAATAGATTTAAACAAAAAGGCAAAAAAAAAAAAAAATGAGAAACACATTTCAACAGATGAAAAAAAAATATGTAGTGCAACATATGAAAAAATATGTTTAGAATTTGAACAGATCTAAACCGACACTAAAATTTGGACAAATAGATTTTTTTTTTTTTTTTTAAATAAACAGATAAGGAATTTCAACAGATAATCAAATATGTTAAGATATTTGAATAGATAAGTAAAAAATTTAAATAGATAGTCAAAAAAAAATTGAAAAAATAATAAATTTCGACAGATAAAATTTTATTTGGACAAATATTTAAACAAATAAAAAATTTTGAATTGAAAAAGATTAGAAAGTTAAATAGATAGGGTAAAAAAGTTGAACATATTGGGAAAAAAAAAATTGAATAGATAAGAAAAAAATTTAACAGATAGGGAAATTTTTTGAACAGATAGGAAAAAAATTTGAACAGATAATCATCGAAAGTCCAAAGATAAGATGTTAAAAAAATAAAAATAAAAATCAATAGATAAATTAAGGAATAAAAGTGGAAACAAAATGTCCTTCAAAACAAAAAAAATGACTTCTCACCAAATTATTTCACAAAGAGTGAATCCCTCACTAACAAGTGGATGTAATGCCTTAAATAATTTCTACAGTAGATTTTTCAACAATTTTCTTTTGGGAATCCGATTGAAAAAAAATTAAAAGCAAACAACTCCTATTGCACTTCTACTAACATGTGCTCTCTTCTTCTTCTTTTTTTCTGTATTTTTTTGTTTTTTTTTAAATGTGTGGAATTGATCTTATTCCCGAACACTCCTATTAAACTTATATTAGACAACTATTATTGTTTTGTTTTGATATATACGTATCCCCCTCCCTTTTACACTTTTGGCCCCTCTCCTTATATTTGGCCAATTTCTCAGTTTGACCTTTAAAATTTAATTTTTTTTCATTTTGACCCTTCATATTTTAAATTTTTTTCACTTTACTTTCAAAATTAATTTCTATTAAAAATTAGACATAAAATGACATATTAACAGCCGCGCGGCATAAAAATATTTTATTATATATATAACTCACACTTTTGACATAAATTTAAACTCTAGTATAATAATATATTTTTATATTCTGTGATAACTTTTGTCTAATTTTGAACAGAAATTAGTTTTAAGAGCAAAACAAAAAAAAATTTGAGATACAAAAAGCCAAAGTACAAAAAAAATAATAATTAAACTTTAAAGATTAAAATGAGAATGTGGTCAAATATAAAGGGACAAAGTATAATTTACCCTTTTTGTTTCTCCCTTCAGTCTTATCATTACCCTTCAGTCCTATTATTAATAATTTTTCTTCAGTCTTATTATTATTATTATTATTATTTGTTGGAAATGGTTGGAAAATTCTAGGTAAACCCAGAATTTTTTCCTAAGTTTGGTCTATTTTTTAGGTGGGCCCCGTGCGTCGATATTTGCGGGTCAAAGTGGTAACGCGTTCTATGTCGCGTTGTGATTCACGTGGTATATTTGGTTGTTCAAAACCATTACCAAGTGAATGGGAAATTGAAGCCCAAGTATGCTGCATGGAAATGGAGTTTTTGTGGAAAATCATTAAAGGTTTGAATAAGGCTTGTCCTACATTGATTTGGTGGGAAGTTTTGAATGGGTTTATAAGGCGTGGGATTGGAACTTGGGGGTGTGCTCCAAGGGGTACCCAAGTGTTTTAGAAAGAGAGGTTATGGGCAAATTGGGCTAGACCCATTGGACCCAAAAATCACCACACACGCCGCCGTCCGTCCGGGAGGGCTGGGCCTGGGCTTGGACGCGGGTGTATGGTGTGAGGTGAGGTTGGGCTTGTCCGGCCCAATACCTATCTTTTTGGATCAAAAACATTTGAATTTAATTTTATTTTTTGGTAAAATAAAATCCAGAATTCAAATTAATTCCGGAAATAAACTGGTCCGGTTTTACTGTACACCCAAACAGGGCCCTTCCCGTTTTTTTATCTATTTGAATTTTGAACCCAATAGATTCAAATCTGTTCAAATTCAAAACCAAACTGGTTTCATACCTATTCAAACAGGTTTGCACCTGTTTAATTTAAAACCTGCAGCCACCAATACATCTATAAATAGGACAGCCCTCATTTGATGTTTAACATTCAGAAATTTCATACTTCACCTCTACAAATTTATTCTTCATTTTGCTGCATTTAATTTTTATAAGAAAGAGTGTAAACACTTAGTATGTTCGTAAGGCAAACAATTTGTAGTGCTACTATTGTTTGTAGTTGATCATTTCATCCTAGGAGATAGACGTCCACATTCTGAAAGCACCGTGGAGAGAACGAATCTGTCTTAAGAACACACTGTCAAACACTGGACTTGATCAGAATAATATTCAACAGACTAATCAATTTGATTTTTGTAATCAAATAAATTCTCTCATTTTCTTTATTTCTTTTATATTCTAGTTGTTGTTAAGTACACAATAGAATTAATCTATTTAAGTACAATGAAGATTGTCCAACAATCTTAAGACAGAATCGTTTTTTGGTATCTTCATTGTATATAATTTTCTGTGATTTCATAAAGACATATTCTGGTTAGAAAAACAAATAGTGATTTATGCTATTTGACAGATAGTAGTAATATACTGTCTCGTTTCTTTGACAACTAGTAGTAATATACTGGTGTCATTAACAATTGTAGAATATTAATTTGTGTTACAAAAAATTATTGTGGTATTTTATTTTTCTAGTTTTAGTAATAAGGAAAATAAAATTATTTTGTGTAATAATTTATTTTCTGGTTTTAGTAACTAGAAAATTAATTTGTGTTTTAATTTTTTCTAATTTTTGTAATCAGAGATTATGGCTACTGCTACTGAAACTGCAACTGGAAATGGTACTCCGATTGTTACACTAACATTGGTCCCTATCCAGAACCATGTTCATGTGCCAATAAATCATGGAGAAAAACGGGAAAAATTTAACGATACTGAGTTTAAGAGATGGCAGCAGAAGATGCTGTTCTATCTTACAACTCTTAATTTAGCCCGGTTTCTCCATGAAGAGGCTCCAGCACTTAAAGAGGGTGAAAGTGATCGGCAAGTTGTTGCCGCTGTAGATGCTTGGAAACATTCAGATTTCCTGTGCAGAAACTACATCCTCAATGGCCTTGACAACATACTGTATAATGTTTACAGTCCTCTGAAAACAGCAAAAGAATTGTGGGATTCTTTAGAGAAGAAATACAAGACAGAGGATGCCGACACGAAGAAATTTGTCGTCGGTAAATTTCTGGACTTTGTTATGGTAGACTCCCAAATGGTAATTTCTCAAGTTCAAAGTTTTCAATTAATTTTACATGATATTCATTCTGAGAGTATGTCTCTGAGCGTGTCTTTCCAAGTCGCTGCTTTAGTGGAAAAGTTACCACCGGCTTGGAAAGATTTCAAAAATTATTTAAAACATAAAAGCAAAGAGAAGACCATGGATGAACTTATTGTAAGACTGAGAATTGAAGAAGATAACCGTAAGGCTGAAAAGAGGAATGGGAAAAATCCCATTGAGTCCAAGGCTAATGTGGTTGAACAAGTTCATAAACCACATAACAAAAAGAGGAAGTTTACTGGAGATGGTCCTAAACAAGGCAATAGCAACAAGAAATTCAAAGAAAAATGCTATAACTGTGGCAAGACTGGACATCGAGCTTCTGACTGTCGCCGCCCTAAGAAGGATCATGCAAGTACAAGTAAGAAGACTACCAATCAAGCCAATGTAACTGAATTAGATTACATCTCTGACGGAGTGAATGACATCAACCTCTCTGTTATGGTGTCTGAGGCTAACTTGGTTGGAAATCCTAAAGAGTGGTGGGTTGACATTGGAGCAACTCGTTATATTTGTGCGGACAAGAAGATGTTCACTACCTACAATGAGGCTGCAAATGGTGAATAACTTTTCATGGGAAATTCTTCTACTTCTACTGTGGCTGGACAAGGAAAAGTGATCTTGAAGATGACATCAGGAAAAGAACTGACCCTCAACAACGTACTACATGTACCTGACATCCGGAAGAATTTAGTTTCTGGTTCTTTGTTAAGTAAAAATGGTTTTAGGCTTGTTTTTTAGTCTGATAAATTTGTATTAACAAAGAGTGGCATGTATGTTGGTAAGAGATACATAAGTGATGGTCTCTTCAAACTAAATGTAATGACAGTTGTACCGAAAGTTGCTATGAATAAGAATAACACATCTTTTGCTTATATTCTTGAGTCGAATTTATGGCATAGTAGATTAGGACATGTGAATTTTGATGCTTTGCGTAGATTAATTGGTTTAGATTATATACCAAAGTTTGAAATCAATCCTAATCATAAATGTGAAGTTTGTGTAGAAGCGAAACTAACTAAGGCTCCATTTAAATTGGTTGAAAGGAAAACCGAACCTCTAGAATTAATTCATACTGATGTATGTGATCTAAAATTTGTTCAAACTAGAGGAGGCAAAAAGTATTTCATAACATTTATCGATGATTGCACAAGGTATTGTTATGTTTATTTACTTAGAAGTAAAGATGAAGCCTTAGAAATGTTTGAACTCTACAAAACAAAAGTTGAAAATCAACTTGGTAAAACCATTAAAATGGTTAGAAGTGATAGGGGTGGTGAATATGATGCACCATTAAATGAATTTTGTGCACAACATGGCATTATTCACCAAACTACATCACCTTATTCTCCACAGCAAAATGGAATTGCTGAAAGGAAAAATAGAACCCTAAAAGAAATGATGAATGCCATGTTACTAAGTTCAGGCTTACCACAAAACTTGTGGGGGGAAGCAATATTGTCTGCTAATTATGTTCTTAACAGAATACCCCACAAGAAAACCAACAGCACTCTTTATGAATTGTGGAAAGGTCGACCGCCTTACTACAAATACTTAAAAGTGTGGGGGTGTTTGGCAAAAGTTGAAGTTCCTGTTCCTAAAAAAACTAAGATTGGACCAAAAACAGTAGATTGTGTGTTTATTGGATATGCTCAGAATAGTAGTGCATATCGGTTTCTAACTTATAAATCAGAAATACCTGATATAAATGTGAACACTATTATAGAGTCAAGAAATGTTGTGTTTTTTGAACATGTCTTTCCTTACAAGAAATGACAGGAATTAAGTTCACAGAAAAGAACTTATGATTGTACAAAAAGTCAAGAGACTAATGACAATCAAACACAAGAGACTAGTAATGGTCTCAACCAACAGGATTTAACTGATAATGAACCAAGACGAAGTAAGAGAGCGAGAACATCAAAATCCTTTGGTCCAGATTTTCTGACATACCTGTTAGAAAATGAACCTCAAAGCTTTAAGGCAGCAATGATAGGTCCTGAAGCACCTTTGTGGAAAGAGGCTGTTAATAATGAAATTGAATCCATTATGCAAAATCATACTTGGGAATTGGTGGATCTTCCATCAGGTTCTAAACCTCTTGGATATAAGTGGATATTTAAGAGAAAAATGAAAGCAGGTGGTTCAATTGACAATTATAAAGCAAGACTTGTAGTAAAAGGTTACAGACAAAAGGAAAGTCTGGACTATTTTGACACATATTCCCCTGTGACAAGAATAACACCCATTCGCATGCTTATTTCTATAGCAGCGTTGTTTAATTTAGAAATACATCAAATGGATGTTAAGACAGCTTTCTTAAACAGTGATCTAAATGAAGAGATCTATATGGAGCAACCCAAAGGGTTTGTAGTGTCGGGGCAAGAAAAGAAAGTTTGTCGGCTTGTAAAGTCTCTTTATGGATTAAAACAAGCACCTAAGCAATGGCATGAAAAATTTGATCATGCAATGCTTACTAATGGGTTTAAGATAAATGAATGTGACAAATGCGTCTATGTTAAAAACACTGACCAAGGATATGTCATAGTTTGTCTTTATGTGAATGACATACTTATCATTGGAAGCAGTCAAAACATGATCAAATCAACTAAGCAAATGCTTAACAAAAGATTTGATATGAAAGATATAGGGGTTGCAGATGTTATATTAGGAATGAAAATTACTAAAACATCTGACGGATATGTGTTATCTCAATCTCATTATATTGAGAAAATTCTTGATAAATTTATCAAGGATGATTTGAATGTAGCTAGAACACCTGTAGACATCAGTCTTTATTCATTGAAAAATAAAGGTGATGCAGTGTCTCAGTTAAAATACTCCCAAATCATTGGAAGTCTAATGTACCTAATGAATTGTACTCGTCCTAATATAGCTTATGCTATCAGTAAATTGAGTAGGTACACTAGTAACCCCGGAGAAGACCATTGGAAGGCGATCATTCGGGGTTCTTAGATATCTAAGATTCACCCGTGATCATGGTTTGAACTTTACTCGATATCCAGCAGTACTTGAAGGTTATTGTGATGCCAATTGGATATCAGATACTAAAGATTCAAAATCCACTAGTGGATATGTCGTTACTCTGGGAGGCCCTGCACGGTGGAGAGGACGAATCTGTCTTAAGGATGCAGTGTCAAACACTGGACGTGATCAGAATAATATTCAACAGATTAATCAATTTGATTTTTGCAATCAAACAAATTCTCTCATTTCCTTTATTTCTTTTATATTCTAGTTGTTGTTAAGTACACAACAGAATTAATCTATTTAAATACAGTGAAGATTGTCCAACATTATTATTATTTAAGATCTTTATTTTATTTTATTTTCCTTCCATCCTATCATGTTTCAAGTGAGATAACTTTTTCCTTTTTATACTTGAAACCAACTTCGAAATCACATTTTTCCATATCTCTCTCTCTATATATATATTTTTTGCATAGATTTCAATTCGGACCCATATTAATGATTCGAACTATTTATTTCATAGGCCCCACAATAAAAGTTATCCATGTAAAAAATCAATTTCATAGGATAATTATAAGCACAAGAATAAATTTTATTTTGTTTTATAAAATGAATTGTAAATATAATTAAATTTAAACTCCATTTTATAAAATAAAATGCGGTGTATTCTTGTGTTTATAGTTGTCCAATGAAATTGATTTTTTTCATAGATGTCCTTTATTGCAGGGCCTACAAGATAAACGGTTCAAATCATTAATGCGAATCCGAATTGAAACCCATAAAAAAGGATATAGAGAGGTATGAAGGATAGTTTATCCCTCAAATATTTTCCTCAATCCATGAATACATAATACATTGATACATACATACTACTATATACACACACACACAGAGAAAGAGAGGGGTACGTTTGGAGAAATTCCAATATACATCCATTTAAAAAAGGTATACGATATGCACCTCTAATTATGTTATTTTCTTCTTTAGTTAGGATATTATTTTAATTACGACTAATGGGTTTTTTAGTTATATCTCATGTTATGTTTAGTTATGACATTTGTTTTTAGTTATGACTCAGAAAATTAAAGTGATGCAATTTTTATTATTTATTTATTTATTTATTTTAGTTATAAGGTGTATATGGTGGCCAACCTTTGAAGGGTGTGCACCGTAGTGTTTCTCTCTGCTTTGAGGTAATTTTCATCTACTCTATTTTGATTATTATGCTATGTTTATGATTCAAAGTTCTATATATATATATTGGGCAAACTTCACATTACCCTCTTGTGGTTTGGGCCATGTTCAAATTTCCCTCATCTCATTTAGAAATAATCACATAACTCTTACAAAGTTAATGAACTAAAATGCATAGTTACATTTCATGTTTAAAGAAACTAGACGTGTAGTACACTCCCCTCTTTTGAAAGTAGGTATAAACAAAATAATATTTTGAAACTAAAATACCATTAAAGTTTGTTAAAATAACAAAAGTGCCATTCTTTTTCTCCATAAATCCTTCCCTTAAGCAAACTCTATCTCTTTCCGACAAACTTTCTCTCTGATTCCTACCAACGCCTCCCAGCCCATCCCCTTCTCAAAGTCTAACCAAGATGATCAATCATAAAGATTATAATACAAAAAGGATGAATAAATAAGAACAAGGAAAAAACATGAAGTAAAAAATGGCCCCTCAAAGCTTATCTCTCTAAAATTTAGAGAGAAATTTCCTACCCTGTTTGATCACCTATTCCTTTCTAGTCAATTTTTCTTTTAAGAAGTATATCAGTTATTAAAGACAATCAAGAAGAAAATAATAAGAAAAGATAAGAAAAGGAGGGCAAAAAATATATATATATATATATACATTTCCATAATAGAAAAACAGAGGAGGATTTCTTGAAGGGATTTTGGATTGTAAACCATTAGGGAACTACTTGGAAGAAGAAAAAGAAAATTTTGATAATTTAACACCCCGAAATAAATAACAATACCTATCTAGCATTATGCTTTGCAAATGATCAATAACATCACATCTTCTAGTCTATTCACAAATTTGATCAATACAAAAGATGACATATGCAGTATATATTCATAAATCCTAAACTCTGAATCTATAGTATATGACACAGGTACACGAAATTAAAATAAAAGTAAAATCAAGTAATCATATGCCTTAATCGCTACATCTGTCCAACTCGATACTTGGTTACATCAAAATGAGTTCAACTCAATACAACTAAAGCCCAAGGCTTATACAAAAATAATTACATCAAATAAAAAAAAAATGAAGCCCTTAGCTCCAAGTCCTCCCAAGCTACGTCCTTGGTGGAGGCATATCATCAACACCTGAAAGTTGTTTTCCACAGAAGGTGAGCCAAAGCCTAATAGAGATACTTTAACGCAATATATGAATATTAACAAAGTCATATGGTAAATGTAAATACATGTCATTTGTCAAACATTTCTCATTTCCATCTCAAAATTATGCAATGCCAGATTATAAATCAATTCATGAAAATAATCCTTTTATAACAGAAAACAGAGCAGTGTATACAAAACATTGGGAATCTCTAGGTACGTGTCTGCCAATAGGTTATACAAGCACTACCACAGCCATTTTACCAGTACTAACCAGAAAGATCGACACCTAACCGCTGGACTTTCACCAAATACACAAAGGCCAACATCATAACCACAACCACACCCCCTAACTGGATTCACCAATGTATTCACCATTTTTTATTTTCTCAAAACAATGCATTTTCAATGTTTAAGTATGCAACAATACCCAATGCAAGATGTATGGATGATTAGTTTCGATTCACCTAATCCTCATACAATTTCTATAACAATTAAAGTTATCCAACATATTCTAAACAACAGATAATTTCTGACAAAAGATAGAATATCATCATTTTAAAAATGGGAGTGATACTGCATATCCAACTCCTCTGCCATCATCAACATATTCATTGTGTCATTCTTACAAAACCGAATATCATTTTCCATTTTCTTTCACAAATCCAAACGTTCATAATTTTATAACAAAGCCCCATTTACTTACAAAATCAATTTTAAGCAAGGAAATCCATAATTTTAACATATCTCAACCATAAACACATTCCCACAACTTTTCTCAAGAATCCATTTGGAGAACACCCCTTTTAAATTCAAAATCAAACCCTCGATTTAGCCAAAAATCCCAAATCATTAGATTCTATCAATAGACAAATAACTAAATTAAAAATTATACCGAAGGTTAAAGAAATCCCTACCTTAAAGTAGAAGACAAGAGAGAGAAAAGGTAGAAGCTTGGCAGAGCCGAAAACAGCAACTCTTCCGAGTAGAACGAAACCCTCGACATGCTCAACCTTTTTCTTCAGAGGGCTAAGGTGAAGAAACCAATGGATTGGGAGTATTTTGAACTAGAATGTAAGAACCAGAGAGAGAGTGAAAATTTAAGGGTTTTAGAGAGAGGTGAAAAAATGACTCAAAATGCCCTTCTCTCGGACTGATATACGCGTAGACCACTCGAGTGATCAAAACATTGCTCGAGCATCAGATACAATAAATGATAGCGCTTGAGCGACCAAAACCACCGCTCGAGCACACAATGACCCCCTCCTAGTAGCTTAGACCTGCAAAAGACAGCTCGAGCACAAGAAATACTGAAATACTGCTCGAGCGAAGATTCCTTACTTCTAGAAGTTTTACAGATTGTAAAAGACTGCTCGAGTGCAAGAAAAACCACATGAGCAAACATGCAAAAATTTGGGCAACAACTCTTTTGAAAAACCAACTCCAAATCTGTTTCAAACACAACCATAACTCCCAAATAGCCGAACTCAACTAGTAAAAAAATGAAAATGAAATGAACAATAGTTAAGGACATCGATTCTCGAATTCAAAAGTAAGAAATGGGTCAGGTCTAAACTGCAACCGTTATACAGTTAGAAATATACATTATATATATTCAACGGATGCAAATCACAAAATGAAAGTAAAAATAGAATGGGTAGGTTTGCAATCATGTGTATACCACTTGTGTGTTGATTGCGAAAGTTGAATTTGTTACAGTTGGCTATCATGGAAGATATATATATATATATATATAAAAGTTTACTTGAAAGAGAAGAAATGAAGAAGATGAGGGAATAAAAGTCAATTTACATGTTCTGTTAACAAAAGTTAGTGTGCTATTTAGTCCACAAACCACATGAGAGTTATGTGGTTATTTCCAAATGATTAGGGGACAATCTGCACATGGCCCAAACCACAAGGAGGTAATGTGAAGTATGTCCTATTTATTTTCCCACCTTTTTATTTTTTATTTTTTTAAATATTTATTTTGAGTGGAGTTCAATTTAACATCCTCATTTTGTGATAAGTGAACTGGAAAAAAATTTTCCATTCAAAGTGATTTTGCACAAGAATGTTTTGGTGCCTTTTGACTCCAAATTTCAAGAAGGGAAAGCAAAAAAGAGGGGAAAAAATCATATATAGGTCAAATACATTTTTGGTATTTGTATGATTCAAAAAAAAATGTAGTTAATGTAACGTCCCAAAATAAATAACAATAATCCAACTCATAACATTTCTTCCAAATAATCAACAATATCATATCTTCTATTCCATTCGTAATTTTGATCACTACAAAAGATGACATATGCAATATACATTCATAAAATCCTAAATTTTGAATCTATAGCATATGACATGGATACATGAAATAAAGTAAAAGTAAAACCAAATAATTATATGCCCTAATGGCTATAACTTTCTAAGTCGATGCTTGGATACAACAAAATGAGTTTAACTCAATATAGCTAAAGCTCGAGGATTAAACACAAGTAATTACATCAATAAACAAAATGAAGTATTTAGCTCCAAGTCCTCCCAAGCTACGTTTTTGGTGAAGGCATATCATCAGCACCTGAAAAGTTATCTTCCACATAAGGTGATCCATAACCCAATAGAGATACTCTAACACAATATATGAATCTTAGCAAAATTATAAAGTGAATACATATCCATGTCGTTTGTCAAACATTCCTCGTTTTCCATCTCAAAACAATGTAATTCTAGATTATAAATCAATTCATGAAAATAATCTTTTTATAATAGAAAATAGGGCAGTGGTGTCACGACTCAAACCTGCCCCTATAGGTTTAGCGTCGTAATTGGCCAGTAATCTTTGGATTACCAAAGGCCTCTTAACAAAATAACATATAACTAGGGGCTGCAGAAGCAAATATACAAAATATTCATAGTCCATAGAGCTGTGTAGACATACATAAGGCAGAAATTTGAAACCTTATAAAATATACACATATAATGTCACGTCCATATAAGTCTGGCAATGCCGTGAAAGGATTATGGACTTAGCCCAGATTACAGAAAAACAAAACAAGACAAAACATAAATGTTCTTAGCGTGATACACAAAATAACCCTTGACATGGTCCACAAAACTTGACTTTTACGCACAGAAACCTCCTCGGGAGGCACGATGGATGGCTTGACAAAATAGAACTTGGGCCCTCAATTCTGGGCCTGATCACGCGTCTGATCACCTATATACATAAATAATTACAGTGCTGGTGCCCAATGAATAATAACAAAGTAAAGGTTTTAATAAATGATGACCGTGACAGATTTAGATTTCAAATCTCTTATCAAAACAGAAACATAGTCATGATCATATTCATATCAGAAACAGAGTCATATTCATATTCATATTCATATTCATATTCATATTCAAATCATGTGTGGTACTTCCTTTAGCGTAACGTATCATATTGGTCAAGCATATCAAGTTCCATAATGGAACCTTCAGTACTGGGTAACATATCTCGTACATGAGCCATGGTATCATTGCCCCGGGCAAGGGCCTAGCCACTGTATTATTTCCCCGGGCGAGGGCCTCATGACCATAAGCCATAGTATTATTCCCTTGGGTGAGGGCCTCTGCTAAGGATACCACAAAGACATTTCAAAAAATTGGATCATCATTCATGTAATCACAAAATAACCTTTTGTATCATTCAGAAATAGTTCATATCATATCATATCATAATGTTCAAAAAGTATTTCATATCGAACATAGCTTTACTAAGTTATTACTTACAGATAGCTTGGTAGCAGACCAATGGCTTAACCGCTCATAGTGTGTGACCTACACCAACATAACAGATACATATGCTAAAACACACGCTTGGATTGAACATAATTCATTTCATTTCGGTCTTAGTGTGCTTCTAGCCTATACTCTCATTATTGTGTCTTAATCTTGACCTAGGAATACCTAGGATGTAATGAAGATGCCAAAAATGCACTTGGAAACACTTAACAAAATTTGTTGAAAATAAGGGTCCCGCTCAAGCGCAACTTCCATCGCTCAAGCAGTCTGCAAACTTTGAAAAAGTACTGGTTATGTAATTTTCACACTCGACGGTCGCTCGAGCGTGAGACTCAGGTCCTTGCTCGAGCGCAACTCTTGTCGCTCGAGCAGTCTGCAAAAATGTGAAACTTTTGGGAGCTTGCATTTCACGCTCGAACGGACTCTGGTCGCTTGAGCGGAAGTGTAAGATCACAGAGTGGTCACTCGAGCGTAGCTTCTTTCGCTCGAGCGAAAGTACAGAATCTGTACTCCCAAGTCTAAAACTCGAATTTAAAACCTTAGAATGCAACCTTTGGGCCCCAAAACTTGAGAAAACATGTTTAAACTAGTCAAACGTCATGAATTCAAAGTCATTTCACAAAATCAAGCTCCAAAAGCTTGCCAGTTGTGCAAAATAAAACTCAACTCTTTGAAAACATAACATGCATGTTTTATCTTGACTTCAAAGCTTCTAAACATGATCAATTGAGATGAAATGATATTAATCAAGATGAATTCTCAAAATAAAGGTAAGATGGATACATGCATGAGAGAATTCTTTGAAATCAAACTCAAATGGACATGCATGCATGGTATGATCTATGTTTCTTCGTTCTAGCTCACTTCTCATAATAATCCGCCCAATACACTTGTATTCATGAATTCACTAACTTAAGATCAAGACCAAAGGCTTAAATTCTTACCTTAGCCTCTCAATTGTGCCCTAGATGGTTAATCGTTTGAGTTTTCAAGCCAAAAGCTTCAAAGTCTTCTACCGTCTACAATCCTTGAGTTTGAATTCAATTCTCCTTATTCTCTCTCTCTCTCTCTCTCTCTCTCTCTCTCTCTCTCTCTCACTCTCTCACCCACGTTTTGGGCTCATAAGGATGAAGATGAGATGTGTCTTAAGTGGTATAGAGGCCTTATATAGGCTTGCTTAGTGGTCTTTAATTAAGTTATTGATTAAGCTAATCAATCGGGCATTAATTATTTTAATTTAATCGTTCCAATTTGATTTTTAATTAAACATATCATAAAATTCTAAAAATCCCAAATAACACATATATCAGTCAACTTCGTAATCAGATGCCGATAAGGCCTTCAATTTGCAAAACGAAACAGAAACGGAAACAAATATTTCTACGATAAACAGATGTAAGCATAATAATGCAACACATACATGCAATTAATTCAGAATTTCACCTTAATTACTGTTTAGACTTATTTAACCATGAATTAACGTTAATCAGAGGTCGGGGTTGTTACAAGTGGATACAACACACTGGGAATCTCTAGGTGTGTGTCTACCAGTAGGCTATACAAGCACTACCAAAGCCATTTTACAGGTACTATCCGGAAGGATCGGCACCTAATCGCACGGGTTTCTGGACTTTCACTAAGGACACACAGACTAACATAATAACCACAACTACATCCCCTAACCAGATTCACCAAGGTATTCAGCCATTTCACTCAAAATCAATACATTTACAATGTTCAATATGAAATGATGCTCAATGCACAATGTATGAGAAATTAGTTTCAATTCAACCTAATCCTCATGCAATATCTACAACAATCAAGACTATCCTCTACCGATAGTCCAAAACAGTTATTTCTATAATAAATAGTTTCCAATCAAAATATACAATTCCATCCTTTTACAATGGGAGTGATATTACATATCTAACTCCATCATCATCATCAACATAACCATCGTTTCAATCTTATAAAAGAAAACTCATAACATTCTCCATTTCCTTACACAATTTCAAATATCTGAAATTTAGGGCAAAACCCCTTTTATTTGACAAAATGAATTTCAAGAAGAAATATCCACCATTTTAACATATCTCACCCAAAACCACATTCCCACAACCATTTTCAAGAATCCATTTGGAAAACCTCTTTTTTGATTTCAAACCCAAACCCTGGGTTTTTTCAAAATCTCCAAATCATTAACCCTTTTTAAAGAGCAAATAACTAAACTAAAAATCATAGAAAAAAGTCAAACAAATCCCTATCTCAAAGTAGAAGACAATAAGGAAACAAGGGGTAGAACTTGATGGAGCCGAAAACACTAACTTTTCCGATTAAAATGAAGCCCTTAAGCTTGAAGTAAGAGCTAGAAAGATAGTATGAAGGTTTTTGGGGTTTTGAAATGTTTAGAGAGAGAAGGAGATGAAAAAATGACTCAAAATGGCCCTCTCTCAGACTGATATATACATGGACCGCTCAAGCGACTAAAACACCGCTTGAGTGAACAAACACAAAAAGTTAACACCGCTCGAGTGACCAAAACCACCACTCAAGTGCACAATGACCCCCTCCTAGTAGTTTTGCAAACTGCAAAAGACCGTTCGAGCGTAAGAAGCATTGCTCAAGCGCATATATCACACTCTTAGTAGTTTTACAAACTGTAAAAGATTGCTTAAGCACAATAAAGACCGCTTGAGCGAAGAAGCAAAAATTTGGACAACAATTCATGGAAAAACTAACTTTTCAACCTATTTCAAACCCAACCAAAACTCCCAATAGCTAATCTCAACAAGCAATAAGATGGAAATGAGATAAACAATAATTAAGTACACGAGTTCTCGGATTCAAAAGCAAGAAAATAGGTTGGGTCTAAACCAGAATCGTTATAGTTAATTGCATCAATTAAAAATTTCACTTCTTAATTAGTAGATTCCAAAATATACTATATAAGCTATCAATTAATTATGGGAAATTTAGCCAAAGCCCCTCCATTGGAGACTGTAGACGTCCCCGAACGCATCCCGGGGAGGGTGCGACTTCCCCCCCGTTCTGGTTCGATATTGGGTCACTACAGTTCAAAGGACTCAAATGTCACGGTTCTTAATCTTGAACCAAAGAGTCCAACTCTGGCAAATCGTTTTGAAGAAAAACTGATTTTTTGAAAAGAAGTGCCAAACATGGACTGCTTTGCCAGATTACAGAGTCGCCACCTAAATATTTTAAAATGGGGAAATTTAGGAAACCCTGACTCGGTGCCGAAGGCCACGTGTCCGTCATCACCAGAGTGATCTTGGCTCGGGAGCTTGGGTACGATCGGGGAAGGTCAGCTATGAGCACCCCCTCTCGCCCGGTCGGAAGACCGGCCTCTACTAACCGTGATATCCGATTTTGAGAACATTACATGTTCTTATTCCGGTTATTAGCCTAGAATTACTATGTTATGCGCACAGCAAACAAGTATAGACCAAATCGCCTAAATTGGAACAAAACATTGCATGTTTGTTTTGAAAATGGTTTGCTACTCGTAAGTAGGCTAAAATGTAGATTTTGCCACCCTTAAGTGGGCTTTTAGAAAAGACAGTTTTGCCACTATCTAGTGGGCTTTAAAACTCACAGTTTTTAATGCATTGTCCCAATTTAGGTAACTCAACCTCCATCCACAGGCATTCAAGCAGTTATATCACATAAGCAGCTAGCCTCATGGTAATCATGCTATCATGGCAACAATCACACACATGTGATATGCTAAAGCATAAAAGCTCACCTAGTACTCCGAGCCAAAACAATAAACCAGTTAGCAAACATGCATGACCTAATTCATGTTAGAATGACTAATGCATCACAAGCAAGGATGTGATTTAGAGTAGGCTCGGCTAACCCTAAAATGGCATGTAAGGTGCAATCAGTTGATGCACGTATTCAATTTGGAAATTGAAAATACAATGCAGTTTGTATGATGTACCGAGCCTGATGCATGTCAACAAATGCATGGATGCACGCATGCATAGCATAAGGTATGCTAAAATAAACGTGCCCTAATACTAACCATCAAAGCAGGTAAATAAAAGGGAGAAAGAAGTAGGGGTTGGAAGACATACACACACTCACACATGCTTATTACAGATTTGCCCTTGCTCGGAGGGACCAAAAGAATAATACAGATAATTAACTACGCAAGCTAATTAAAATATTACAGACCCATTAAATTAATCAAATGAATTAATTAATCTAATTAAAGCGGTAAACTGCCTCGAGATGAGAGCCGGGTGCAACGCATGCTCGGGACTTGCTCGGAATCACACTGCCATGCCTAGCTTGCCTCTGTTTTCCCTGTTCTACCCTTCTGAAGACTGTCAAAGCCTAAGGGATGCCTCTTTGGACATTGGAGATCACCACCGGCTGGACAGAATATCCACCGGCTGCTGCATGTGGCCATCGGCACAAAATTCATCCATCGGCGGCCAATTGACTGCCGGTCGGCACTTAACACTGCCGGTCGGCAATAAATTCCTGCAGAACCTGCAACTCACAGCAGCAGAGGACACAACTTGCATGGCAATGCAATTCAAGCAATTTATGCATCAAACACATTCCTTATCATGTTAATGACTCAAAGGAGGATGTGCCTCGATTCTCGGACCACCAATCACGCATTTCCATGCATGATGGCCCAAGGAACCAAGTATGCAACTTTAATTTCAAATGCATGCAAACCAAATAAATATAAAAGGGTGCCAAACCTCCATCATGCTCATCTCAAGAGGCCAAGCATGCGCATTGATGTAATGCAATCCTAAACATGTTAGCTAACATGCAACATGGACAATGCAAGGCACTTATGTAAGCATACAAGCAAACATGTAAGGCAAGCATGCAAACCAAATAAAATGTGGACTTAAACATGATCTAGGCAACTCTAACTAGGCCTAAAATCAGTAGCCAAAATGCTAAGTATGAGAGCTAAGCACACATGCACACATACACATGTTAAGGCACACAACTTAGGCATTAAACAAACCACTCTCAAGCACACTTGAAAGGAGATAACATGGACGATTAGCATGCAACATGAGCTCTAAAATCATGCTATAAAATGATGCCGAATCATGTTAAACAAGACAAGCAACATACTAGCATGCAAATGGTCCAAGAACTTAAGGCAAGTCAAAGGGGACCCAAACCATGGCTAAGCCAACCAAGCCTCACAAGGCCAAGGAGGCTTAAAACAGGTCCAAGGCAGCCCTAGACCATGCAAAGGGAGCTTCCTAGATGGCATCTAAGTGGCTCAAAATCAAAGGCATACACAATGGCCAAAACATGGAGCATGCAACACAACCTTTCAAAGCATTAAAGAGGCATGCAAGACAAACATTCAAGCATGTCCAAGGGACTGAAATAACATCTTAAATGGTTCCAAACCATTGAAATGATGAAAGCAATGCATACTACACATGCACCTACTTGAAGCATACAAGCTACAATGCAAAGGGGCTATATTAAGCATGCTAAGATTGACCCAAATGACTATGGACAGAGCTAAAACATGGCAAAATAAGCACAAAACCTTCACAAGTCTAAGCCTAAATCATGTTAGAATAAAGGCACACAACCTAATGCATGTTAAAGAACCAAAGAGGCATTACAAAGCATCTATGCAAAACATGCAAGGAGTACGGAAACCAACACATAGCAATGTTAAATCATGATATCCTAAGCATGAATAACAGTCCATACATGCTCAACACACACTCAAGCACAATGCTCCCTCAAGAGGCAAAACTTGCCCTTTTCAAGGACATCAAGGAGAGGGAGTGGCCCTCTCCTTCTTGGGACTTCAAGGCATCATCTATACCACTGAAATCCCTTAAGATTTCAGTGGTAAAGAGACCCAAACACCAAAATCCCGGATCTCACACAAAATGGCCTAAAACAAGGGCCTTTCAAGGCCTAAGGGTGGCCAAACTTCCCCAAAGCACAAAGCACCCTTAATGAACTATCAAGAGGACTAAAAAACAGAACTTTTTTGTATTAAACACTAAGCACAAAAATAGTTCTAAACTATGCAAAAATGGAGTGCAAAATGGGGTAAAAGGGGGTAGTTTCTCACCCTTGTTGACCACCTTCACAAATGTTGATTTTGTTGCTTCCTTGGGCTCAGATCCAGCCAAAAACCTTAAGAACAAGCTCTGGTCCTTGAAGAAACCAAGAAAAAGTGAAAGACTAGGTGTTTGTGTGCAATAGTAAGACACAAAGCACCTAGAACACACACAAAGGAGATATAGAGATAGGATATGAATGGCACTCAAACCCTAAAACCAGAGCTTGCTCTGAGTTGTTTTCTTACTAAAAAGCCAACCCTAAAGCCAAGGGGGGAGGCCTCCTCTTATAGAAGAGGCAATCTTGTAAGCTTAGTCACTAAGCAAGACAAGAAGTGCATCCCTCCATACACGTGTATGGAGGGGAAGCCAAAGCCATACAGCTGTTTCAAAATATCTGAAAAAGCAACTGCACAATAGTCGGTAGGGCAAAATTGTCATTTTGACAAAATTGACGCCGACCGGCACAAAAGAGTGCCGACCGGCACAATATAGTGCCGATGGCAACACCAACCAGCCGGTGGCCTCTAGCCACTGCCGGTGGTGTGTGGAGATGCCTTAAAAGGCATTCCTTGCCCCTCCAAGGCAAAACACAAGTGTTTGGTGCAAAACCAGACACAAAACAGTCGAGTTCGGAAATCCTGAGGCAAGGCACGTAGCCGAGAACTCCGGGAACTCCAAACAAACACAAACATGGATAATCACCAAGTGTTCAAATGGTGACGTCCAGGTCTTGAGGACGGTCAAAAATGGGGTGTCTACAGTTGCCCCTCTTTGACAGAACTCGGAAGTCTTAACAATGACGGGAGTGAATGTCAAAGTCCAGAAACGACCCATTTTTGACAAGGCCGAAGACTTGGACAAACATGCAAGACAAACAAGGTATGCGCCCGAAGGCAGGGGTAAAATGCAACTGACGATGCAAAAGGCCGAGCATAACTTATGATCATGCAAAGGAAGCTGTAACGAAGCACACATGCAACAGTTATAAGCTGGCATACACCAGACTACACTACAATGCAGAAAGGATGTAAGAGAATTATGCAATTCTCAATACGTCTCACTCGGAGGATACAATATCTGTGCGGCTCATCCGGTTGCACTGGCCTCAAATGAGCCGTACATACAATATCGTGCCTGCAATGAAAGCAAACTTAACAGGTACAATATTATTAGCAATATGCATGACAATGCGAAATGAATGCAAGATGATATGCGATATTTACAAAACAATGTATAAACAATGCAAATGATATGCCATGCGATTGAAACAATGCAAACTATATGCAAAGCAATTGAATCATGATTCAATCATGAGCGGTTCGAAACCACACAAATGTCAAATAGGTTGATGGAAGTAACAAGTCCGTCTACCATAGAAAAGGTGCCGCAACCTCAAACCAACATACCAGCGTGGAGTAGGCGCGATACACATGCAGAACTATGAGTGATGTAGACGGACACAAGGACAAGTATTGGGTGGATTGACATAAGTGGGGTGACGACCCGCTGAGGAAAGAGCAATGATCCTAATGCCGAATGCAACAATTACACTACAATGCAATATGCGATTATGGCGCGCGGGCCAAACCGTATCTCACTTAGGAAAGGCATGCACACATACAAACCATGTCTAACACAGAAAAGGTGCCGCAACCTCAAACCAACATACTAGCGTGGAGTAGGCGCGATGCACATGCAGAACTGTGCTTTGACGTGTAAAGTATGGACACATACCAGACCAAGCTCAACAAGGAAATGTGCAAGCCATAAATGGAAGGGGATGCAGTGGATGCATGCAACTACAATGCAATGGAAATGAATATTTACAGAAAATGCATGACATATGCACTATACTACAATGATGATGCATGACATATGCAGGTTTTTTTTGTTTTTGAAATGCATGACATATGCAATATTTACAAATGATGCATGACAATGCAGGTTTTTTTTTGTTTTGTTTTTGAAATGCATGACATATGCAATATTTACAAATGATGCATGACATATGCAGTATTTACAATGATGCATGACATATGCAGTATTTTTGTTTTTGGATTTTTTTGAAATGCATGACATATGCAGTATTTACAATGATGATGCATGACATATGCATGTGAAGGTTTCGCATCCTCCAAGGATTTAAGGTCTCCTAGACCATGCGTGTTTAAGGTCTCGCCAACCCGGTTTGGGGCAATGCATGAATTGAGATGCGGTGCACAAGACAGCGAGGTGCGCGAAATAGCGTGATGAAATGCATGCCAAATGCAATGAGGTGCATCTTAATGCACCGAAGGTCTTGCACCTCCCGAGGATTTAAGGTCTCCTAGACCGTGCGTGTTTAAGGTCTCGCCAGACCGTGCGTGTTTTCGGTCCCGCCGGACCGTGCGTGTTTTCGGTCCCGCCGGACCGGTTTGGGGCAATGCATGAATTGAGATGCGGTGCACAAGACAGCGAGGTGCGCGAAATAGCGTGATGAAATGCATGCCAAATGCAATGAGGTGCATCTTAATGCACCGAAGGTCTTGCACCTCCCAAGGATTTAAGGTCTCCTAGACCGTGCGTGTTTAAGGTCCCGCCAGACCGTGCGTGTTTTCGGTCCCGCCGGACCGTGGAAGTTTCTCAACGTAGTACACGCGAGAGGGAAAAAGAAACCTCTCAGCGTAGTACACGCGAGAGAGGGAAGCAACACAGGTGACGAGCGAAACCACGCAAGTCACAGGGGATGCGAAAATGAAATGCAAATGAGGCACGCATGCCGATGTGAACGATGCACGCATGCCGATGCCTGATCTGGAATGTAGATTTGAAAGACGCATGACAATGCGAATGATGCATGACGGCGCGATGTGACGCACCAATCATTGTGATGAATGCATGCAACGCACACGGGGCAACTTTTGAACCTTATAAAAGGCAAAAGGATACAAAAGGATACAATCACTGCATGAATTTGAGTGCCACGCACAGAAGACGCGGTCCGAGGTCAAAACGGAGGCCGGTTGAGCATCGGAGATACACTTTCTTGCACTTTCTCGAGCTATGAAGACCCAAAACTATTCATATGGCCTAAAAAAGGCCTTGGGAACACCACCGGCCGGGATGGGAAGCCACCGGCTGGCCACTGGCTGAAGAATGACTCCACCGGCACAATATTGTGCCGACCGGCCAAAAGTGCCTGATCGGGGGCAGTTTTGACAATTTGCCTCGGGTTTTATAAAATAGGGCTCCTAAACCCTATTTTCTCACTTCTTGCCCGCCGAAAACTCTTGCCCTCTCTCTCTAGAGCATTTTCTCTTCCTCTTTTCTCCGTTTTCTTTGCGTTTTAAGCCCGTTTCGTCGTCGGATTCGCGATTTCCTTCGCGTTTCGGACATTTTCGACCGATTGAAATTTCATTTCGGAGCATCCTTTGCTATTTCCGTTTTTTCGGGACTTGTTCCCCTCGGTTTCCTCTTCGTTTCCGTGCCTTTTTATCTTCCGGCCTTTCCGGCCATTTTCGACCCTCCTGGGGGTTGACTTTTCAGTTGACTCTTCATATTCCGACCCGATTTTCATCCCTCGACCATTTTCCATCATTCTTGATATGGCCGACGACATTCCACACGTTGGGACTCCCCCGGATCATGAGATGGATCTCGGGGTCGAGCTCCTCCCGCTGAGCGAGCATCTTTTCGACCCGGCGACCTACCGCCCGGCGATTCATGTGCTACCACCGGATGGACTCCGCTATTTTCGCAGCTTTGACCGAGCACTGGACCCGGAGCTCCTCCTGCGCGAGCCTACCTCTCACCTATCCTTCGGTGCTTTCGAGGTAACATTTTTTCTGTTTCACTTTCTGCAATGTAG
Organism: Camellia granthamiana; assembly: GCA_036172215.1. NCBI lineage: Eukaryota > Viridiplantae > Streptophyta > Magnoliopsida > Ericales > Theaceae > Camellia > Camellia granthamiana. Next base: position 59,999,192 of record CM069916.1, on the reverse strand, counting down.
AACTTTTTAACTGTCAACTGCCATAGCTGAATCTGTTCTTTAACTGCTTAATTCTGGTATACTGTACACTGTAGTTGATAGCAATCATACTTACAATTGATATCTTTTTAAGACGGACACATGCACCCACGTTGCACTAGCCTTAATCACCCGAACACACGGCACACACCGTACTTCACTGCAAACTCACCAACGCCCGGTACTTATTTGAATCTGAAAACATGTTGTATGCTGTATTTACACTGAACCACACAAAACACGCTGACACATCATACGTTGTAGTTCACCCACTAGCACACTGTAACCCGATATCTGCTTGAATCTGAAAAATGTGCACACATGCACCATATCTGTATACTTCTTGAAACTGCATTTTGAATATTGCTTCGCAACTGTTTGTTTGAAAACAGGGAGACTCCCATACCATCCGCGGGTATGGGAACGTCGCTGCTCGAGATTGGTACGCGGAGCTTCCCGAGGCGGTTCGACGTATCGTGGACCAGGCCGGCTTCGGCGCTTTCTGCAGGGGGCTGACCCGGCTTACTGCCTGCAGGCCTCTTCTCGCTGCCCTGGCAGAGAGGTGGTGGGACACCACCGATTCGTTCCATTTATCTGTGGCGGGAGACATGACGATGACTCCCTACGACTTCTCGATGCTCACAGGCATCGGGGTGGGGGGTGATCCGATCCCCTTCGACATCGATATGGATAAGTGGACCACCGCTCAAATCTATTTGCTTGGCAAGGCGCCACCTCTTGCGCGTCCAGGTTTCGTCCGCTACTCCTGGTTCGAGGTGTAGTTCAGGGTCCAGCCTGCCCTCATTGATGCAGCCCCAATGACTCAGGAGGCCATGGATAGATACGCACGCGGCTTCCTCATGTTCCTGTTTGGGACGACGATTTTCGCCGATCGGGCGAACACAGTGCCTCTCTGTCTTCTCAGCGCACTGGTGGATGTCAGAGATATCTTGCGTTTCGATTGGGGTGGTGCGGCTCTGGCCACCCTCTACGGCTATATGAGCTCAGTCTCTCGCGGCAGTGGACAGTTGCTCGGGGGTTACTGGCGTGCTTGGGAGGTACATTTCCTTTTCCGCTTTACATTTCTGCTTTACATTTTCTGTACTTTGCACACTGCACACACTGTAGTCTGTTTCACACGGACTGTCTACTGTACACACGGCACACACATACTCTGCTTTACACTGACTGTACACTGCTCACACTGTACACTCTGCTCAATACACTGCACAAAGACGGCTCTGTTATTTCTGCTTTATTCTGTATTCTGCTTTATCTGATAAACATTCTGGTATTCACCTTGCAGTTGTGGGTCTATGCCTACTTTCCCAGGCTGGAGCCAGTGCCGGAGACGGAGACTCCTCTAGTCATCCCCTTCTCACGCCGCTATGACGGGAGGTGCACACGGCGGCCCCGGGAGACATTTGGCTTCTTTCGCCGTTTCTTCGACACTATCACCCCTGCCGAGGTATGTTTTACTTGCAGTTCATTTAAGCTTTGTCTTGCACTGTATATTTCGATAACAGTAGATAACCAACTGTATTTCAAATCCAGATTACCTGGCGGCCATGGGCTGCAGTGCCAGCGGCGATCCAGGATCGGTTTGCCGGTGCTGAGGAGACCTCGCGCTACCGGATTCTGCTAGAGGGCCCGGTCTGTCGGGCTTTGTACCTGGGTGAGCGTTTTCTACGCCAGACCCTAGGGTTACCAGAGCAGATAGTCCCGGTTCACCCTCCTGAGCATATAAGGGATACCGAGAGATTCACCACCGAGCAGATGGCGGACTACACCCTTGGCTGGGACGAGAGCGGCTACAGGGGCGAGGGCGACTACTCAGAGTACGTCCGGACCTTCCTTATGCGGCCTCTGAGCGGCGGCCTCCGAGTTGAGCGAGAGAGGCCCGCGGCGCCGGTGGCTAGGGCAGGGGCAGGAGGAGGAGCACGGGAGAGAGTCCGAGTCCGTGGCAGAGGCGGGGTTTAGAGAGGACGGGGGTCCGGTTGGCCTGCTCTGCCCACTATGCTGACATACAGAGGGCAGGGTGGGGAGACCTACCAGATCCCCTTTGATCCTCCCCCGGCTGATCATGAGTTGGCCAGTATTCCCGACTTACCTCTGGTATGTATCACTTCATTTTGCATCTTGCATTACCATTTCATTTCAGTTTATTTGATATTCCGCAGAATACTGATGCATCTGATACTTTTGCAGGCATCCTCCGAGTACACCCGGCAGTCTGTAGAGTTGAATGCCTCCATGATGGGGATGCTGCAGCGGACCTTCGACATCTTAGCCCTCTACAGTATTCCGGTATGTTCTTCTGATCGCAGTCTCAAACCATACACTATTTCATACAATCTAATGCACGACACAAAACTTGATAAACTGCTCGCGGCATTCACACACTGTACTCATACACTGCATTCTACACTGATAAACTGCTCACGGCATTCACACACTGTACTCATACACTGCATTCTGCACCGATAAACTGCTCACGGCATTCACACACTGTACTCATACACTGCATTCTACACTGATAAACTGCTCACGGCATTCACACACTGTACTCATACACTGCATTCTGCACCGATAAACTGCTCACGGCGTTCACACACTGTACTCATACACTGCATTCTGCACCGATAAACTGCTCACGGCTTTCTGATGTATTTGCCTTTTGTACTTTTCAGCCTCCCTTCCAGATTCCCCCAGTAGGTGGTGGTCCGTCTGGACCTCCCATTTCTACGCGGGATGGCAGAGTATTCCCTCGCACCAGAGGGGGGCGTACCCATGTAGGGAGCACCTCGTGAGCGCCAGTTCCAGACGATGAGTCGGAGGCGGAGGCGGAGTCATCTGAGGAGGAGGCCGGGGACAGGTCGGGCTCGGGCTCAGATAGTGATGCTCCTGGGCTTCTGCCCAGGAAGAGGGCGAGGACGGATCCCCGGGCATGAGACCATTAGTGCTGCTCCAGATTTTTGCTACTTTTTCTTTCTTTTGTTTTCTTGTACTTTTCTCTTTTTGGTAGCTAGATTACCTTGTACTGCCGCAGGCAGATTTTTGTTTCCAAAACTATGTACTTGAAAAAGATGATATGAAATGAAACAAACTTTTTGTCTGAAAAGAATGTTATATATGTACATATCTGCGTCTTTCATACTTTGCACTGCATTGCGTCATGTTACACCTCAAATGTAAATGATATTGATTTGTTGTCTGCAAATTGAGCAATTGTACCATGATAATCGGACAACCAACCAATTAACAGCAAAACAACTCATACAAACCACTACTCAAACTGAATAGACAGCCCATACTCTACTGGGGATTGATCTGCATACAGCCCATAACACAGCACTCGGTTCATTCTGCACACAGCAAACCCTGAACAAACAGCCCAATCTGACAAGACGGACCCCGAAAGCTGGAACAGTTGAAGTTGAAACACACTTGGATGTCCCAATTTTTTTCTTTTCTCCTTCTCTTGCTTTGCATAGATGTAGAGAGTGGCACAATACCCTGAGCACAAGCGATTTTGAAAAAGAGTTTCACGACCGGGGTATCGAGCCTACCACAGAACACGGCGAGACGGACTCAAACAAGGAAACAAAAGGCACACGACCTGAAATAATGAGACATGCTCGGAAAAGACTCAAAGCCAAAATTAAGGTCGACAAATCAAAAGACACGACACACAGACGTGTTTACAACACGACCTCAAATCTCGAGAAGCCAGTTCCTCCGGGTATTATTCCCACCCTTTCTGATTTGTGATACTCACATCACTCGGCCCTCAGGCTCGGTTTTTCTCACAAAAACCCTTTTGCTCACTTTTCTCTTAACTTACACCTCTCTATTCTTTAATCTCTCATTTTTCAATCCCTCCCCAGGGTGATTAATGGATGAATAGGAAATCGCAGATTCATGCCCAACACTGTTAGCTCACGGCTATTCCTTCTGGTGAATGGAGTGCCCTTTCTGGCAAGTATGTTGACGGCGGGGAGAAGACAGAGGACCTGACTCACTCGTGCCCCTAGCCCGTCACTTTGACCATTTTTTTGTTTTCTTCCTAAAACAGTTTTGACCAAAAAAAAAGAGTCGGATTAACACACTTATTCGATCTTTGATTTGAAATCATGCAAGTCAGGCTGTGAGCACTGAAAATTCTCCTTTTCGGGTCCAAGAAAATGGTCCGGTTTTGGAAAATGAAATAGTTTTCAAGAAAATAGTCAACCTCAGTAAAAAATTTCAAAAACTATTTTTGGCAAACAATCGGTGCTCAACGAGCACGAACTCACCCTCGAGATGCGCAACCTCGGATCGGAGGCAATGGAAAATTGCCCCTTGCTTGAAGAAGGGGCAAGGCAACGGAAAGTTGCCCCTAGTTTGGACGGCAACTCAGGGCAACTTATGGCACTGTGTGGCAACGGAAAGTTGCCCCTTGTTTGGATGATGCCGCAGCATGTTGTAAGTCAGTCCTTGTTGATGACGATCGGACCCTCGGACGCGGAGGAGACGAAGACGGCTTGAATCAATATATGGACACAGTCGCCTGGAAGGTGTTGGCGGTTGGACTTCAAGAGGAAGTTAATCGCGTAGTTCCAGGTTGCTGCAATCGAGACATCAGATTCGAAGGAGGCACAAGTGATCAAAACCATGACATGGACTGGGACGCTGTGAAAGCATTGGGGGCTGGACTTCAGGATGAAGTTGCCTACGTATCCCAAACATGGGAATCAAGCCTTACGTAGTTCGGGTTCGGGTATTTTAACCTTCACTGTTTAGGCTCTAACTTTTGCCAAGGTGCCCAATGCGGGTTTTCGACCTTGCGAGCTATGTTTCTTCTTTTCCTTTTCAAATTTTTCTGATTTTTCATTTCTTTTCTTTTTTTGCTTTTTTTTTTTTTTGTATTTTGCATTTTTTTTTTCTTTTTTTTTTTTCTTTTTTTTTTTTTTTTTGCTCTAACTTTTGCCTGGGTCGCCCTTCAGGGTTTTCGGCCCAGCGAGCCTCTCAAAGGGTAAAAGTGTAGCTAGTCCATGCCAAATGGTTTTGAGATTGAAGCCTCTCTATATCCTGGAGAGTGACTGTTGTGTTGATTTGCAGAAAAGTCCATCACGGCTACTCCATGAGCCTTGTCTGGTGGGATCTGACCTTTTTGATCTGACTTTGATGCCTCTTGCTCGAGGGCTGCTTCGAATTGGGCCACACGGGCATTACATGGCGGCTGACTGCTTGAATATTCTGAACGGATTCCAGGTTCGGAACAGATAGATTGAACCTTGAGGCTGAGAGCGATCCTAGGCTGCACAATCTCAAGAGCGATTCCACACAGGTCTTCACAGGACTGCGCAAAATATTTTGTTTTTGAAAGCTTTTAAGGAAAGCGACACATCGCCTGCGCTAAAGATAGTGTGGAACCAGTCTGGATCAAGCCAGGGTCCTTCTAGTACTCACGCTGACAGGCATGATTTCATTCATTAAAAGCTCAACGTGCTTCTCTTTCTCTCAATTTCGATCAAAGTTTTGCAAAACCCGAGGAATTCCTTCCTCTTCGTTTTTATCACCGTAGTGTTCAAAGAAGGTTTTGAAAAACTTAGGTCATTACAACGAGTTCAAGGCACAAGAGAGTAGGTAGAATGTACTGTCGTTCCATTCACATCTTCCGGCACAATTAGCTCAAACTGAAAGCAAGCACGAAAACGGGATAGCCGCAGCTGTTTCATTCCAAAACCCTGATTGCAACCGGCTCCTTAACTGAGACAGACTCAAAGGGAAAACAAAACAAGTAATTACAAGGTAAAGCGGTGCTCGAGGCAACAACCCCGGAATCACCTGGTATTCTATACAAAAGGGACTGACTCATTACAACAGGACAGACCCTGTAAGCAAAAAGACTGACTCAATACAGAGAGACAGACTCAAAACAAAACAACAGACTGACTCGACACCCAAGTCAGAATTTACAAAACTAGTATTGGTCGATGCTCAAAAATGCGTGCCAAACACTACATCCAAAAATGCTCCAAACACTGCCCGCAGGCGGTTCACCTTCTAATTACATACTCGCGGTATTTGTGTCCTCGGTATCTGTGTCCTCACAATCCAAGAACTCTGTGGTGACTGATTTGGCCGAGGTAGGCGGGAGGATAACCTTGTTGTCAATCAAATCCTGTACCTCATGACGGAGGCGGAAGCAATTATCAGTAGTATGACCAGTCTGCTGATGGTCCGCACAGTACTGAGTGGCATCATGGCCTGCTGGAAAGGGTTTGGGGAGCGGCCTAGGATCGAGGGGTGTAAGATGCCCCTTTTTGGCCAAAATCAGAAGTGCCCTAGACAAAGGCATGTAGAGAGGATGGAAGACCCTGCGCCCTCGGGGCAGGTACTTCGGAACCTGAGCACTCTTGCTAGATGAACTAGCGAACGGGTCAGCGGGTGCGGCTTTGGATTTCTGATTCTTTCCGGATGCAAGGCTGGGAGCGGGAAGAACTGTTTTGGCATGACGGGGCCTATCCCGGTTCTCCGATTGACTGGAACTGCCCTCAGGCGGGGTGGGGAAAGCGTCTTCCACAGCTTTTGTCACAACTGCAGATACCTGTTGCTTGCTCATTCCCCCGGCTTTCAAAGCCTCGACTGCCCACAGCAGCTGTTCGATAGGGTCGGCATCTGCCTTCATCTTATCTTTATTTCTGGTCTCGGCCTGGTTGAGGGTTTGGGTGGATATTAGTGCATCATTGCCATGGTTGGAGGTCATCTCTGGTTGACTCAGTTCAATCACAATTCGCCCCAACAGCGGGGGTTCCTGAGGTACAAAGCTCCCGGCATATGGTGCGGCTGGCGGTGAAGCTGACATCCCATAGGCGAGATCCGCCACAGACCTCTGGAGATCTCCTATCATCCCCATTAGTTCAAAAGTAGTAGGCTCGCGAGCCTGATATAGCTGAGGGGCCCAGACCGGGTGCGCAACCGGCGATCTGGGTGGATGCGGCATATCAACAGTAGTTTCACTGTGTAGGGTGATTCCCTGATCCAACGCGGCCGCCATGACCACGATCTCTTCTGAATTTTGCGTCATGCTGAGACACTAGCTATCCTGGATCAACTCTCTGATTCTCTGGACTGAAACGGAAAACAAGCAGTATTTCAGCCCCAAACAGATCAAACACGGGTGTAGCCGAACAACTGCACTCTACCACCGATCACTGTTTCCCAGAATCACTGTTCAAAATCTGAATCTGATACCCACAGATAACTGATTCTCCAAAATACTGTTACTGGTGCCCTCAGGCCGGATACCCAATCTTGCAAACTGATATGTGCATTCCTGTAGAGATACACTCTAAAAGCACAAGTAAAGAGAGCCAAAACACCCCTATGTTGGGGTAGGGTTTCCCTGTCCTATTTTGTCAGGAGCTAGGGTTTCACTACGCACACAGCGGTTTCAAACAACCTATATCGGGTAAGCAACCTGTCCTAGTTTGGAATGGTCACTATGGATTCCGAATATGCACTAGGTCGAATGGTCGAAAAGGGTGCCCCGATAAAACCGGGGTTTGTGTTCCCATGCTGTCAGAGACCATAACCGGTCAGCCTTATGGTCATGCCTTGACAAGACAAGCCTCCGGCAAACCGTTCAGGAATGGCAGATGGCAAACACTGTGTTCCTAGGCGCACCAATGCACATGCAATGCAAAGAAACACATAAATGAAATCAAAACAGGATATCACGAGTTCGAGTCAAGCTCTCTAAACTCCCCAGCAGAGTCGCCAGAAACTGTAGACGTCCCCGAACACATCCCGGGGAGGCTGCGACTTCCCCCCCGTTCTGATTCGATATTGGGTCACTATAGTTCAAAGGACTCAAATGTCACGGTTCTTAATCTTGAACCAAAGAGTCCAACTCTGGCAAATCGTTTTGAAGAAAAACTGATTTTTTGAAAAGAAGTGCCAAACATGGACTGCTTTGCCAGATTACAGAGTCGCCACCTAAATATTTTAAAATGGCGAAATTTAGGAAACCCTGACTCGGTGCCGAAGGCCACGTGTCCGTCATCACCAGAGTGATCTTGGCTTGGGAGCTTGGGTACGATCGGGGAAGGTCAGCTATGAGCACCCCCTCTCGTCCGGTCCGAAGACCGGCCTCTACTAACCGTGATATCTGATTTGGAAAACATTACATGTTCTTATTCCGGTTATTAGCCTAGAATTACTATGTTATGCGCACAGCAAACAAGTATAGACCAAATCGGCTAAATTGGAACAAAACATTGCATGTTTGTTTTGAAAATGGTTTGCTACTCGTAAGTAGGCTAAAAAGCAGATTTTGCCACCCTTAAGTGGGCTTTTAGAAAAGACAGTTTTGCCACTATCTAGTGGGCTTTAAAACTCACAGTTTTTAATGCATTGTCCCAATTTAGGTAATTCAACCTCCATCCACAGGCATTCAAGCAGTTATATCACATAAGCAGCTAGCCTCATGGTAATCATGCTATCATGGCAACAATCACACACATGTGATATGCTAAAGCATAAAAGCTCACCTAGTACTCCGAGCCAAAACAATAAACCAGTTAGCAAACATGCATGACCTAATTCATGTTAGAATGACTAATGCATCACAAGCAAGGATGTGATTTAGAGTAGGCTCGGCTAACCCTAAAATGGCATGTAAGGTGCAATCAGTTGATGCACGTATTCAATTTGGAAATTGAAAATACAATGCAGTTTGTATGATGTACCGAGCCCGATGCATGTCAACAAATGCATGGATGCACGCATGCATAGCATAAGGTATGCTAAAATAAACGTGCCCTAATACTAACCATCAAAGCAGGTAAATAAAAGGGAGAAAGAAGTGGGGGTTGGAAGACATACACACACTCACACACGCTTATTACAGATTTGCCCTCGCTCGGAGGGACCAAAAGAATAATACAGATAATTAACTACGCAAGCTAATTAAAATATTACAGACCCATTAAATTAATCAAATGAATTAATTAATCTAATTAAAGCAGTAAACTGCCTCGAGATGGGAGCCGGGTGCAACGCATGCTCGGGACTTGCTCGGAATCACGCTGCCATGCCTAGCTTGCCTCTGTTTTCCCTGTTCTACCCTTCTGAAGACTGTCAAAGCCTAAGGGATGCCTCTTTGGACATTGGAGATCACCACCGGCTGGACAGAATATCCACCGGCTGCTGCATGTGGCCATCGGCACAAAATTCATCCATCGGCTGCCAATTGACTGCCGGTCGGCACTTAACACTGCCGGTCGGCAATAAATTCCTGCAGAACCTGCAACTCACAGCAGCAGAGGACACAACTTGCATGGCAATGCAATTCAAGCAATTTATGCATCAAACACATTCCTTATCATGTTAATGACTCAAAGGAGGATGTGCCTCGATTCTCGGACCACCAATCACGCATTTCCATGCATGATGGCCCAAGGAACCAAGTATGCAACTTTAATTTCAAATGCATGCAAACCAAATAAATATAAAAGGGTGCCAAACCTCCATCATGCTCATCTCAAGAGGCCAAGCATGCGCATTGATGTAATGCAATCCTAAACATGTTAGCTAACATGCAACATGGACAATGCAAGGCACTTATGTAAGCATACAAGCAAACATGTAAGGCAAGCATGCAAACCAAATAAAAGGTGGACTTAAACATGATCTAGGCAACTCTAACTAGGCCTAAAATCAGTAGCCAAAATGCTGAGTATGAGAGCTAAGCACACATGCACACATACACATGTTAAGGCACACAACTTAGGCATTAAACAAACCACTCTCAAGCACACTTGAAAGGAGATAACATGGACGATTAGCATGCAACATGAGCTCTAAAATCATGCTATAAAATGATGCCGAATCATGTTAAACAAGACAAGCAACATACTAGCATGCAAATGGTCCAAGAACTTAAGGCAAGTCAAAGGGGACCCAAACCATGGCTAAGCCAACCAAGCCTCACAAGGCCAAGGAGGCTTAAAACAGGTCCAAGACAGCCCTAGACCATGCAAAGGGAGCTTCCTAGATGGCATCTAAGTGGCTCAAAATCAAAGGCATACACAATGGCCAAAACATGGAGCATGCAACACAACCTTTCAAAGCATTAAAGAGGCATGCAAGACAAACATTCAAGCATGTCCAAGGGACTAAAATAACATCTTAAATGGTTCCAAACCATTGAAATGATGAAAGCAATGCATACTACACATGCACCTACTTGAAGCATACAAGCTACAATGCAAAGGGGCTATATTAAGCATGCTAAGATTGACCCAAATGACTATGGACAGAGCTAAAACATGGCAAAATAAGCACAAAACCTTCACAAGTCTAAGCCTAAATCATGTTAGAATAAAGGCACACAACCTAATGGATGTTAAAGAACCAAAGAGGCATTACAAAGCATCTATGCAAAACATGCAAGGAGTACGGAAACCAACACATAGCAATGTTAAATCATGATATCCTAAGCATGAATAACAGTCCATACATGCTCAACACACACTCAAGCACAATGCTTCCTCAAGAGGCAAAACTTGCCCTTTTCAAGGACATCAAGGAGAGGGGGTGGCCCTCTCCTTCTTGGGACTTCAAGGCATCATCTATACCACTGAAATCCCTCAAGATTTTCAGTGGTAAAGAGACCCAAACACCAAAATCCCGGATCTCGCACAAAATGGCCTAAAACAAGGGCCTTTCAAGGCCTAAGGGTGGCCAAACTTCCCCAAAGCACAAAGCACCCTTAATGAACTATCAAGAGGACTAAAAAATAGAACTTTTTTGTATTAAACACTAAGCACAAAAACAGTTCTAAACTATGCAAAAATGGAGTGCAAAAATGGGGTAAAAAGGGGTAGTTTCTCACCCTTGTTGACCACCTTCACAAATGTTGATTTTGTTGCTTCCTTGGGCTCACATCCAGCCAAAAACCTTAAGAACAAGCTCTGGTCCTTGAAGAAACCAAGAAAAAGTGAAAGACTAGGTGTTTGTGTGCAATAGTGAGACACAAAGCACCTAGAACACACACAAAGGAGATATAGAGATAGGATATGAATGGCACTCAAACCCTAAAACCAGAGCTTGCTCTGAGTTGTTTTCTTACTAAAAAGCCAACCCTAGAGCCAAGGGGGGAGGCCTCCTCTTATAGAAGAGGCAATCTTGTAAGCTTAGTCACTAAGCAAGACAAGAAGTGCATCCCTCCATACACGTGTATGGAGGGGAAGCCAAAGCCATACAGCTGTTTCAAAATATCTGAAAAAGCAACTGCACAGTAGTCGGCAGGGCAAAATTGTCATTTTGACAAAATTGACTGCCAACCGGCACAAAAGAGTGTTGACCGGCACAATATAGTGCCGATGGCAACACCAACCAGCCGGTGGCCTCTAGCCACTGCCGGTGGTGTGTGGGGATGCCTCAAAAGGCATTCCTTGCCCCTCCAAGGCAAAACACAAGTGTTTGGTGCAAAACCAGACACAAAACAGTCGAGTTCGGAAATCCTGAGGCAAGGCACGTAGCCGAGAACTCCGGGAACTCCAAACAAACACAAACATGGATAATCACCAAGTGTTCAAATGGTGACGTCCAGGTCTTGAGGACGGTCAAAAATAGGGTGTCTACAGAGACTTGTTTGGTGAAAAAGATAGCCCAATTTATTTTGCTTCATAAACCCCTTAAGGAGAAAAATACATAATTGAGTAAGAACAAAGTAAAATATCTTGTTTTTTTTTTTCCTGGACAATATTATCAGGATAACATATTACTGTGAACCAAAGTAACATGCTACTGTTACTATTTACATCAATTTTGACGGTAATAATTTTTTTTTTTTTTTAATTTCATAGTTAAGATGAATCTTATTTGATAGATCTTGATAAGAGAATTTTAAAAATACTAATTTTATTAAAAACCGACATCTACATCAAAAGTTATATTATTTTAAAATTTAAATTTTGATAATACTAGTATGTGTTGGATTTTTCAAGAAAAACTTTTTGTACTTATTCTTAATACATTAAAATTTTATTATGAGAAAATTTTGACCAAATTCCCCATTAATTGTCTCCCTCAATCCAATATCCATCCTCTCCCTCCCTAAAATGTAATTTAAAAAGAGATCAAATATTGTTATTATTTCAGTTACATTAACCTATAGCATCTTGCACCTAGCATTTCTTGACCAAATAAGTTTAATATTGTTATTCTTTAAACATACATGGGCTCTTTAATAAAATTCTTTCGTAGAAATATAAATTCTTTGGGTTAAAATTATCATCTAATTTAATTAAATATCAAAAGCAAACGTAAGGATTTTTTTTAATGAAAAATATAAAACTTAATATATTACATATCCGACAATAATTCATTCAATAAAATATATTGAAATACAAAATATATCCTAAAAAGATAGAAAGAATCTCTACACATGAAGAATATGAGCCCCACATAAGGAAAAAAAAAATCACAATGGGCCTGTTTGGTAACGTTTACGTTTTCAGTTTATATTTACAAAAATTTTATAAACTGATTTTTGTTTAGTTTTTGTTTATTTTTAGAAAAATATAAATTATAAACGCGTTTGCTCAGACAAAATGTTTAAAAAAATTTAAAAATATAAAAAAGAGTGAGAAATGGCAAGTGGTGGAGGGTGGTGGGTGGAGACGAGTAGTGGCGACGGAAGACGGTGGTGGAAAATGATGGTGGGTGGTGGTGGCGGAAGACGGTGGTGGAAAATGGTAGCGAGTGGGTGATGGTGGTGGTGGGTGGGTGGGTGACGGTGGCGGGTGGTGGGTGGTAGCGAGTGGGTGGTGGTGGTGGTGGTGGTGGCAGCAGGTGGTGAGTGGTGGTGGCAAGCGGATGGCGGGTGGTGGTGGCGGGTGGTGGTGGTGGTGGTGGTGATGGGTGGGTGGGTGACGGTAGTGGGTGGTGGGTGGTAGCGAGTGGGTGGCGGGTGGTAGCGAGTGGGTGGTGGTGGTAGATGGGTAGCGGATGACGGGTGGTGGTGGTGGGTGAGTGGGTGACAGTAACGGGTGGTGGGTGGTAGTTAGTGGGTAGTGGTGGTGGTAAGTGGGTGGCGGGTAGTGGTGGGTGGTAGTGAGTGGGTAGTAGTGGTAGTGGTGGTGGGTGCGGATGGTAGGTGGTAGTGGCAAGTGGGTGGCGGGTGGATGGTGGGTGGTGGTGGTGGTGGTGGTGGCGGGTGCGGGTGGTGGGTGGTGGTGGCAAGTGGGTGGCGGGTGGATGGTGGGTGATGGTGGTAGTGGTGGTGGGTGGTGGTGGCGAGTGGGTGGCTGGTGGTAGATGGTGGTGGCAGGTGGGTGGTGAGTGGTGGTAGTCATGGTGGTGGTGGCGAGGGGTGGGTGGTAGTGGCAAGTGGGTGGCAGGTAAGTGGTGGCTGGTGGTGGCTGGTGGCTGGTGGCGGCGGGTGGTGGGTAGTGGTGGTAGGTGGGTGGTGGCGGCGGGTGGTGGGTAGTGGTGGCAGGTGGGTGGTGAGTGGTGGTGGCAGGTGGTGATGGGGGGTGGGTAGTGGGTGGTGGTGGCAGGTGGTGATGGGGGGTGGGTGGTGGGTGGTGGGTGGTGGTGGCAGAAGACGGTGGTAGAAAATGGTGGTGGGTGGTGGCTAGTGTTGGGTGGTAAATAAAAAAAAAAACTCAAAACGTAAACTCATTTTTTGAGTTTATATTTTTTGACCAAATTTTATAAATTAAGATCATTGATTTATAAATAAAAAATTTACCAAACAAGTTTTTATTTGAATTTTTTAAATTTTTGTAAATATAAACTGAAAACATAAGTGTTACCAAACGGCATCAATGTATATAACAAGTCATAAGTCATGACTAACACTTTAACAGATAACAACCAAAGACCACAAAATCCACGCCATAAAATTTTTCATAAAAGAAACATTTTGCATTTTAAACACAACAATCTCTAAACTCAGAGCATCTCTTTCTAAACCTCCCTCCCTAAACCTTCTATTTGGGGTGGAGAGGGGTTCCGGCCCACTCTTTTCTCATTTCACTCCGTTTTTTTCTTTGTATTTGTCTTTTTACTCAATAATATCGGAAGTTTGTTCTTCTAACCTTTTTCGGCACCACCGCCACTAGGGGTGAGTAGCGGATATTCCGATTTGCCCAAACCAACAGAACCAAATCGATCCGTCGTATTTTGGATGGATGTGTGATAACTAGCGGACAATTGGGGATTAATTTTTTTTCAATCCGCATAGTTTTGGACAGATAGCGGATTTGAGGTTCATCTGGTAATCGAACCGCCAAACCGCAAGTACCTCTAAGAATTTGTAACACTTTGTGTTTTCAATTTGTTTAGATATTCTGTTGTATTTTCAATTTGGAAATTCTTTTATCAAATGACAAGTGTTGATATTTGGTATTTTTGTGTGGAAAATATAAGATTTAATTTTGTCATTTTAAAAAAAATCAAATTAAATAATTTTAGAATAAAAAAAAGAAATGAAATAGTTTTGATAATGCATAGTTTTCTTATGTATATTTATTATTGGTATTTGACAATTTACTTGATAATCTTTTAATTATGCTGAATTGGATTGTTAGTGAAAAAAAAAAATGTTAACAAATTATTATATTATGTTCAAAATTTGTAAAAGTTTAAACCGTCAAACCGATTCACATCTATCCACCAATCCACATCCGTCAATCCGGCGGACGGATGCGAATTGATCTTTTCCAATCCGCCAATCTAGTGGACGGATGACGGATTGGAGCTTTGCCGGCCGCAATTGAACCGTGAACACCCCTAACCGCCGCTGCCACCACCACCGCCGCCGCCACCACCACCACCACCACACCATCACCTTCCCACCTCCACAGATCTACCTTCATTAGATTTGTCTAATCTCTTTCAAATATGTCTCTAGCCACTGGTGTTGGTGTCACCTCTCTCTCTTTCCGATTTTCTAGATCTGATGTTTGGTTTACGCCCAAAACTTTAAGATCTGCTTTCAGATCTTCTTACAATTCGAAAACCAATGCTATTTAATGCGTTCGTTTCACACTAAACGACCACTTCAACCTTAATCTTTGATCTTGACCGGCGAATGTGAGGTTTTCAGATTTCAAGTTACAGGTTGCGGTGTAATGAAACTTTGGATGCGTTTAGCAATTTCATTTTGGTTATTTTTTTATTTGTTTTTTTATTTTTGAATTGTTTGATGTAATAATCCTCACTGTATGAAGATTGTGTCCCTCCTGTGAGTTTTTTTTTTTTTTCCCTCCTCTATGAAGGTTAGAATTATTTTTCTTATGAAAATTTGTTATTTTTTAATAATTTTTTTTATTATTATTGTATAAGATTGATTCGATATTTTATTAGTTTTACAATAAGGATCTTCTCCATTTAAAAAGAAAGAAAAAAAACAGGAAAAAGAAAAAGAAAGAAGAGAGACAGAAAGGCTTGTGATATTTGTGATTGGAGTGCATGTGAAGTATATAGTGCCATTTTGGGAACATGGTAAAAAGTCACGTTTTTGGACAAAATGTCTAAAAACGTGGTTGCCAAAAACGCCAGAAAAGCCATTTGGCAAGTGCCAAAAACGCAGCCGTAAAATTACAAATTAGGGCCTATGAAAAAAAAATAAAAAAATAAATCTCTTATGTTGGATAAGGGTATTTTGGTCATTTTAATTTGATTTGACACCATAAATAAATATTAAACTAAAAAGTAAAAAGCCAGCTTTTTACCAACTTCCCAAATCACTTCCAAAAAAGTCAAAAAAACTTGATAAAAAGCCAAAAACCAACTTTTTACCATCTTCCCAAAACAACCCATACTTTTAATTCGGTTGGAAACTTACAACCTCCTGAAGACTCAGGCCATTCCATAGGGGCGAATGGCTGCGGGATGAGCTTCCTAACTTCAACAAGAAGGTCTGTATATTCTCTATTACTATTTCATATAAATTAATATTTACAAAAATAACTACTCACACAGAAAGGGCCTCTTTCTCCTCTCTCTCTTACACACACTCTTGATGATGACGGAGAATAAATCTAAGTACACTACAATTTCATATTTCATTCTTTTTGTCTGATTGTGTATTGTTGTAATACTAATATTTGATATATACAAGTTCATATAAATTGAACCAACCAGTTACTCACTCAATTAGGGCAAATATCCATTCAGTTCAGTGTTGATGCCTTTCTCTACTGTCAGGGTTCAATTTTTTTATTTTTTTATTTTTTTTTTTTTTTTTTTTGTGTTTTTAGGATTTGTGTGATTTGTTGATTTTTCTATAAGATACATAATTAATTGGCTGTAAAAACCAAGACAGAAATTATTCAAGGAACTTGTAATTTGTGATACTGTTGAGCTCTGACCTTCTAATAATTTTCCTTTTTAATTTTTCTTTTATTCAATCTTAAAACTCTCTTTTTCTAGTTTATATAACTATGTTAACTGGTATATATGCTATGGAGACAATCCAAGCCAGGTGCCATAGCGGTGTCTGACTTGTTTAATTAATTTGGTTTTAGAGGACACGTCCGGGACATCTGGGGACTCGCTAACTAGTTTTTTTTCCTCGTCTTTAGTGCTTTTAATGGATGTTAGATGTTATATGTTTATTATTTTTTGCTTAAATTTAAATAATTAATAGATCACACAAAAAAGACTTAAACGATAATACTTAACTTTTAAGAGTGTTTTTTTTCATATATATTCAATTAGTGTTATTTTATTTTATTTTTTTGTTAATTTTGATTGTTTGTGGATGCAATATTAATCTATATTGAAAATAAAAAGATATATATATATAAATTTTTTTTTTTTTAATTGCTGTGCCTGTGCTTCTAAGGCTATATGTTAAAATTTTCACCTAGCTAGCTTAATCTTGCTTAAGATTCTGTTTTGGTGATGTAAGTTTGCAAGATGATATATATGTCCCTCTTGTTGTGCAAACAGAATCCACGCTCTTTTTAGAATGGTCAAAGTGAGGTTTGCTATGCTACTTTTCTTTAACTAACTATATTAAAATAAAAAATAAAAAATTGGCTGAGCTTTTTTTTATTCTTGTCCGGCCTCTTTGGATTGATGGGATTTGTGAGAAACTAAAAGAAATGCAGAACGATGGGTAAGAGGTGAAAAAATGGTGAGAAAGGAAGAGAAATTGTGAGAAAAAAGAAGCATTTTGTTCTGGGATTTGTGAGAAACTAAAAGAAATGGAGAGATGAGTAAGGAGTTGAAAAAAATGGTGAGAAAGGAAGAGAAACTGTGAGAAAAAAGAACCATTTTGTTCCGTTTCTCACCAAATAAATTTATAATGCCAAAATTGCCCATGATAAAAGAAAAAGAACGACAACTTTGTAAAGAATATGTAATTTAATATGGAAAATTATTTTGGTAAAAAGAACATGCGATACTTCTTTTTTTTTTTTTTTTTTTTTTTTCTGTTATGTTCTCACCTAGCATAGTCTATATCTAGAGTATACTGTTATTGGTTTTGAGAGAGTTGCTGTTTTTTGTTGTCACTCAGGAATTTTGTTCAATTTTGATTTTTGATGTTTTATCTCGCAGTGAAGTGAGAATTGCTATTTCTGGTGTATATATATATACATTTCTAGTGCAATGGCTTCCAATGGTACCACAGGGCATACATGTCCATTTCCGATGAAAGCTACATCAAATGGAGTATTCCAGGGGGATAATCCTCTTGATTTTGCACTCCCTCTCGCCATTTTGCAGATATGCCTGGTGGTTGTAGTCACACGAGGCCTTGCTCTTCTGCTGAGGCCATTAAGACAGCCACGTGTGATTGCAGAGATTATTGTAAGTTTCTTTCTTGTTTCTATACACATGTAAATTTGATTGGTGTGCAGTTCTTTTAATTTGTATTGGTAACTTGAGTCCAATTGCTCCATGCAGGCTGGGAAAATGTAAAATCTTCCTGCTTCTTTATTATTATTTTTTTCTCTTCTTTTTCAATTTTTTTGAATTTCTTTTTATTGTTCTTTAGCTTAGTGTTCCTTGCTTGCTAAAATATTTTTATTGCTCTTTTTATTGCTCTGAGCAGTAAAATCATTTTATTGTGCATTGGAGAAAAAGAAAAATATATCTGATATGAGCTTGAGTTCATACTCATTTTCAGCTTTCATTTATCAATGAAGCTTAAAAATGACAGATTCAGTTTCCAATTGTAAAGCAATTAGTAGATCAAACTATTCTTATTTAGTTAAAGCGATGTAGAGTGATCAGTCGTTAATCTATCTGAGCAAATTTAGTAACTCATTATGCTCAGAAACATCTTATTAACATACCAATAATTTGTGTTAGTTGCCTTGTTTCTGTTGCCCTATAGTGATTTCATTTCTGGCTCTACACTAAACTCCACTACCCCTTTGCAATAAGGAAATTGTGATGATGCATTCATCTCATCTTTCACAAGGTTTTACTTGTCTGAACCACAAAATGATGTCTTCTTGTATATTTCACCTTTGGTATAGTTATTGTTTTGCTATCTTCGTTCATTTTTTTTTATAGATGGTGTGTGTATTAGATTACGTTCCACCAAAACCTTTCGATCCTGGATTTTCTTTGCTGTTCTCCGACTTACAAAATCTGTTCTTATTTATATTTTTTGATATGGTTTTTTTCTTCTAACCTTTTATGGGTGGTTAACCTGTGTGATCCTGCAATTTCCTTTGCCATTCAAAATTCTACAGACATCTTTGACGAAAAGAAAAGGACAGTTCTTGGATTTGGGAATAAATAGAATAGTTCTGCCATTAGTCATGAGAATTCCTGCGTGAGTTCCATGAAATTGACATTTTTACACATTCAATCTTGTTTTTAATAGCAATGAAAGCTGTCATATCCTCAATTTGACATTGGGTGAGAGTTTTACCTTGGGTTGCTTGTTTGGCAGGGAGGAATATTACTTGGGCCATCAGCGCTTGGTCGAAACAAAAACTATTTGCAGGCCATTTTCCCACCCAAGAGCATCACGTTGTTAGATACATTAGCAAACCTTGGTCTACTGTTCTTTTTATTTCTCGTAGGCATAGAATTGGATCCTAAATCCCTACGTCGGACGGGAAAAAAAGCCCTTAGCATTGCCATAGCAGGAGTTAGCCTCCCGTTTATCTTAGGTATTGGTTCTTCATTTGTCATCCGAGAAACTATAGCAAAAGGTGTAGGCGGGACTTCATTTCTCATATTCATGGGTGTAGCCCTTTCCATAACTGCCTTCCCTGTCTTAGCTCGTATATTGGCAGAGCTGAAACTTTTAACCACCGATGTCGGGCAAATGGCCATGTCAGCTGCAGCGGTCAATGATGTGGCTGCATGGATTCTACTTGCTCTTGCAATTGCCCTATCAGGAAAAAATCTTTCCCCACTAGTCTCAGTTTGGGTCTTCTTGTGTGGCTGTGTTTTTGTTATTTGTTCGATTCTTATTGTGCCTCCAATCTTCAAATGGATGGCTCGGAGATGCCACGAGGGCGAGCCAGTGGAAGAGATGTACGTATGTGCTACCTTAGCTGCTGTACTTGCAGCTGGGTTTATTACTGATGCCATTGGAATTCATGCTATGTTTGGTGCTTTTGTGATTGGAGTTCTTGTCCCAAAGGAAGGGCCATTTGCTGGTGCTCTTGTAGAAAAAGTTGAAGATCTCGTGTCTGGTCTCTTTCTCCCTCTGTATTTTGTCTCAAGTGGACTGAAAACAAATATAGCCACAATCCAAGGGCTTCAGTCATGGGGTGTCCTTGTTTTGGTCATATTTACAGCCTGTTTTGGGAAAATTGTTGGTACGGTTGTAGTTTCTGCACTTTACAGAGTACCTTTTCGTGAAGCTCTTGCATTGGGCTTCCTAATGAACACCAAGGGCTTGGTGGAACTTATAGTCCTCAACATCGGAAAGGATAGAAAGGTAATTCAAGTATTGTTATTATCATTGCAAAATAACCCAGAATTCTTTTAATAGTTCTTCATCATTTGATTAACACGTGTTATCGTATTGAAAATGCAGGTATTAAATGATCAAACATTTGCCATCATGGTTGTCATGGCCCTCTTCACTACCTTCATCACCACACCCCTAGTAATGGCCGTGTATAAGCCTACAAAAAGGGCAAGTAAAGCTGATTACAAGCATAGAACAATAGAGAGGAAAAATCCGAATACTCAGCTTCGAATCCTGGCCTGTTTTCTTAGTTCTAGAAACATTCCATCGGTGATAAATCTCCTTGAGGCCTCACGAGGAGTTGAGAAGCGTGAAGGTCTTTGTGTGTATGCATTGCACCTCATGGAGCTCTCTGAAAGGTCATCAGCGATACTAATGGCCCACAAGGCAAGAAAGAACAGACGACCCTTTTGGAGTATGGGTCAGCGATCAAATTCAAATCATGTTGTTGTGGCTTTTGAGGCTTTCCAGAGGCTGAGCCAAGTGTCAGTAAGGCCAATGACATCAATCTCTTCACTGTCAGACATGCACGAGGACATTTGCACTACTGCTGAGAGGAAAAGAACGGCTTTCATAATTTTACCGTTTCACAAGCACCAGAGATTAGACGGCACGCTAGAGACAACACGAAGTGAATATCGGTATGTTAACAAGAGGGTACTCGAACACACACCCTGCTCAGTTGGGATCCTAGTCGACCATGGGCTTGGTGGATCAACCCATGTATCTGCAAGTAATGTTGCTTACTTCATCACAGTTCTCTTCTTTGGAGGCCGTGATGATCGTGAAGCCCTTGCTTATGGGGCTCGAATGGCTGAGCACCCTGGCATAAGATTAACAGTCATTCACTTCTCTGTGGAACCCGAGAGTGTAGGAGAGATTGTCAGAGTTGATGTGGATGACAATTCTATCATGAAATTGGGTTCAATAGATGAAGAGTATCTTAGCGAGTTCAAGGAAACAATTTCAGAAGACAGCTCAATCAAATATGAAGAGAAAATTGTAAGAAACGCTGTAGAAGCCATTGCTGTGGTCCGTGAGTTCAGTCGCTGCAGCCTCTTTTTGGTTGGTCGAACGCCTTTTACTGAATTAGCCTTAGCATTAAACCGGAACAATAGTGAATGCCCAGAATTGGGACCTGTAGGAAGTTTGTTGACTTCACCGGATTTTTCAACAACAGCTTCAGTTTTGGTGGTGCAACAGTATTATAACGCGGATTCTCCAAATTTAACCTTAAAGATTGCAGAAGAGTTGGGTGATGGAGTTACAGGATCCAGCTAACTGTCTTTTCTTAGTTTTAATAAATCTGTTTATTTTTTAGTGTTGGCTTGACATTTTAATCTTAGGATCTTGGCTTAAAATGATATAGCTTTTACCATATTGTTGCTAGTCAGATTTCTGAAGTTTCAAAGTTCTTTTTAGTGAACTCTGGGATGAACCTTGAGACTTTAAAAGTCCAAATAATGGAACAGTCAATTCTAAAGGCTATTATTGTGTCATTTTGTGATATATATTGCACTTGCTTCATATATGTTGATGTTTTCCAAATGTTGGTTTATGCCAACCATTTGCCCCATGTTTTCCAAACTTATTTTCTCACAAAAAGTTCATCTTTCTGTTGATTTCCTCTTTTGATCAACCATATTATAGTACAGTTATATGGTTGAGGTGGTAAACTTAATCCCAACCCATGAACCACCTAATTACACCTATTTAACAGCGATTAAATCCGTCTAAATGTTTGAATGAATTTAAATGAGTTATAACTTAAGAACCCAATTAAAATTGAGTTTAAATTATTGGACATGTGTATCCATTAAAACTCATTTGGATGTCCACTGCCTCCACCACCACTCCACTACTACCCAACCACCAGTGATGGTTTCAGAATTTTCTGTTACTGGGTCAACAACTTTATCAATATCTACTCTTTATTTCAAATTATTTGACAAGATAATTTAAATTTCTCAGATAAAAACTAAATGAAAACTTTAGCATATTCATATTAATATTTTTACCAAAGAAAAATGTAATTACATAAATTTTTATAGTGCCCTCTATAAGTATTCATATTTTGAAATCATTGCATGAGGTTATTATATTTGTTTCAAAGTAATTAAGCAGCAAACAATCATTAATCAATTGTGTTAGACTTAATCTCATATCGCCAATTTAAGTCACCTACGCTTGATTAATATAATGTCTCCACTCAGTATCAATTAATTTTGAGTTTGATACTTCAACAAATTGATTTCCCATTCAATTGAGCAGTTTTTTTTTTTTTTTTTTTAAATAAATCATTATTGAATAAGTTCTTGAGAAAATTAGTGAAAAGTCTAATTCAAAGAGGGTATAAGCATTAGATTTAAGGTAAAATCTTATTTGATGAAAAGGACATGACAAAAAAAATCAAAGAAATGTGTGATATTTAACCAATAGGTGACATGTGTCACATTTCAACAAATAAATAGTTTGGTAAATTTCAACAAATAGGTAGTTTGGTGAATTTCCACTGATAAATAAAATAGGCTTGGTGAATTTCAACGGATAGTTGTCATTTTTAACAAATTGTGTTCTTTTGGCCCAAACAGATTAGAACATGGGCCTAATGATCCAAAAGATTAAGAAATAGACTTATGACCTGAGTGCCCTAAGTGCTTTCTATTGATAAATCATTGCAATGACTTTTGATAAAAATAAATAAATAAATAAATAAATTTCACAAGTAAATACACTGATGAATATATGAGATCCCTTTTTATATCTATCAATTTTCTAGCAAGATTAATCAAGCCCTTGGCCTAATGATTGTGTTAGCGTAACACTGATGAATATATGAGATCCCTTTTTATATCTATCAATTTTCTAGCAAGATTAATCAAGCCCTTGGCCTAATGATTGTGTTAGCGTAAAACCTGTGTTATGTATGGGCAAGTAATAAAATGTGATAAATAATATTAAACATGTTAAAAATTAACTAAATATTATGACATTAATTTATATAGGTATTTAAATAATAGATTTGACTATGTTTATATAGATATGCAGGACTAATTCAATTTTTTGAAATACACCCAATCGAATAAACTCAATTAAAAATTAAGAGTAAGAGTGGAATTCTATAAATATAAGGAAAATTATTTAGAAGTCCTATTAGGGAGACTTGTACTACATTTGGTCCCACAAAAAAACTTATGTTCCCATAAGTCCTATGGGAAGTTTCTTGACATATTTACCCTCAATATTAGTTGTTAATATCATAAATAAGTAATAAAACCATATATAGGAAATTGATGTAAACGTAACGTAACGTGACACCTACATAAACGTAACGTGACATATCTACATAAACGTAACGTAACGTGACACCTATATAAACGTAACGTGACATATTTACGTAAACGTAACGTAACGTGACACCTATATAAACGTAACGTGACATATCTACGTAAACGTAACGTAACGTGACACCTATATAAATGTAACGTGACACCAATATGAACGTAACGTGACACCTACATAAACGTAATGTAACGTGACACCTATATAAACGTAACGTGACATTTACATAAACGTAACGTAATGTGTCACGTTACGTTTCGCAAACTTAATAAGTTTTTATTTTTTTAATCCGTTTGTTTTGAAATAGATATATAATCTTAATATATTTTTATTTTGTATTATTAATTGTAAAATTTTAAAAATTATTTATTTATTGAATTTTTTTATTGTTTTTATATAGAAAAATCAAAGAAAACATAGGCATTTAAAGAAAAAAAAAAATCATTACACATAAACTTGCCAATACATTAAAATTTATGAAAATTATAAACCGAGATGACTCATCCATCACGCCATATATAACTCTCACTAAGAAAAAAGAAATTTAAAAATTATTCCCGAAGACCCCAATTTTTCAAAATCAGCTTGATTTTGATGTTTAGCCTAAAGATTATTTGAAAAAAAAAAACAATAACAAAAACAAAAACTTGGATCACTACTGATTATTGTTCGATCAATTAGCATGAAGAACAGAACAATTACCTGAGGTAATAAGGGAAGTCATCGAAGGTGACTTTGCTTTCTTTGCCGTTGATGACGAGTCTGAGAAGCTCCTGCTCAATCTGCTCGGCGGTGACGCCGTCGGCGGCGGAGGAATTGTAGCAGCTGGTCCATTTCGTCACCGTCTGTCCGGTGGCCAAACCCAGCCCCACTCCGACTCCAACCCCAACAACGCTCAATGCTGACAACAGAATTTGCTTCTGTTCCATCACCCTACAAAAACAACAAAAACGCCCAATCTCTCTGTCACTTCTCTCTCCGATCTCTAGTTTTCCAATCTCATTTTCTCGGAAACCAAACATTCAAGTCCACACAATACAATACAAAATAATCATCTGAATGATCAAAGTTCATGAATCTGTGGAAATGCAATATATATCAATTCGGTGGTTGGGAGTGAGAGAGAGAGCGAGAGAGGGAAGGTGTGAAAATTGGGGGTAAAAAGATTAGGATCTTGTGGAATACATTCTTATGAAAATAGGACTTGAGACTCTATAAGAAATTACACAGGACTTAGCTTAGCATAAGGTTCTGAAAAAGGACTTATAAATAAGTTTCCCATAAATATAAGATAAATAAATAAATAAATAAATAAATAAATAAATTAAGTTTAAATTTGAAGATAAACTATAAAAATATAGAAAGAAAAAATTAGATAAATTCTCGAAAAAGAATAAATTCAACTCAAAATCAAGAGTGGGATTCTGTAAATATAAGATAAAAATAAAAATAAAATAAAATTTAAATTTGAAGATAAACTATAAAAATATAGAAAGAGAAAATTAAATAAATTCTAGAAATGAGGTAGATAGAAATTTAGTAAATATCAAATGAATATTGAAAAAAAAAATCAAGTTGAAATTTAAAAATTCAAAAATAAAATAAGATAAACCTGGAAAAAAAAAATCTAATATAACTCCAATAATAGAAGAAGAAGATGGTAGTAGTTTAAAAATTGGATGAAAGTAAAATGTCACCTATAATTTTTTTTAAATTTGTGAAAAAAAAAAAACTCTCAAAAATAATAATTGAGTTGTAGCAACAAATTAGATAAGAGTTAAATGCTACTTATAATTTTTTAATATTTAAATTTCGTTTAGTCAAAAAATAAGCATTTGAACTCTATTTTGACTCCATTTTAACTCTATTTTGTGTCTACTACTTAAAAAATTTAACAATTTTTGCATTGTAAAGCTACTTAATTAAAAATTAAAAAAAAAATTCAAGGGATCACGCTTTTATTTATTAATTTTGTTTTGTATCAGTAACTTACAAATTTTAACAATTTTTGTATTTTAAAGATGCTAAATATAAAAAAAAATAGCATCAAATTTTTTTTATTATTTTTTTATTTTTTAGTTAGTTTTATTTTTCATTTTGTGTAATATGATAATATAGTCATTCATTTTAATTTTGTTTTATGTCAATAACCTAAAAATTTAAGCAATTTTTATAGTCTGAAGCTACTAAATAATAAAAAAAAATAACATCCCATTTCTTTTTAAAAACTTAATTAGTTTTATTTTTACTTTGTGTTATATGATAATATAATCATTCGTTTTAAATAATAAGGTTTTAAGCATATAACGCGCATAACTTGAGAATGTGAATACAAATTTCGACAATCATAGAAAAACAAATTCTCACCTATGATTTTTGTCTAAATACATAAGATATATTTATTTAAATTAAGTTTTAAAATTTTGATTATAAATATGTAATGTATTTATAATTTCAACATGTTGAATAATAATTTTGTTTATAAGAAATTAATCAAACTTTTATTGAAGTATTCACATATTGAATTCAATTTGTTTAAAAATTACATGACACTCAATAATGTAATTGAAATTAGGGTAAATTACACTTTGCACCCCTGCACTATAAACCAAATCTCACTTTGGTCCTTACACATGAAATCATGACAGTGAACCCCCTGCACTTCTAATCAAATCCTACTTTGGTTCCCTACACATGAAATTGTGACAGTCAACCCTCTGTATTTTTAGTCAAATCATTTTGGTCCTACACAAGTGTCAATGTTCACTTTCTGTTACTCAATTGTTTAAATCTTTAACATAATCTAATCATGTGACAAGAATGTGTCTACGACATGAAAGTAAGAGGAAAATCATCTACATTTTTCACCAATACACACTTTGTCCCAAAATTTACATCAAATTATGACTATATTAGGTTAAAACAAAACGCAAATTGTGAACGATTAAGAAGATGAACTAGGATTTGGCATAAATTGGAATCACGAAATTCTATTTTTCCCGATAACACAATCTTCTATCTATTCATTTATTTTCTTGTCTCTCCATCCCAATTTTTAGCATACAAATATATATATATATATATATAAGGGAACGGAAGCAGGAAGTAGCACTAAAATAATAATAATAATAAATGGAAAACAGAAAACAATTTAACAATAACTTCAAATAAACATTAATAAAACTTACAATTGTTTACTAGAATGAAGCAAGTAGTTCTTCAAAATACATAATTTGTAAACTGAAAACAATTTTCGAAAATATAAAACTATAGAGAAAGTTATTTTCTTAAGGAAGGAATGCTCTCAATTTTTCTAACTCTGCCTTATTCTTGAATGAAGAGGCTCTTTTATAATCAAAAGAGACTACTACTGTTAGTCTTGTGAGTGAATACTGTGAGCCTTGTGAGTGAATGATTCTGACTTGAAAGGAGCATCAGGAGCACATGGGAGTTGTCTGCTGCTTTCGGTGAGTGACTAAAGCTGATGGCTGCTTTTTACTGTGCTGAATTTGTCGGTTGGATGAATTATGATGAATAATGAATAGTAATGTTGACTTTTTGATGAATAGTGAATAGTAAAGTTGACTTTTTTCACTATTCATTGCTTGGAGGCATGTGACTGAAGGAATCAATATATATATCAGCAGCTTTTCTCAAAACGAGTATTGATTGAAGCTGATAATTATAGCCATATAGAATCCAATGACTGAATTAAGCATATGGGTCCTGAGCATCTTGAAACTCGGGTCCATATGGATTTTGAGCAGTTGAACCTTCAGAAGAGTTTGAACTGTCTGAACTATCTTCTGAACTGCTGTTATCCGAGTCTGACTTGGCTTGGGCCATGAGGAGACGAGCCATTTGGAGGAGCTCATCTTTGGATGACTTGGACTTGGGCTTAACCTTTGATTTGGACTTATCCTTTGACTTGGGCTGGTCAGTACTGGGCTTTGCTGACTTGGATTTAATCTTTGATTTGGATGACTTGGGCTTGGAAGAACTGGATGACGGGCTTCCAAGATTGACTGGAGGAAGTTGGCTTCCTTGTGTTAATGGAGCAGTTGGGTTCTGCTGAGCTTTAACCATGGCAGGTGTAGGGGCATGAATGTTGATTGGGAATTCAGTTTGAACAATTTCAACAATTCGTGGAATCTTGAAATTATCTCACCATTTAACCATGTGTTGCCGGTAAATAACATCATCAGAAATACCATATTGTCATTTGAATATCCAGGGGATTTTGTATTTGGATATAAAAATAAGTAATTGAGGGAATTTCCTTTGCTGACGAGTGAATGAGAAAACAGTGGAAAAATAGTTGACTTGATCCATAATGACTGATGGGAAGATTTCTAAAATGGCGCCATACTGAGTCCACCATCGCAGAAACCAGGTAGGTAATTCGGATTTGAACTTTTAATCAAATTGAAGAAACCAAGAGTGACTGTTTGACTCATTTTGATACAAGAGGACTTTGAACCAAGCTTCAATGTAATCATAGTAATTGTATTGAATTGAATGACCAGGCAAATCTCGTAGTTGATAAGGAAAACCCCAATCAACCAGAGAAACAAAGTTGTGAATATAAAGTGAATGGTACACAATTTTACTTGTGTAAGTGCAATCATAAATGGGTTTAATCACAATTGACTGATGGTTGAACAAGATGTCTTTGTAGAAAGTAATTGTTTTTTCTGGATGGAGAGGAATAAAATGCCATCCAGGAAGAAAATAAGATTTAACCAGATCATGAACAATATGACTCTTTGGGTGACTAGGTTATTTGAAAAAGAGATTAGTAGTGGTGGATTTAACATAATCAGACCGGGTTGATTTAATAGGATTAGGAGGGTATAGAGTAACTGCTTGACTAGATGCAGCAAAAGGATCAGTAGCCAAAGCAAATGTATAACTAGGTTTAGGAATGTTACCAAGAATTTGGTAACGGTTAACCAATTCAGCAGGATGGTATTTCGTTACTAACTCCATGGGAGGCGGAACAAAAGGTTGATTAGAAGGGACCAAGGCTTTGGAAGGAGGCTGTGGACGAGACATCTGTGAAATAGAGGAGATAAATTAGCATCCACTGAGGATATCTAATTGATCAGTATGTTCATGTAAACAGTTAATATAATGAGAAAGTTGTTGTTTCTGAGCTTTAATCCGATGAAATTGTATCTACTAGGCTCTTTTAGTAGGTAAATGGGTTGATTTGAGAAAGGCAAGGCGGCGAGCAGTATGTTTGACTAAGGTTTTATAGTGTTTAATCTGGTGTTTATGGTAAGGAATAGAGGAAATAGGCATGATGTAACTCACTATCTACCTTGTAAAAATTCTCGGGTAAGAAAATCAGGAATAGAATTTTGACAACCAGGTATGTATTCAATTTCAAAATCAAAAATACTTCAAATAGATTGCCAACGAGCAAAAAATTGCTTACTAGCGAGATTTTGAACATCTTTTTCTAAAACATATTTAGCAGATTTACAATCAACACGAAGTAAAAATTTTTGATTTAAAATATCATCTTGAAATTTACTAATACATAAAACAATATATAAAATTTCTTGTTTAATAGTACTATAATTCTTTTGTGCTTTATTTCAGACACCAGAATGATAACGAACAATTTGTTCAGATGACTGAGGAGTAATTTTCTAGAGAATGATGCCACCATAACCAATATCAGAGGCATCAGTTTGAATAATTTTGAATGAATTTTCAGTAGGAATACCAAGCCAAGGAAGAAACTTGACATATTGTTTAACCTGTTTAACAATAGCAGTATGAGTAGAAGACCAAGGAGGAGGATTGTCTTTTAACCGATCAAACAGAGGTTGACAAGTTTTCCTAAGGTCTTTGTAAAATTCAGCAATATAATTCAATGATCCTAAAAAACGTTGTAGTTGAGTTTTATCTAAGATTTCATCAGGAAATTTAGACGCAAATTCAATGGAACGACTAATAGGTAAAATAGTATTCTAGTGAACATCATAATCTAAAAATCTGACTTTGGTTTGAAACAATTTAATCTTAGGAGCAGAAATGACTAGACCATGACTCTTAATGGTATAAAAGAATGCAGTAAGATGTTTCCAACGTTCACTAATTGATTTTGA
Organism: Camellia granthamiana; assembly: GCA_036172215.1. Classification (NCBI taxonomy): domain Eukaryota; kingdom Viridiplantae; phylum Streptophyta; class Magnoliopsida; order Ericales; family Theaceae; genus Camellia; species Camellia granthamiana. The sequence goes on along the minus strand of CM069916.1, from coordinate 59,969,762 downwards.
AAAAATAAGAATATCATCTATATAAACTATGGAAAAATGACTAAATTGATTGAAAATATCATTCATTATATTTTGAAATTCACTAGGAGCATTTTTAATCCAAATGGCATGACATTCCATTCATAGTGACCAAAAGGTATAGTAAAAGCAGTTTTATATCTATCTTTAGGATAAATCTGTATTTGCCAAAAACCACTTTTTAAATCAAATTTACTAAAAATAACAGCTTGACTAAGTTTTTTAATCAAATCTTTTTTATTAGGAATAGGATATCGAATCCATTCTAAAACTTTATTTAATGGTTTATAATTGATGACTAAGCGAGGGACACCTCGTTCTAATTCAGCATTTTTATTCACATAAAAAGCAGGACATGACCAAGGTCATTTACTTGGACTAATTATTCGATTTTTTAATAGTTCATTGATTTCTTTTTTACACATTTCAAGTAATTCATGATTCATTTGAATAGGTCTAGATTTAGTAGGAATTTGACTTTCATGAAAATTCTTAATATATGGTAATGGAACTACATGTTTTTTCCTATGCCAAAATGCAGTAGGTAAAGTAGAACAAACAGTAGTTTCTAATTTTAATTTAAATTCATTAATTTGAGAAATAATAATTGGATTAGTTAATTGTTGATCAATTCTTTTGTAATTAATTTCTTCTTTAAGATATCTTAAATGACGAGTTAATCGATTAATCGTTTGAGAAATAGAACAATCTTTTAATTGATTTAATTCTAATATTTCAGGAGGAGATAAAAATTTAAAAGTAACAAGTTGACCTAAAACATGAGTAGTTATTCCTTCACTAGAGGTGGTAAATAGGTATAGTAAAAATATAAATGGTGTTCCTAAAATAACTTTATCAGTCATATTTTTGACCAAAACAAATGAAGTTTTAAAGAAAACATTATTTTGACATATATGAACTTTAGGTATTTTATATTTAATATGCATTTTACTACCATTAACAGAAATTAATTTTCACGACATTTTTCATAATATTTAGTAGGGAGTAATCCTTCTTGAATACAATTAAGATTGGCACAAGTATCAATTAAAGCGATAACATCTAATTCAAAATTATTAATAATTATTTTAATTTTAGAATACCATTTTTGAATATAGATTTTATTAAGGAGATTTAATCTATTATTTTCATGATTATGAGATTGAGATTGATGTGATCGATTATCAAATAAAAGATTATCAGGGTTAGTAGGTTCATTAGATTCATGTTCAGATTCATTAGGAGAAACATTATTGGTTTGGAAATTATCTAAATTTTTATTAAGTTTTAATCTTATAATTTCATCTTCTAAATGTTGATCTTTATTTTGTAAATCTTTAATGATTTGTTTAATCTGATTAATTTCTTCTTATAAATCTTGTAAGGTAACTTCTTTGTGTTTATTTTTAAATCTTTCTAAGGTTTTAGATAGACTAATAATAGGCTTATCAAACTTAGGTTTATGATTAGTATTGATTAACAAAGATTTTAATTTAGCAGTATATTTCTTTTTTAATTGAGAATCTTCAAGTCTACTAATTAATTCAATAAGAGCAATTTCTTCTTGATTTTGTTTACTAAGAACATTAATTTGTTTAATAGGTTTACAACAAATATCATTACATCCTAATTCTATATTATTATCAGAATCTTCACTAGGTGAATTGTAATTAGATGAAGTATTAGGATTATCAGAAGAGGAATTACTAATAGATTGATTTAATTGAAAGATTTCAAATAATTGATTTTTTGATTCATCATTAATTTGAAGTTGATTAACTTTATCTTTTAATTTTTGTTTTTCTTTACATTTATTAGAATAATGACCTTTTTGACCACAGTTGTAACAAGTAATATCTTTATTAGATTTAGTTTTTAGATGTGATTTCTTGTAATATTTCTTTTTAGGTAGTATAGAATTTATCATTTGATTTAGAAGGTGAATAATTATTTTTGTACTTGGTTGAATATTTGTAATGAGATTTACTATGTTTTTTATGTGTTTTCCTACAGGAAGGTACAACAGGAGGTAAACCATATTGTTCACAAAAATTACCTAATTCATATTTAGCCTTATGTTTATCTTTAGTAGCTTTTTGACTGAGTTTAAGATCAATACACATTCTTAATCCTTCTTTTTGAATAGTGCTAATGATATCACTATATGTTAAATTGTCATATTCAATGATACCAGTAGGTTGACTAAGAACATCTCTAATTTTGTGAGCAAACAAACTAGGTAATCCGTTAATAAATTTTTCTTTCCAAAAAAATTTAGTACAATCTTCTCTTAACATAACTCTAGAGGCAAATACATCCTTATACCATCTAAAAGCACTTAATTTTGGACAAGTAAGGTTACTAAGTTGATCATGTATGCGAGAATATATTTTAGTAGGAGTACCTATGAAATGTCTAACTATGGTATAGATTAATATGTTAACACCATCAGGTTTGTAATAGTCAATGGTTTCATCAAAGATTAGTAAATCATTTTCATCTTTTTGATTAGCATGTAAGATTGATTCTCTTTGATCTTCAGTAACGTATGTTTCCCACCAAAATTTGAGCATACCGGTAAAACCAGAGGTAATTAAAGAAGTGATTTCAGGTTGAGAGTAATCAGGGTAGTTAGTAAGATAACTATTTGCAACCATAGATAAGTGATTTAATTTTTGAAGTATTTGATTTTCACTAAGACCATCAATATTCCATTCGTATAATTTTTTAGCAGATATAGAAAATTGATTAGAAAGATTAGTTTCTTCATATTGGAGGTCAGGTGGAGTAGGTCGAGAATACCAATTTTTAATAAGAGCAGTCGGTTGAGGTTTAGGATAGTGGAGTTTATTAAGATTAGAAGATTGAAATTGTTGAGCTAATTGATTAATTTCATTATCAGTTGTATCAGTTTCTGATTGAGTAGAAACCTTGTCTACAGGTTGGTTTAGGACAGTAAGACCTTTTTCCTTAGATGGTGAAGCTTGTTCAGAAGTAGTTAATTTAGTGAATAGTTATTCTATAGCTTTAACAGTAGAAGTATCTTGAGTGACTAAACTATTTCTTTTAGAACGATTACTGGGTAAGTTAATCAAAGGTTGATCTAAAGATTGTTTAGTGGATGTAGTGTTAGCAAAATAATCATCTAAATTAGTTTCTAGTTTATCTAATTGTTTACCAATTGTTTTTAAACATTGATTAGTATAATTATTTTGTTCAATAACTTTTTTAATTTCAGGGTCAGTGCCAGGCAACTTAAAAGGAGAGGCTGGGACTTCAGATCCTTGATGTTGAATAATGATATTAGATAAAGGAGGATGACTAGAGCTAACAGTTGTATTGGGAGAAGTTTTCCATTTATATTTTGTGATTGTATTAACCTTTTTGTAATAGTTGTCTAAATATTCAAAGAAAGGAATTTCCATACTATATTCAATCATAAAATCATACCATTTTCTAGTAAGTTTAGATTGTTGAGTAAAATTATATTTAGCACGATAAGCATGTCTTTTAGTTCTATTTTCTTTAGATTTAAATTCAACATGTAATTTATCAAGATCAGGAGCAAAAGATTTACTAATTGTCATTAATTGAGGATTGATTGGAGGTATTACTTCGAAATCAGTTTGAGTAGGGGAATTATTTGATTTAGTATCTTCTTCAGGGAAATGTGTGAGTAGAGTAAATAGGTTTACTAATTTGAGAAGTAGTAGAGTTATCAATGCCTTTTAATTTACTATGGGAGGGTTGACCAAGATTAATTTGGCTATTTTTTCGGAATAAAGGAGTATTAAATATTTTATCTTCAGTTTCAACATCAGTAGGTATACTAGAAGTACGATGTCTAGAAGATTGACTACGATTAAATTTAATACAGACTGAACCGTCAGTAAATTGTTGAATATCTTGGATATCTTGACTAGTGGATTGTTGTTGATTATGTTTGTAATTTTCATTGACCGTAATCCATTGATCAGGGAGAGTAATATCTTTCCATTCTATCATTTGAGGGATATTTATATTAGTATCATTGTTACTAGTTTGAATCAGTAATATTTTATCCTTAGGACTTTTATGTAAAGCTTGAACATTTGAATTGGTTTTAATACATTTATAATGGACACGGTAAATTAAAACAATATTATGAGTTTTTTCTTTCATATTAGTAAATGAACCATTTAATTGAATATTTAAAGTTAATGCATCTAATATGTGTGGATCTCTAAGACTGAGTGTGAAATCAGGAAAACAATTAAAATGAATAGGTCCTTTGTGAAGATCAGTTTCCACCATACCTATTAAACTATCATTATAATCAATAAAACGAGCATCTCTCAAACATAATAAAACAGAAGCATTTTTACCTTGTGGAGTTAATGGTTTGATTCCAACTTGAATTAATCCTAAATGAATAAAATTGTGACCAGTTTTTAAATGACGCTTAATAGTGTTAGCATCAAATAAGTGACAGGTTTCTCTAGGCTTTTCTAAAACATAAACTTGTTCTAATGTTTTAACATGCAGATTAACATTAAAAGCATATTGTAAAAACGTAATTTTATAAATCTCTTTAACTGATAATTTTGGTATATTCCAACTTAAATCCAATTTATCATTTTGTATTTCTAATTCTTCTTCATTAATTACTAATCCTTGATTAGGTATTGAGGGCAAAGTTGTTGACCTAGAACTGACTGAAGAGTTACTTCTAAATAATCGACTCATTTTTCTTTAATTAAACTGTTTTATAGGAATCTTAATACATTGTCTAAATTTATCATGTTTTCACATACTAGGCTTTCACACATACCCATTTCGGAGGACTCCTAAAATCCAACACTGCCTAACCAAAGGACTAACCAAGAACAGAGACGAAGATTGGGTGGCTAGTAACAAAGTGGAAAACACAGATATAAATTTGACAGATTAAGATGACTATATATATATTGTATTATATAACTCTCACGTGCTTATCACGTAAGACAAAGTGTGTAACGCCCCCAAAATAATTACAAGAATCCAACTCCAAACACCAATACAAAGTAATATTGATACAATAAGAAACTTTCATTAATCAGAGTTAATATACAAAAGCTAACAATTACAAAGAGGAGTGAAAGCTACATAGTTAATCACATGTCTTACTGGCTTAAATCTTTTCAAGTCACTGCTTGGTTACAACAAAAATAAGTCATAAGCTCAATACACATAAAGCCCTAGGCTTGTACAAAAGGTTAATCACAAAATAAACACCATTAAGCCCTCAGCTCCACAATCCTCCCAAGCTAAGTCCTTGGCGGAGACATATCACCAACACCTAAAAATAATTTTTCCCAAATAGGGTGAGTCAAAGCTTAGTAGAAACAATCTAACACAATATATGAATCTTAACAAAGATATAAGTATAATGTGCATATGCAATGCCTGCGATAAAATCATTCATAGTTTATAATATCATAGTATGCCAAGTTTTATATATTATTTCATTGTTCATATCCATTTCGTTCAATCACCCAATACTGAGAATAAAACTCATCAGGTCTCAAATCAATACAGTTATCATACAAATACGTTCATTTGCCATTTTACAAAAATTTCATCTGCGGCATCGACACCTATGTATGCAAGCGATTTTCGAGACTTTTACTCTGGACACATATGCCAATTTAATTCACTAGAGTCCATCCATTTTCTCCTCTCAAACATCATACATATACAATGTATTAAAACACAGTCATGTTCAGTGATAATGTAACAACCCTCGTACTGATTATCGATAACCCACTGAATTACGCACTGATTTCTGTTAAACCAAACTGATAATGACTGATAATTGGATTAACTGAAGTACTGAATGAACTGATTGAAATCGGAACTGAAATTGAATAAGTTATCTATTGAATTGCATATTGCATCTGTTTGATTGATTGAATATCTGTTTGAATTCTTATGTTGAACTGTTAATTGGAGGCCTTATCGGCGGCCGAATTAGGAACCGTTTAGAGTTTCATGTTCAGTAGAATATTTGTGATTTAATGGTATATTTATCTGAAAATTGATTAGGAATGATTAAACTAGATTAAATATTGATTAATTAAAGAGATTGACTTAATTACCACATTGTCACCTAATGGACCTTTGTTTAATCTTATTATTTGAGCCTTATACACTTGAATGAAAACATCTCCTCAGCCATTTGCTTGCTATAGCCGAATTTAGAGAGAGAGAGAGAGAGAGGGAGAGAGTGCATTCTTCTTGTTGGATTGCTTGGATATTGAAGAAATTGTTAGAGAATTGTCAAATTGGACTCTTAAATCTTGAATACAAGACTAAGGTAGGACATTCATCCTCTTATTGTTGTCATTAAGATTGATCTTGCATGTTCCATGCATCATTGTAGAGCTAAGCCATGTTTTAAGTTCAAGAATGTTGAATTGAAGCTTGGTTGTTGCATGCATCACCATTTTGGTGTGTTTTGGAGTTGAATTCATGGTTGATTGTACATGCATGTTCATGTCTAGGCTTTAGTCCATGTTTTCACTTTTTTTTCCAACTATTGAGCTCTTGAGAGCAAGATTTGAAGCTTGAAATTGGTTTGAAACTCATGCATGTCATATTTGAATGTTGTTCATGCATGTTCTTGAAAATTGGTTTGGAAATGAGTTTGATTAAACACCCTTGGGCTTTGATTTCTTAAATTGAGTTTTGAAACATGTTATTCTATGTGTTTAAGAGAGTTTTTCCAGAAAATAGCCCAAGAGGATCGAAAACATTGCTTTTGAACTTGGTTTTGAGCTTGGGACTCAAATCTGGGATTTCCAGATTTCTGTTGTCCGCTCGAGCGGAGGAAGTAGCGCTCGAGCGGAGAAGTCGAGCTCCCAGCATCTTGCATTGTGCATCAGTCCGCTCGAGCGGAGCATTGGGCGCTCGAGCGGAGGACTGGGTGACACGCTCGAGCGGGCGTCGAGCGGAGATTTCACCTATCCAGTACTTTTTGGTCCGCTCGAGCGGGGTATGTTGCGCTCGAGCGGGGACCTTTGTTTGCCTGTACGCTCGAGCGGGGAAACCTGCGCTCGAGCGGGGCTCTGTTTGACTGAAAATTCTAAAAATGTTTTCTGTATACATCTTTGCATCCTCATCCCATCCTAGGCATCCTTAGGCCTAGTTTAAGACATCTTAATGAGGATATAGATGTAGAACACACCGAGGCATAATAGGAAGTTAATTATTGTACTTCCCCAACTGTTAAACTTAGAGTGTGTTCAATGTGTTTACTGTTTAGGGTTGGCACTCGGGGACGCGCTCTAGCATACTGTAGCCCAATCTCTGTGAGTAACAGATTGTGTAAAGATATGTTCAAAATGGTTATCTTTTGAATACTGAACTGAATTGTTTATTGAACTGATATTGTTTATTGAATGAATGTATGTCCTGTATTGTGAACTGTATTGTGGCATCCTTAGCATTGACTGTTACTGTTACAGAGCTCTGTCGGTTCCCTTGTGGAACCATACTGTTTACTGACTGATGGCCATCACTACTGTTGGGTCCGTTGAGGCCCGGTCCTTTTGGACCTACTGTTTATAGGCTAATGGATGTACCACATATGATTGATTGACTGACATACTGAAAGACTGAAATACTGTTTAATGAACTGTTTTCATTAATGTAAGGACATTCATTCATAACCTCTTTACACTTATTGTTATTCACTGGGCTTTAGCTCACTGTTTATATATATATGTAGGTTCTCAGCAGCCAGACCGGAGCTAGGAGCGTGGGTTAGTCCCCCAGTTTTGTCAAGCCAGCCTATGTGCCTCACCGCGAGGTTCCGTGTTGCCATGCTATGGCTTGGGGTGTTTTTGTGTCCCCTACTGTATAGACCGTCTACTGTTTACTGTACTGTTATCGAGGGATTTGATTCCCGTACTGAATGTTGTATATGATTGTATATAGATTGTACTGTTTGAACTAAATGAATGCATGAAAAATGTTTTTGGCATACAGATTTTCACAGCTCAATGGACACTATTTATTTACTGTATTGGCTTCCGCCAGGCCCTGTACTCTGTTTTACTGTACTACTGTTCAGCAGGCCTTCGGTAATCTCGGATTACTGGCCAGTTACGATGCTAAACCCATAGGGCCGGGTTTGGGTCGTGACAGAGTGGTATCAGAGCGATACTTACCACGAGTTATACCGCACACACGTGTCCAAACGAGCTATAGGGTGTCCTAGAAAAGTGATTAGGGCATCTCATGAACTTGAAAAGTGTGTGCTTATGACTGACTGAATATATGTTAAAGCGCTAAACTGTTTAAGTGTACAACTGCTTATAATGATAACTGTTATAACTGCTTATAGCGGAATGGATAATGCAAATGAACCTGAATCATCATCCTCTGAGGCCAGAATGGCCAGACTGGAACAAATGATGGGATTGGTACTTGAAAGACTAGATCAACAACAGAACCAACAGCCTCCACCTCCTCCTCCTCCGGTTGACCCGGAACAGAATGTACAAAATGTGAATGCCAACGAGGTGGACATTATCGCACTGACTCATAAATTCAGTAAGATGAAACCGCCGTCCTTTCAGGGAGGCTTAGAACCGTTAAAGGCTAAAGCTTGGGTTCTTGAGACTGAGAAATTGTTTGAAATGTTTCCGTGCTCCGAAGCCAACAAAGTACTGTTAGCAACCTTCACCCTTCAGGAAGAAGCAAGAAGGTGGTGGATGTTGACCCGTGATGCGAATACTATTGTGACTTGGACTCAGTTCAAGGAGTCCTTCTTTGAAAAGTATTTTCCCCAGTGCATCAGGGACAGAAAAGTGACTGAGTTTGAACAGCTGAGACAGGGCAATATGTTTGTTGCCGAGTATGAGAAGAAATTCACCGAATTTGCCAGGTATGCACCACATATGGTGGATACCGAATATAAGAAGGCCAGAAGGTTTGAAGGAGGCCTTAGTGCTGCTATACAGGACCGAATAAATGTTTTGAAAATGCCAACGTATGTGGGTGTTCTCGATCGGGCCTTGATGGCCGAATCAAATATTGCAGCAGTGAAACAATCCGAAACACCAACAACTGAATGGCAAGGTAAAAGGCAGGGTTTCAAATTTAAGAAAGGCAAGCACAACCAGTTGAACAAGAAACAGAATACGGGGTCAACTACTAGCCCCAGCCAAGGGAGTGGATTCATTCCACCCTGCTCCGTATGTGGCAATAAGCACAAAGGGGTTTGCTACCAGATTTCTGGAGCTTGTTTCAGATGTGGCAAGGTGGGCCACAGAATTAAAGATTGCCCTTCTGCTCCACCAGTTAGTAGTAAAGCTACACCGAGCGCAGCAGCATCAAATGCAGCGCCAAAGCCTAACCCCAAAGCTACCGGGAAAGAGCCTGTAAGGCAGGGCCGAGTATTTGCCCTAGTACCGGGAGATGTTCAGAATACTGAGACCGTTGTGTCAGGTATCCTCTCTATTTGTGCTCAAAATGCATATGTATTGATTGATTCGGGGTCTACACATTCTTATGTGTCGCATGCTTTTTCACGGAAATTGAATAGACCCTTAGAACCTATGAATTACTTGTTAGCTGTATCATCACCTGTTGGAGGATCCATGACATGTGCATATATGTATCCTGTTTGTGAAATTATTGTTGGGGATATGCATCTGTTTATTGACTTACTGCCGTTAAACATAGATCACTTTGATGTGATATTGGGGATGGATTGGTTACAAAAATATCATGCCACCATTGACTGTGTAACGAAACAAGTTGTTTTCCGTCCACCTAGTTTGCCGGAATTTGTGTTTAATGGGAGTGGAGTAGTACCTCCTCCGTAATTGATTTCTTCTGTGAAAGCTGTTAAACTGATTAGGAAGGGGTGTAAAGGATATTTGTGTTCTGTACTGACTGTATCTGCTAATGATAATGTTAGAACTGATGTGAATTGCATTCCTGTAGTGAGAGAATTCCCAGATGTATTTCCAGATGATCTGCCAGGGGATTTGATTGATAGGGAAGTTGAATTTACCGTGGATGTAATTCCGGGTACACAGCCAGTGTCTAAAGCTCCCTACAGAATGGCTCCAACTGAACTGAAAGAATTGAAAGTACAATTGCAGGAACTGTTAGACAAGAAGTTTATCAGACCCAGTACTTCACCGTGGGGCGCACCTGTTTTGTTTGTAAAGAAGAAAGATGGCTCACTAAGACTGTGCATTGATTACCGTGAACTGAACAAGGTAACTGTAAAGAACAAATATCCACTACCGCGTATTGATGACCTGTTTGATCAGTTACAGGGTGCACAAGTGTTTTCCAAGATTGATCTTAGATCGGGGTACCATCAACTGAAAGTTAAACCGGAAGACATTGATAAAACTGCTTTTAGAACGAGGTATGGCCATTATGAATTTTTAGTTATGCCGTTCGGAGTCACGAATGCCCCAGCTGCATTTATGGACCTCATGAACATAATTTTTAAACCATACCTTGATGATTTTATTGTGGTATTCATTGATGACATATTGATCTATTCTAAGACTGTAGAAGAACATGAACACCATCTGAGACTTGCCCTGCAAACCTTAAGAGAACAGAAACTGTATGGTAAACTGTCTAAATGTGAATTCTGGCTTGATCATGTTATGTTTTTGGGGCATGTTGTTAGCAAAGATGGAATTTCTGTTGATCCGCAGAAAATTGAAGCTGTAGTGAACTGGCCTAGACCAACAAATGTGACTGAAGTCCGAAGCTTTTTGGGATTGGCTGGATATTATAGAAGATTTGTCAAAGATTTCTCCAAAATTGCCTTACCATTGACTCAGTTAACACAGAAAGGGATATCATTTGACTGGACTGACCAACGGGAATCAGCATTTCAGGAGTTGAAAACTAGACTTGTGACTGCACCGGTTCTTACTTTACCTTCAGGTACGGATGGTTATACTGTATTTAGTGATGCTTCTCATAAGGGTTTGGGATGTGTTTTAATGCAGAATGGGAGAGTTATTGCTTATGCTTCCCGACAGTTGAGACCACATGAAAAGAACTACCCGACCCATGACTTAGAACTTGCTGCAGTGGTATTTGCATTGAAAATCTGGCGTCACTATCTTTATGGGGCGACATGTGAAGTGTATACCGACCACAAGAGTTTGAAATATTTCTTCACACAGAAAGAACTGAATATGAGACAGCGGAGATGGCTTGAACTGATTAAAGACTATGACTTACAAATACTATATCATCCGGGAAAAGCCAACACCGTTGCCGATGCTTTGAGCCGAAAATCGATTGGGAACTTAGCCTGTTTGCTGACTGGACAGAAAGAGCTGCTTTGTGATCTTGAAAAGTCTGAAATTGAAATTGTTTTGAAGGAACAAGGTGGAACCTTAGCTGCTATTTCTGCTCAACCAGCCTTGATTGAAGAGATTAAAGAGAAACAGCAACTGGATGATTACTTAAAGAAGATTATTGAAGAAAGAGATTTAAAACCGAAACCGGGATACAAATTTGAGAATAATGTACTGAAATTTCAAGAAAGACTGTGTGTGCCGAATGACACCGAACTGAAAAGGAGAATTCTGCAAGAGGGCCACAATTCAAAATTTTCTATCCATCCGGGGAATACGAAAATGTATCAAGACTTGAAATTAAATTTCTGGTGGCCGGGAATGAAGAAAGAAATTGCCGACTTTGTGTCCAAATGTCTTCATTGCCAACAAGTCAAAGTTGAACATCAACGACCTGCTGGATTATTGCAACCCTTACCCATACCAGAGTGGAAATGAGAGCATATCACGATGGATTTTATCGTTGGATTACCTCGCTCCAGAAAAGGTATGGACTCTATTTGGGTTATTGTTGATAGATTGACTAAATCTGCACACTTCCTACCTGTCAAGACAATTTATAATGCAGACAAATTGGCTGTTATCTATATTGATGAAATTGTGAGATTGCATGGAGTGCCTGTATCCATTGTTTCTGACAGGGATTCGAAGTTTACGTCGAGGTTTTGGCAAAGCCTACAGACGGCATTGGGTACTGAATTGAGGCTGAGTAGTGCCTATCATCCTCAGACAGATGGACAGTCAGAAAGGACCATCCAGACTTTAGAAGATTTATTGAGAATGTGTGTCCTTGATTTTCAGGGAAACTGGGAAAGTCATTTACCATTGGCCGAATTCGCCTACAACAACAGCTACCATTCGAGTATTGGTATGGCGCCTTTCGAGGCATTGTATGGCAGAAAGTGTAGATCTCCAATCTGCTGGACAGAAGTTGGAGATGGGCCGTTGCTTGGGCCCGAAATTGTTTATGAAACGACTGAAAAGGTAAAACTGATACAGCAAAGATTGAAAACTGCACAGAGTAGACAAAAAAGTTATGCAGATGTCAGAAGACGAGACCGAGAATATGAAGTGGGTGATCACGTTTTTGTGAAAGTGACACCAATGAAAGGCCAGACTCGTTTTGGAGTCAAAGGCAAGTTAGCGCCAAGGTATGTCGGACCGTATCAGATTATTGAGAAAATCAATCCGGTGGCGTATCAAGTTGCACTTCCTCCTGAAATGGAGCATATGCACAACGTCTTCCACATTTCGATGTTGAGAGACTATCTTCGAGATCCATTCCATGTGATTTTCGAGACTTTTACTCTGGACACATATGCCAATTTAATTCACTAGAGTCCATCCATTTTCTCCTCTCAAACATCATACATATACAATGTATTAAAACACAGTCATGTTCAGTGATAATGTAACAACCCTCGTACTGATTATCGATAACCCACTGAATTACGCACTGATTTCTGTTAAACCAGACTGACAATGACTGATAATTGGATTAACTGAAGTACTGAATGAACTGATTGAAATCGGAACTGAAATTGAATAAGTTATCTATTGAATTGCATATTGCATCTGTTTGATTGATTGAATATCTGTTTGAATTCTTATGTTGAACTGTTAATTGGAGGCCTTATCGGCGGCCGAATTAGGAACCGTTTAGAGTTTCATGTTCAGTAGAATATTTGTGATTTAATGGTATATTTATCTGAAAATTGATTAGGAATGATTAAACTAGATTAAATATTGATTAATTAAAGAGATTGACTTAATTACCACATTGCCACCTAATGGACCTTTGTTTAATCTTATTATTTGAGCCTTATACACTTGAATGAAAACATCTCCTCAGCCATTTGCTTGCTATAGCCGAATTTAGAGAGAGAGAGAGAGAGAGGGAGAGAGTGCATTCTTCTTGTTGGATTGCTTGGATATTGAAGAAATTGTTAGAGAATTGTCAAATTGGACTCTTAAATCTTGAATACAAGACTAAGGTAGGACATTCATCCTCTTATTGTTGTCATTAAGATTGATCTTGCATGTTCCATGCATCATTGTAGAGCTAAGCCATGTTTTAAGTTCAAGAATGTTGAATTGAAGCTTGGTTGTTGCATGCATCACCATTTTGGTGTGTTTTGGAGTTGAATTCATGGTTGATTGTACATGCATGTTCATGTCTAGGCTTTAGTCCATGTTTTCACTTTTTTTTCCAACTATTGAGCTCTTGAGAGCAAGATTTGAAGCTTGAAATTGGTTTGAAACTCATGCATGTCATATTTGAATGTTGTTCATGCATGTTCTTGAAAATTGGTTTGGAAATGAGTTTGATTAAACACCCTTGGGCTTTGATTTCTTAAATTGAGTTTTGAAACATGTTATTCTATGTGTTTAAGAGAGTTTTTCCAGAAAATAGCCCAAGAGGATCGAAAACATTGCTTTTGAACTTGGTTTTGAGCTTGGGACTCAAATCTGGGATTTCCAGATTTCTGTTGTCCGCTCGAGCGGAGGAAGTAGCGCTCGAGCGGAGAAGTCGAGCTCCCAGCATCTTGCATTGTGCATCAGTCCGCTCGAGCGGAGCATTGGGCGCTCGAGCGGAGGACTGGGTGACACGCTCGAGCGGGCGTCGAGCGGAGATTTCACCTATCCAGTACTTTTTGGTCCGCTCGAGCGGGGTATGTTGCGCTCGAGCGGGGACCTTTGTTTGCCTGTACGCTCGAGCGGGGAAACCTGCGCTCGAGCGGGGCTCTGTTTGACTGAAAATTCTAAAAATGTTTTCTGTATACATCTTTGCATCCTCATCCCATCCTAGGCATCCTTAGGCCTAGTTTAAGACATCTTAATGAGGATATAGATGTAGAACACACCGAGGCATAATAGGAAGTTAATTATTGTACTTCCCCAACTGTTAAACTTAGAGTGTGTTCAATGTGTTTACTGTTTAGGGTTGGCACTCGGGGACGCGCTCTAGCATACTGTAGCCCAATCTCTGTGAGTAACAGATTGTGTAAAGATATGTTCAAAATGGTTATCTTTTGAATACTGAACTGAATTGTTTATTGAACTGATATTGTTTATTGAATGAATGTATGTCCTGTATTGTGAACTGTATTGTGGCATCCTTAGCATTGACTGTTACTGTTACAGAGCTCTGTCGGTTCCCTTGTGGAACCATACTGTTTACTGACTGATGGCCATCACTACTGTTGGGTCCGTTGAGGCCCGGTCCTTTTGGACCTACTGTTTATAGGCTAATGGATGTACCACATATGATTGATTGACTGACATACTGAAAGACTGAAATACTGTTTAATGAACTGTTTTCATTAATGTAAGGACATTCATTCATAACCTCTTTACACTTATTGTTATTCACTGGGCTTTAGCTCACTGTTTATATATATATGTAGGTTCTCAGCAGCCAGACCGGAGCTAGGAGCGTGGATTAGTCCCCCAGTTTTGTCAAGCCAGCCTATGTGCCTCACCGCGAGGTTCCGTGTTGCCATGCTATGGCTTGGGGTGTTTTTGTGTCCCCTACTGTATAGACCGTCTACTGTTTACTGTACTGTTATCGAGGGATTTGATTCCCGTACTGAATGTTGTATATGATTGTATATAGATTGTACTGTTTGAACTAAATGAATGCATGAAAAATGTTTTTGGCATACAGATTTTCACAACTCAATGGACACTATTTATTTACTGTATTGGCTTCCGCCAGGCCCTGTACTCTGTTTTACTGTACTACTGTTCAGCAGGCCTTCGGTAATCTCGGATTACTGGCCAGTTACGGTGCTAAACCCATAGGGCCGGGTTTGGGTCGTGACAGATAACCAATAAGAGATTAGTTTCAATTCACCTAATCCTCATGCAGTTTGTACAACAATCATAGCTATTCTCCACCGATAGCCCAAAACAGATATTTCTAAACTGATATACAACCTCCAAGACAGATAAACTATCCAAATTTCCATATGTGAGAGACAATACACACCCAACTCCACCATTTATATAAACATTCAACCAATTTCATATTTCCAATACCAATTTCATCATTTATACAAAATAATTATTTTAAACATTTTAGAGCAAAACTCCACTCTCCCCTAAATCCAACCCATGTGTCAAAATCAACAAATTCAACACAACACATCCTTATATCTATACCCATAACCATTTTCAATACCTTCATTTGAAAATCCCTCTTTTGATTTTAAACCAAAACCCTAGGTTTGTCTAAAATCCTCCAAATCTTAACATTATTTACACAACAACAAATAACTAAGTTAAAAACCATAAGAGAGTGTAGAAAGTGCTTACCTCAAGCTTAGAAGACCAAACCAACAATGGAGGAACTTCGAAGACGCCGAAATCAAATCTTGTTCCGACCAAAATGGAGCTCTTGAGACGCTTTACCTTTTTAACAAAGAGAGTAGGGTGGAGAAACTACTAAATCTAGGTGAAAAAGTAGAGAGAGAGAGTGAGTGAGTTTTAGAGAGAGAAGCTCTAGATCTAGGGTTTTGAGAGAGAAAGTTATGAAAAAATGATGTAAAAAGTGATCTTCTCAGACTGATATACGCACAGTCAGCTCGAGCGCAAAAAGTGACGCTCGAGTGTCAGACATAATAAGTTGTTCCGCTCGAGTGCAAGAAACAACGGTCGAGCACAAAATGCACACTCCCAGTAGTTTTACAGACAACAGACCAACGCTCGAGCGTAAGAAAGGCCGTTCAAACTAAGCCCGCTTGAGTGCATAAAGATCTACTCGAGCATAGAATATACTCTCCCAGTAGTTTTGAAAACCTGCAAAATACTGAGAGTTCACAAAGCCCGCTCGAGTGCAAGAAGTGTCACTCGAGTGGAGGAACAGAATTCTAGGCAACAAGAGTTTGGAAACCAAGCAACTAACCTGTCCCAAACGCAACCACAATAATCCTAAAGCCATATTTAAGGAGATACAAGGGAAATAAGATATAAACAACAACATGGAACCAAGAAACCCGAGTCCAAGATGCAAAAAGGTCGAGTTAAAATCGGAATCGCTATAAAGTGTATTGATGGGAAACATTGATGATTTTCCTCTTTTACTCTCATTTCGTAGTCAAATTTTTGTCACATGATTAGATTTTGTTAAAGATTTAAACATAAACAAAAGAGAGACATTGACACTTGTGTAGGAACCAAAGTGAGATTTAACTATCATGATTTCATGTATAAGGACCAAAGTGAGATTTGACCATAAGTGCAGGAGGATGACTGTCATAATTTCATGTGTAGGGGCCAAAATGAGATTTGGTGTAAAATGCAGGGGTGCAAAGTGTAATTTATCCTTGAAATTAACTATTAAATAATAATTAAGTAAAAAATATGTATCTTGAATTTTTGTTCTTCAAATGAGTCCAAAAGACCTTGTTTGCAATTTGTTTTTATTATATATATAACGACTATTATGAGTTAAAAATAAAGAAGTTTATTTGTATATTTATTAAGAAATTTGAGATCCATTTGCTTGAAATGCTCCTTTGTGCATAAGATTTTTTTACTACAAAAGTGAAACCTATCATTTAAAAACCTACTTAATTAGTGTACTCACTACATATATGTAAAGAAACAAAGGGAGATTTACCAATAAATCCCAAATGTTGATCTTATGATCTAATTGGTCCCCTTTATTTTTTTAATGATCCGTTTAGTCCTGCCGTTTTTTGAAAGATGTGAATGCCCTCAGTTAACAGATTAATATATGCGGTACTACTGTATATGAGGGGATCAGGTTTAGGCGTGTGTGGCACACACTTGTGAATCTGAGAGGGAGGTATTGTATGTGTGTCACGTGATACAAAATTAGGGTGTCACACAAGGGTAAAGCGCACTAAGGGGTTTTGTACTACACTTGTGTCTTTGTTGGTTGCCACATGGCACACAAACATCTATATACCCACACCCTTGCAATGTCAGTACAAAAAAGAAATAAAGCCCAAACCCCCGCATACCCAACCCCACACCAAAACATTGTTTACCACTTTTTGTGGTCCCCACCTTCATTGGTCCATTCACACAACTTATTTGACCAAGTATTTCCATACACAACCACCCAACCCACATCACACACCACCTTATTCCCACATCACAAACAACCAAATTTGGAACGTTTCCAAACACGAAAGTGGTCCCGCGAAACACGTCCCACTCAAACAAAGGGCACAATCGTCCACACAGTCAAACCAAACATAGAAAATAGAACCACAAAAGAACAAATCTCCCACCAGCAGGACTTAACAAAACAAAAGAATAAAAGTGGAACTGATTGGTATAACAGTTTGTGAGATAGGATTTATTGGTAAATATTCCAAGAAACAAATTTAGACCCATGAATATCTCAAATAAATAAATAAAATGTAAGCAAAAATGTTATAGAGTTACATAATTAAGTTTAGTTATATTTGGCTTTAAATCGAGCATCCTCCTTATGTATTACAACAAAATGGAACACATAAATTAATATAATTGAAGAAAAAATATAATAAAAAATAAATGGAATTGAACAAAAACTTATTTCAAACTCGTGAATGTGTTCCAAATACTCTATTTGATTGGTAAGAATTTTCTCAAAAAAAAAAGTGTGAACTCCAATTGCATCGCAAAACATCACTTTTGTGTTGG
Source organism: Camellia granthamiana (assembly GCA_036172215.1). Lineage (NCBI taxonomy): Eukaryota > Viridiplantae > Streptophyta > Magnoliopsida > Ericales > Theaceae > Camellia > Camellia granthamiana. Next base: position 59,951,718 of record CM069916.1, on the reverse strand, counting down.
TATGTTAACCCTTTGTTGTCACTGATATTTTTTCCCTGTATATTGTACTTGTAAATTTTTAAAAAATGAACAATAGATTTTGAAGTCACAATCGCATCTACCACATTATTATAATTTCAACTAACTTAGATTATGAAGAGCAAAAAAAAAAAAGAAAAAAGGCGAAAAAACACAATATGAGTTTTCAAACATGTGTTTCTTTTCATATAAGATGCCAAAAATATTGTATAATTAGTCAAATCACCTATTTAATTTCTCTACAGGATTCCTTCTCTTCTCTAATCTTTTTTCCCAATTTCATATTGTCATATAAGTTGGGGTTTTGAGATTTATATATTTGGGTAAGATATAAGTCTGACGAAAGAATTTAAATTAGAGTCAAACTGATATTCCTTATACTAAAATATTATGAGAATCTTTCAAATTTGAATTTTGAAATGGATTAGTATACTTTCCATTTGAAAATCAAGGGATATAAATGGATTAATTATTATATTTTTAAATGATTCAATAAAAACTAGCAAATAGAAATTTTTTTAATTATTTAAAAAATAAGAATTCTAGAAAAATAGTATGAGGGTTTTGAGTTTTACAAGAGCCTTCTCATTAGACATCTCATTTTCCTTAATATCTATATAAATATATATATATATATATAAGAAGAGTTTAGCTGCTTGAGATTTGTCTTTTCTTTTCGATTTTACCCTTTCATTTTGAATAATTTACTAATGGTGGCCTATATATTGAGTGAAGGTTTTTTCATAATTACACAAATATTCTTGGTTAATTATGCAATACATTTTTTTCGTAATTACGCAAACATTCTTGGTCAATTATGAAACATAAATCTTTTATTTTTTTAACAAATTACAAATACACCCATAAGATTGGTTTAAAATATGAATCGATCCTATAATATTAGAAATCACAACTATCGTTTGTTATAAATTTTAATTTAACACAATACTTAGGGGAAAAAAAAGTTCTCCCATGCAATAATAAATTATCAAAAAAATTTATTGAAAAATATTTCTCATATTATTAAAAACTGTTAATTGACTTAATGATTTATTTATTAACAAAATGGTTAACTGAAAAATATTTTTCATATCATTAAAATTTGTTAATTTACTTAATGATTTACTTATCAATAAAAGGGTTTGGTTATGGTGTGCAACTTACACCTTACACCTTACACTTACACCTTTTGTGAAAAATTAAACCTTACACTTACACCTTTTTTGAGGTTGCACACCATATGCAACCCACTTACACCTTACACCTTACACTTACACCTTATACTAACACCTTACACTTACACTTACACTTTTTGTGTAAATGGCACATGGTGTGCAATTGCACACTTAAGAAAACTCCATCAATAAAATTGGTCATTTGTTATGCGAGTATGATTTATATATTAATAAAATTAGTCATTTGTATATATGTATGTTTTTTTGCTTCTTTATTAGTTTTGTGAATTATCTTAGTAGTTTTTTTTAGATGGGAAAATTATCTTAACATTTGTTTTATATTTATCTGTTAAGAAAAGTTGCACACCATAATTTTTTTTTTTTTATATAAATTCAGAAGAAATGTTAAAGACTTATAAATTCACCCAAAATGATATAGTAATAGAATTGAAATCTACATCATTGGGAGTATAACAAAACAAAAAATAATACATATCATACCGCATAATTCTCATATATTTAATGATTTGTTCTATTCAATTTCATAGAATAATATTTTCATTTTAAAAAAAATTATCAAAATATAAAATTTAAATATACTATAACACGGGCCTTTCAAAACTAGTATATATATATATATAGATAACATTAATTTGTCGTGTGTGTGTCTTACCAAAAACAACAAAAAGAAAAAATTTCTATTAGGAAAATTCTAATGCACACCTTTAAAAATGTATACTATATGTATCTCTAATTATGTCATTTTTTTTTTATTTATGATTAATTTCTTTTCTTTAGTTACGATATTATTTTATGGGTAAATTACACTGTGCCCGCTAAAGTTTCACCAATTTTCCACTTTGGCCCTTTAAATTTAATTATTACCACTTTGGCCCTTTTTGTTTGCAATCCATCCCACTTTGACCCTTTATATTTGCAATCCTTCCTACTTTATTCCTAGACAAACTTCCATCCAAAAAACTAATAGAATCTGCCACATCACTAACACATCAGCTCCATGTGTAATGTAAAAAATTCACTAAAGATGCAAAAAATAAAAAATAGAAAACAAAAAAATTAGAATTTTTTTTAGTCTTTAGTGAACTTTTTTTTTTAAATTTATTCATAAACATTATTACATTATAGATGCATCTAAATTAGATGCAGCTAAAAAAATAAAAACAAATTTAACTAAAAAAAGAAAAAAGTTTACTAAAGACGAAAAAAATGAAAATATACTAACTTAAACACCTGTATTGTTAATTCTGAAATGAAAAATTTACTATCATTTTTTTCGTCTTTAGTGAACTTTTTTCTTTTTTTTAGTTAAATTTGTTTTTATTTTTTTAGCTACATCTAATCTAGAAGCATCTATAACGTAATAATGTTTATAAATAAATTTAAAAAAAAAAATTCACTAAAGACAAAAAAAATTGCAATTTTTTTTGTTTTTTTATTTTTTATTTTTTGTATCTTTAGTGAATTTTTTAATCACATATGGAGCTAATGTGTTAGTAATGTGACAAATTCTGTTACTTTTTTGGATGAAAGTTAGTCTAAGAGTAAAGTGGGAATGATTACAAACATGAAGGGCCAAAGTAAGAATGATTATAAATATAAAAGGTCAAAGTGGGAAGGATTACAAACGTGAAGGGCTAAAATGGGAAAAATCAAATTTTAATGACCAAAGTGGGAAGGATTGCAAACATGAAGGACCAAAGTGGAAAAAATCAAATTTAAAGGGCTAAAGTGAGAAATGAGTGAAACTTTACGGGGCAAAGTGTAATTTACCCTTATTTTAGTTATGACATTTTTTATTTTTTTAATTATGATTCAAAAATTAAAATTACACCCCTTTTTTTTTTTTTTTTTTGTAAAGTTATAAGTGGTGTATCATAGTTTTTCCTTAAGGTTACCAATCTTTTAAGTTGTAAAACTCGTTGATTTGGAAAAATTATTACAACCCTCTATTTAAATCTCCAAAAATAATCACATCTATATTACCAAATCATTATACTAAATTTAGCAACCAGAGAAAGTAGCTATATAAGCTCTCAAGTTCAATTCTCATGGAGAGAAATTTAATATCTTTTGCGATGGTAAATTTATTTGGGAAGTTGGGTTGGTGACATTTTTGACTAAATTAACTAATAAAGACAAATAAAATAAAATATTTTATTTCAATCATAATCATTTTATTTTTTTCTCATAACTATCAAATCAATTACAAAAAAAAGAAAAAATCAACTATTATTCCAAACGGAACTTTTTTAGTTAGGCAAAAACAATCCAAAAACCAAGTAAAATATTCAACTTCTCAAACGAACCCATTATAAAAGGTTGTATGTGATTAGTTGATTGTTGAGCATGACTTGTGATCTTCATAGCCTCCTGGTTGACTTTCTATCTATTATGATCTGTTTGATGATTTCTCTTAATGTATTACTCTCTCCTATCTATTGACTTAAAAAAATGACTATACCAAAATAAAATTAAAAGAAAGATAATAAAAAATAAAAAGTGAAACCCTTAAATTAATCAATAATTCTACGTGCATACATATATATTTAACTATAATATATATATATATATAAAAGTAAAACCGTATCTACAATCTTAGATTGTTCAACGAAACTACTAAACTACGGATTGTAATGGGACTTGTACAAATAAAATTGATTTTTGTTTTTTTTTTTTTTTTTTTTTATTAATTGGTAGGAGAGTAATTAAAATTATAAGAAATATTATAATATCAAACAAATCACTAACTTACAATAATTAAAAAATCAATAAAATCTACCTAAGAACCAATTATTAAGCCACCAACCCAAATCCAAACCCAACAACCCAAAATCAATGAGAAATAAACATATATTTTTTTAAAACGAAGACTTTATAAGTTAAGTGTAGTGAAGTTAATCTTTATAAGCTAGCTGGATTCAATTTTACTTTAAAATATATATTAAAAAAAAAAATGACTTTTTCATAATATAATGAGGATTTTTTTTTTTTTTTTTTATATCATCTAATGAGGTTGATTGAACCACTTTCAAATTTATATTAAATCAATTTTTTAAAACTATATATTAAATCCATTTGATAAATACTTTCATTAACAGGAATTGCTGGACAACTAATATATATTTGTGTGCAGATGGTGTTAACACAAAATGTCATAGATTTTGATTTTCGAAAATCTCCTTTTAACTTATTTAAAATATAAATTTATATAGAGAGGAGGTGTCTAATAGACAACACTTTTTCTGCCCAAGCTGCATAATATATATATATATATATATTTAGGGTTCTTTTGGGAAGTGAGTTATAATTCACTTTTCAGATTATAACCCACTTCCCTCTTTAACAAAAAACTGATTATAATTAGCTTTTAACTAAAAAGCTGATTATAACTATCTTTCCAAAATAGTCCTTAAATTAAAATTTATATTTTTTAGATTTAGCAACACTTAGGTACCAAGTGGCCTTGAAGACGGCACTTAGGTATCAAAGTGAGTGAGATTTTAGGTTTGAGTCTATAGAAAGACGTTGGGACACTCAAGTCATGAGTCTATTTCTAAATCTTTTGACTGGCCAAAAGGATAACTATCTGTTGAAATCAATTTATTTGTCTATCTCTTGAAATCATCTAATTTATTTATCTGTTGAAATTCAAATCTATTTTCCTATCTGTTGAATATCACACATTTCTCTACCTCACCACCACCACCTGCTACCTCCAGCGAATTTTTCGACGCGTCCTTATCATCAAATAAGACTTTATATTGGATATGATGCCTTATACTCTCTTTAAAATGGACTTTTTTTTTATCAATTTTCTCAAAACGTCAACTTGCGTTGTAATTTACCTATTAAATATTAACAATTAACCCCTATCATGTGCAAAAATAAAACAGCCATTAGGTAGGTAGGCACCATTAATATATATATATATATAGAGAGAGAGACAAATACATATATCCGAAATTTACTAATATGTGATTTGTTGACTTAGAATTTAGATTAAATTCCGGGAGATTTATTAAAAAATTCTTTTTCAAATGTTTTTATCTTAATTAGTCCATAAGATATTCTTGTATTCCAATAAATCTTATTATTTGAACATTTGATCTACCAAATCCTAATTCTCATATTTAAAGTATTTTATGAACATTTCTACCCTTACAAATATTTTTTGAACGGTTAGCAATTTAGTGATGTGAACATTCATATTTTACAATGTGAATATTCACATTGATAGTGTGAACGTTCACATTGACATGTTAACGTTCACATCGACGGTGTGAACATTCACATCAATGGTGTTATCATTCACATCACGGAACATTCACACTGTAAATGTGAATATTATTAGAAGTATTTTGGTAACTATGTTACTCATATGACTTATTGGAATATAAGAAAATAATGTGAACTAAATGAAACATGAGAAGGGATTTATAAAAAAGTGTCCCTTAAATTCCACCGACTACTAAACTAATTAAACAATTAACACAATTACAATATGATTAACCAATTAAACATTTAACACAATTATAATTTAATTTAATTTTAAACAAATCAAATTAGATCTATGCAATTAAGACTAAAAGATATTTAACGAGAAAAAAATTATAATTAAACACTTTCAATGAAGAAAAATCATCGGCCACCGACAGCAAATCAATCCACTAAAAAATAAAAAATTACTTAAATAAGTCCACATCTCCCTAAACTTTTAAATAAATAGTTGGAACAATTCGTTTTAAATTCTTCATATGGTGGTCTTCGGGGTTTTCAAAACTTGGCAATAATCTTATCTATATAAAACAAAAATTTGGTACTTTAAGTCGCATTACTTAATCGTTTTTTTAAAGACAATATTTGCACCCACCAAAAGGTGTGCAGAGGGTTACAGCAAATTCACCTCCAGGATACAATGAAACTTAATCTAAAGATCAAGTCTACCGGCATCTGCACTGACGACAATAGATTAAAATACTCTTGATATAATCAAGAAAATCAAGACACTAATAATCAAGTCTACAGAATTTAATTATCAGTAAGAAAAACATAAACTTGCTTAAGAAACTCTTGATCGAAAATTCTAAATCAAGAGGAAGAGAGAGAGAGAATTGCAAGAATGCTTTTTGGATTTTTAGATGGATTGAAATGGCTGATATCGCAGTCTATTTATAGGCCTTGATGCATCTAATCAAATGGTCATATCCTTTAGGTCTGACCGTTGGATCGACGATCTATGGTGCAGATCATTCTCACACAGAATAGATGCCTTGACTGATCATACCTGATCACAATCGGGTGCCATCTCATCCATACGATCGCGCGCATCTCCAATCAATGGCTATGATCAAGCCGCTCCAGATTGGACACGTAACCGTTCGATCGGTTGATTGACTCATTGCCAACGGACGCCATATCACTTCTACGCAGAGTTGACTATATTCCACATCATCCATGCCACGTTGGATCTACGTCATCGCTCCAACCTGTCCGATGCAAATAGGAAAGCGCCCTCATGGCGCCTTACATCGATGCATACGTGCTAAGTGCAAAGTGCACCATCAAACGCCACACAGCCCACTGCCCACGCCACTCATGTGTGTGTGCGTGTGCGTGTGTGGATGGTGCTTGCGATGTAAGTGCATGCACACTAGCATCCATCCCACAATTCCATATTCAAAGGAATATTCCATTTAGCACTTTATTAAGTGCTCCATGTTTTGCTCCCTTTCCAATGTGGGACAAAGTCCCCAAGCTTATTTCAAGTTTTCCAAATAAAAATAATAAAGGTTTTGAAACACCCAAAAACTAAAATATAAATTTTGAAAATCATTTTGAAAATTCCCCAACATTCCCCCACTATTTTCAAAATATCAGATGATAACTCTTGGTTCACTCGGCAGCCTTATGCATAGATAAAGATATCTTACGATTTGAATCATTCACTTAGTGAAGACACCTCAAAGTTAGTTAAAATGGCATAGTAGAATTGCCTTTGAACTACCAATCTTATACGACTAACCGAACATATCTCACGCACAATACAGGTTACCTCAAGTATTCAAACAAATCGACACATGGATTGGCCTTGTGTCTATTTCCTATTTCATGAGCGCTCTAGAGTCAAGCCCTTGGACTCATAGAAAGCAGCAACACCTCCTACACTCATATAGGTAAGCTTACTAAGAGTACCCCTATAATTTACAGTACCCTAACAACCCAATTATAAGCTTATTAAGAGTTTGCTAACTCATCATTTTCTTTTCACATTACAGGTACCAAGCACTTCAACCTTGGGATGAAAATAAAATAAAACTAAGTGCTTGCAATCACGACATATGGTGTACTTGGGCTCATTGAACTCAAGACTTGATGTTTCTTCAAGCATTGAGTCGAATTTCCACTAAGAGTGATTATGTTACTAGGCTTAAGACCCATCCCCTTTGATGTTTTCCACACGAAATCCCTTGCAAGTCTCTTTGTTAAGAGGTCAACCAAGTTTTCACTTGACTTTACATAACTAATGGTAATCACACCTTCTGTGATTAACTGTCTGACACAACTATATCTCTGTCCTATATGCCTGGACTTTTCATTGTAGACATGGCTATAGATCCTGTGATAGAGTTGCTTCACTATTACAATGCAAAGATATCAGTGGCATAGGTTTTGGTCATATCTTAATCTCTAGCAAGAGATTCCTTAGCCACTCTGCCTCTTTGCTACAAGAAGCCAATGCTACAAACTCTGATGCTATGGTTGAGTCTGTTATGCATGTTTGCTTCTTAGAACCCCAAAAGATAGCTCATCTTCTAAGAGTAAAAATCCAACCACTCGTGAACTAGTAATCTTCACGGTCAGTTATTTAACTAGCATCCGTGAATCCTTCCAGCACTGCTGGATAGCCATTATAGACTATTCCACAGTCTATCATTTTCCTCAATTACCTAAGTATTTGGTTAACAGCATGCCATGCACACTATTGGGATTACTAGTGTATCTACTAAGTTTTTCCATTGCAAATGCAATATCAGGTTTAGTGCAAGTCATGGCATACATCAAGCTACCTATCACTCTTAAGTATTCTAGCTGATCAACAGCTCTTCCAGTATTAGGATACAATTTCAAATTTGAATCAAAAGGTGTAGACATAGATGTACAATTATATTAATTAAATTTCTTAAGAATTTTCTCAATATAGTGCGACTGGGTAATAATCAAATTATTGTCCTCTCGTTTGATCTTAATACCTAGAATTACATCAGCCAATGCCCATGTCTTTCATACTAAAGCTAGACGACAAGAAACTTTTAATACTTTCAATGACATCATTGTTAGCAAAAAAAATAATCATGTCATCTACATATAGGCATATGATTACACCTCTATTTCCAGTAAACTTACTATACACACATTTATCAGATTCATGTATCCTAAAACCATTTGACACTATTACTTTGTCAAATTTCTCATGCCACTATTTTGGAGCTTGTTTTAGTCCATATAGTGACTTCACGAGTTTACACACTTTGTGTTCTTGACCCTGTATAACAAATCCTTCCGGTTGTTGCATGTAGATTTTCTCATCTAACTTTCCGTTTAAGAAAGCGGTCTTAATATCCATTTAATGGATTTCAAGCTTGTAGATTGAGGCTAAGGCAATCAACACTCGAATGGTGGCGATTCTAGCCACCGGAGTATATGTATCAAAATAATCGATACCCTCCTTTTAAGTAAAACCCTTAACAACTAATCTTGTTTTGAACATGTCAATTGGGCCATCAACTTTCATTTTTCTTTAGAAAATCCATTTACAACCAATTGGTTTGGATCCAGGTGGCAAATCAGCAAGTATCCTTATATTGTTACCCATGTGTAGACACCCCATTTTTGACCGTTCTCAAGACTTGGACGTCACCGCTTGAACACTCGGTGATCACCCATGTTCGTGTTCGTTTTGAGTTCCCGGAGGTCTCGGCTACGCGCCTTGTCTCAGGATCTCTCAACTCGACTGTTTTGTGTTTGATTTTGCACCAAACACTTGTGTTTTTGCTTCTGAGGGTAGAGAGTAGCTTGTTAGCTACCCCTGACACCCACCAGCCCTGGCTTGAGGCCACCGGCCGTTTCTTCTTGCTACCGGCCATTGGTGAAATATACCATTGGCCGGTCAGCATTTGGTGTGGTCGGCCGACCATCTGTTTGTCCGATGGCCTCCTTTTCTAGCCGATACCACATTTTTTCCTTTTTTAGGCATAATGCATGCCAGCTGGAATGCACGGACCCTGCCCCCTATGCACGGGTATGGCTGTTTTGAACCTTTGCACCCTTTTTGGTCTAAGCTTCTTCGAGAAGATTGCACCCTTTGTTCAAGCTTCTTGAGGAAGCTTGACCCTTTGTCATAGCTTCCTCAAGAAGCTTGCACCCTTAGCTTAGCTTCTCTTGGAAGCCTTGACCCTTTTTGAATAGCTTCCCTTGGAAGCTTAGTCTTTCCCTTGTCTATATAAGAGCCCCCTCCTCCTCCTTTGCTTGGGGTTGAGCAAAAAACCAGAGCAAAAATACATATATATTCTGATATATACACCTTCTCTCTCTATATCTCCCTCTCTCTCTTCATTTGTGTGTGTTTAAGAGCCTAAAAGTGTGTTTTATCCTTAGTTTTGCACTAAGACACACACCATTACACCATACTTCGACTTGGGAGGTCTTGAGGGTTTGTTCTTGAAGTTTTGGGTTAGTTTTGATCAGAAGAAGGTGGCTGACCTTGCTGTTCTTCGAGGGATCTTCAAGGGTAACACTATTGCTTTATATTCTCCAATCTTGCACTAGTCTTTAACTTGTCTTGCATGCTGTTTTAGACTTTGTGTATAACTGAAAAAAGTCTTGTATTTGCATGCTTAAGATGTTTCATTGAGGTCATTTTGGTGTTGGGGGTCGACCTCCCCTTCTTAGGCCTTGTTTGGCCCCTTTTTGTGCTCTTTTTGTTAAGCTTTGGAGACTTTTGTGTATTGGCCTTCTCACCACTGAAATCCAGTGGATTTTCAGTGGTGATGAAGGGGTTTTGAGGTCTTGCATAGGGGAGGGACACCCCTCTCCCTTAGTCTCTCCTTTGTTTACATTTTTGGCTCATAAGGGTAGCATGCACGCTTAGTTGCTTTTGGCTTCATTTAAGAGGTTTTTGGGTGTTAATGGGTCATATTATATCTCTGTTTTGGGTCGGATTAATGGCCCCTTGCATGCCTAATTACTTGCTTTGTATTCCCCCATTTTGCCTAGAAATGCATCTTGCCATTAGACCATCATGCTTGCATATTTTTGCCTAGCTTTGTGAAGTTTTTAGTCATATTTTTCCATGCTTGAGGTCTGTTGGGTGTTGATTTGGTCATGCATTTCATGCTTTGTATAGCCTATTTGCATTCTAGCATGTTGGCATCGGGTGTGTGAGTCATGAGCATGCTTGAGTTGGCCTATTTCAGTGATTTGGAATCACTTATGATGTCATTTCAGTCCATGTTTTGTGCTTACATGCTTGCATTTGTTACCCTTTTGATGCCTTGATGAGATGTGGTCTTATGCTCCATGTTTAGGCCTTAGTGCATGCCTTTTGTTTAAGTCATTTGGGATGCCATTCATGTGGGTTTCGGGGTGTATTTTGCTGCATTAAAACTCTGTTTTTGGTTGCTTAGCCCATGCCATGTGCGGCCATAATAGTTGTAGTAGAATGCTCCTTGTTTATGCCTTAGTCTTAAGCCCATTGGTATGCATGTGTGCATGAGCATTTGTCCACCATCTGCCTCATCTTTGGCCACTATTTTGGGGCATGGCCGAGGCCTCTCACTTCAGTTTAAGTCCCTCTTTGGTGCATAGTTGCATGTTTGACATATTGTCTTTAATTACATGCTTGCATTATACCATGTTTGCATTACATATTAGATTGCATTGCATTGCCTCTTGTATGATTAGTGCATTGCACATTTGCATATTAGGTTACATTGCATTTGGCATGCCTTGCTTACTTAGTTTCATATCGCATATGTGAGGTACATTGCATACTTGCATAGCATTTTGCTTGGTTTGGGGTGTCAAACCAAGCATGAGGGGAGATGTGTGTTCGTACTCAAAGTGACGAAACACGCCTCAACCCTCGGTCGCCAATGCCCTTGATCTCAACATGATAGGTTGTTGGCACTCATTTGTTTAGTTTGCATGCATTTACATTGAGTTGCAACTTGGCCTCTTAGGCCATCATGCATCGAAATGCGCGATTGATAGCCCGAGGGTCGAGGGCCACACTCCCTTGAGTCCATTACATGATTGGAAGAGTGGCCATGCTCACATTTGCTTGAAAATTCCATGCCATACACTGCTTGTCCTCTGCTGCTGTCAACTGCAGGATTCTGCAGGAAGCAATGGCCGACCGGCCACATACAGTGCCGACCGGCCCCAAAAGTCCAGCCAGTGACACCATCTTTGGCCGATAACCTTATTCCCTTGGCCGGTGCCTCTTTTCTCTGGCCGGTGGCACTCCACAGCACTCAGAAGGAAGTTCAAAGCAGTTCTGGAAACTTCCACAATTTCCAGAGTGGTGAGGCAGTGTAAACAGAGGCAACAGTGGTATGGTACGGGTTTCCGGGCGAGACGGATTGAGCATGCATCATCCCATCATTCCAAAGCGGGGCTGCGGTCACCTTCCTTCTGCATTTAATCTATTAATTAATTAGAAATTTTGTAATTAATTATTTATCTTAAGAGTTAATTAATTAGGTGGTTTGTAATATTTATTCGGACCCTCCGAGCGAGGGCAATTGTGTAATAAGTGTGTGTGAGTGTGTGTATGTTTTCCAACCCCCACTTCTTTCTTCCCTTTTATTTACTAGCTTTCGATGGTTAGTATTAGGGCATATTTAAATTAGCATACCTTATGTTATGCATGCGTGCATTCATACATTTGTCTTGCATGCATCGGGTTCGGCACATCATGCTAACTGCATTGTATTTCAATTCCAAATTGAATACGTGTTATCTGTTGCATTTCACATGCCATGTTTAGGATAGCCGAGCCTGTCTAGATTACATCTTTGCATGTGTTGCGCATTAGCCATTTTTTTAACATGAACTAGGATCATGTATATGATTACGAACTAGTTTCTGTTTTGGCTTGGAGTACTAGGTAAGCTTTTATGCTTTAGCATGCCACATGTGTGTGAATGTCGCCATGACAGCATAATTACCATGAGACTAGCTACTTATGTGATATAACTGCCTGAATGCCTGTGGGTGAAGGTTAGGTTATTTGAATTGGAACAATACATTGAATGCGAGTTTTTAAGCCCACTTGTGGGTGGCAAATTCACGTCTTAGCCTACTTGCGGGTAGTACCATCAAATCATTTTCAAATAAACAAACATGACATGTTTCGTTCAAATTTAGGCGACTTAGTCTATACTTGTTTGCTGTGCGCATCACATAGTAAATCTAGGCTAATAACCGGAATAAGAACACATAAACGTTTTCAAAATCGGATATCATGGTTAGTAGAGGCCGATTTTCGGATCGGGCGAGAGGGGGTGCTCATAGCTGACCTTCCCCAATCGTACCCAAGTTCCCGAGCCGAGGCAACTTTGGTGATGACGAACACGTGGCCTTAGGCAAACGAGTCAGGGTTTCCTAAATTCCCCCATTAAAAAAATATTTAGGTAGTGACTCTGTATCTGGCAAAGCAGTCCATGTTTGGCACTTCTTTTCTAAAAATCTGTTTTCTCAAAACGATTTGTTAGATTTGGACTCTTTGGTTCAGATTAAGAACCGTGACAATTTGAGTCCGAACTGTAGCACCGAGGGCCTCACGCGGGGCGCGTCTACAATTTCTGGCGACTCTGCTAGGGACATTAGAGAACTTGACTCAAACTCATGATATCTTGTTTTGACTACACTTATGTGTTTCTTTGCATTGCATGTGCATTGGTGCGCCTAGGACACCGTGTTGGCCATCTGCTATTCCTGAGCGGTTTGTCAGAGGCTTGACTTTGTCAAAGCATGCCATAAGGCTGACCGGTTGCGGGCTCTGCTAGTATGGGAACACAAACCCCGATTTTACCGGGGCACCCTTTTCGACCATTCGACCTAGTGTATATTCGGAATCCCTAGTGACCATTCCAAACTAGGACATGTTGCTTACCCGATATAGGTTGTTTGAAATCGCTGCGTGCGTAGTGAAACCCTAGCTCCTGACAAAATAGGACAGGGAAACCCTACCCCAACATAGGGGTGTTTTGGCTCTCACTTATCTGCTATGTGCTTTAGAGTGCGTCTCTACAAGAAGGCATGTATCAGTTTGCAAGTTTGGGCATCAGGCCTGCAAGCATCAGTGTTTTTCGAGGATTCGTTATCTGTGGGTATCAGATTCAGACTTGGGGGCAATGATTTGGAAACAGTGATCAGTGATTGAGGAACAGTGTATTCAGCTTATCAACAGTGTGTTGTGATACCCAACTACGTGTTGTGTGTTTATTTTACGCTGTTATACTGTCCGTTTATTTGGTTGTTTTATTTCCTTATTATCGCTTTATTTATCTTTTTGCTAGGTAGTTTAGTGCGATTGCTTCTAACCCAGTAGATATTCCCCAAGCACTCTGGACTAGAGGTCGTCGACTCCATCGATCTGAGGATTTGATAGACGGACAACCAGTGTACTACTCACTACCCCTGGTTACTAGATAAAGGGCAGTTAGGCAGAAGATATCAGTCCAGCGATCAGTACAGAGGGCTTTGTCTACCCCACCTGAGTACAGTAGGGATCAGGGTTTTGTTTCTCCCACAGAGAGGGAATATATACTGGAAATTCAATCAGATCAGAACAGTATGGCAAGCTTAGAGGAGATGGTGCGCCAGCTCCAAGAAAGCATGAAAACAATGCAGCAAAACGTTGTTCGATAGGCGGAGTTCGCCAAACAACAGGCCGCGGTTATGACTGAACAAGCAGAGTTAATCGTGAGGCTACAACAGCAAGCCGGGGCATCTGCTTCGCATCAAGCTCCTCCCCCGCCAGGAGTCCCAACACTCGGGGAGACAGCTAATGTTCAGAATGACACAGACGTTCCCACAGGGCCACCTCCGCCCCCGATCCTACCCCAGATCCTACCCCAGTTATCCAAAACGCCCACCAACCTACCGGACTCCCCCTTTGAGTTCGAGACAGATCCCACAGCATTGAAGTTGAGCAAGCTTGAAAAGCTGTTCAAGAGATCCCAGGGAGTCAAGACCATCCCTGACATTGAAGATGGATATACCGACGCAGGTGTGACGCTGCCGGACAGATTCAAGATGCCGCATATCGACCGATTTGATGGATCCGGGGATCCCATGGTGCACCTGAGATTGTTTTCAGATATCTTAAGGCCAATGGGCCTCACCAGACTGCAGAAGTTGTCTCTATTCGGCCGGACCCTGTCTGGCATGGCAGCCATCTGGTACGCCAAATTAGAAGACGATGTCAAAAGAAACTGGGACGAGATGGTTGAGGCCTTCATTGCACAATACTCATATAATACGCAAATCGAGATTACGACCCGTGATCTTGAGACAACAAGGCAGGAGCCTAAAGAGAGCTTTTCGGAGTTCATGACCAGATGGAGGGCCAAGGCCTCGATGATGACCCTTAGGCCCACAAATAAAGATCAGATTAGGATGATTGTGCGCAATCTCCAGCCTAAGCTGATGCAGAAAATGATCGTGCTCCCCTTCCTTACCTTTTCGGATCTGCATGAGATGGGAGTACAGATTGAGGATGCCTTGAAGCAGGGCTTGATTGATAATGACAGAGAGCAACCCCGAAGAACTTTCAATCGCAACACTAATGCGGGCCTGAGCGGCGCTACAACTACAAGAGCCTCCGAAGTGAGCATGGTCACCACCAACCCCCCTCTAAGAACCATGGCAGCTACGCCATTCTCTGGTGCGTCCGGAAGCCATACACAAATAGCCAAATACCCACCCAAAAATCAAAGAACCTTCGCTCCACTGTATATGCCCTTGTCCAAAGCTCTGGGGGTTTTAATCAGAAAAGGGCACTTGAAGCCCCTAGAGCCACGGCCATTACCAGAAAGACTTCCCCCTACCTACAACCTAGCCAAATATTGCGCATTTCACCAACAGCACGGTCATGACACCGACCTGTGCTTTCGATTACGTCATGAGGTTCAAGATCTCATCGATAACGGGGTGATTTTGCCTCCCGAGAAACCCAATGTTACAACAAACCCTCTCCCACCGCACAACCAAGCTCCACCTCCCAAAAGAATCAATTTTATCCAGACTGGGGTCGTAGCTTACAATCCTAGCATATATATCACCCCTTCCTACTTACCTAAGCCGGAGGTGCTCCTTCCTGACTGCACTAACTTGTGCATGTTGGACATCTCCAGAACCCAACCTGAGCCAATGGTGGTGACTGTCAAAGATAGAAGAGAGGAGATTTCAGAGGAGAATGGGATTGTTGAGCTAGAGTCCGAGGAATCTGGGAGTCTTATTGAGAAGGTATATAGTCCGAATGACTTCATTTCGTTAGTAGGCCAGGATGGGCCAAACGTGGAATTACCAACAGGGGCAGAGCTGTGTGTGATCCAAGGGGATGGATTTAGACAGAGGGCAGACAATTTGACGACTGTGGAAGAGGACCTTGCCAACCTCCAGTTTTTCAGGGACCAAGATCCAGGGGACGCAGCAGTCAACTGGTTTGATTATGAGGAATCAACGGAGGCTACCAGGTGGTTGGATGATAACCGGATGCTGTGGAAGAGTTCCAGCCAGAACAAGGTCCGGTAGGGGCAAGAATGTCAGTGACGATCGGGCAGAGTACATCGCCGGTGTCAAGAATTTCGCTCAGGATTGGAGCATTTTGAATACAGGAATTATTGAACAGTCAGCTGTACTAACACAATTGGAACAGGAAAGGTTTGAGGATTATGAGAGAATCAGGAAAGCTAAAGCCCGTGAGGGGACTGAAACCGCTATGTACACAGAAACAGAGAACGCTGCGAGCATACGGATAGAGGGTACTGCGAGTACGAGAACAGTCATACCGGAGCCGGACAGGTGTCTATCAGCTGCCGATGGAATGTGGTGGGAGGACGATGATTTATGTCTTGCCCACACAGATGAGGATTGGGGGAGTAACCAACCAGATGATACCTGGTACATTGGAGAAGTCGACCATATGACTAGGAGTGAACGGTATTTCAGGCCCCCACACCTAGATCAACCAGAGGCGTCTGGGAAAGATAGGGAGGCAGAAAAGTAAAAAGAGAAACAACTTGAAGATGAGGCTGTGCTCAAACAATTGAAAAAGATACAAGCAGACATCTCCATCTGGGGACTGCTTATGGCATCGTGGGTGCATCGACAAGCTGTCTTATCGGCCATGGACAAGGCCAAGCTCTCAATAGAAACCACGCCAGAGCAGCTGGTGGGATTAGTTTTTCCGGGAGGAGCTACCCCGATGCTGACTTTTTCCGACAAGGAATTGCCACTTGAGGGGGCGAACCACAACAAGCCACTCTACATTTCGGTGGAATGTCGAAACAAATGGATCCCGGTGGTTCTTGTTGATACCGGATCCGCCATCAACGTCTGCCCGACAAGAACCGCATATGCAATCGGTTTAAGGACCGCGGACCTTGTGCCGACAGCCCAGGTGATTCGGGCGTATGACAACACGAGCAGAGAAGTGATGGGAACAGTGAAAATTCAGACCAAGGTTGGGCCGGGACAGCATGAGATAGATTTCCATGTCTTAGAAGTTCCTGCAACTTTCAACTTGCTTTTGGGGCGGTCGTGGCTGCATCAGGTGAAGGCAGTGTCATCCACCTTGCATCAGATGGTGAAATACCCCCATGGGAAGGGAGTAGCCATTGTTTTTGGGAATTCGTCGATCCATCCACCACCAGAAGTATCCACGCCAGTTTTGGAAATTGAGCACGGGATGGCGGATGTGTTCATGTCAGGTTTTACCTTAGCTGAGGCTCGGGTTGTGCGGAACATCATGGCGGCTAATGAGGGGGTGTATGTCAGTGCTCAAGCAGTATACCTCATGAACAAGCTCCAACATATCCCCGGGATGGGATTGGGAAAAAGTGGCCGGAAGGGCGTCGCAGCATTGGCCGAAGTGCCACACAACCCCTATACCTTTGGCTTGGGTTATCTGCCCACCAAAGAGGATTGGGTAAGGAAAGGTAAGGAGATGGCTGGGAGAGCCAGAGCGAAGCAGGCAGGGAAGCCTTTTGAGCTGATGCATAGACCCATCCAGGGTACCCTAAACGGACGTTTCGTCCGGGAGGGGGAGGACTTTCCATTTTGTGGCTTCCCAGATCCGTGGCTGAACACGGAGAGGTATCACGTGCCAGGTTTAGAGATTTTCTTTGACCTGCAACTATCCGGGGATGACGTGGCCAAAGAGCAGACAGACCAAACAGTTGAGGTTAAGCAAAGCAAGAAGGTAGAGTTTGAGGACGCCGAAAGTGAAGTGGGGGTAGCACTGGCATGTCTACTTTCAGATCCTCCGATCGAATAGAAGTGCTTGGGGGATAACTTCTCGGTGTCCATGATTAGGAATGAAACGGCTGCGGGCCTACCAGCAAACATTTTGGATGCATCCATCGCACCCTCTCTTGTTTGGCAGTATGAAGAGGGATTTTTGTCAAGCAGCGCCGGGTCAGGTAGTGAGCTGGAATCTGATTCCACCGAGTCTTGTGAGTCGGAATCAGATTCCAGCTTGACTGAGTCTGAGTCCGGTATTCCTGGGGGTGATAACCCGGATGCCACAGTCCTGTCTAGGTCGTCTTTTTCTTTCTCTTTTGAGTCTGTTGTAACAGAAGAATCGGACGGTTTGGATGTGCTTAATGAGAATGATGTGGATGTGGTTTCTGAGTACTTTTCTATGCCTTTGATTTATTGCTTGAATCAGGACTTTCAAAATTTTGACAAAAACGACGAGGAAGAAATTCCTCCAGTTTTGCAACAATTAATTGATTAAGAGCAGGAAAGATTTGTTAAACCTTTAGTTGATGAGATCACTACCGTGAATGTTGGTACTGAGGAGGACCCGCGGCTGGTCCAGATCGAGTCCACGTTGTCTTCGAAGGAACATGAGCGCTTAGTCGTTTTATTAAAAGATTTCAAAGATGTTTTCGCGTGGTCCTACGAAGACATGCCTGGGATCGATCTTGAGATTGTACAGCACTAGATCCCTCTTGACCCCGAGGCCCGACCTGTCAAACAGAAACTCAGAAGGATCCGCCCTGACTGGGCCATCAAGATTAAGGAAGAGGTCACCAAGCAAATCGATGCAGGCTTCTTGCTGGTATCTGAGTACCCGACTTGGTTGGCCAACATTGTTCCGGTACCAAAGAAGGATGGCAAGATCTGGGTGTGCGTGGATTTCGGGGATTTGAACAGAGCTAGTCCAAAGGACGACTTTCCCTTGCCGCATATTGATGAGTTGGTGGATTTCACAGCGGGGCATGCTTTGCTTTCGTTTATGGATGGCTTCTCAGGCTACAATCAGATAGTGATGGCACCTGAAGACCGGGAAAAGACTGCCTTCACCACCTCGTGGGGGACCTACTGCTACAGAGTGATGCCGTTTGGGTTGAAGAATGCTGGAGCTACATATCAACGGGCTGCGACCACGATATTACATGACATGATCCACAAAGAGGTTGAGGTGTACATGGACGACATGATTGTCAAGTCCAAAGAAAAAAAGGGCCACTACACCGCCTTGCAAAAGTTCTTCCAAAGGATCAGAGAATTCCGATTGCGGCTGAATCCTCAGAAGTGTAAGTTCGGTGTTACAGCAGGGAAAATGCTAGGGTTTCTGATTACACAGAGAGGTATCGAAGTTGACCATTCCAAAATCAAGGCCATCTTAGAAATGCCACCACCAATGACTGAAAAGGAGGTGTGAGGCTTTCTGGGCAAAGTGCAATTCATAAGAAGGTTTATTTCAAAATTAACCTTGACTTGTGAACCACTTTTTGGTCTCCTGAAGAAATGAAAGAAATTCCAATGGGATGGCCGATGCCAAGCTGCTTTTGAACAGATCAAGGAATATTTGCAGAACCCACCTTTGTTGTCACCACCAGAGCCGAGAAAACCGTTGATATTGTACCTTTCAGTAACTGAGACTACAATGGGCTGTATGCTGGCGCAAGAATCAGAGGACAAGGTGGAGAGGGCTATCTACTATCTAAGCAAGAAGATGTTGGAGTATGAGACTCGCTACACACCGCTGGAGAAGGCTTGCTTAGCCTTGGTATAGGCTACCAGGAAGCTGCGACACTACCTGTTAGCTCACTCCGTAATGTTGGTTTCACGACTGGATCCCATCAAATATCTTTTCGAGAAACTGGCACTTACGGATAGGCTGGCTCGTTGGTTGCTGTTGCTTTCCGAATTCGATCTGAAATATGTGACACGCAAGTCAATCAAGGGAAGAGCAGTAGCAGAATTCTTAGCCGATCATCCAGTGGAAGGGGGTGAAGCAGTTGAATACTTATTCCCAGATGAGACCGTTTTGCACATCGAAGATGAAACTTGGACGATGTACTTTGATGGAGCGTCAAACCAGTACGGATATGGGATAGGAGTGTTGTTGATAGCACCCGACAATTCCCATATCCCTCTAGCATTCAAACTCCGGTTCAAAGTCTCAAACAATGAAGCAGAATATGAGGCATGCATTGCCGGTCTAGAAGCAGCCCTAGAGCTAGGGGCAAAACGGTTGGACGTCATCGGGGACTCGAACCTTGTTGTGTCTCAAGCAAAAAGAGACTGGAAAGTCAAAGAAGAAAAGATGATAATGTATCACCAAACCCTGAACTTGTTAATTCCTCGGTTTGAGAAGCTAAACTTTGCTCATCTACTAAGAGAGAACAACATCCAGTCATCATTGACCAGAAGTTTGCGCCAGCATATAAATCAATTGCTACTATAGATGAGGTTCAAGATTAGAACCCCTGGTATTACGATATTTGGAACTTCTTGGAGAAAGAGGCGTATCCACCAAGGGCAAATGCCAAGGATAAAAGGGTAATCAGAAGAATAGCCGTTCAGTTCATCATTTGCGGGGGTAAACTGTATAAGAGAGGTCATCTGGGAATGCATAAGTTGTGTGTAGAAGCCGAAGAATCGAAGCGCCTAATGGAGGCCATCCATGGAGGAGAATGTGGTGCACATATGAACGGGGTAATGTTGGCTCGGAAGATCCTCAGACAGGGTTACTATTGGTCCACCATAGAGGAGGATTGTATCGGCTTTGTTCGGCGATGCCACAAATGTCAGATCCATGCAAACCGCATGAACATCCCGCCGTCGAAACTATACAACATGACTTCGCCATGGCCATTTTCAGTTTGGGGAATCGATTTGATCGGGGCTGTCACTCCGAAGGGGTCGAATGGGCATGAGTTCATCCTGGTCGCGATAGGTTATTTTACAAAGTGGGTCGAGGCCCAATCTTATGTGGTGTTGAAGGCTTCACATGTCACAAAGTTCATCAGAAACAATATCATCTGTCGTTATGGAGTCCCAAATGAGATCATTTCAGATAACGGTTCCCACTTCAAGAAGGAAGTGATTAACTTGTTGGAGAAATAAAATGTGGCTTTTCATAAGTCATCTACATACCGGCCGCAAACCAATGGAGCGGTTGAGGCCGCCAACAAGAACATCAAACACATACTGCAGAAGATGGTGGAAACCTACCGGGACTAGCTAGATAAGTTGCCGTTTGCTCTGTGGGGCTACCGGACTTCAATCAGAACTTCTACTGGGGTGACTCCGTATTCATTGGTTTATGGGATGGAGGCCGTTCTACCTATTGAAATTGAGGTTTCTTCTTTGCGAGTATTGGCCGAGTGCTAGATAGCCGAAGTAGATTGGCAGTAGAGCAGATTTGAAGAACTCATGCTCTTCGATGAAAGAAGACTGAAAGCACTGTACCACGTTCAAGGTTATCAGCGCAGGATTGCCCGGGCTTTCAACAAGAGAGTTAAGTCTAGGAATCTAAAAGAAGGGGATTTGGTGCTCAAAGACACTCGAGCTCCCATCCACGACCCAAGGGACAAGTTCAGACCCAATTGGACTGGTCCCTACATCATTAAGTCTATCTGGTCAGGTGGAGCTGTGGTTCTGATGGACCTAGATGGCCTAGAGTTCTCACAACCGATCAATATGGACAAGTTAAAGAAATATTATCCCTGAGAGGCTCGCTAGGCCGAAAACCCGAAAGGGCGACCTAGGCAAAAGTTAGACCACGAAAAATTTGAAATTATAAAAACTGAGCTTGCAAGGTTGAAAACCCGCAAAGGGCGGCCTTGGCAAAAGTTAGAGCGCAAAAGGAGAGTGAAAATACTCGAGTGAACCCAAGCCTGAACTACGTAAGGCTTGATTCCCATCTTTGGGATACATAGGCAACTTCATCCTGAAGTCCAGCCATAAGCTTTTTCCCCGATCAAATTTGTCCATTTGATCAGCTTGGTCATCTTTGTCTATTCAGCATTCAAGAGCTTCGGTTGTAATCTCCAGTACAGTGCTACTCAAACTAGGGGCAACTTTCCAGTTGCGGGAATCCGATGTTGTGCATCTCAGTGACAGGTCTCAGGCGTGTCCAGTTCTGATCCATATCGAAAATAGTTTTGAAAAGTTTTGATAAAAGTTGACTTTGTTCAAATTAATCTTTTTACAACTAAGACCATTTTTGGACCAAAGCGGAAAATTTTCAGTACCCATAACCTTCAATTTCATTGATTTCAAATACAGAGTTCTCCTACTCTTGCATACAAATTAAAGTTGCTTTTTATTACATTCATAAAGAAAACTTGAAAATACGAATAAAGCAATAAATCCGGGGCATAGTTAAGTCAGGTGTTCCTGCGCCCCCTCCCAGAGCTGGTCGAAACCTCTGATGCCAAGCTAGGCCCAATCTGTGCCTCCTCATTAAGCCAATCTATGCACTCATCAGACAAAGTGCAACTGAAAGTGGGAGTAGGGGCCAGGAGCTCTCTAGTCCTCCATGCTATCGTATACAGGGCAAGCTGTGTGCCTCGGATCGGGAATACAGCCGGGTACTCTATCCCCTCTGGTGGACAAGTCTGATCATGACCAAACTGGCACTGGAACCGGAATGGGAAGTAGAACACACAGTGAGTCAAGCCAATCAGCTGAATCCCAGGTTGGTGGGTCATGTTATAGCCCATTGCCGGTAGATTGAGCCAAGGGCACCGCCAAGCAATGCGGTCTGCGGACAAGCTGCACATCCAGTCAAACCACCAACCCTCATCAAGGGCATCGACTAGGCGTTGCCTGAAGAAGTAACCGCGAACTGAGTAAGCTGGGCAAGAGTCCACAACTTGCAACTTGTCCATCAACCACACTTGGGAAGGGATGAAAAATGAGAGAATAAAGAATAGAGAGATATACGATGAGAGAAAAAGTAAGAAGAGGGTTTTGTGAGAAAAATCGAGCCTGAGGGCCAAGTGATGTGAGCAATACATATGTGAGATTGGATGGGAAACATTACCTGTAGCAGTAGTGGACTTCCCGCAAATTTGGTCGTTTCGCGGCGATGGAAAGCGTCCAAGCCCATCAACGTCTCAACCAGAGTCATGGTGATGCAACTCTTACCCTCCTTCAAACCTTGGGCAACCTTGATCAACTGGACACTAGATCCTCCGGAGCCTGAGGCAAGTAAGAAATGAGATAGCATGCACAAACAAAGTGCGTGTTGCCGAAAACCTTGCCAATGATGGTCACCGCGGTCACCGACACCAGAAAAATGACAAATCAAACTCGGAATATCCAGCATTCCGTCATAAATCAAAGATCGAGCATCTGGTATTGAGAGCCCACACATTTGTCCTAAGGCTTGGACATAGCCAAAATGAAGTTGGGGCAAGATCTCTTCGTTGCGCTCGGACTCCATTAAAACTTGGAAATCTTCGAAGGTAGGACATACCTCTTGCCCGCCAAAGCTAAAAACATGTGTCACTGGATTCCAAAACCTTGCTGCGGCATGGAGGAATGGAAAGTGCAGCGGAGTACGACTCAGAGTGAATAGTGCGTTTATGCCGAAGCTCCGGAAATTTAGCCTTTCTGAGCCATCCAAGTTGGCAATCCAAGCTATGAGATTTTGAGCAAGAAACTCTTCCATTTGGAGCAAATCAGTGTTGAATCGAGAAAAACCACGAAGCTGAGGCCTTTTATAGAAGATAAGGTTGAGTGGAGAACAGATGTCAGCATTCTGCTGGTTCTTGCAATTCATGGCCGGCAGGCCAAATATAGTGCCGACCGACCACCACTTTTGGCCGATGGACATTCCTCATGGCCGATGGCCTTTCCTTATGGCCGATGGCCTTCCCCCCCTGTTCCATGAGCTGTTTATGAGTTGAACATGCTGAGGGATTGTGGTTGGAACCTCTACCGATGCCCTCCGGTGATCGATTCTTGCGGGGTCACACCCTTTTGCTTATCGAGTTGTTGTACATTTGCTTATCGAGTTGTACTCGCACTTGGTTAACTTATCGAGTTTCTTTGTTTTGCTTATCGAGTTGTAAGTTGGTTCACTACCTGATTATTACGATGCGAGTGCTCAATTTTCAAACAAAGTTCAATTTCATTCACATTGTTATGTGATACCACGCGATGCGATGCATAGAAAGTACAAATGTAACACCTTTTGAACAAAATAGCTGTTTCATTTCCATCATGTGTTTTGCAAAAATACAGTGTTTTGCAAAAATACACAGTTTTGAGAAAAAATAATAACCTGCCTGAGGCAGTGCGATGTGCTTAAACTACCAGTAAAAAGGAAAGTAAAGCAAAAGGAGAGCAGGGCAGCAGAATATCGGGATTGATACCAGTAGCCCTCCCCCATTTTTTTTTTGCGGTCAATGCACCTCTCGCGCCCTTGTTCGGGTCAACTATATGGTTTGGCACCTTCATTACTCAAGACAGTGCAAGGAAGTGCACTTTTTTTTTCTTTTTTTTTTTTCTCGGAACATTAGTAGGCCTTCGAGTTGACCTCAGGCCATGTCTTTTTTTGAGCGATGCTCCGTGCGTGCGAGGAACACCCCTTCCCGTATCCTTTTTGTATCTTGTGAACTCCACAAATCGCTTCAATTATACTGAGTTGCAGTGCTTTGCATCTCAACATCATGAATAACTTGTCTTTACCATGCTTCAAGTTTCTATACACATTGCGTGCATACGTGCATCGCTTTACTTACATGTGTTCAAGTTCCTTTCTATACACATTGCATGCATACGTGCATCGCTTTACTTACATGTGTTCAAGTTCTTTTCTATACACATTGCATGCATACGTGCATTGCTTTACTTACATGTGTTCAAGTTTCTATACACATTGCATGCATACGTGCATTGCTTTACTTATATGTGTTCAAGTTTCTATACACATTGCGTGCATACGTGCATTGTTTTACTTACATGTGTTCAAGTTCCTTTCTATACACATTGCATGCATACGTGCATTGCTTTACTTACATGTGTTCAAGTTTCCTTTTATACACATTGTATACGTTATCGCGTATACTTTACTTACATGTGTCTACATCTTCACACATTGCGCACGTTGTCCCGTGTTCTTTACTTACATGTGTTTGCGCCTTCATAGCATTGTTATGTTTGTTTCAAATCGCATTGTTATGCGTTCTAATCGGTTTGCGTCGTCACGCACTTTCAATTGCATTAATATGCATGTTGCTAACAATATTGTACCTGTTAAGTTTTCTTTCTTTTTCAGGCACGATATTGTATGTACGGTTCATTCGAAGCTGGCACGACCAGACAAACCGCACAGGTATTGTATTCTCCGCGTGAAACATAGCGAGAATTACATGATTCTCTTACACTCTCTCTGCATTATAGTGTAGTTTGGTGTGTGCTAGCTTAAAACTGTTGCATTGTTATGCTTTGTTACAGCTTTCTTTGCATGATCATAAGTTATGCTCGGCTTCTTGCATTGTCGGTTGCATTTTGCCTCTGCCTTTGGGCGCATATCTTTATCTGCAGCTTGTATGTTTTGTCTAAGTCTTCGGCCTTGTCAAAAATGGGTCGTCTCCTGGCTTTGACAATCACTCCCGTCATTGTTATGACTTTCGAGTTCTGTCAAAGAGGGGCAACTGTAGACACCCCATTTTTGACCGTCCTCAAGACTTGGACGTCACCGCTTGAACACTCGGTGATCACCCATGTTCGTGTTCGTTTTGAGTTCCCGAAGGTCTCGGCTACGCGCCTTGTCTCAAGATCTCTCAACTCGACTGTTTTGTGTTTGATTTTGCACCAAACACTTGTGTTTTTGCTTCTGAGGGTAGAGAGTAGCTTGTTAGCTACCCCTGACACCCACCGGCCCTAGCTTGAGGCCACCGGCCGTTTCTTCTTGCTACTGGCCATTGGTGAAATATACCATTGGCCGGTCGGCATTTGGTGTGGTCGGCCAACCATATTTTTGGCCGATGGACTCCATTTCTGGCCGATACCACCTTTTTGCCTTTTTTAGGCATAATGCATGCCAACTGTGCCAGCTGGAATGCACGGACCCTGCCCCCCATGCACGGGTGTGACTGTTTTGAACCTTTGCACCCTTTTTGGTCCAAGCTTCCTAGAGAAGATTGCACCCTTTGTTCAAGCTTCTTGAGGAAGCTTGACCCTTTGTCATAGCATTCTCAAGAAGCTTGCACCCTTAGCTTAGCTTCCCTTGGAAGCCTTGACCCTTTTTGAATAGCTTCCCTTGGAAGCTTAGTCTTTCCCTTGTCTATATAAGAGCCCCTCCTCCTCCTTTGTTTGGGGTTGAGCAAAAAACTAGAGCAAAAATACATATATATTCTGATATATACACCTTCTCTCTCTATATCTCCCTCTCTCTCTTCATTTGTGTGTGTTTAAGAGCCTAAAAGTGTGTTTTATCCTTAGTTTTGCACTAAGACACACACCATTACACCATACTTCGACTTGGGAGGTCTTGAGGGTTTGTTCTTGAAGTTTTGGGTCGGTTTTGATTACAAGAAGGTGGCTGACCCTGCTGTTCTTCAAGGGATCTTCAAGGGTAACACTATTGCTTTATATTCCCCAATCTTGCACTAGTCTTCAACCTGTCTTGCATGTTGTTTTAGACTTTGTATATAACTGAAAAAAGTCTTGTATTTACATGCTTAAGATGTTTCATTGAGATCATTTTGGTGTTGGGGGTCGACCTCCCCTTCTTAGGCCTTGTTTGACCCCTTTTTGTGCTCTCTTTGTTAAGCTTTGGAGACTTTTGTGTATTGGCCTTCTCACCACTGAAATGCAGTGGATTTTCAGTGGTGATGAAGGGGTTTTGAGGTCTTGCATAGGGGAGGGACACCCCTCTCCCTTAGTCTCTCCTTTGTTTGCATTTTTGGCTCATAAGGGTAGCATGCACGCTTAGTTGCTTTTGGCTTCATTTTAGAGGTTTTTGGGTGTTGTTGGGTCATATTATGTCTCTATTTTGGGTTGGATTAATGGCCCCTTACATTCCTAATATACTTGCTTTGTATTCCCCCATTTTGCCTAGAAATGCATCTTGCCATTAGACCATCATGCTTGCATATTTTTGCCTAGCTTTGTGAAGTTTTTAGTCATATTTTTCCATGCTTGAGGTCTGTTGGGTGTTGATTTGGTCATGCATTTCATGCTTTGTATAGCCCATTTGCATTCTAGCATGTTGGTATCGGGTGTGTGAGTCATGAGCATGCTTGAGTTGGCCTATTTCAGTGATTTGGAATCACTTATGATGTCATTTCAGTCCATGTTTTGTGCTTACATGCTTGCATTTGTTACCCTTTTAATTCCTTGATGAGATGTGGTCTTATGCTCTATGTTTAGGCCTTAGTGCATACCTTTTGTTTAAGTCATTTGGGATGCCATTCATGTGGGTTTCGGGGTGTATTTTGCTGCATTAAAACTCTGTTTTTGGTTGCTTAGCCCATGTCATGTGCGGCCATAATAGTTGTAGTAGAATGCTCCTTGTTTATGCCTTAGTCTTAGGCCCATTGGTATGCATGTGTGCATGAGCATTTGTCCACCATTTGCATCATCTTTGGCCACTGTTTTGGGGCATGGCCGAGGCCTCTCACTTCAGTTTAAGTCCCTCTTTGGTGCATATTGTCTTTAATTACATGCTTGCATTATACCATGTTTGCATTACATATTAGATTGCATTGCATTGCATTGCCTCTTGTATGATTAGTGCATTGCACATTTGCATATTAGGCTGCATTGCATTTGGCATGCCTTGCTTACTTAGTTTCATATCACATATGTGAGGTACATTGCATACTTGCATAGCATTTTGCTTGGCTTGGGGTGTCAAACCAAGCATGAGGGGTGAGGTGTGTTCGTACTCAAAGTGACGAAACACGCCTCAACCCTCGGTCGCCAATGCCCTTGATCTCAACATGATAGGTTGTTGGCACTCATTTGTTTAGTTTGCATGCATTTACATTGATTTGCAACTTGGCCTCTTAGGCCATCATACATCGAAATGCGCGATTGATGGCCCGAAGGTCGAGGGCCACACTCCCTTGAGTCCATTACATGATTGGGAGAGTGGCCATGCACACATTTGCTTGAAAATTCCATGCCATACACTGCTTGCCCTCTGCTGTTGTCAACTACAGGATTCTGCAGGAAGCAATGGCCAACCGGCCACATACAGTGCCGACCGGCCACCAAAGTCCAGCCGGTGACACCATCTTTGGCCGATAACCTTATTCCCATGGCCAGTGCCCTTTTTCTCTGGCCGGTGGCACTCCACAGCACTCAGAAGGAAGTTCAAAGCAGTTCTGAAAACTTCCACAATTTCCAAAGTGGTGAGGCAGTGTAAACAGAGGCAATAGTGGTATGGTACGGGTTTCCGGGCGAGACGGATCGAGCTTGCATCATCCCATCATTCCGAAGTGGGGCTGCGGTCACCTTCCTTCTACATTTAATCTATTAATTAATTAGAAATTTTGTAATTAATTATTTAGCTTGAGAGTTAATTAATTAGGTGGTTTGTAATATTTATTCGGACACTCCGAGCGAGGGCAATTGTGTAATAAGTGTGTGTGAGTGTGTGTATGTTTTCCAACCCCCACTTCTTTCTTCCCTTTTATTTACTAGCTTTCGATGGTTAGTATTAGGGCATATTTAAATTAGCATACCTTATGTTATGCATGCGTGCATTCATACATTTGTCTTGCATGCACCGGGCTCGGCGCATCACGCTAACTGCATTGTATTTCAATTCCAAATTGAATACATGTTATCTGTTACATTTCACATGCCATGTTTAGGATAGCAGAGCCTGTCTAGATTGCATCTTTGCATGTGTTGCGCATTAGCCATTTTTTTAACATGAACTAGGATCATGCATATGATTACTAACTAGTTTCTGTTTTGGCTTGGAGTACTAGGTAAGCTTTTATGCTTTAGCATGCCACATGTGTGTGAATGTCGCCATGACAGCATAATTACCATGAGGCTAGCTGCTTATGTGATATAACTGCCTGAATGCCTATGGGTGAAGGTTAGGTTATTTGAATTGGAACAATACATTGAATGCGAGTTTTTAAGCCCACTTGAGGGCGGCAAAATTCACGTCTTAGCCTACTTGCGGGTAGCACCATCAAATCATTTTTCAAATAAACAAACATGACATGTTTCGTTCTAATTTAGGCGACTTAGTCTATACTTGTTTGCTGTGCGCATCACATAGTAAATCTAGGCTAATAACCGGAATAAGAACACATAAACGTTTTCAAAATCGG
Source organism: Camellia granthamiana (assembly GCA_036172215.1). Taxonomy (NCBI): domain Eukaryota; kingdom Viridiplantae; phylum Streptophyta; class Magnoliopsida; order Ericales; family Theaceae; genus Camellia; species Camellia granthamiana. The sequence goes on along the minus strand of CM069916.1, from coordinate 59,922,665 downwards.
ATATCATGGTTAGTAGAGGCCGATCTTCGGATCGGGCGAGAGGGGGTGCTCATAGCTGACCTTCCCCAATCGTACCCAAGTTCCCGAGCCGAGGCAACTTTGGTGATGACGGACACGTGGCCTTAAGCAAACGAGTCAGGGTTTCCTAAATTCCCCCATTAAAAAAATATTGAAGTAGTGACTCTGTATCTGGCAAAGCAGTCCATGTTTGGCACTTCTTTTCTAAAAATCTATTTTCTCAAAACGATTTGCCAGATTTGGACTCTTTGGTTCAGATTAAGAACCGTGACAATTTGAGTCCGAACTATAGCACCGAGGCCCTCACGCGGGGCGCGTCTACACCATGATAGAATCCATCTCATCGTTTATTACTTCTTTCTAGAAAGCAACATCTTGAGACTTCATAGCCTCCTCAAAGGTTGATGGATCTAAATCTATATTCAAAAAAATCATTGTTTGCTTACAATAAGCTTTCCTAGTTCCTTCTACAAGGAAAACAATGAAGTAAGGGCCAAATGACTTCTCAGTCCTAGCCCTCTTACTACTTCTTAGCTCAACAGGCTCATTAGGTTCATTAGGCTCAATGAGTTCATGTCGTTCACTTTTCTCTGTAGACATCAAAGGAGTTGATTCATTTCCTTGATTAGAATCAAACCTTGGAATAGTTGTGAAACGATTCTCATAAAATACCGCATCGCGTGATTCAATGATGGTATTTGTTTCTACTAAACCATGAGGCTCTACTACTAGAAACACATATGCTTTGCTATGTATAGCATAGCCAAGGAATATGCATTCAATTCCTTTTTTTTACCTAATTTCTTCCTTTTAGGTTCAGGCAATCTGACTATTGTTTTACAGCCCCACGTTTTCAAATAACCTAGATTAGGTTTCTTGTTTTTCCAAAGTTCATAAGGAGTAACATTTCTTCCGTTGAGAGGAATTTTATTGAGTATGTGACAGGCAGTGAACAAGGCTTCACCCCAAAAACCAGAAGTTAATCTGGAGTAAGAAAGCATAGCATTAATCATTTTTGTTAATGTCTTATTCTTTCTTTCAGCTACTCCATTTTGTTATGATGTGTAGGGTGCAGACTTCTCATGAATAATACCAACATTTTCACAATATTTTGGAAAATGGTATTCACCGCCTCTATCAGACCTAAGTCTTTTTATTTTGACATTACACAGATTTTCTACTTCTGTCTTTAAAATCTTGAATTTATCAAGCACCTCATCTTTTGAATGGAAAAGATAGATATGACAGTACTTAGAAAAATCATCAATGAATGTTACAAAATATTTCTTATCACCTTTAGTGGGGGTACTATGCATGTCACATACATCATTATGCACAAGTTCAAGCAGAGATGTGGTTTTATCTACTTTAGGAAATGGAATGCCAGTAATTTTAGATTGCACACAAAATTTGCATTTTTCAAACATATTAATGTCATACTTAGGAATTAAATCTAAATTAACCATATCATGCATTTTCCTAGTTAGCATGACCTAAACGAGCATGCCATAAAGAAAGAGAATCAACAATATAAGCATAAACAAATGTATTATTGATAACGTTAAGTTTGAACATTCCCTGATACATGTAGCCCTTCTCAACAAAAATCTCACCCTTAAAAAGGACAAATTTGTCTGACTCAAATACTAACTTAAAACCATGCTTATTAAGCAGGCTTCCAGATACAAGGTTTTTCCTAACATTAGGTATATGATAAACATCATTAAGACTTATCTAGATGCGAACTCTAGATTCACCGTCCCTTTGCCTTTGATAGCAACAATTGAAGAGTTGTCCATGTAGAGAACTATTCCATCACTCACTTGTTCATAAGTAGTGAAACGACTCTTGTCGTTGCAGACGTGCCTTGTTGCTCCTGAGTGAATCCACCAGTCAATAGCATCTTCGAGCATGTTTATCTTGGATACAACAGCCACGAACTTGTTCTTGGCATTTGATGCTACTGGCTTCTTCTTGTATGACTAGCATTCATTTTTTAAGTGCCCTGGCTTACCACAGTGCCAGCAAGTGCCTTTTGGTTTCTTAGCATCTTTCTTAAGTTGGGGGTCGTGCTTCTTAGCATCTTTCTCAAAGTCAAGGATTTACCTGTGATCTGATCTTTCACAAAGGGAAGGTGCATGAGGCCAAGAAACAACCTAGTTTGTATTGTATGATAATATTACTGAAAGGGTAATTTGTGTAGTCAAATTGGGCCGAGCTAGGTAAAAGAGACTTTATAACTTGGGTAGACCGGTCAAAGATAGTTGACCGGACTAATAAAAGCCCAACTACTTCTTAATGGTGGTCAAAGCATTGACCGAGCTAAAGCAAAAGACGATCAAACGGAACTAAGAATGAGGTTCCGACCGAGCTACGTGACGGGCCATGCTATGTTAGCATAATGACACGTCGTTTAAGCCTAGAAGGGCGTGTTGCTCGGTATTATCAGTGGCAAACAGAGTAAAATTAGCTTGGTCAATTACGTTAACCGAGCAAGGAATTGAACCATCTCACTTGGTTTGCAGTAGTGAGGATGTCAAAGGATAAGCATTATCCTTAAGAATGGGATTCCTATAAGGACTCTACTAAGGAAAGTTAGAGTCCTGCTAGGATTATGCCATATGGAGTCTACAATAGCTCAAACCAAACTCTCATTCAGGTATTATAGTTCATACTCCCAAATTCATAGAGTTTTGGCCTGTTTAGTCTAATTACTAGCTTAGGCATCGGAGGGGTTTTCAGTACACACCTGCCGGCTAGCTCATGTTTGTAATTTCAGATGTTACGACGACATTTGGAGGAGTGCAAGCTTGACCAATAGGATTATATGAGTGAAGATTATTTCGTACTCGTACAATTGGTGCCGTTTGTGGGAAATCAAAGAACTTCCCTTTTGATTAAGCTTTCTTTCAAGAAATATCAATGGCACACAATGAAGATCTGCCAAAATCTACCACAATCTGCCACAACTTGCCTCTTGCTCCGCCCATGGCGGATTTAGACATGAATGACGGAACCCATACAAGGATGCGTGAGAGAAGCAGGGTTTAAGCCCTCGCCATTCCCGAAGCCCAAATGGACAAAGGCAATGAACAAACACCTAGTTATTAGAAGATCATGTAAGAGAGTAGGACAAGTTGATAAGGAGGATGGTGGCAGACATGGAGACCTTAAAGTGACAAGTGAAAGGCAAATGCGTGGCTGGAATAAAGATCCACGAAGAGCAAATGCAATCCCACTGTTTTGGGGATTGTGTTAGGCTCACCACGCCCATGCACTCTGAGAGTAGAAGCCCCTGGGCAGGCAACACTTATTCAAGAGCTTTCAGAACTCGTTACTCTAGGTCTGAGAGAGCGAGGTTTGAAAGGTCTTACACTGAGGGGAGTAGTTATCTACCATCATACACTTATCAAATATCTATGCGACATACTGAGTTACCCAAGTCGATAAATTTGCAGACTGTCTTGGATGAAAGGGCACGAATGAGAGAAGTTGCACATGCACAGAACCCCTAAAGGGTATTTGCGTTGCAATGACTGGCTCCTAGGACTCATGGAAGGATCGAGGTTGCAATGTCATTGCCGCACCTCGCCTATGAGCCAACCATTCGCTCACCATTCGCTCCGATGATAGAGAATGTACCGCTGCTTTTAGGCTTTAACCAACTTAAGTTTATGATCTATGACAGGAAGTCAGATCCGTACATGCACCATAGCCACTTTCGACAAGTAATGGCTATACACAAGCAGAATGAGGCCTAAATGTACATCTTGTTTCTATCGAGTTTTGGCGAATTAGGCTTAACTTGGTCTAAGAGATTGCCAGAGGGAAACATTGCCTCCTAGGTGTAACTCGCAGAGGCGTTTGCTACCAGGTTACCAAGATGCCTGTGGAGATTGACCAATTGCTCGCCATTGACATGGGCAAGAAGGAAACACGGAAGTCCTACAACAACATATACTAGAAGACCTTCAATTAGATTGGCGAATGTCCCACCAACCTAGCTATCGCACAGTACAAGCGAGGATTGCCTGTTGGGCATAGGCTGAGGGATTCCATGACAATGACTCTACCCCTTACCATGGAGTCTTTGATAGAGAAAGTCCACCAACACATAAGGGTGGAGGAGGATGGCACCCGCACCAAGGCAAAGTCTGACATAACAGCGATGTCGAACAAAAGACTTCGGCCAAGGTAAACATTGTTGGAAAGAAAAGCCGGACGAACAACAATAATCGTAGCGGTCCACCGAATGATGAAGACACCAAAGCAAAGAGGTTGAAGGTTCACACCGTCATCATGACAGTTTTCAAGAAGCCTATCTACTGAATACTTAGTGAAATACGTGATGAATCCTTTGTTCGGCAGCCTGCCAAATTAGGAGAAGTGTAGAAGGGCTATGATGAGAGATATCGGTGCATTTTTCATGATGAAGTTGGGCATTGAACTAAAGATTGCATGGCATTGAAGCAGCACTTGGAAGAATTGGTGGCGGCAGGCCACTTAGACCGATACATCGAAGGGAAAGAATAGCTACCCCCCAAGACTACAACATGCCAGATGGCATACAGGTAGACGATCTGCCTCAAGGCGTGATAAATGTAATCCACGAGATCATTGAGCTTGAGTGAGTCTGCGAATTTAGAGGGATGATCAAAAAAGCCAAACACATGAGGGAGGTAGTAAGTGTTTAGCATAAAGAATGTTGACCATAAAGAAAGAGAAGATAAAGGCAAAAAATGTAATCACTTTCTCTGACAGAAACCTAGCAAGGTTACAAAGCCCCAATAACGGCGCGCTGGTGGTTACTCTGCATATCACGAATTTTGACATCAAGAGGATCTTAATTGACCAAGGGAGTTCGTGCAAGATAATGCACTATGAGACCTTCAAACAATTGAAATTGAAGGATAAAGACTTGGCACTGGCCACATCTCCCTTGGTAGGCTTTAACTCTATGCCTAAATGGCCGATTGGCAAGATAATTTTGCTGGTCAAAGCAGGTTCAATGGTCAAGCAAGTAGAGTTTTGGGTTTTGAAAGTCTCATCCACTTATAACATCATTCTGGGGAGAGCATGGTTGCACGCCATGCTAGCGGTAGTGTCAACCTACCATCAAGTAATTCGGTTCCCAAATGAAGCCGAAGTAATCGAAGAGGTCTTGGGAAACTAAATCATGTCTAAACAGTACTTCGTGACAGTGAATGGAAGCCGCATTGCCAAAGGATTTGTACAAATGGCAGAGGAGTCAGAAACCAATGAGAAGTTTGCAGACGTTAACAAACAGCCAAACAAAGGCTGTGGAAGATCTGGTGGAAGTAAGGATTGATGAGAACGACCTAGAGAAGTTCTTTTTGCTCGACTCATCTTTGTCTAGTACCGAGAGGAAGGAGATCATGGATTTTTGGGTCTCCAATCTCGAAGTGTTTTCCTGGACACCATACGACATGCCTGACATTAATCCAAACTTTATCTGTCATTAACTCAATGTCAATCTCACCGCCAGACCGGTTATACAAAGAACTTGCAGGTCGGTGTTACACCACGTCAAAATAGTAGCTAAAGAGGTAAGAAACCAGCTGGAAGCAGGGGCAATCAGAGAGGTCCATTATCCAAAGTGGATTTCAAACACCGTGGTGGTGCCAAAGAAAAACGAAAAATGGCATGTTTGCGTGGACTATAAAACGGTCAACAAAGCGTGCCCGAAGGATAGCTTTCCTTTGCCAAGGATTGATTAGCCGGTGGACCTAACTACAACCGACTTAGCTTTCTTGATGCATATCGTGGATATCATCAAATTGCTATGTATGAATCGGACCAGGAGATCACATCCTTCACAACTCCAAGAGGATTATATTGTTACAAGGTCATGCCCTTCGGCCTGAAGAATGCAGGGGCAACATTCCAGCGAATGGTTATCAAGATGTTCACACCAGTGTTAGGCAGAACCATAGAGGCTTACATCGATGATATCACTACAAAAATTTTAGTTTTTTGCGATGGCAAAATGCCATCTCTAATACTCCTAATGTCGTCTAAAAAAACTTTTAGTGATGGTAAATGACTTTTAGTGACGGCAAAAGGAGGGTCACAATAGAGGGCATTGCAAAAACATTTTAGCGACGACATCATGCCATCGTCTTTTTTTTTTTTTTGCGATGGCAAATGTTGCCTTTTGCGACGGCATTTTACTATCGCCTATAATATTAAAAAATTGAGACCTTTTGTGACGGCACTGCTGTACTATCGCTAAAAGTGTTATTTGAGACGACAAAAAATATCGTCGCGAAATGTTTTTTATTGCAACGGGATACGTGCTATCGCCAATTTCTTTTTGCGACGGCATTCCTTATGTCGCAAAAAAAAAAAACAATACAATTTGGTTCTAATATTTTTTGCGACGGTGTGGTGCCATAAAAAAACAAACAAACAAACAAACAAACGACAGTAAAATTATTAAAAATATTAAAATTACCTGTATAAAAATAACAATTTCTCCACAATAAAAATATTCTTGTATTCATAACTACACATCAGCAAAATTACCCCACTACATAATGTTGCATAATACATATATAATGTTTAAATACATAATGTTGTTCACAATTCAAAATAACACAAATCAAAAACAAAAGTTTTTGGCATCATTCTCCGTGGGTAACAAAAACAAAAGTTAGCTGCGTTCTTCACAAGCATGCATTCCACAAGAAGCAAACTCCTCCTCTGGAAATATCTGAAAACAAAAAATAAAAATAATTAATGACAATATAATTATGTGTTAATATGTTAATTACAAAAAAAAAAAAAAATTTAACTACTATACAATTATAAAGATAATTAAGTAAATAATTTTGCCTAGACCGAAATACGGCTCTAACTACCAAACTGGGAACCCGATTCGAGTACCGTCTTCTCCCACAAGTCTCTCGTTCCTAGGCGGTCGTTTGTGCCAAGTTTTGTACTAATCCGATGCCGTTGGGTGATTTGGGGCGTCAACACCCCGAATTCTAAGTTTCTTAAGGAATTAGTTTACCTAGAGTGAAATCCGACTTTAACTCCCAAACTGGGAACCCCATTCGAGTCCCTTCTTCTCTCACAAGTCTCTCGTGCCTAGGCGTATGTGCCAAGTTTCATGCTAATCCGACGCAGTTTGGTGATTTTGGGGCATCAACACCTCGAATTCTAAGTTTCTTACGGAATTAGTTCGCCAAGAGTGAAATCTGGCTCTAACTCCCAAACCGGGAACCCAATTCGAGTCCCATCTTCTCCCACAAGTCTCTCATTCATAGGCGGTCGTGTGTGCCAATTTTCGTGCTAATCCGACGCCATTTGGTAATTTTGGGGCGTCAACACCTCAAATTCTAAGTTTCTTAAGGAACTAGTTTGCCTAGAGTAAAATCCGACTCTAACTCATAAACCGGGAACCCAATTGGTGTCCCGTCTTCTCTCACGAGTCTCTCGTGCATAGGCGGTGGTGTGTGCCAATTTTCATGCATATCCAACACTGTTTGGTGATTTTCGGGCGTCAACACCTCGAATTCTAAGTTTCTTAAGGAACTAGTTTGATGGGAGTTAAATTCGGCTCTAACACCCAAACCGGAAACCCGATTCGAGTCCCGTCTTCTCCCATAAGTCTCTCGTGCATAGGCGGTCATGTGTGCCAAGTTTCGTACTAATCCGACGCCATTTGGTGATTTTGGGATGTCAATACCTCGAATTCTAAGTTTCTTATGGAATTAGTTTGCCTAGAGTGAAATCCGGCTCTAACTCCCAAATCGAGAACCCGATTCGAGTCCCGTCTTCTCCCACAAGTCTCTCGTGCATAGGCGGTCGTGTGTTCCAAGTTTCATGCTAATCCAAAGCTGTTTGGTTATTTTGGGGTGTCAACATCTCGAATTCTAAGTTTCTTAACGAATTAGTTTGCCTAGAGTGAAATCTGGCTCTAACTCCCAAACTGGGAACCCGATTCGAGTCCCATCTTCTCTCACAAGTATCTCATGCCTAGGTGGTCGTATGTGCCAAGTTTTGTGCTAATCCGACGCCGTTTGGTGATTTTGGAGCGTCAACACCTCAATTCTAAGTTTCTTAAGGAATTAGTTTACCTAGAGTGAAATCCGGTTCTAACTCCCAAACCGAGAACCCGATTCGAGTCCCGTCTTCTCCCATAAGTCTCTCGTGCCTCGGTGGTCGTGTGTGCCAGGTTTCGTGCTAATTCGATGCCGTTTGGTGATTTTGGGATGTCAACACCTCGAATTCTAAGTTTCTTAACGAATTGGTTTGCCTAGAGTGAAATTCGGCTCTAACTCCCAAACCGGGAGCCCGATTTGAGTCCCATCTTCTCCCACAAGTCTCTTATGCCTAGGTGGTCGTGTGTGCCAAGTTTCGTACTAATCCAACACCGTTTGGTGATTTTGAGGCGTCAACACCTCGAATTATAAGTTTCTTAAAGAATTAGTTTGCCTAGAGTGAAATCCAGCTCTAACTCCCAAAGGGAAATGGTAAGGCAACTGAGCAAAGAGATAGACGAACAAATGACTAACAAAGACTTAGAAGAAATTGCTGAAGTACTAGACCCCGAGACTTCTTCAGACCCATCCACTTGTTAGAAGCTGTTCGTAGGAGAGATGTGGAAGCTTTTTGTGGACGGAGCCTCTAATAGACATGGAGCTGGGCTGGGAATAGTTCTTATCTCGCCAGATAGCCTTCCTGTGGAGTAGACAATCAGACTTAGATTCTTAGTATCCAATAATGAGGTGAAGTACGAAATACTCTTGGCCGGTTTGAAATCTACCTTCCAGATGAAGGCGACCGAGCTAATGGTGTCTAGCAACTCCCAATTAGTGGTTAATCAAATATCTGGCGAATACGAGACAAAGGACGACAGGATGGCCAAGTATCAGGAGCTGGTTAGAACAAAGATCAAAAAGTTTGAAGTAGTCAGGATAGAACAAATCGGTCGAGATGAAAACAACAAAGTAAATGAGTTGGCCGGTTTCGCATCAATGTCACACATTTTTATCCCAAATCCTTTGCTAATGACCTCCTGCCAAGGCCAAGTATTGAAGAACTTGATATGGTAGAAGTATTGTGCATCGAGCTAGGACCTTCGTGGATGGATCCCATCTTCACTTTCCTGAAAAATAGGATTTTTCCAAAAAACAAGAAGGAAGCAAACAAAATTTGAGCGAAATCCCAATGGTTTTGGGTTTCCCCATCTCTAGCATTGTATAAAAAGTCTTTCACAAGACTGTACTTAAAGTGTGTCCACTCCAGCAAGGTTGAGGCCTTTTTGTTCAAAATTCATGAAGAAATTTGCGGAAGTCATCAAGGGGGGAGGTCTTTGGCCTACCGAGCTATCTCAGAAGGGTATTGGTGGCCGTGTATGCAAGCCGATGTAGAAAAGTATGTCAGGAAATGCGAAAAGTGCTAAAAGTTTGAGCATCAAATCCACCAACCAGCTATAGAACTCTTACCTTTAACCAACCCTTGGCTCTTTGCAATGTGGGATTTAGACATAATAGGACCACTCCCAACCGCGCCAGGTAACAAGAAGTTCTTGATTGCGACAACAGACTACTTCACAAAATAGGTTGAAGCAGAGGTACTTGCTTCCATTAAAGAAAAAGACATCAAAAAGCTTGTTTGTCAGAACATCATAACCCAGTTTAGAATCCCTAAGGCTTTGATATCAGACAATGACACTCAGTTTGGCAAAAGAATCTTCCCAGGCTTTTGTGAAGACCACAAGATAGAGTTCTACTGCTCCACACCGGCATACCCTCAAGCCAATGGTTAAACAGAAACATCAAACAAGGTGATCCTAGATGGCTTGAATAAGAGGTTAGAAAAGGCGAAAGGAAAGTAGGTTGAAGAACTCTCCCATGTTTTGTGGTTCTACCGAACTACCCCCAAGACGGTCAACTAGGGAAACACCATTTGCCCTCGCTTATGGCATGGAAGAAGTCATCCCCTTGGAAGTCGATCTTCCCACCATCAGAAGCGAGAATTTTGTCCCAAACCTGAACGGGAAAGCTATAACCTTGGAGCTCGACTTTGCAAAAGAATGAAGAGAGAGAGCGCTGATCCACATCGTTTCATATCAGCAAGAGCTATCTAGAACATACAACAAGGCAGTTTAAGGTTGGAGATTGAGTTCTGCACAAAGTCATGGAGAACACTCTAGTGCCTGGTGACAACAAATTGGGACCCAATTGGGAGGGACCATACAAGGTAGTAAGGTTAGCAGGAGAATGTGCATACCACTTGGAAGATGTGGATGGCCGAGCTATTCCAAGGCCATAGAATATGGTCAATTTGAAGTTATTCTATATTTAGTTTCCATACTTGTAATTTTTGCAAATTTTCTCATTCTTTGTTAGCATTAATAAAATAAGTACAACTTTTCTTTTCAGACCTTGTCTTGTTGTAGTTTTACTATGCTTGTACTACTTCAGTCAGAAATCTAAAGTCTTTGGTTGGCTAGATTGACCAACTATTCGAAGTCTTTGCCGGCTAGTTAGCCTGGCAAAGGAAGTTGGTAGGATTGACCAACCATCCAAAGTCTTTGCCCGGCTAGTTTTCTCGACAAAGCAGGTTGGCAAGATTGACCAATTGGAAGATGTGGATGGCCGAGCTATTCCAAGGCCATGGAATACGGCCAATTTGAAGTTATTATATATATAGTTTCCATACTTGTAATTTTTGTAAATTTTCTCATTCTTTTTGGTTAGCATTAAAATAAGTACAACTTTCCTTTTCAGACCTTGTCTTGTTGTAGTTTTACTATGCTTGTACTGCTTCAGTCAGAAATCCGAAGTCTTTGGTTGGCAAGATTGACCAACTATTCGAAGTCTTTGCCCGGCTAGTTATCCCGGGAAAGCAAGTTGGCAGGATTGACCAACTATCCGAAGTCTTTGCCCGACTGGTTATCTCAGCAAAGCAGGTTCGCAGGATTGACCAATTTTTTAAAATCTTAGACCGTGCTAATTAGGTTGGTAAAGTGGGTTAACAGGATCAACCAACTCTTTGAAAAGTCTTTGACCGAGCTGGTTAGCCTGGCAGAATGGGTTGGCAAGATTAACCAACTCTTTGGGAAATCTTTAACAAAGCTGGTTAGCTCGGCAAACTGAGTTGGCAAGATTGACCAATTTTTTGAAATCTTTGACCGAGCTGGTTAGCTCGGCAAAATGGGTTGGTAGGATTGACTAAATTTTTGAAAGTCTTTGACTGGTTGGTTAGCTTGGCAAAGTTGATTAGCAGGATTGACTAACTTCTTGGAAGTCTTAGCCAAACTGGCAAACACATGCATTTAAATTTGATTGAAATATCAAAAACACACTGGCTGTTCAAAAAGTTATATTTTTCATTAATATGAAAGTCAATTACAAATGAGGGGTAACTGGGCCAACTACGCGGAGAAAAACAAAAAAAAACAAAAAAACAAAAACAAAAACAAAAACAAAACTAGAAGCAATTTTTGTCTCGGTCTCACTCCAAGATCATCTAGATCGGCTGAGGCGCCGGTTTCATCTGGGGTCAGCGCGCCAACACCATCTTCAATGGTTAGATTGGTGACATCTTCGTCGATAGTGACGCTTGGTTGAGTATGGCTGGTTGCTTCTGGTCGACCTGGTGGGGTTGGGTGGCGCATTGGATCAACAGCAGCCAAGGCAGGAGTGTTGGTCGTCGGGCTATCATCATCCACCTCCAGCAGTTTTTGTTGCACAATGTTGGCATACGCTGCCATATAACTTCAGAAAGACCTCTAAATCAGGGGCCTGGCCGAGCTTCTCTGTCTCAGCCTTCCAACTACACTTGAAAAAGATATCATTGGCAGTCTCACATTGATGGACATAATCTTGTTCGCCTTTAATGTAGCCTCAGTCTTTGGCATTCTCCATCACCTTCTCCAGCACTTTGATCTCATCTTCTTTGGTGTCCTTGAGCTTTTTTAGCTCTCTTAAATACTTATCCTTTTTGTCAACCTGGGCTTTCTGCTTATCTTCCTCAGCCGTGCGCACTTGCTTTGCCAGCTGGTCTCGCGCAATGCTTACCTCGGCCAGCTTTGCTTTCAATTCTTTCAGTTTGGCGTCATTGGCAGTGTTATCGGTGATGGCTGCTTTAGCAGCCTTCCTTAAGTCGAGCACACGTTGGTGTGCTACTTGATTTTTTTGCACAGCCTACAAAGCACACTAGAGATTAGGATGACTAAACAAAAATATGGTAAGAAAATGAGTGAAGTTGTATCACTCACCAAAACTAGCGACTTAGTAGCTGACCGAATTGCCTTTAGCTTGGTCAACTGCTCATGTCTTCCCATATCGACAAGAAAGTAGAGACTCTTGGCCAGATTGAAGGCCAAATGATGATCCTTGTCAACACAGACCGAGCCTTCAGTGGTCACAACTCAACCCTTGTAGGTCAAAGTCGATGCACACATTGAGGGTGGACGGGTTAGCTCGCTTAATCCAGCTTCCCCCCAAAGGCATTTCCAGGTCAAGCAGCTCAGTAGTCTGCTGCTCAGTGTCTTTTTCGTCCACTAGATGCTGCTTAGTGGACGTAATTCAGGCCCTTTTATTGGGTCGAGATGAGGAAGCCCTGGCTGTTGATAGGGTAACCATGCCTAACCTCCTTTGTTCGACAGGACGTTACTCAGTCTGAGCATTAGCAGGCGCCGTGGAGGTTTGCTCAGTGATGAAGGCTCGTACTGCTCTCTTTTTGGTCATTTCTTGCTTATCAGTCAAGGGAATGAGATTGATCTCAGACAGGTTAGGATCAAGTTCAGGCAACGGCTCTATGAGAAAGTCTGTCACTTTGCTCTTTCGTTTGCCATTGTATTGATAGGTCGGCTCAAAGCTGAGTCGATCGGTCCAATCTAGTTGTTTGTATCTCAGCACAACGCGGCGAGTATCTTGGTTTGCATATGCATACACCTCCTTTAGAAGGTTTAGATCTGTAAAAAAATAATAAATCAAAATGGATTAACGGTTAGCTCGGTGTTAGGACATCAAAATGACTAAAATAAAGGAAATAAAACCGTGTTACTTATACCAGCAGTCCCCTTATTACGATTAATGTCATAGCCTGGTACTAGGCCCTCTTGGTCCTCATAATTGTCAGAGACCCAGAGAAAATCATCATCATGGAAGTCTTTATCTGGTGTTCTCTTAATGATCTTCTGATGGCCTCTTTTTACCTTCAGGTAGTAGCACCAACCGTCATTGCATTGACTGAGAGAATATTGGTAAAATATCTCAGCCAACCCTAGGTTAAGACCTAGGCGATGATTTAGCTCGACTATACCATTGCTGATTTGGTAGGTATTGGTGGAGAGTTGGGTTGGGCAAAGCCTAGTTTGCCTAAGGAATTCGCAAATTAATGGTTGGATAGGGAAGCATAGCCCTCCCTCAATAATGGATAGCACGGTAAATGAGCAAAACCCAGTTTTTCCCCAAGGGATGGTATCTTGTTCGGCTAAAGAGAAATGCACGTCATTGGGGATGTTGTACTCTTGGCGGAATTCAGTTATGGTGCCAGGAGAGCTAACCAAAAAGCGATACTTGCCCATAAGTGTGGATTTTAAGTTAACAATTTAGTAGTTTTGCTTGGCCCCACAACACGGCTGTAAACTGGTATGCATTTATTCGGCCGAATAGCGTCGCCAAGGGACAATTATGATGGTGTGCCTGACAAAGCCTAATTGAGTCTGCACGGTCGAAAAAGAATTATGTTATGCTCAAGTGATTGACTGATCTAAGACAGCAATGTAGATCGTGTGGAGTGTGATAAAACTTTAACAGGTGGCTCGGTATGAAAAGAGTGCAAATGTTGTTTTAGCTCAGTCATTGAGCTGGAGTTAGCTCGGCCTCACCTACAAGCAAAAAGTTAGCTCGGTTCGAGGTCTGTGCAAGGTTTTAGCTCGGCCATGGAAATGAGCGAGGTTTTAGCTCGATAGTAATTAGGGGCAAGGTTTTAGCCTGATCCTAGCCAGGGGGCATGGTCTTAGCCCGATCGTAGTGATGAGGAAAATCTTAGTTCGGTGGGTTTCACTAAAAACAAACAAGATGTTTGCTCAATTCCAATGTAATTTTGGATCAAAATTACAGTTTATGACTAGTTTTGGTTCTAGTCGTTTGGTGTTCATCTTGGCATATGGAATTTTAAGGGTAATCACAGACCCGAAGCCTAGTTCCAAAACTCATTTTGTCTAAATTTTAGTGGTTTTAGGTACTAAAATGCTATTCGTAGACATAGATAGTGGTCTAACTGTACAGGAGTGCCAAAAACATGAAGAATAGTACAAGTATCTATGGAAAAACGTTGAAGAGTTCGAAAACTCACGGATTTTAGGATTAAATCGAATTCCAATCGGTAGAAATGTGTCTTCGTGGGATTGCGAGTTCACAGTTGCACTAGATGTGCTTCGATCTGAGGCAAAAATGAAGGAATCCGAAAGGTTGAGGCTTTAGCTTTAGAGTTACAAATGGAGGAAGATGAACAATAGTAGGATTGGCTGTATACGTATGGGAAATATATATGCATAAGACATAAAGGTGGGATGTTTCGATTTTGGCGTGGTTGGTGAACGTGAGATACGGTTGATTAGACCACTCTGGACGAACTAGAGTAACATAGCTCGGCTTGACAGGGTAATCCTAATCATGCGCTGCAGATGGAATTAAAGAGCAACTGAGAGGGTAATTTATGTAGCCAAATTGGGCTGAGCTAGGTAGAAGAGACTTTCTAACTTGGGCTGAGCTAAAACTAAGAACTAGTGTGGTGTTGGGCCGAACAAAGGGTAGATTGGTCGAAGACAGTTGACCGAACTAATAAAAGCCCAACTATTTCTTAATGGCGGTCAAAGCATTGATCGAGCTATAGCGGCAGACAGTCAAACAGAACTAGGAATGAGGTTCCAACCGAGCTACGTGACGAGCCACGCTATGTTAGCATAGTGGCATGTCGTCTAAGCCTAGGACGGCAGAGCGTGTTGCTCAGTATTATTAGTGGCAGACAGAGTAAAATTGGCTTGGTCAATTGCGTTGACCGAACAAGGAGTTGAACCATCTCACTTGATTTGCAGTAGGGAGGGTGTCAAAGAATAAGCATTATCCTTAGGAATGAGATTCCTATGAAGACTCTACTAAAGAGAGTTAGAATCCTATTAGGATTGTGTCATGCAGAGTCTACAAAAACTCAAACCAAACTCTCATCTAGGTATTGCAATTCATACTCCCGAATTCACAGAACTTTGGCTTCTTTAGTCTAATTGCTAACTTAGGCATTGGAGGGGTTTCCAACACACACCCGCCGGCTCGCTTACGTTTATGATTTCAAGTGTTACGACGACATTTGGAGAAGCACAAACTTGACCAACAAGATTAAACGAGTGAAGATTATTTCGTGCTCATACAATTACAAATTCAAAATTTTTATCTTAAATTTTATTTAAAAATTATTAATTTATGATTTACATTCATTTTATATTTATATTTTACATTACATTAATTCAATCTACATCACACAAATAAATTATGGACAAAAATCTAGAACAACTATTCTGAGTTAGGAATGACTTCCTTTCATACCACTATACTCCATATTTCTTCATACTTTATTTTGTGAGCTTTCTCTCAAGCCCCCAATGATGATCTGAAACATTCATCTCATAGGGCCAGTAGTTAGATGAGTTGTGTAAAAAATTATTTTCATCGAACATCACTAACAAATTACATTTGTTTTTTAAATTGATGACAATTATGAATTTAAACTTAAATCGTTCATTTTACCAAACAAAATTCAATTTGTTTATTTATTCATTGATATCTGATTGAAGCTGATTTTTACACAAACGATCTTTACTACAAGAATAACGGTTCGAATCATTGTTTTGGTCCTAAAATAGGGTCTACAAAATAAAATACGAAAGATAATAATAATATGAAAATGAGCTATTATCGTCTAAGTGATTAGGAATTCTATTGTGTTGTATGTTTTGAACCTACCCAACCCACTCATGGCATAGAAAAGAGAGAGGGGGTTGTTTGGTATATGATCCTCACTATCACTAGCATTCTAGTGTGGTTAATAAAGTGGAAATGAATTTTGGAAATTTGATCTATCAAGGTGGTGGTTGGTTTGGTCAGTCGAATATTCCCTTCACCTTATCCCCCCTCCCTGCACCAATTTTGTAAAATATTGATCACATGCGTTGGCTACATAAAGTTTTCATAATTAATTGATTTTTGCATTTTGAAAATTTTGTTAATGTTTGATTTTTTAATGCAATAAATGATGATTTAAAACTATGTATATATTTTGTTAGGCAGATAGTAGATACCATAAAACAGGCAGACTATCGGTTAAGCGTGGAGAGAAATTATTAAATACTCTTCAAATAAATTTAGATGATAATCAAAATTAATAGAATAGAACATAACATAACATTACTCCAACAACACTGAATAATATCTCTAGCATGAGTTAGTTCTTAGGACAAGTTCATAATCTAATTCAACCACTTGCATTATTAGAACAAATCAATGGCTTCTAATTATTGTATTAATGAAATGAGTAATGATAAAATCAGGAAGAAAAATATTATACAAAAATTAAATATACAATGATGTGATTCAATTTAAACCTATCATTTTAAAATCAAAGAATACATCAAGATGGTTTTTAGCTGCAAAAAGTTACCATGCAAAATTGTTTTAAGAGAATTACAGTCCAGGGGACTATTCAAAAAATATTTCCAAATATATGAAAAAGTTTAGGTTACGTTTGGTTGTGTTTTGTAAATGTGATTTGAGAGTATGAATTATATTTTGAGTTTGTGTGTTGTAGAATTATGATTTGAGTGTAGAAAATTTGTTTGGTAAAGAGTTTTGAAAATAGTTTTGGGAAAGAGGTTTGATTTGAGTGGGGAATTGTTGATGTGACATTTGATATGTGATACAAAAATTTACAACTCACAACTAAACATACAATTCAAAATTATTTTAAAGCATATAAAAAATTTAAAAATTTTCAGAAAAATATTTTTCTCAATTATATAAGTCAATTGCAAAAAAAAAAAAAAAATTCTATACAGCAGAGGACATCCGGGTGGATGTCCTCAAGGACGTCCGGGTGGTAGTCCATAGGGACGACCGGGTGGTAGTCCCCGTTTGCAAAATCTTCACCAAACAACGACTGATGCACAGGCTGATGCACAGAGCTCTCTGCAGAGCTCGTGAAAATTAATTTCAAACCCACAACCAAACATCATACCGAAAAACACGCGTAGAAAATTGATTACAAATCACAACCAAACAGAGCCTTAGAATTTTAATTATTAATTTTTATATAGTTATCATTGATGTGTAATTTTTTTTTTTCTAATTTTACACTGAATTTTTATTTCCCCATTTATTTTTTTGTCAATGATTCTACATTAAAAATAAAAAATAAAAAAATTTGGTTTGCAATTTTCAAAAATAGTTTTATGAACTTTTAATTTGTATTTTTGTATTTTTAATGATTTTTTAAAATATCTTAATCATTTTTTTTTTTTTTACTTTTTAGATCAACCTAATTTTGGTATACTTAAAAAGTATAAAATTTGTATAAAAATGTTTAAAAATTTTATTGAATATAATAAAATACAAAAATGTATTGAATTTTTTTTTTTTTTTTTTTTTTTTGGTATTTGTTAAAATTTTAAATTATTTTTTTTAACAAATATTATAATTTTTAAGTGAATCTAAGTTAGGTATATCAACTAAATAAAAAAATTACATAAAATATTTTTTTAAAAAAATAGAAAAAATAAAAAATTCAATTTTTAAAAAAGTGGATAAAACCAATCAATCGATAGAAGTTAAAGAAAGTGCGACAGGACATGATAGCAACACATTCATCCCAACCATAGTGAAATCCAAAGGCAAACAAATTCACCTATAAGCATCTATACCAAATGACGCAGCGGAATACACGGGACTAAATATCGTTCTAGTAGATGAAAGGGGCTCTCGAATCCATAAGAAAAATAGAACCTTGAATCCACAAGGAAAAGAAAAGGAAAAGAAAATATCTTAATGTCATTGATTGAATGACTAGAAGTTGTATAAAAGTTCTCTTTGCCATGAGGCTTACATAGTGAAGACACCCCATTTTTGACCATCCTCAAGATTTGGACGTCATCGTTTGAAAACTCGATGATCATCCATGCCTGTGTTCGTTTTGAGTTCCCGGAGGCCTTGGTCGCGCGCCTTGCCTCAAGATCTCTCAACTTGTTTGTTTTGTGCTTGGTTGTGGACCAAACACTTGTGTTTTTGCTTTTGAGGGAAGAGGGTGGCTTGTTTGCCATCCCCTCAACCCATCGGCTAAGGCTTGAGGCCATCGGCCTTATTTTCTTGCCATCGGCCAATAGTGTTGACCGATCGGCATATTATTTGATCGGTCGGCACTTATGTTGGTCGATCAGTCATGTTTTCTGGTCGAACCTTGTTCATCTGCTTTATACAGATATTTTATGCTAGCTATCACAACTAGCATGCACAATTCACACCCTCCATACACGTGTATGGAGGGATTTACACCTTTGCTTAGCTTGCTTAGGAAACTTTGAATTTGGATTTCTATAAGAGGGGAGGCCTTCCTCCCTTCTCAAGGGTTCCAAAAATCTGAGATAGAAGATATATATCTATCTATCTCTATAGCTCCCTCTCTCTATATATTTGTGTGTGTGTTTGTGCCTTAAAGTGTATTTTTGTTCACACTTTTGCACTAGAGCACCTAGTAGAACACCATCCTTGGTTGCTGAGGTGCTAGGGAGTTGGTGTTAGAGTTTTTGAGGTGGTTTAAGCCTGGAAAACCTGCTGGAGTTTTGTTCTTGAAGGTGTTCTTCAAGGGTGAGCAAACTTGCTTTTAAACCTCCATTCTTGCTTAAGCTTTTAGACCTATTTGCTTATTGTTTTAAGCTTAACTCTTAACTGATAAAAGTTCTGATTTTTGATGCTTTAGATCTTTGTTTAAGATCACTTTTTGGTTTGGGGTTGTTTACTCCCTCTTAGGCCTTGTTTGGAGCCATCTCTTTTGGCATTTGTTCTTGTCTTTGCATGGCCTTTCTACCACTAAAATCCAGAGGATTTTCAGTGGTGGAAAGATAGTTTTGAGATCTTAAATAGGAGAGGGTCATCCCCTCTCCTTATTGTCTTGAATGCTAGTATAAATAGTTTATATTGGTAGCATGTTTGCTTGGCTTGTTTTAGCTTCATTTCAGTATGTATTAGGCTTTGTTTTGCCATAATATAACACTGTTTTAACTTGGTTTGGACATACCATGTATGCTTCATATACTTGCCTTGCAATCCTTTCATTTGCCTTACCATGCATCATGCTTTAAGCCATGTTTCTAGCATGATTTTGGCTCGACTCCATGAAGCTTTTAGCCTTGTTGTAACATGCTTAAGCTCTGATTTGAGTTGTTTTGACCATATATGTCATGCTTTGTATAGCCATAAGGCATTCTAGCTTGTTAGCCATAAGTGTCCAAGTCACTAGCATGCATTACTTGGATCATTTCAATGATTTGGCATCATTTGTTATACTATTTCAGTCCATGTTTCATGCTCAAACACTTGCACTTGTCACTCCTTTAACACTTTAAAGAGTTGATGTTTTATGCCTCATGAATGGGTCATTGTGTATGCCATCATGTTTAGGTCTTTGGGAGGCCATCTAAGTGGGTTTTTGGTCTTGTTTTACCATGCCATAACTCTGTTTTTCATTGCTTAAGTCATGCCATGTTTGGTTTTGATAGGTGTAGTGTAACACTTCTTTTGTAGCCTTGCATGCCTCATGCTTTTGGCCCTTTGTTCTAACTTATTTTGGCTTTGGTCTTTGCATGTTTTAGGCTCATTTTGGCATGATCTAGGACTGTTTTGGATTATACTTGTCATTTGCTTTAGATTTTGCATAGCCTTGGTTTGAGTCCCTTGGCTAGTTTCAAGCTTTAAGCCTTTTTGCATGACTTGCTTGCTTTGTTTGGTTGGTTTGGCACATTTCCTAACATGATTTCAGAGCTTATAATGTATGTCACATGTCCATATTTGTCCCCTTTTAAGTGTTCTTGAAAGTTGCTCTCCTATGCTTAGGTGATAGGCCAATTGGCATGCATGTTTGTATGTACCTTTGTCTTCATTTCCATAGCATTTCGGCCACTGATTTGGGCATGTTTAAGAGCTGTCCACTTTAGTTTAAGTCCATCCTTTCGCACATTGTTGCATGTTTACCTCGCATGTTGTCCTATGCTTATTGCATACTTGGTACATTATATGTTGTTGCATATTAGTTCCCTTGCATGTTGTGGCATGCTAGTCCTATTAAATTATGCTTACATGCTTGTTGCGTGATTGCTAATTGACATGTTGTTGCATGCTCATTTATCTTGCATACTTGTTAGATTACATATTGTTGCATGTTTGTTATTGGTATTGTTGTTGCATGCCTATTACATTGTATGCATGCATGTTTGCATGCTTAGGTTTCATATCGCTTGCTTACATGCTCATGTTGCATTAGCTTGCTTGCATGCTAAGGTTGCATTGCATTGTGTGTGCATTCCCTTGCCTCTTGATCAAGCATGATAAAGGTTGGGGCCCCTTATGTGTTTTTGTGCATTTCATTTGATATTGAATTGCACACTTGGCTCCTTTAGCCATCATGCATTGAAATGCGTGATTGGTGGTCCGAGGGTCGAGAACTACACATCTTTGAGTCTTAAACATGATAAGGGGTATAGTTGTGCAGACATTGTCTTATAAATGTATTGTCATGCTCTGTTTGTCCTCTGCTGCAGCAACAGGAGCTTTTCACAGGAAGAGATGGTCGATCGACCATATTCAGTGCCGATCGGCAACAAACATTTGGTCGAGAGCCCTATTTTTGGTCGATGACCAGTTTACCTTGGTCGATGGCCTCATCTTTTGGCCGATGGCCTCACAGCATGCCCACAAGGTGGTTCAGAAATGTCACAGACGTTGGCACAGTTTTCAGAGGTACAAAGCAGTGTAAACAGAGGCAACATGAAGCATGGCAACGGATTTCCGAGCGAAGCCGACCGAGCATGCATTCGTCCCTCTTCCCGAGGCTACTTTACTGTCTTCACAGCTTAATTAATTTATTAATTATTTAAGTGTTGTAATAATTAGTTGTACCTAGTTATTCATTTGGTTTTGTAATAATTAATTAGCTTGTTAGTTAGTTAATTAGTTAATTTATATTATTCTTTTGGTCCCTCCGTCGAGAGGACGCAATTGTGTAATAAGCGTGCGTGTGTGTGATGCATGTCTTCCAACCCCACGTCTTTCTCCCTTTTACTTAATTGCTTACGATGGTTAGTTCTAGAGCACATTTCATTTAGCATCCTTATGCTCGCATGTTTGCATTCATTCATCTGTATTGCATGCACCAGGCTCAGCGCATCATACTAACTGCATTGTATTTCAATTCCTACTTGAATACATGTATCGAGTCGTCGCATATCATATGCCATCTTAGAATAGCCGAGCCTATTTCTAGTTGCATTTTGCATGTGTTGCATTAGCCATCTCGACATGAATTAAGATCATGTATTGATTACTAACTAGTTCTTTGTTTTGGCTCGGAATACACTGTAAGTGTTTATACTTTAGCATCTTACATGTGTGTGAGTGTTAACGTGACAGCATGCTTGCCATGAGGCTAATTGCTTATTTGCTATAACTGCCTGAATGCCTATGGATGAAGGTTGGATTACTTGAATTGAAATGATTCATTGAAATCCGTGTTTTAGCCTACTTACGAGTAGCAAATTTCAAACCATTTCCAAACAAACGGATATGCGATGTTTTATTCCAAATTAGGCGATCTAGTCTATACTTGTGTGTTGTGCGCATCACATAGTAATTCTAGCTAATTAACCGAAATAAGAACGCATGTGTTTTCAAAAACAAGATATCATACTTAGTACAGGCCGATCTTTGATCGGGCGAGCGAGGGTGCTTATAGATGACCTTCCCTAATCGTACCCAAGTTCCCGAGCCGAAGCAACTTTGGTGATGACGGACACGTAGCCTTAGGCAACGAGTCAGGGTTTCCTAAATTCCCCCAAAATAAAATATTTAGGTGACGACTCTGTATCTGGCAAAGCAATCCATGTTTGACACTTCTTTCTTAAAAATCAGTTTTCCAAAGCGATTTGCCGGATTTGGACTCTTTGGTGATTTATCGACCTCGCATTGCACTTTGCGGGATTAGATTCAAAACCGTGACATTTGCGTCCGAACTGTAGTAGCAAAGCCCAAGGGCGCATCTACACATAGCGATTTATAATAAACTAAACATGATACTTATAGGAAAAGTAATTCTAAAATAAATTAGGAAACTTAAATCAACACAAATTAGGAAACCTAGGAGAATAGGAAACTAAAATTCTACACTATTTAAGATCCTAGTCAAAATCTAATTCTAAAATAATAAAATTAAGAAACCTAATAATTCTAAAATGTTTATACTAAATTACAAGAATCCTAATAATACATCAAAAATATTAAAACTAAAAATATAAAAATTCTTAAAATCTTGTCCTGAAAATTTTATTCTACATCACACTCCCCTTCTTTGAAAGAACTCGCCCTCGAGTTCATATTAGAGATCTGCCATCGTCCATGCCAAATAAAAAGATACTTGGAATATTTCAGTTGCTTGTCTCTCTTCCATAAATTATATGCAAAGAAATCTACTTTCTGAAAGTTATTCTCTATATGCTTCAACTGGTTGACAAGATTAATTAGACAAGCATTGAAAGTCAAATTAAATTGCTCCACACCAAGAAAATCAATGAAGTGTATTTTATGTTGATGTTGGATACTTTCTAGACTTTGCTCTGTCTTATGTTGGATACTCTCTGGACTTTGTTCTGTCTTAGATTCAGTTGGACATTCACTTATCAATCTTGGAATATCAATTGCATCCTCAATCAATTTCTCTGGTGCACATGTCAACTTTATTACCTCATCTTTTATTTCTTCTTTTCCATTGAGTTCAACTAGATCTTCTTCTTTTATGATCTCATAACCATCATAATAATCAAGAGATGATAGTTCCGTCATTAGAAGCTCTTGGCTTACTTCAACGTTTTTCTCTTGCTTCACCTCTTCATTGTCTTCTTCAAATTTCTTGATCAAAGTAATTTCAGTGACCTCTCTTTCATCAATTTCAACGTTCTCACCATTGTTGAAATCAACTTGATTTTCTACTTTAATTGAATGTCTGTTTGGGTCTTCAAAATTTTGAAACATTAAGATACTCAAAACCTTTTCTTCCTCAATGTGTGGTGGAGCGTAACAAATTTGTTGACCCACTAGACTTGATTGACCCAAACTTGGCAGAGCCATAGTCATGTTTCTCGAATAATCTGAATCCACAATTGCATAATAATTATTGAGTTTTGAAGATTATTGTGAATCAGAATTACTTTGGAACAATTGTTTCGATTCAAGCTTTCTTTGATATTGTTGATACAACATTTGCCCATGATTTGATTGAAGAAATCTAGAACTCATCAACTTCTTCATCTTATGCCACGTCCTAATAGGTTGTTTGTATTGTCGCCTTCGATCATACTGCAATTGTTTCCACCATGTAGAAACATAACCTTGTAACATACGTGCGACATATTTGGCTTACTTTTCTTCAGAGATTTCCATACACTCAAGGAATTCGTCAACTTTGCGAAACTAATAAATAAAATCTTCGGTATGACAAGAAGCATTAAAATAGGGAATTTATGGTGGTACTTGATAATATGAAAAGTCATGATTGATGCAATTATTCCTATTGAACACATCATTAAATCTTCTTTGTCGCCTTACCGATTGATACTCTCCATAACCTTCAAATAACTCATCTTCAGATTCGTCCTCACTATCGTATTGATAAGAAGATTGTCTCAAGACATTGTGGTTAATAGGCTGGCCTTGGGCAAATCCCATAGCGCGATTCCTATTAACGTTGTGACTAACAGGTTGGCCTTGGGCAAGTCCCTTGACTCGAATCCTATTAGATTTTTCTCTACGATCATCGTCAATAGAGCTTGTGCTTCCGCTTTTGATGAATGACATCGAGTCAGAAGAAACCTTGCTTTGATACCACTTGACGCAGCGGAATACACGGGGACTAGATATCGTTCTAGTAGATGAAAGGGGCTCTCGAATCCATGAGAAAAATATAACCTTAAATCCGCAAGGAAAAAAAAATATCTTAATATTATTGATTGAATGACTAGAAGTTGTATAAAAGTTCTCTTTGCCATGAGGCTTACATAACTATTTATAATAAACTAAACCTAATACTTGTAGGAAAAGTAATTCTAAAATAAATTAGGAAACTTAAATCAACACAAATTAGGAAACCTAAGAGAATATGAAACTAAAATTCTAAACTATTCAAAATCCTAGTCAAAATCTAATTCTAAAATAATAAAATTAAGAAACCTAATAATTCTAAAATATTTATACTAAATTAGAAGAATTTTAATAATACATCAAAAATATTAAAACTAAAAATATAAAAATTCAGAAAATCTTGTCCTACATCGTTAAGAAAGAAAACAAAAGGTACCAGCCAAAAGGCAGAGGGGAGCCAAACAGACTCATTAAAGTAACAATAACAACAAAGCTTAACACTCAAAAAAGGTCTCATCACACACTTGCAGTTTGTGAAGTAAGATGCCCTCATGATTATAATTTTAAATTTGGATACGTATAACATTGGTGGATATGTATTTTTTTATTTTATTTTAATATCTTGATATTGATACATATTGATATACCAGTTAAAAAAAATTATATGCCCATTAATTGGCTGGGTCACAATATATATTGTTGATAGTTGATTCATAACTTAGTTCATAATGGATATAATTAGTTTGACTAGTATTATTTTTACAGATGATAATTTTTTTTTTAAATAATGATATATCTTATATCGCTCAATGTTTTTATACCAATTAATATTAATTCGGCCTTCCGTACTATTATTTTAAACGTTATGAAATATTGTAAAGTGATTCGTACCCAAACTCAATAAAATGTGTTCAATAACTTTTTGACTTCAAAACATTCACAAGTTAGACTTTATATACAAATAATCTCTAGCCCTTTTTTATAGCCAAAAGATTTGTCTTATTTTTCCAGTTCGACGTTTGACAATCTGGCCATTCAAACAATCACATGAGTTGTTAGCCAGTAAGTTTTTATACAATACATATTGGGGGTAGGTAGGCATATTCCATTTGACAGGCCACACAAGCCTACTCATTACCAAAATCAAACATTTTTCTCTATAAATTTGAAGACAAATAGCTTCTCATTACTACCACAATTAAAACACAGAGCAACAACCATGAGAGGAGTTGTAGACAAATCTTGCATTCTCTTCTTCCTCCTCCTCATTTCATCCTCCATTTTCGCTCACTCAAGATCGACAAAACTCGATCAAAAAAAGCCATGCAAACGCATGGTCCTCTACTTCCACGACACGATGTTCAAAGGCGACAATGGAGCGAACGCGACAGCAGCCACCATCGTCAACCCAAATGGGACAGGCCTCGGCAACTCCAAGTTTGGAAAAACAGTTGTTTTCGATGATCCCATTACATTAGACAACAACTTTCACTCAACTCCAGTGGCACGAGCTCAAGGGTTCTATTTCTATGACATGAAGACCACTTACAATGCTTGGTTTGCGTACACTTTGATATTCAATTCGACTCAGTATAAAGGTTCAATTAACATTATGGGTGCTGATATGATGGATGAACCTACAAGGGATCTTTCAGTGGTGGGTGGGACTGGTGATTTCTTCATGGCCAGAGGGATTACCACTTTTAAGACTGAAGAAGTTGAAGGTGCTGATTATTTTCGTGTTCAAATGGATGTTAAGTTGTATGAATGTTATTAGATTTGGCAAGGTTGATTGTTGAGTGAATCTTGGTTTGTTGTCTTTGTTGGGTAAGTTTTTGGTTTGATAAGCCCAATGACTTGTACTACTATTGTTTGAGAAGTGAGAAAAATAATTTTATGTAACATTCTCTTGGTTTCGTTTTTTTTTTAATATATATATATATATATAAATGAGCATGATTTTACAAGATCTGTTAGTGTGATCGACTTTGAAAATTCTTGTTGATAATTTTTTATTTTATTTTTTTTAAATCATGTAGATAGACAAGATTTTACATGATTTGTTGGTATGGCCATTTTTAAAAAATATTGTCCAAACAATGTATTTTTGTGTTCGAATTTGTGTTTTAATTTTCATATTGCTAGATCTTATGCCACGTTTATTATGGAACTTTATTCAGAAAAGGTATCCTAAAAAGAGTTTTCGTATGTTTAAGACTAATGTACTAGTTGTATTAATGATGCTGTTAGTTGTAATAATGATGGTATGGTGTGGTGTTAGTTGTATTAATGATGGTGGGGGGTGGGGACGATGTGACAAAGGTGGAACCTGTTTTGATGATGTTTGGATTCGTGGGTCACACCATGCAACCCGTTTTGATGATGTAAATTTTATAGGACTTTCATATATATATCATTTATAATTAAAAGAAAATTATATCAATCTGTTAGTAAAAATTTGATTTGAGTCAAATCGACATGGCTGAATGGATAGAAAAAATCAAAATTTCACAAACGCACAAGATCACGCAATTGTAATTGAATATCTTTGCCTTGACAATTTCAAAATTTTCTTTGGAGGTGACCAAATGGAAAGAAACAAACACAAACTGAATTGAAATAATTGAAAATGTGACGGATTTGTTAGGATCAAACACACCCAGAAAATAATCTCACACACACAGAGAACAAAATATTTACGTGATTCGGCCCAATGCCTACGTTCACGGAGCAAAAATGAAAATTTTCACTAAAATCAAGCAAAATACAAAACAGAGGAGGAGAACAACTTTTCTCACTCAACTCACAGCTCTCTCTCAAATTTCTGATACAATACATCCTCTCCCTCACATCTCTATTTATACACAAAGAGAGAGAGAAAGAGAGAGAGAGAGAGAGAGAGACCAACCCACGAAAAATTTCTACCCTCTTAATGGTGAATGGTGAAAATCAATAAACAGCAACAACATAAAGAGAAGGGAGAAGCTTGCAGATATGCCCAACATAGACTTTCACTTCCAGTAGAGGTCTTCCTACGCCATCTTTACATGACTCTCTACATGCATGCATGGGGATTGGAACAACAATTCTCCCCCTCTATACCCATATGCATGACTGACTTCTCACTTGAAGTCCATCCCGGCAATGTCTATGCAAATTTCGAGTTTTTCTCTCGAGACCACCTTTGTAAGCATGTCGGCTGGATTCTTATCTGTATGGATCTTGATCAGTTCTAATAACTGCTTTTCTATCACTTCGCGTATCCAATGATACCGAACATCAATGTGCTTTATGCGAGAATGATATATTGAATTCTTGCTGAGGTCTATGGCACTCTGGCTATCACAATATACCGTGAACTTTTCTTGCTTTAATCTCAACTCTTGGAGAAACTACTTCAACTACAACATCTCTTTCCCAGCTTCCGCTACAGCAATATACTCTGCCTTGGTTGTGGATAAAGCAACACACTTCTGCAACTTGGACTGCCAAGACACATTTCCCCCTGCGAAAGTGAACATAAATCCTAATGTAGATTTCCTACCATCAAGATCACCTGCCATATCTAAATCAATATAGCCTTCTAAGACTGGTTTAGCATCTCTAAAGCACAAACACATTTTTGCCGTACCCTTGAGGTACCTCAGAATCCACTTGACTGATTTCCAATGCTCTTTCCCTGGATTGGAAAGGAATATGCTTACTACTCCAACAGCATGAGCAATATCTGGTCGAGTGGACACTATTGCATACATCAAACTCCCTACGGCGGATGAGTAGGGAATAGCCTCCATCTCTTCTCTTTCTTTTGTAGATGAGGGACAAGAACTCTTGCTCAACTTGAAATGACTAGTCAGCAGAGTACTGACTGGCTTGGCATCTTTCATGTTGAACTTCTCAATCACCCGTTCAATGTACTTCTCTTGTGACAGCCACAATTTCTTGGCTTTCCTGTCACGCATAATTGTCATGCCCAAAATTTGATGTGCAGGGCCTAGGTCCTTCATGTCAAAAGACTGTGATAACTCCTTATTCAGTGATCTGATTGTTGTGGCATCTTGTCCAACGATCAGCATGTCATCAACATAGAACAGGAGTATGATGAAGTTTCCACCGGGAAATTTCCTGAGATAAACACACTGGTCTGCAACAGTTCTCTTGTACTCATGACCCACCATGAATGAGTCAAACTTCTTGTACCACTGTCACAGCGCTTGTTTGAAGCCGTAGAGACTCTTTTTTAATCTGCAAACTAAGTTTTCTTTCCCTTTGACTTCAAAACCTTTTGGTTGCTCCGTGTAAATTTCTTCCTTCAGATCACCATGGAGAAATGTCGTCTTCACATCCATCTGTTCAAGTTCCAAATTCAAACTAGCCACTAGTCCCAAAACTACTCGAATGGATGTCATTTTCACAACTGGCGAGAAGATTTCATCAAAATCAATATCTTTCTTCTGCCCAAAACCTTTAACAACCAATCGAGCCTTATACTTAACTAGCTTTCCGCTGCCATCTTTCTTCAACTTGAACACCCATTTGTTCTACAATGCTTTTCGACCCTGGGGAAGTTTCACCAAATCATAAGTCTGATTCTTCTGTAAGGACTGCATCTCTTCTTGCATAACTTACTGCCAGCTGCTCTTTTCCTTATGATTCTAAGCTTCTCGAAAACTTTCTGGCTCCCCCTCATCAGTAAGCAAAATATACTCAAAAGCAGGGTATTTTGACGATGGCTTAGGTTCTCTTGTTGATCTTCGCAACTGTGGACCAACAGTCTCTGGTAGAGGGGGTTGTGGCTCCCCCTGCTCAACACCCCCTGCTTCTGGATCTTCTTCTTCTTCTGGAAATCCATCATGCAACTCTACATCATTAGCTACATGTTGCGGTAGCTCTTCTTCATCAGTGCCATGTTGTGATGGTGCAGGATTGGGAATAATTTCTGAAATATCATCAACTTTGAGTTTGGCTGGTTGCCCAAAGTCTTCTAAGGTCCGGCTTTCTTGAAACACTACATCTCGGCTTCGAATGACCTTCTTGTTTTTTAGATCCCACAATCTGTATCCAAATTCTTCATCTCCATAGCCAATAAAGATGCATGGAGTGGCTTTGTCATCCACCTTCTGTCTGTGCTCCTTGGATACATGTGCAAATGTTTTACATCCAAACACTCTCAAGTGAGAGTAAGAAATCGTCCTTCCAGACCATACTTCTTCTGGAATTTGAAAATTTAGTGGAACGGATGGCGATCTGTTGATCAGGTAGCACGCAACACGAACAGCTTCTCTCCAAAATGGCTTTGGCAGCTTCGCCATTTTGAGCATACATCTGACCTTCTCCACAATGGTCCGGTTCATTCTTTCGGCTACACCATTGTGTTGTAGGGTTCCAGGAACAGTCTTCTCATGTTAGATGCCGCGAGTAGCACAGTAGGCTTCAAACTCCTTTGACGTGTACTCGCCTCCACTGTCTGTTCGGAGACATTTCAATTTCTTTCCAATCTCCCTTTCTACCATGGCATGAAATGTCTAAAAATGCTGGAACACCTCAGCTTTGGTCTTTAGGACATAAACCCATACTTTCCGTGATGCGTCATCAATATACGTCAGGAAGTATTTTCAGCCACCCAAAGATTTCACTTCTATGGGACCTCATACATCAGAGTATACTTTGCTCAACAACTCTTATTGTTTTCTAGATGATGAGTAGAAAGCAACTCTATGATGCTTTCCAAACAAGCAGTTGTCACAAGGGTTCAATTTTGTATGTTTGGCAAAAGGAATAAGAGACTTCTTTGCTAGAATCTGCAACCCTTTTTTACTCATGTGACCCAGCCTTTTGTGCCACAAATTTGGTGATGCCTCATCTTCTGCTGCGTTGAGGATATCTGAATTCACCTCCACATGAGTCTTGTACAGCATGCCAATTGTCTGTCCTCTGGCTACCACCAAAGATCCCTTTTTCAACTTTCATATGCCTTTGCCGAAGTAGTTCTCATAGCCTTGTTGATCTAAGGCTATCCCTGAGATAAGATTCAGGCGTAAATCGGGAACATGCCTGACATCTTTCAACACCATCTTGCACCCAACTTTAGTTTGGACACGAACATCACCGATTCCCATGATCTTTGAAAAACTAGAGTTACCCATCTTCACTGTACCAAAATCTCCAGCTTGGTACGTACTGAAAAACTCCTTTCGGGATGTAGCATGGTAGGAAGCTGCTGTATCTACCACCCACTCGGTGTCGTTGTCTGACATATGGAGGCATTTTTCTTCTTCAACAGAGAATAATGCAATATCCTCTGAGACAGTAACTACAGTGTTCCAATCTTCGGTCTTTGGCTGTCTATTACCTTGTTTTTGTTCTCTCTTCAAGGCATAGCAATATTTCTTTATGTGACCCTCCTGGCCATAATGGTAACACTTGAACCTTGGCCAGCTCGTACCTTCTCTGGATTTCCCTCTGTCTTGAGATCTTCCTCTACTACGTCCTCTGCTTTTGCTTCTTCCTCTATCTCTGCCTCTGCCTCGACTTTTATTTTCTGTGACGAGGGTATGGGACTGATCTCCATCCATATCTTTCTTTTTTGCCTCTTCGCTAAATAAAGCATCTGTAACCAAGCTCATGGTCAATTTTCCTTCTGGGGAAGAGTTGTTGAGGGACACCACCAACGTCTCTTAACTGTCTGGTAAAGAACTAAGCAGCAATAGGGCCTGCATCTCATCATCCAGCTCCATTTTGACAGTTGCCAGTTGGTTCACCAGATTTTGAAACTCATTAGTGTGTTCAGCAACAGAGATACCGCCTTTCAGCTTCAAATTCACAAATCTTCTCATCAGGAGGGCTTTGTTCCAAGCAGTCTTTGACTGGTACATGCCTACTAACTTCATCCAGAGAGCATAGGCATCAGTCTCCTAGGCGACATGGTGGAAGACACTGTGATCGATCCATTGTCTGATTTGGCTAATGGTCTTTCGGTTCTTTCGCTTCCAGTCTTCATTAGTTTTCGTTGCTGGTTTAACTCCATTAAGCTCAATGGGGTCAAACAGATCTCGGCAATACAGGACATCCTTCATTCTGGGCTTCCAAATGGCAGAATTGGAAGCATTCAACTTGATCATGGATCCTGAAGTCGATGTAGATTCCTCCATTATACAGAAAGTGATCTCTGTCTGAAAACAGGCTTCGTTGTGGAGTCCGGACTGTTCAAATTAGTTAGAAAATCACTTCGGATTGCCAAAATAAAGACTGCAAATTTTTCAAAATTTGATTTACAAAATCTGATCATATAGATGTGTCCGAAATATTCCAAATAGATGGAAAACACTATTGGGTCGCCCAAATCGGACTTTAAATGGCTTAAATCAAGCCAAAACACGTTGAACGATTCAGATCGGTGAATTCTGGTGTGGCTGAGAAGCACCGGATAATTTCTCTGGTTCAGCTGGCATCAGGCTAACGTCAGCGGCCTGGTCAACGGCTCAGTCAGCGGCTTCAGTATCGCTCTGGCTTGGCTTGGCGGCTTGGCTTCGCTCGGCTTAGTTAGTGGCTTGAAGGCTTGGCCAACGACTCAGATCCAGCTCAGCTCCGGCTTGATGGCTCAGACGACGTCACCGATTGTCGATGTGACATCAGCAAACAGCGATAGGATGACCTCAGCACCTGGCGTACTAGAGAAAACGCGTGGTGCGCGTGGTAGCGTGTCAAAGCGCATGAGCATAGCGTCACAAGGCACGTGTGGCATGTGAAGGCTCCTCTAGTGGCCGTTTGCGACGCGGTTTTCACCGTTGTGCTCGTTTAGTCGAGGGCTTGCAATTCGTGTGGTCAAAAGTGGATTTCGACCACTTTGATTTCTGGACAAGTTTTGGAAAATACACTCTATTTTCCGGAAACGCACAAAACCGGCTCTGATACCACTTTGATAGGATCAAACACACTCAAAAAATAATCTCACACACATAGAGAACACAATATTTACGTGGTTCGGCCTAATACCTACGTCCACAGAGCAGAAATGAGAATTTTCACTAAAATGGAGGAAAATACAAAACAGAGGAAGAGAATAACTCTTCTCACTCAACTCACAGGTCTCTCTCAAATTTCTGATACAATATATCCTCTCCCTCCCATCTCTATTTATACACAAAGAGAGAGAGAGAGAGAGAGAGAGAGATAGAGAGAGAGAGATACCAACCTACCAAAAATTTCTACCCTCTTAATGGTGAATGGTGAAAATCAACAAACAGCAACAACATGAAGAGAATGGAGAAGCTTGCAGATATGCCCAACATAGACTTTCACTTCCAGTGTAGGTCTTCCTACGCCATCTTTGCATGACTTTCTACATGCATGCATAGGGGTTGGAACAACAGGATTACATGAATTAGAAATAAGAACAATAAAATGTTTACAAATAAGAACTCAGATTATAGAAAAACTACTCCTAAAGAGATTATAAACTTCTAAGGAAAATCTACTCTTACAGATATATTCTAACTCATGTGTTGAGTATTGATGATGATTGATTCTTTTTCTTTCTTCCTCTTGCCTATTTATTTATAGGCTTATAATCGTATAGTTCCTTCCAAAATAACTGCTCACAGTAGTTCCACAAAACAATTCTTCAATGATAAAGCAACCAATAATTCTAGCATCAACCCATGTGTGTCAGCTCCAACTGCCTTCCACTACTTCATTATGTACTCAATTGCCTCTTGCACAAGCAATAACATAGCAATAATAATAACAATAAATGTTTGTGACCATAATTTTATGTTAAGAATAATTTATTATTTGAATCGACAGATCAAAATTGATTGGTCATAATTAATAAAATTATATTTGGCCACAACCAACTAAAATATATTTGGCTATAATCAACATGCCACAATTGACAGAAAGTTATTTTTTGGTGTCAACACAATTCGATAATCATAACATATTTAATTTATCGCGTTTGTTTTTTTTCTCCTGCACAAGCAATAACATAGCAATAATAATAACAATAAATGTTTGTGACCATAATTTTATGTTAAGAATAATTTATTATTTGAATCGACAGATCAAAATTGATTGGTCATAAGTAATAAAATTATATTTGGCCACAACCAACTAAGATATATTTGGCTATAATCAACATGCCACAATTGACAGAAAGTTATTTTTTGGTGTCAACACAATCCGATAATCATAACATATTTAATTTATCGCGTTTTTTTTTTTTTTTTTTTTTTAAATAGACGATGAGTGTATTTTGAAAAAATATAACATAAAACTTCATGGTAACAAAAATAAAATAAAAATATTTTCATAAATGATAAATGATATATATGAAAAATCTTACAAAATAAAAACAGGACTAGTAATGGGGCCATATAGGGGTGTAAATCTGGCCCAGCCCAGCCTAGCCCGGCCGGCCCATGTCGGGCCTCGCGGGCTCCAGCCAAAATTTGGACCAGCCAAAAAATTAGGCCCAGTGGTATTTGAGCCTTGAGTGGGTCGATGGGCCGAGCCTCGAACCGGCCCGATAGGCCTGGGCCTAGCCTCGGGCTTGGGAGGGTCTAACTTTTTTTTTTTTTTTTAATTTTTTCTACCAAAATTTTATTATTTTTCACTAAAAAAGACACTGGGTCTCGGGCCGGGCCTTGAGTGGGCCTTAAGCAAGTTGATGGGTTGGGTAGGCCCACAGACCGGGCCGGACTTCAAAATGATGACTCAGGCACAGGCTCAGGGGCTTAGGCCTAGACCCAAACGGGCCTAAATAGGCCGGGCCCACCCCAAACTGCTAGCGGGCTTCGGGCCGTGAGCCATTTTTTACACTCCTAGGACAAATCTTAACAACACTCACAAATATAAATTTGAATTGGAGAAAACCTAACACAAAAATTTAGTTATGAAGAAAAACTAATTAGGAGTTTTTATCAATAACATCTTTAGCAAGAGGGGCACAGGGTCGTCGTTGTCCACTATGTGTTTAGGGAGTCTGAATTTGATAAAGAAATTTATCTTGGAATAAAATGTAAACAAAAACGACACTCTTCTCTCGTTTGACAACTCAATGTTTTAGTTTAAAAGTAAAAAAATTATTAAAATAATTAATAATTAATAATTTATGTCAAAAAATCAAAGATTTCCTTTTCTATCTATTTTTTGTACATCTTTCAATAATAAATCAAAATATTATTCTAAATATACTAATTTTTTTTATTTTATATTTTAATTTAAAATTTTAAAAATTATTAAAATAACCTCTTTCTAATGAGACAACTTCTTCACACAAAAATATATAAATAAACAAACATTCAGCCACCTAACAAAAAAAGTACATGGCAAAAAGTTTATTTATTTATTTTGACATTTGCAAAAGACAAGACACAATACAAGTAGCCATATAAAAATAAAAAATGATTGTCAACAATAATTAAAATCATTATGCAAGGGTAGTTGGTGACGATCTACTTTTTATAGGCCCCTCTGGCTATTATCACCCTTGTCAACGTTGTGACATAAAAATAAAAATAAAAAGATTTCCCCTATGTTCAAATCTAAACCAGACAACATTATTAGAGGTCGTTTGAGAAGAAAGAAAAATAATCATAGAGTCAATAAAAAATTATATTTTTTTATTTTTTATTTTTTATACATTTTTTAATAAAAAATTAAAAAATCCATTCTTAAACGAATCTTAGATCTTATCGTAAGACTTGTTTTGATAACTCAATTCATCTATTTTGAACAACCCTATATGTAAAAAATAAAAAATAAAAAAATAAAAAATTTGAGAGAGAGAGAGAGAGAGAGAGAGAGAGAGAGAGAGAGAGAGAATATATATTAAAAAAAGTGAAAAGTTAGAAAAATAATTACAAATTAATGAAAATACAGTTGTGTATAAATTACTTGTACTTTCATGAATTTGTAATTATTTGGCCTATTTGGTTTGTCTCTTGATTGACAATTTTTGAAAAAAAAAAATTTTAAAATTTGTTTGGTTGAAATTTTTTTGGAAAAAAAAATTTAAAATCACTTTTATCTCTGCTACACATTGTGATTTAAAGTATTAAAATGAATACAAATGTGAGTGGATGATTGGGTTAACGATATCCGATTAACTTAATTTTTTACAGATATGTTCTGCTCGATGTACTCTAAAATGTGAACGGTTCGAATTATCAAAACAAACTCCGAAATAAGCCCATAAAGCTACACAACAGTGTCTGCTATGCTGAGTGTACTTCAGGCACCCCAACTCCGGCCGCATGAGGGCGTTTTGTGGTGGATGGTCATATTGGTGTTGGTGTTATTATTAGGATTTTCAAGGAAACGTCATTGTTTGTATGAATTATTTTAAGAATATGGTTAAAAGTTAATTTTAAATTTTTTTTTTGAAAAAATATATAAAAAATAATGTGATCAAAAATAAATTAAAAATTTTTAACCATCTTTTTAAAGCCGTATGTCTGATACAGGCTTGTACCATGATGAGGTTGATTGCATTGAAACTTGGGCAGCCCTCAAAGCTTTACAATTTGTGCTTGATTTGGGGCTGCTCAGTATTATACTAGAAGGGATTCTCTTTTCAGTTTTGAATTCTTTGTCTGAGCAGCTACCTTCATTTGGGCATTTTGTGACTTCTACTCCAACTTTGTTGCGACAGTCTTGGGGGTGGAAGTTCAGAATGTGCAACGACTAGGGAATTCGGTGGCACACTGTCTCGCTGGAATGGCGGTGGAGATGGCTGGTCCGACAATTTGAATGAAGGAGGTTCCACCCTCATTGCGGAGTGATTTTTGTATGCAGATAGGGTAGATGGTATGTGGTACCTTCTACTATTGTGATTAGCTTTAACAGTATAGTCCACTACATTTATGTTGGGTGTTTGAGGAACAACAGGAAGCATATATATTGGTGATGAGTAATGTTAGGGATCATGAAAAATATATCATGAAATATATCATGAAAGTTTTTCATCCCTTGATTAGTCTTGATTAGTGTGTAGTGTTTTATTGCATAGGTAATCCAAAGGTTGAGAATCTTCATGATAATATTCATGATATATTTTTCATGATCCCTAGCATTACTGATTTGTGATTAGTGGAAGATAGTGTCACGTGATATCCTATTGAAATACAAAAATTTCTCCTCATTGAGGCCTTTAATCCTTAGTGATACTTTGTTTGATCTTTGATCTCAAATGTTTTCTGCTAAATAAATAAAAAATATATATACATAGACTAATAAGATGAATAAATTAGATTGACGATGTGGTAAGTCTACAAAGCCAAACAACATTTAGTGTGTTTGGTTTAAATTTTCTAGATTAAGTTTTTAAAAATTGACTTTTTTGGTTTCGTATTTTTTTATTTTTAGTGAATATTTTTTTAAATTTTAAACATTTTTTTTACTTTTTTAGATGCACCTTACTTAGATGTATTTAAAAAGTAAAAAATTTGTGAAAAAAATATTTTAAAAAATTAATAAATACATAAAATCCAAAAAATGTACTGAATTCTTGTATTTTTTTTGTATTTTTGGTATTCAGTGAATTTTTTTAAAAGATTTTTTTTACATTTTTTTACCTTTTAGGTGTATTTATGTTAGGCGTGTCTAAAAAGTAAAAAAAATTACTTAAAATATTAAAAAAATTCAGTAAAAATAAAAAATATGAAAAATAAAAAAATAAAATTTTCTGAAAAGTATTTGTGAAAAAGTGAAAACAAACAAGGTGATTATTGTCGATAACAAGTACATTTATTTCAAAATAAATGAGTATTTAGCGCAACTTCCAAATAGACTTTTGAGACCCAAAAATTCTTTTTATTAAAAATATATTTATTTGGTGAGATTTTTCAAATGGGCTTTTTACCAAAAGCGCATCCGTTGGTGCTGTTTGGTGTAGCTGTTAAAACAGATTATAACTTATAGCTTAACAGATTATAGATTATGACTTTAATCAGAAGCTGTTAATCTGTTTGGTATAGCTGTTAGATTATAGATTTAAGTTGCTGAGTAGTGTTTGTTAAATAAGCTGTGAAGTAGCTTTTTTAATTAATTTTTATTTTTTATTATTCACTATTTGTCTACATTTTTCATAAAAATAATAATAATATTTTATAGTCCATTTGGGTCATTTTCTATTTTTAAAAAAATAAAAAATAAAAAAATCTAAGAGTATAACCATGAATTAACATGTCCACAGCAGAAGCTGATAATCAGAAGCAAGGGGTGAGCAGCTTCTCAGAATCAGCTTTTTTGACTTAAAATAAGTTGTTAGAATCAGAAGCTGTTTGAAATAAGTTTAACCAAACAGTCCAAAATAACTTTTTAAAAGCCAGAAGCCATAAGCTGGCTCAAAAAAGCTGCAGCAAACACCCCCTTTGGAAGTTGATTTTGCTGAGTTGAATAGTTTTTGAAACAACTTTGCAAGAAGTCGGTATATCACTTAAATGGTAATTATTCAACGCCTTTATTATTGTGTCTTTAGAATAAATGTTAAATAATATTAAAAAATTAAATATTTTTGAAAAAATTAGTAAAACATTCCTTTTTAACTTTATTAGTTAAGATCTCTCAATAATATTATTAGAGAAATTTTAACTCGTTACAAAGAAATTTCTCTATGAAACTAAAATTTCTTTGAAAATTTTCTCTTTCAAAAGCTACTAATTCTCTGTGAAAAAAAAATTTCTTTGTGAAGAACTCTATGAAATATTGAGGAATCCTAATTATTATGAAAATGTTATATGTCCTTTATTTTATAAAATCCTAATATCAGAGATGTTAAGCTAAAAACTCCAACATTTTTTATTGCACTTATTTTTATGCAAAAAATATAAAATTTTAAATTTTTTTAATATATATCCTAAGGCACACATTAACGAAATTTAATTTTTATTTGTCCTTAAATTTTATTATACTTTGCCATTATTGACCCTAGTATTTGATTAACAAACTGATTTTTTTTAATTAAAAAGGGTTAAACTATTGGGTATTTCATGATCAAGTAGATACATATATTTTGTGAAAATGCATCGTTTGGGAACAGGCTAATTTAGTAACTTTTTGGCTATTTGGCTAAAATGTGATGTAAAAAAAACTAATATGTTTGGGATGGCTTTTTGGCTTTTTACGAAAAGATGTGCAAAAAGTAGAGAGAAAAGGGAATCTTTGACTTTTTGGTATGAGTTGTTGGCTTTTTTGGCTTTTTTAGTAACTTTTTGACTTTTTGGCTAAAATAGCCTCTTGCCAAACATATGTTCTCAAAAAACGCAACCTCAAAATCATCCAGAATTTATAATCAATGACTTTGATTCATTCATGATATAATATCACAACAAAAATTAAATAATTCTGAATAATTTTTTATTATATTTTGTGGGGTCCTAGATTTTTTCTGAATTTTTATTATATAGCACCACATCTTTTTCCGAGTTTTTTATTTTTTTTTGTTTTTAGTGACTTTTCTTTAAAATTACATCTATTTTTTTTTTTACTTTTTAAAATGTAAAAAAAATTAAAAATTCCAAAAAAAAATTTTGAAAAAGCCAAAATAAGTCGAAAAAAGTAGAAAAATTTACCTATAAATCCCATCTTAAGTAATGATAATCTAATTACTCCCAAGAGTTTTCTTATAAACCAATTAGTCATATTGATTTCAGAAATGTAAGTTTAATATATTATTTAAAAATTAGATTTACGGTTATAACTTTATTTGTATTATGTTTTCTTTTTTTCTTCTTTCTTTTTCTTTTGTGCTAGAAAAATAATATACACAACCTATGATAATCAAATTTGAGATAAATTTTTGTATGAGAATATTTTTTATTTGGAATGACTTGAAATGTAAGATTTTTCAAATATTTTAAACTGGGTATAAAAATAACTTGAAATATAGGTTATTAGAGCCTAAATGTTACATTTTCAGCCCTGAAATACATTTTATTAGTCTCTTTATTTTTACTATTTTATAATTTTACATATTTTTATGTGTTATTATGTATTTCGAATGTTTGTAAAAATTAATATAAATAATATATTTTAAATATTATTATATTAAAAAATTGCACATTATTTAATTGTACACCCAGGCCCCCACGTTGCTTCCTACTTTATATATATATATATAAGTTTATATTTATTCTTATATTATTTATTTTGTTTTGTCGGCACCGTTT
The DNA here is from genome assembly GCA_036172215.1 of Camellia granthamiana. Taxonomy (NCBI): domain Eukaryota; kingdom Viridiplantae; phylum Streptophyta; class Magnoliopsida; order Ericales; family Theaceae; genus Camellia; species Camellia granthamiana. Next base: position 59,883,268 of record CM069916.1, on the reverse strand, counting down.
GGGAAGATGAGTTTGTGGTTTTTTTTGACTATTTTAGTCACAAAAGACAAAATAGGCTATCTTAGCCACAACAAACAAAACATCACATCCAACACATAATCATTACATTATTCTTTCACAAAAAAAGTCAAAAAATCAAAAAAAACAAAAAACCCTTCCCAAACCAAACTTTTTAACCCAGGCTAAGATAGCCAAAAAAGTCAAAAAACCAATCCAATTCCCAAACGACACAGTTGCCTATAAAAGGCAAAGCAATTCAAAGAATTGGGGAGAGCTCAAGCTTCAGCCGAAGCTCTGTTGGAAAGACATTACAATATATAAGAGTTTTAAAAGTTAAATTTTTTAGTTTGTAAAAGTAAAAATTTTGTTACAAAGACATTTTACGGACCGATTTCATCGTCGTGAGGAAGATCGCTAAAAGGTCATCCCGAAAAGTCAAAAATAAGGCTTTTAGCGACAAAATTTTGAAAATGTCACTAAATAAATTTGTAGGGACAAAATAATTTGGTCCAAAATGATAATAATTCATCACTAATGTTTAATTTTCGTTGCTAAAAATATAATAACAACACTTTTCGTAATAAAAATATTTGGTCCCCTAAATTTTAGTCTTTAAAACCTTAATTTTTTGTACTGAGAAAAGAAAAAGAAGAAAAAGAGGAAAGAGAGAAATAAATAGTGGGAGTTCTTAAAGTGTTTCTTTTATTTAGCGGTTGTAATATTAGTATGAGGAACTAACATCTTTATCTTAAGATTAAGATGAAACTCTGATAAAGTGATTGGAGTAATTTGTATTTAGTTTTATAGATTTTCAATTGATTTGAGTACTGTTGTATAACTCAAATTTTTGTGCAAATATTGTTTTATCAAATTATGAATGCATGTTATACAAATGATTTTCATACTTGTGTAGTAAAATTGTTAGACGCGACATACATAATAAGATAGATTATGCATCAACCTTAGTTTAGTTTAGTTTAGTTAGTAGTGACGGTCCGTACTAAGCAAATATAATTTTTACCTTTTTTATTTTAGAATACAAATCTTTTTAGGTGATGTGTCTCGACCACGATACATCGTAGTATCCAATTCAATAATTTTCTATAATCTAAATACAATAATCCCCAATTACAAGGTTAGTAGTGGATTCTAGACCCTAAGATTTACTTTTTCTCACTTTCCATTTTCAAAACCGAAATCTTTGAACTAAAAATAAATTGCAGTAATCTCTGCGGTCCGACACCCGTTCTCATCCGCTATACTTCATAATAGTAGTTGTTACCGGTTTTATTCATTTTAAACGACAGCATCTGCAGTTTGCAGATGACTCAATTCTTTTTTGTGAAGCTGATAGTGATCAATTGGTATCCATTAAAAGGGTTCTCAGATGCTTTGAAGTATTATCTGGCCTTAAGATTAACTACCATAAAAGTGTTGTGTGTGGTGTTGGGTAGATGAAGGTAGTTTAAACAACTTCTCTTCCCTTCTCAATTGCAAAGTGCAGAGTCTTCCATTAAAATTTCTGGGGCTGCCTCTAGGAGCAAATCCTGGAAGGAAATCTACTTGGAAGCCTGTTATTGAAAAAATCAAGGCTCGACTGTCAGGGTGGAAGAGAAAACTGTTGTCCTTTGCTGGTAGATTAACTCTAATCAAGTCCACTCTATCTAGCTTACCGATTTACTTCCTTTCCATGTTTAAAATGCCTGAAGGAGTAGCTAAGGAAATAGATAGGATAGAGGCTGCTTTCTTATGGGGTAGCAGTGATCTTAAAAGGAAAGTGCATTTACTGAAATGGGAAGAGGTTACAAAGAGAATTGATCAAGGGGGACTAGGCATTAGAAGGGTCAGAGATGTAAATGTTTGTCTCCTCCTCAAATGGTGGTGGAAGTTTGGAACTCAAACCAATGCTCTATGGAGGTCAACTGTGTGCAGCAAATATAAAATTAGCATCTCCTGTTGGCTCCCTCCTTTGAGTCTCTCATACAAGCATTCTAGAGTCTGGAGGGACATCCTCACAATTGGGGCTCTTAATAGGCCTATCTTTAATTTCTTTATGGACAATTGTGGTTTTAAGGTTGGGAATGGTAGTAGAATCAGATTTTGGATTGATAGATGGTGTGGCGGCCTCTGTTTGAAGTCTTCTTTTCCCCTCCTTTACAGTTTGTCCAATGATAAGGAAGGTTCCCTCAATCATTACTTCGCAAGGAGGTCTAGTCCATTAGTTTGGAATCTCCCCCATAGAAGAGAGCTTTATTCATGGGAATTGCCTGAAGAGGTGAGATTAATTGCTCTCTTATCCTCTGCTCCATCTCTGCGTTTGGATTGTGAAGACTGCTTAGTTTGGTGCACTGATTCAGGTCAGAGCTTCTCTGTTTCAGCTCTCTATTCTCACCACTCATCTCTCTTTGGCCCTCACCTCAAGGTTAGCAAATTTGTTTGGAATTCAGTATTGCCCCCCAGAGTATCTTTTTTCACCTGGCTAGCCTGGAAATCTAGAGTCAAATGTTCTGATTTTCTGCTCAAGATTGGTGCTCTTGACAGCAATGCTTCTCCCCTCTGCCACTTTTGCAACTCTGATGTAGAAACAGCCCCCATTGTTCTGCTCCACTGCTCTTTTTCTTGGACAATCTGGTCAGTAGTTATTAAGGAATGGGGCTTACTTTGGTGTATTCCCGAGTCTGTAGAAGGTCTGCTTTATTGGTGGATGAGCTGGAAATTCAATAACTTCGACAGACTCATATGGAGAGCAACCCCGTTAATTGTACTATGGTCTATTTGGAAACTCCGAAATGAGTGTGTCTTTTCTAATGCACAACCCTCTACTTCAGGATTGCTAGACCTTATCAAATTCAGATCTGCCATTTGGCTCAAAGCTTCCATTAAGGAATTCCCATACTCAGTTGATGATCTCGTCTACAATTGGAGACAGATCAGGGGCGGAGTTTAATGCTTTCTGGGTTGATGCTGTCTGTTGCTTTGGTGGTCTGTCAGTGTGTTAATATGCATTGGTGTTCGGTCTGCTGGAGGTCTGCTAGTTTGGGAAGGTTTTGGGGAGCTAATTCTGGTAGTCTAATTCTGTTTTGGTGTTCTCCTGTTCTGTTTTGGTGTGTGGGTGCAACTGCAGTGTTGCTGTTCTGCTCTTGGAGGCTACTGATCTGTTGCAAACTGCTACTGCTAGTCTGTGCATCTGCAGTGCTATACAGTATTAATCTGTTCAATGTTAAAAGCAGTTGCAATGCTCTATAGTATTAATCTGAAGTTGCAAGGTCTGAAGTATGCTTGCTTTTGTGAAATGCTCTGCATTTGGTTTTGTTAATCTGAAACCTGAATCTGGAGGTGAAGATATTAACAATAATGGGGTGGTTTATATTCAGTGGTACCCTCAGCTCAATGTGAAGTGGTTGTTTTGTAAAACAGGATTGGTTTAGTTTCTTAGTTTTCTTATCTGTCTCCAGTTGTTCTTTGGCGCTTATCTGTTTCCTTTTGTGTTGCTGTTGGTTTCTCACCAACTGGCGCTTGGAGTTTCATTTAGCTCCAAGCTCCACTTTATTGATGTCCTGTATCTTTTCTTCATACTTTCATCAATAAAGTTTTTCTTTGCCGATCAAAAAAAAAAAAAAAATAAGATTCTTTAAATATTCTAAAAGGATGTGAGGTTCTTCAAATATTTCAAAAAGACTACAAAAACTCCTTAAATCATTTGAGTAAATGTATAATTTCAATACGTAACACTCTAATGTAAAACTAAAAAAAAAAATATGTCTTTATTATACTTTTTTCAAACGTAATACTCCAAAAAAAACTCCTTAGTGTAACAATCTAAAATTTTAGTGTACTTTCAAACATAAGCAACACTCCAAAAATAGGAGTACAAAAATTCCTTAGGCTATGTTTGGGATATTCTTTTTTTGGCTATTTTAGCCACAAAAAGACAAAATAGATTAAAAAGTCAATAAGACAAAATGTCACATCCAAACCATAATCATTTTATTTTTTCTCTTACAAAGGTTAAAAAAGTCAAAAAAACCCATCTCAAATCAGACTTTTTAGCCTCTGATTAAAATAGCCAAAAAGTCAACTCACAAACGAAAGCTTAGGTTACACTCTAATAATAATAATAAAATTAAAAAAAATTAAAAAAAAAAAAAAACTCTTTATTATACTTTTTTCAAACGTAACACTCTAATATAATTCAAAAAAACTTCTTAATGTAACACTCCAATATAACACAAAAAAATATATTTTTTCCAAACGCAATATTCCAATGTAACACTCCAAAAAAAAGAATACAAAAGGGTGTGAGATTCTTCAAATCATTCCAAAATAAGTAAAAAAAAAATTTAGTAAGGTTTGGGTAATGCATAATTTCAAACCGTAAATGTTACGTTTGAAAAAAAAATACACTAAATAGTTTTTTAGTATTTTTGTGTGTTACATTGAAATAGTACGTTTGAGATTACATTAATTGAAGTGTTACATTTGAAAAAGGTGCACTACGAAGTTTTTTTGTGTATTACATTGGAGTATTATGTTTGGAAAAAGTTTGGAGTGTTACGTTATTACGTTTGGAAAAAATACACTAAAGAGTTTTTTAATGTGTTACATTAGAGTGTTATGTTCTTATTCATAATGTAGGATTTGTTTCAGAAGAAGGAAAAATCCAAAACATTTATAAATCTACTTTTATCCTTCGAAAATAAAACTCAAACGTATAACTGACTGCCCTTTTGTGTAATTTTTACTTTAATAGGACCTTTAGGTTTATAAGAAAAAATGAAGAACTAAACAGATTACAAGATCACATTTTGAAATTTATTGATGTTTCACCCAAAAAAAGTATACTATTTTTGACTTACATTTTGTCTTTTCTATACTCTTTTTGGAATTTTGTAAAAAAATCTTAATTTTCTGATTGGTCTATGCTACGAGTGTTTAAAAAAATTAGTGGAATCGATAAACCAAATCAATCCAATCCAAACCATCAATTTGGTTCAATTTTTATTAGTTTTAGTTTGGATTTCGGTTTCGAAAATGATTAAAGCGTTTAAATCGGTCCAATTCCAAATTTAAAGGTTTTGGTTACAATTCTAAATTCAAGGATTTATATTTATTTATTATTTTTAAAATATTTTTGTATGTATAATTAAGAATATAGAAGTTACAAGTGATATTTGAACACTGGTCTTTATTGTAAAATTGACAAATTTTAACCAACTTAGCTAAATTAATTGTGGAAAATTAGTTTACCATCCCTCTCCAATTTTTAATAATGAAATAGGTCAACAATATTTTCTTTTGTAGTTTAAGGTCCCTCACCCCCATGCCCTTATATAACACCTACACTCTCATTCTCTCTCTACTCTCCTCTGTTTCTACTCTCTCATCTCTCTCTCATCCTCTCTCTCTAGGGTTTCGATTGCGAGAGAGAGAAAGGGAAGACGATGAGGACGATGATTGCTCCGATGAAGATTCCGATCACTGCGAGTTCCAATTCCAGTTCCAATTCCAATTCCAATACCAATTCGAATAGTAGAGATAAAAGCTCTGTCACGACCCAAACCCGCCCCTACAAGTTTAGTATCGTAACCGGCCAGTAATTCTGGGATTACCGAATGCCTCTGAGACGTATTAACATAATAATTAGGGCTAGCGGAAGTAAATAACAAATATACAACATCCATTGAGCTGTGCAGACTTATATGAGACAAAAAAATTTGAAACTTTTTCTTTTTTATATATACATATTTACACATCATTCTTACGTCATCATATATATACAGATTAGACAAAAAGGGACTTAGCCTTATTTACAAAATAAACAAAGACTTGTTTAACCAAACAAGAAGCAAAACTTGTACTTGTGTACTTAGCCATAACCACTAGACATATCCGGAACCTCTACGGAAGGCACATAGGTTGGCTAACAAAACAGAGTCCGGGCAGAAGCTCTAGGCCTAGTCACGCGGCTGATCACCTACATACATAAATAATACAGTGAGCTAGAGCCCAATGAATAATAACATAGTAAAGGGTTTTAATGAATGATGTCCATCACAGAGTCAGAAATCAGAGTTTATATCAGAAACAGATTCTTATTAGAAACAGAGTCTTATGCATATTCAGATTTCAAATTAGAAACAGATTCATATACATATCCATATTCATTTTCAAAATTCATATGTTTCACATCATAGTACATGGCACATCCATTAGTGCTAACAAATCCGATGACCCATAAAGGGACAGCCTTGAAGGCATTATGACGACTCATATGCATAGAGACGTTCTGATGACCTATAAGGGACCTGATGACCCGTATAAGAGACCTGATGACCCATAAAGAGACGCATATCATATGATGTTAATGATGCCATAAATAACTTTTAGAATTTTGGACAATCATTCATTCCTTTCAAACATAGCATAGCATTTCAAAAACTAATCATTTCATATGATAATGTTCAGAAAATATTTAACTTTGAACATAACTTTACGAAGTTATTACTCACAGTGTTCTGGTGCTTGATTCGTCCCTGCGCTTGACCCTACATAATTCATAACACATTGGGTCATATTACAATTCATTCCATTCTTTAGCTTGTTTAACATTCTTAGGCTCCTTTCATATTCTTTAATTCATTTACAATGTTTAATGCATGCCTAAGAGCGCTTTGGAATGAAAGAGAACGGAAAAAGAAGCATAAAACATCTTTTCAAAATTTCTAAAACAGGGCCCTCCGCTCAAGCGTAGCTTCGACCGCTTGAGCGGACCCCTTTGTTCTACAAAAGTACTGGTTGTTTGCAAATTACTCTTGAGCGAGACTTTTGACGCTCGAGCGAGGAGTCTAGTAAAACAGGGTACGCTCGAGCGAGACTCTCTACGCTCGAGCGGACAAGTCAAATTCTGCGTTTTTCTAGATTATGTTTGAGCTTCAACACTTGGTTCAAACCAATGAAATTAATATCATAAGACTCATATTTCCACCATATAACTTTTAACATGAATATAAGGGCCAATTTTACAAGATTTGAATCTCAAATTTACATAAATCCATCTCATAAACTCGAATCATATCAAACTCACTTCTTAACTTCAAAGCTCATGCAAATTAATTTTCCATATCATTTTGAAATATACATGCATGTACACACAACTTCAAATTCATCAAATTCAACTTAATTCATGTTCTTCATATCAAGCCCAATTCCAAACTCACAAATTCTAAAACTTGAATTGAACTTTCAAAATAATTTCAAAACTTGGGTTCATACTTGGTTTGTCTAAACATACAAACTCTTAAATGATCAAGAAAATATGATCAATTTTAAATCATTCACATCAAAACTCCCTTTAATTTATGAATTAAGCTCATTGTTCATAAACCCATAAATTTCCAAAGCTTAATTCTTATTTCATCAAAACATGAAATCAAGTATTAGAAACCCATGATGCATGTACAATTAAAATATTAAAACTTGTAGAATTTATCCATGCATGTAGAAATTAGACTCAATTCACGCATGATATTCCAAAATCAAACCCAAAGTAATTAATTTCTTATTTAACTTCATAAACTTAATCTTGGCTCTAATTCTTCATTTTCTTGTCAATTCTCCTAGTAAACATTGCATGTATGTAATTCCACTAAAACTAACTAATTTAATATATTCAATAACATGTTTAAATTAAATGAAACTCTTAAATTACATTACATGCATGGATTAGAGATTAAAATCAAACCAATTTCCTTCCATAATTTTGAATCCAATTCAATTGCTTCATCATTTTACTAATTCCTCTTGAATCATGAAATTGAAATTATAAACTCTTTTAAAGAGACATTTGCATATATGAAATTAGGATCAAAACTACTGATTATATATTTTTCCCAAGCAAATCATAATTTAATTCTTGAATCACTCTAATTTAGATTTTTATTAATTTTCTTCATATCTAACCCAAATTTAAACTCATAAGTCTTTTTACACATGAGTTAAATCTAAAACTTTGAAATTCTAACATGCATGTAAGGATGAGTCTCAAACTTATGAAGAATAATAACAATCAAACTCAAACTAATTAATTTTTCCAAATTTATTTCCTTAAATCAAAGATGTTCCAAAATATGTTTAATTTGAATCAAACTCTTAAATTATATTACATGCATGAGTTAATAATTAATGTCAAAACCCATATTTATTCTTTAATTCCTTCCAATTACATGCATGTAGAAATGAGACCCAAATTCATGTAAGATATTCAACATCAAACGAAAAATAATCAAGTTCCATATTCATTTCCATAACCATGAGCCTAGCTTTAAATTCTTACTCAAAACCCAATTTCTTACAATTTATAAGAAATTGATCCCATAGTCTCCCTAATTTCAAGTATTATATATAGATTCTACATGATTTGAGTATAAATTCCTTACCTTAAACTTTGATTTCAGAATTTATGGTTGATTTTCTCTTGGATCTTCTTCCTCTCTTTAAATTTTTCTTGAGCTTCAAGCCTTCTTCACTTTTTGGCAAGGGATCTTGGCCAAATCTTTGACAAATGGAAGGTATTTGGGTCAAAATCTCTAGGGTTTTCGGACTAAGGGTGAGAGAGATGGAGAGAAAAGATGGAAGTGTGAAGAATGATCTAGAAAAGTGCCTTTAAACTTGCTAAATTCGCGCAGTTTGCTCGAGCGTCTCTTTTCCCGCTAGAGCGTCCCTGCTTCCAGCACAGATTCCAAAACTTCAAACGGGCATAACTCTCTCATCCGGACTTCGTTCTAGGTCATTCTTGTGTCCAAATTGAAGCCCCGGAAATAAAATTTCCAATGGTTCTAGCCTCACATGCAAATTCAAAGTGTGAAAAAAGAAAAGGGCAAAAGAGTGATGGCTGCTCGTAGAAAAAATTATCCAAATTGAATTCTTGGTTCACTCTTACTTTACCACCATGTTACCACTTCGATCAATATCCCAAAATAAAACAAGAAGGTTCCAAACATTAAATTGAACTTATTATCATCATCAATTTTTGTTTCGTAAATCACCAAGGCCCTCAATTTCAAATCAAATCCAAAATCCTTGTCGATAAATTTCATATTCAAATTGAATACCTCGTAAATAGATTTAATTCATAATCACATAATAACTCACATAATTAAACATACAAATTCATATCAAACACATAATCGCATGCGTAATTAAGTATATTACAAGTTGGGTTATCACAAGCTCCAAACTCACTGGAGAAGAACTTCGATTTGAAGGATATCCTAAGGAATGAGTATGTTCGAATCAACTCCTACACTGATCAAACACTTGTCCTACAAGATTGGAAGAAAGTCCAACAATCTATCAAGGAAGGTATATATGAAAAATCCCTCTATCTACTCATATCTATGGGTTGTCATTTGCCAAACCTTGAAGATGGTTTGCCATTACTAGTTAACCATTATCCCAAGTCCACTCTCTCTTCCCAAACAAAGCTCTGATCAACCAATCCCATCAGGAAGGTACCTAGACTTCAACCTAGTTTCCTAGTAAATTTCTTGTAAGTAATTTCTATTATTTATTTCTCTTGTAAACAATTGAATGAGTTTTCTATTGATATAGCATTTACAGTGAATCCTCTCTTCGAACATGTGACGCCCCAAATTTTGATAATATAATACAACGATACACCGGGGTTTAACTAGCGGATACACATCATTTTTAAGCACAAAATACAAATAATTACACTAAAAGAAAATATTAATAATAGTTACAGATAAAAATCTTCAAGTCTTTAAATATAAATTAGTTCCTAAATATAAAAAGATTATCCAAAATACAAGAAATATAAAATCTAATCTCTAAAGTAGCCATGGTTCCTCAAAGATTTTAGGTATTCTGTTCTCGGTGTAAAACTCGCATTCACCTGACATAAAATGCCATGAGCTTGGAATGTCCAGTAAACACACACACTTCGACCCTTTTCCTATTCCAAATACACAAGTAACATAACGGCACGATTATAACATACAGCGAAAGCAATAATTAAGCAGAGCTTATAATTAAATTTCAGTTCTCATGAATAATAGTCAATTTTAGTTAGTTCTAGGAAACTCCCCGCGGAATGTCGTTCCTACCCAACCACTAACACTGGCCACGGGCAATTTTGACTCCCCCTTGGTTAATACAATACCAATGTGTCGCTTACCGCATAACCTCCAGTGTGTCGCTTACCTCACAATTACCAATGATGCCTACGCACCTAGGTTACATACCCGAGTGGTGACATCATGGTCTGCCCCAAGGGATACTCTCACTGGCTTCCAGGGATACTCTCCCTGTGTGAGACCCTCACTGCCACTATTATGCCTCACATTTCCGTTAAGCAGGTAGAATACCTCCCGTGCCATGTTAGGGTTCGAAAACACACTTGCGCAAGACTTCACAAAAATGAACACATTCCACTATATCATACTCTTGAATCCAGAGTTCATTATCTCATAAAATTTAATATAATGATCGTAACCCATTACCATCCTATTTGATTTCTCTTTTATTAAGTGCATTATGTTCTCAGTTATAGCAAAGCATGGTCAATATAATTACGAATTTAAACTAAACAACAAGCAATTTATTCATGGTAAAGCAAATTCACAATTTATCATAGATTACCTATCAAGACTAAAATATTCAAGAAACATAGAATATAAGAGTTGCAAACCAAATAAGAGCATATTAACACAAATTTCCAGATTTTGATATTTGAACCAGATTGAAAATAATTATGAAAAAAATACTTTTATTGGCCCTAAGTACCTGGCCTCATGTGAGTTTGTAGATAAATAAGTCTCGTTTCAAACTCAATTTACGAAAGAAGGGTAGGTATTTTAAATTTTAAGATAATTCAGAATTACCAAGATCTATCCAGATTTGTTGACCGTTACACAAATCGATTTTTCTCTCAAACCCCTCACTCTCTTGAGTTCAAACAAATTTTAGTTGAAATATAACACCAAGATTAAGATTTTGACATAAAATTGGACTCGAGATTATTTTTCTGGAATTTTCTAAAAATAGAGAAAATTGACTATTTTTCTGGTTCTGTGAGTAACAAACTTAGAAAAATTGTTTAGGTTATAAAAATACATCCTTAGGTCCTACCAAAATTATCACATACTCTAGACATACCAAATATTACACCACAAAAATAGATTTTGATTTTATGGAGTTTTGATAGGAAAACAAATTCAAGAGAGGGAAAAGATTTGCTATTGGAAATTTAAGAAAGAAAGAGAAGCACGCCATTTCTTGATTAATACACATTTATACAAGAATGTAGGCCTAGACTACAACATATACAAAGAGCATGTATTAGGAGGAGAAAAACAAGTGGTAAAAGAAATTGAAAGAAGAGGTGATGTAGGTTTACCTTTGTCGTACAAGACTCAACACAATTCTTTTTTTTCTTCTCTTCTCTCTCTCTCTCTCTCTCTCTCTCTCTCTCTTTCCAAGATCACTCTCTCTCACTTCTCTAGTGCATGGCTGGAAATGTGTAAAAAAAGGGGGAGAAGTGTGCATATATATAGAGAAAGGATTATGAGGTTTCTTAGGGACTAAATTCCCTAAATGCAAATTTGTCAAAGTGTCATCAAGGCTCTTTCATCCATCATATGGCCAACTACTTGGGCTCCAAGAAATATATATATATATATAGGAGATTTTTGTATTTATAAATATAAAATAATAGGCATAAGTACATTAATTAAGAAAATATTACAATTAAGGTTTGGAATGAAATAAAATAGAAGTATATAGGGACCAAGTCTAAATTTATGAAACCTTGATATTTATTATCAATATACTAACATTAGAAAATAGTTAAAATAATAAATTCGGGTCCTGTTAAATTAAAGTGCAAACAAAGGCGAGAAACAGAGCGAAAACGCCGTTACCGGGAATTAAGATTTTAAAATGATTAATCTATAATTATAGGGTCTAATAATTGATAATAAGGTTTTCAAGGTGATTATTAATCTACCGGAATCGATTAGGGTTTATTCGAATTAATCCGCGATGCTTCCCGATTCTAGGGTTTAAAACGCAATTAAGCAAAAATTCAAGGACATTATTGAAATAAGCTCAAGGTTAGGGATTTAATGGTAATTACAAAAATTAGGGTCTCTACAGAACAACTATCGATGCATGTTCTCACGCCCAATTAGGCAAATGATTGTAAACAATTTTCACTAGATTGAGATTGTGAAGAAATTTCTCTGGTTTAAAATTGTGAACAAACACAGAGAAATTTTTTTGATTAAAATTTCTATGGTTTGGCTACAAAAATTTCTTTGGTTTAAAATCATTATGCTAAAATTTCTCTAGTTTGGTTAAAATAATTTCTCCAGTTTAAAATTGTGACCAAACACAGAGAAATTTATGAACAAAGCCATAGAAATTCTCTATGAACAAAGAAAGCAAGAGAAATTTCAATTTTCTCTGCTTCAAACCTAGAGAAATTATTTGAGAAATCCAAAATTTCTCTGGATTGAAGTTTCTCTGGGATCAAAATTTCTCAGGATCGATGTTGATGGGCCTTAGACATTATGAAAATATTTGATGTCCTTTATGCTATAGAATCTTAATACCAAGGACCCTAAAAAAAATCCCCAAAATGGGAAAATTAGTCTACAATCCCTCTTCAATTTTTATTAATGAAATAGGTCCATAATATTTTCTTTTGTAGTCTAAGGTCCCTTAGCCCCGTACCCTTATATCACACCTACACTCTTATTCTCTCTCTACTCTCATCTGTTTCTATCTCTCCTTTTTCTCTTCCTCTCTCTCTCTAGGGTTTCGATTGTGCGAGAGAGAAGGGGAAGACGATGAGAATGTTGATTGCTCCAATGAAGATTTCGATCACTGCGAGTTCCAGTTCCAGTTCCAGTTCCAGTTCCAATTCCAATTCCAATTCCAATACCAATTCGAATAGTAGAGATAAAAGCTCCAAACTCACCGAGAAGAACTTCAATTTGGAGGATATCCTAAAGAATGAGTATGTTCAATTCAAGTCCTACATTGATCAAACACTTGTCCTACAAGATTGGAAGAAAGTCCAACAATCTATCAAGGAAGGTATATCTGAAGAATCCTTCTATCTACTCATGTTTATGGCTTATCATTTGCCGAACCCTGAAGATGGTTTGTGTAGCGATCCCAATTTTTCCACTTCGCTGAGTATGTTGGGGATCGAGCTGCCCGGTCAGCTCGCGGGGTCCAAGGACAGTGCCCTGGCGGGGATCGAGCTGCCCAGTTAACTCGTAGGGGTCCAGGGGGTAGCGCCCCTTGGCCGGTCCAAGGACAGTGCCCTGGTGGGGATCAAGTTGCCTGGTCATCTCGCGGAGGTTCAGGGGGCAGCGCCCTGGCAGGGTTGAGGGGCAACGCCCCCGAAGCAAAAATACAAAATGCATTAGAAGTTGCTTGTCCGCTTGAGCAGCCGTTTATGCGCTCAAGCGGAGAATGTTTGGTTTCAAAAGTTTGACCTGTCTGCAAAAGTACTGGAAAAGTGTATTTGACGCTCGAGCGGGGCTTTCCACGCTCGAGCGGACCATGTTATATCAGTTCATGAATCTGATATTTCAGATCACTTTTGTATATCTCTCTCTAAAAACCCTTTCCTCTTCTTTCTCTCTATATTTCCCTATGCCAAATTGTATCAAAACCTTGATTTCTCAAGATCCATTAGAGTTCTGCCATAAGTTCTTCATCAAAGTTGGTTAACTTCTCGAGGGCTTCGTTGTGTGTGGTGGAGATCAAGTTTTGACACCGTTGATTTTGGGAGTTTCATCTCATTTCTTCTTCAAAACTTGAGGTAGGGATTTTCTTACAGTTACATATTTATATATTTTTACAAGATCTATATGATTTTCGAAATCATCTTTCCATAGCTTTGAAAATTGATTGTTGATTCAAGAAGTTGAGCGATTTTGAAAGTGGGTTTGTCTTTTGTTCTTTTAAAATGATCTTATGGATTTTGATCTTTCTTTATTGAAGAAAAGATTATTTTGGAAAGTTTTCTTTCAAACAATTTGAGTTGTATAGTTTTGGTGAGAAAACCTAGAATTTGAGAATTTTTTAAAAGAGACTAAAAATACATGAATGATATTGTTGTATTTATTTTGTGTGTCAAAATAAATGGATGATTGGAAAATTTCTTATTTATATTTATGTAAATGATGAATTTCAGGGAATATGAGAATTGTTGTTTATTTTAGAAATTATTGTTCAAAACGTTGAAATAGTCTTGAAATGACTAATTGTTGAGAATACTTGAGAAGAGGGAATTGTGTTATTCCTTGGATGATTAATTGGAATAAAAGTATTTATATTCATCTTGTGTTATTGGCATAACAATTCATTTGATTACATTAAACTTTGAAAGTTGATTTGAAAACTTGCATTGAGAAATGAATGTTGAAAAACAAGTTTTCATGAAATGATTTTGGGGTAAATATGTTGGTAAATCTTGATAGGTGGTGTAGATGATATTGAATAAGTTGGCCTGAGAGTCCAGGGTGAAAGACCAAAAACCCACGCAGATAGGTGTCGAGCCTTCCGGTTAATACTGGTTAAAATGACAATTTGGTAATGCTTGTATAGTCTACTTGCAGACACCGACCTAGGGATTACCAGAGTTGTATTTACCACCCTTGAAATAAATTGTTAAGTTTTGAACAATTGAAATTGCATGACATCATTGAACATAACGGTTTTCAAAAGATGAAAATGTGATTTATCTTCAAAAAGGGGTATAGTATGGCATGTGCATTTCATCTCTTGAGACTTGTATAAAATGTATATACTTTGTTAAGGATTTCCTACTGGGCTTTATACTCACCCTACGGGATTTTTGTGCAGGAAAAGAAGTGGTGATGCCGCCTAACTAAAGGTGAGGAAATGTGTGTTGACAGTACGAGACTCTCATTTTGTTGTGACTCTATATGTAAGTTAAGGGCCGTATGTGTATGGGTTTGAATAACCGTTCTGTGTAACCAGGCTCAAGCCTTGGAAACTTGTAAACCCTTGGGGGTATTTAATTGTTTATTTACTTGTTGTTGGATTAATGTATTATTGCATGAATAATTATTATATCATGTAATGTAAGTTTGGATATTTATATTCGATTTTCCTTGAAAGAGACATGATTGTTGTATTATTATTTGGGCTAGAAATTTGGGGCATTACAGTTTGCCATTAATGACTGACCATTATCCCAATTCCACTCTCTCTTCCGAAACAAAGCTCCAATCGACCAATCCCATCAGGAAGGTACCTAGAATTCAGCCCAGTTGCCTAGTAAATTTCCTGTAAGTAATTTCTATTATTTATTTTTCTTATAAACAATTGAATGAGTTTTCTATTGATATAGCATTTACAGTGAATCCTCTCTTTGAACAACTATCTATGTTCTCACACACAGTTAGGGAAATGATTGTAAACAATTTTCACTAGCTTGAGATTGTGAAGAATTTTCTCTGGTTTAAAATTGTGAACAAACACAGAGAAATTTGTGGTTTGATTAAAATTTCTATGGTTTGGTTAAAACAATTTTTTTTGTTTAAAATCATTGTGATAAAATTTCTCTGGTTTGGTTAAAACAATTTTCCTGGTTTAAAATTGTGAATAAACACAAAGAAATTTATGAACAAAGATATAGAAATTCTCTGTGAATAGAGAAAGCAAGAGAAATTTCAATTTTCTCTTGTTTAAACCCAGAGAAATTCTTTGGGAACTTCAGAATTTCTCTAGAGAGAATTTTTTTGGGAAGTCCAGAGAAATTCTGGGATCAAAATTTCTCCGAATCGATATTAAGGGACCTTACACATTTTGAAAATATTGGATGCCTTTTATACTATAAAATCGTAATATCATGGACCCTAAAAAAAATCCCCAATTAATTGTTATTAATATGTTTACTATTGTAAAATATATATAATATTTCTTGTTATATAAAATTTTTACAACTGTCAAATTAAATTGAATCGAATTATTTTTTATGATTCAATTATAATAGCAGTTCAATTACGATTAGAATTTTTCAAAAACCATAGCAATAGATTCGATTTCTGATGAATGGCACAACATAAGAAACAAAGCAATTTAATATACGGTAGTGCTACGTCGCTCGAATTTATGCCCCCCCCCCGAATCCCCCGAACCAAAAACGACGTCGTTTCGTCGTTTTTGGATTTTTTTTTTTCCGTTCAATCAGAGATGAAGCAGACGAAGAAAGAAGAAGGGAAGAAAGAAAGAAAGAATGGAAGAAGAAGCAGAAGCAGAGACGGCGGCGGCGGAGGCAGACGGCGGACGAGCTGCGACGATTGGCGATCTGCGACGATAGGTCGAGCTGCGACGTTCG
Organism: Camellia granthamiana; assembly: GCA_036172215.1. Lineage (NCBI taxonomy): Eukaryota > Viridiplantae > Streptophyta > Magnoliopsida > Ericales > Theaceae > Camellia > Camellia granthamiana. The sequence continues at coordinate 59,866,866 of CM069916.1, read as the reverse complement.
GCCGAGCTACGACGATCGGACGATCGGCCGGAATGCAGGGGCCTCTGTGTGTGTGTGTCTCCATTCCCTCTTCTCTCCCTCTCTTTCCCTCTCTCCTCTCCGCTCTCCCTTTCTCTCTCTCCCTGTCCTTCTCCCTCTTCCCCCTGCGTTTTGAGCTCGAAAATGGTCAAAAATGGAAGAAAAAAAAAAAGAAAAAAAAAAAAGCCTAATGCCCAAAACGACGTCGTTTTGGGCATTAGGGGGATTAGGGGGGGCAAAGTTTCGAGCTCTCAAACATTATCCTTTAATATAATGGTGTTTTGGAAAGTTGGTAAAAAATTAGTTTTTTAACTTTTTGGCTTTTTTAGTGATTTTTTTGGCTAAAAAATTTGGCTTTTTGTGGTTTTTTTGTTTTAAAAAACTAAAAAGTCAAAAAACTGACTTTTTTAGCATGTTCCCAAAATGCCTCCCAGGTCTGTTTTTGGTCGTATTTGAGTGTATTATTATTGTATAATGCTTGGGACCCTCATTGAGGAGATCCCCAAGACCCCCAGTGGGCGGTAATTGGTCCAAAAAAAAATTTTCCCCTCTAATCACTAATCTCCACGTATGTGTGTGGGGTGAAGGGAGGAGGAAATAGTGGGGGGTCTGTATCATGGTGATTATTATTTTTGGATTTGGACATAAGAGCAAGATCTGTCCGTTCTTTGAATTTGAAAAATCTTGTTTGGAAGGGGGAAGGGGCGGGAATAGTAGGGGTCTGTATTATGATGATTATTATTTTTGGATTTGGACATAAGAGCAAGGTCTGTCCGTTCTTTGAATTTGAAAAATATTGGGAGGAGGGGGCGGGAATAGTAAGGATCTGTATCATGATGATTATTATTTTTAAATTTGGACATAAGAGCAAGGTGTGTCCGTTCTTTGAATTTGAAAAATCTTCTTTTTTTGGAGGGGGGAGGGGTTGGATGGGGGAATAGTGACAGTCTATATCATGGTGATTATTATTATTATTATTATTTTATTTTTATTTTTTTGGGGGGGGGGGGAACAGTGGCAGTCTGTATCATGGTGATTATTATTTTTGGATTTGGACATAAGAGCAAGGTCTGTTCTTTGAATTTGAAAAGGATAATGTTTTAGAGCACTAAATTGGGAGCTCTAGAACATCACTAATGATGTGGCACAGTGGCCCCCACTAAAGTGATGTGATGTTTTGGCTTGAGTTTGTTTTTTTTTTTTTTTTTTTAGCTCATTAGAGCTATTAGTGGTCCAAAAATTAGTGGGATGAATCACCACTCATTTGAAAAATCTTGTGAGTCCAGTCAATCAAATCCAAATCTAGCCACTCACTTAAAAATATCTGTGAACTCTCAGTTATAAATATTTCAATGACAAGACTTTTAATCTTTCATACACGATTGGATGATGACACTTTTGTCCATATAAAATCGAATCTAATGCAGTTATTGTTATTATAATCTTTTCTATAACTATAATATAATAATTTTACATTAAAAAAATAGAGTTTCGATCAGTTGCTATTAGAATTATTAAAACTGTAAGTCTGATAATCTAGATTTACAATCTCATATTTGGATTAAGAATGGAGTATGTGGTGGAGATAATATATATATATATATATATTGTGAGATCTTTATACATAATGAATCTAAACTATATATTGATATTTTCGGATAATTTCTAGATAAAATTTCTGAATTTATAATATTATAGCTATTTAAAATTTTACAGTGTCATATCTTGTATCATGTATTCTAATTTTGATTAGGTTCTCATTTATGTCTCTCTTAATGAGAGCCACAAACGTTATGCGTATTTTTCTTTTTTTTAAAAAGAAATTAGATGAAATAATATTTAGAAAAAAGTTGAGACTTTTTTTTTTAATCCCCACCACCCCTAATGTATTGCGATTGGTCAACTTTTTACTTTTTGTTTTTTATTTTTTTTTTCCTTCTATCACTGACTGATATGTATCTTTGGAGGTAAAAAAAAAATAGGTCTCTATCATTTCTGATAATATTTCTCCTATTGAAATGATGTTGTTAAATTTGAATATTTTTAAATATTGTAACACGTAAATTTTTTATTTGGCATGTCATTTTCACGGTTCAACATTTGAGATGCTCTAAAACAATGTAAACTTACCGTTTTAACCGGTAACATTGCATGTATACGAATGAAAATGAATAAATGTTAAATGCAATGATGACTGATTCAATAATATTCCACGCCAATAAAACCAAATGGAAGGAATGGGCCGTAACAAAAAGGTTAATATTCTTTTTAATTTTTTTTGTATGTTTTTTACAAAAAAAATTAAAATAATCAACTCTCAAAAACGTCATAATTTCTCATCACATGATAGTATCCAGGGATGGAGGTATAGAGGGACCAGGATGGTCACGTTCCCTCCCTGGTTTTTTATTTTATTTTATTTTTTTTTGACAAATATAAAGAAAATATTTTAAATAAAAAAATTTATAAAAAATATTATTTAGAGTAAAATATCAATAATATTTTAAAATTATGAGAACAATTATAATTGTTTTGATTGAAGATGAATAGACTATAATAAGTTATATTATTATATATCTCTTGAATTTTTTTTTTTTAAAATTCAAGGTAACGGTGATGTCTATCATTATTGACATACAAATATAATTAATTTCACTATGAATATATAGAATCTATTGGATTGTTAGTCAAATTTAACATCTGAGGGTTCATCTTTTATGTGTTTCTTTATTAGTTGGTTGATGATATTACATGTCAATGATGATGTGGTATTACTATTATATTAAATTTTTATTCAAATTTTGGATTAAAAAAAATTACTTTGTTATTATATAATTTATTTTAAGACTTATATCTATAACTATTTTTGTATTGTCCATAATACACTAGTTACAAATAACATTATTTTTTTGATCTTTCTTGAAGTCAATTATAAAAAAATTATTTGAAATATTTTTGTAAAAATTTTCAATGTTATAATTAATAAGTGCCCCTTCTAATTTAATTTTATGACTCCACCACTAGTAGTATGAATCTCATTAAAAAATAAAAAATAAAAAAAATTGGGTGAATACATTAAAAATTATTAATTAATCAATTATAAAGATGTTGTTAAGAATTAACATACCTAATCAGAATCAGTAAGACGTGAAACACAAATAAAAATAATAACAAAAATTGATAAATCAAACACACATACAAATAATACAAAGATTTACATAATTCATTCCAAAACTAAGATTACATTCACCGCTACTGTGAATTTCACTATAATAAAAAAAAAATTACAAGATACAAAAATTTACAAGATATAATAGTTGTTCAATAATTCAAGATATGCCGATTGAGTGGTTAGAATCTATGTTACATAGACTCGGATATGAGTGTCTAGTGCGGGTGTATATCCAAAGGTCTCACTCATCAAATTTCAAATTTAAGGGTACGGGAACTAAGCAAAAAGGAGTCATATTTTTATATTCTTAATTATGTGAGATAAAATTGTAAATGTTTTGGAAAGTTAGTAAAAAGCAGATTTTTTTACTTTTTTTGGGAGAACTTGGTAAAAAGCCAAAAAGTTGACTTTTTACCAAGTTCCCAAATTGCTCCTATGTAAATAACGTGCAATATCAAAGGTGTTTTATAGCAACTACATAACAAATGATACATATAAAATAGTATTAAATACAAATATATAAGAAGCATCTAATGAAAAGTATTAAACATATATCTCACACCCTTATCCAAATATGAGCATCTGACACGAATATTTAATTTATTTTTAAAAATAGATGTAACATAGGTTAGAATCTACCCTACTCCAACATGTATGACCATGGCACCCAAAGGTCATATTTGTTTGGACGGACTGCATATGGGAGATTGTAATCTATTGAACTATTAATCTTTCACTACAGGAAAAGACAGTTTCGCCGACCAAAAGAATAGTCGCCAAAGGTCACTTTTTTAGTAGCCAAAACTATTAGCGACTAATTTTTTTCGTCGCCAACTTAGTCGCCTAAACCCTGTCGGCGAATGTTTTAGCGACTAAATCGTGTTTGGTCGCTGAAAAGGCAACATTTGGCTACTAAAAAAATAGTCGCCGAAAAGCATAATCTTTAGCTACTAAATTATTGGTCGGCAAATGTCAACATTTGGCTACTAAAGTTGGGTTAGTCGGCAAAAGTGATATTTTTGGCGACCAAAATATTAGTCGCCGAAAGGTATAACAATTGAACTATTTGAACCATTTGAACTATTTGAACCGACCACTAATTGCACTATTTGCCGACCATGGAATTTAGTCGCCAAAAGATGGCAACTTTTATTCATTTTGCTACTACATTTTTAGTGGCCAAAACATTTGAAAATAGTTTTTGGCTACCAAAATAATTAGTAGCCAAATACTATATTCAAATTTTTTTTTTTTTAAATTTCTGAACCACCTATATCCATTTTTAGTACAACCTATACAATGTATAAACAATAAAATCCATCAATACTAAATATATATTATCAACCATTCGACAATATAAATGCCAAAAATTCCATTCGACATATGTAATACAAATTCCATACAACCCAAGTATATTCCAAAGACAAAAATTTAGTAATACAAAATATATTCCCTCCATTCGACATATTCGACATATGTAATACAAAACATCAACCTGATAATCAATTCTAAAATTAGTAAATAAATGAACGAAGATTTCTCTAAGGGCATCCCATTAACCATCTACAACTCTGTCTTGCAATTCTCTCTCAAATCTTTTAGCGCGAGCAAACTGGCTTCCTGCCACACAAAATTGGAACTAACTATTAATAAATAAATAAATAATTGAACAATAATAATAAATAAATAAATAAGGGCAATATAACAATCTTGTTTGACCATAAGGAGTTACTAACATAGCCAGTAAAGTTAGGAACAACAGCTTAAAAAATAAATTTTGCAATGGAGAAATGCAATGCAGTATTGATAATGTTATTTGAAATAGCCCATGCAATTTGAAATAGCAGACTCCAAATCTACACCTGAATGAACTTGTCATTTATAGCAACATAAATTAATTGGGCAAGCAATAGAAGATGATCCTCTAAACATAAAACACATCTGAATGATTAGACTTGAGTTTTCTGTGCAAACTTGACAAAAATTGACAAAAACTAGCCATGGTTAATTCAGCAGTAAATCCCATCAATATATAAGCAATGATAATTGATCATCATTATCACATCACATCACCACACACACACACAAAAAAAACAAGAAGAAGAAGAAGAGGAAGAAATTTTTAGATGAGTTTACTGTAAAGAACTGCTCTATACTATCTGGTATGTGAACCGAAATAGGAACATAGTACGTCATATGCTCTAAACTTGCCTCTTGAAAACCTGAATCACTAAGGTAGTAGCATTTCTTATAGCACTGGAACTACTCTATCGGAACATAAACCAAGAATCATAACATGAGAAGAAGTTAAAAGAAAAAAGAACACACACATCATCATAACCATCTAAAACCTCGAGCTTAACTCTTCTAGTATAAGTACCTCGAGTCTTTTCTCCCAATCTGTACCATATTGGTTACTTAAAATTGGACCCGCCTTGACAATAAACTGAGGCAGTTCTTTAAAGAAATCCACAATGCTGTAAAAAGCAGGGGGGAAAAAAGCTCAAGCAGAATTGCAGCAGAAAATTTACTAAAAGCTGATAATGAGGGGGGATTCAGAAAACGTATTTGAGCTTTGCAACTCTCCATATCTGGCATAACGTTAATCCATCTCCACCAGTCCCCTGACTGGAATCATCGGCATTGGTCTCACTTAATCTTTTCACAGAATACAAAACGAATGCAAACCAGTACCTATAGACTCTAATTGCAATTGTTGGAGCACCACACTTGGTTCATCAACATGGTATGATCTTTCAACATGCAATATTGGACCTGAAGGTGAAGCTGATAATATAGCAGATGGAGAATGTTAAAAATAGGAAAAAATGACTTCCAAATTTTGTATCAAGTAGTTAAAAATGACTTCCAAATGACTTCCAAATTTTGTATCAAGTAGTTAAAAATAGGTGGACCCAACAGCAAAAGAACCCATTATCACAGGCAACTCTGGAAGTTGTCAATGGCATGTAAGTAGAAGCAAACAAAATTCATCTATCAAAAAAGGTGAGTATAATATTTGACATACAAACAAACCCTTTCTCATTGATTATGCCTAATAAAACACAGTCGTGCATAAGAATCCAAGACCTTTCTCATTGAAGCAGTTAATTCAGACAGCAAAATGTATTACGGAGAAAACTAATAAAATAGCAGACCAATGAAACCATTGCTTATATAGAACAATTGCTTATATAGAACACAATAAAAACCAAATAAAGTATAAGGTAGCATAACATTCAATGAAGTGAAAAAGGTGATAGGAACATACCCTGCGCCTGAGCCGCTGAGGAGGCTCACGGTTCCTCCTATCAGTGCGAGAGCGAACCCTAACAACCTTGGAGTGAATTGCACATGACATGCAATATTGCATCTTCACGTACAGCTTAGGCAATGTGTAACCTTAACAATAACGATAAAAGCAAAACCAGTAATTAGTCATCATCATGGTCATCAAACTAAATAATAAGAAGTGTCAATTATACCAAAATCCCCTAAACTATTAGTGAATATTACATTAACTCCATCTATGAATCCAAACATTTTGACCACCAAAATTATAAAAATTGAATAATTGCGCCTCTTCTTAAGGGGTGACGAAGATACATTTTTATAGTTGAAGGGTCAAAATGTATGGATTCATATATGCGAGAAGGGTAAAGTGATATTCACTAATATAGTTGTTTGTGAGAGTCTTGGTGTAATTAACCCTAATAACAATGAGCAATATACTTACAAAAAAATTAAATGAACAACAACTAAGAAATTAGAATGGAAAGGTAAGAGGAGTAGGAAACACACACACACACACAGAGACACACACACACACACACATATAATTCAAGTGCATTCAAAGTGCACTCACAATTCTAATATCAGCAACTATTTTCTCAACAAACACACATATAATTCAAGTGCTTTTAAAGTGCATTCACAGTCCTAATATCAGTAACTATTTTCTCAACAAACACACACATATGCTCGATTCATACACACACATATAATTCAAGTGTAGATATGGAAGCAAGAGGAGTAGGAAACACACATACACGGAAATAGTAGACATCAAATTTGGAATTGAAGTGGCCATCATAATGGCCTAATATTTATTAACAGATCATAATTGCAAAAGTATTGAATCAACTATCAAACCAAAACCCATAACTAGATTTCAAGGGAACAAACCCAGTTCTTAATTTACAGACTATGAAGATCAAAAAAAAAAAAAAACCACAGAACTTGATTTCCCTGAGAAACATAATAAAAATATAAAAAATAAAAAAATCCTTTTTAACATAAATATTGATTCAAGTTTCTTCATTATTTCTGTCATAGAAATTCTTTATACTGAGTTCAAAATTTAGGATCTTTGTAAACATTAACTATCCCAGATCATTAATTCACCATTTCAACACCAGCAAATCATCGAACACCTTCAAAGCATAAAATGGAGGGACTTATATTCCAACATTTCATAGGCTTCAATATATATATACACATATACATTTTACAGAAGAGGGAATTGAAGAGAAAAACAGACCTATGCAAAGAGTTGAAGACAAAGGGAGAACGATAAAGGGAGATTTTCGGTGGTCGACGATTCACGGATATAGAACGACATACGGAGATTTTTGGTGGTCGTCGGTGGTCATCCAGATCGATGATCAATAGCAGCACCCACGTTGGTGGTCAGCGGTGGCACCCAGGTCGGCACTCAGCAGCAGCACACAGGTCGGCTAGTTTTGCTAGGTGAGGTCGGTGCTTCTCTGTCTCTACTCTTTCTTCTTTTGTTGAAGGGGTTGGGATCGAAATCAATCGTGATTGCGTGACAGATTGAGATCGAAATCAAGAGACAAAAGATGAAAGAAGATTGAGATAAAGAGATTGAAATGAGAGAGAGAGAGAGAGGGGGGGATCGAACTTCGTTCATTCACAGTCGCGAGAGAGAGAGAGAGAGAGAGAGAGAGAGAGAGAGAGAGAGAGAGAGACAGATTTGGTAGAAATTAGGGATTTTGGTTCTAAGACAAGGGTGAGAGTTTGGGTTTGAGATTAGGGTTTTTTTTGGGTTTGAGCGGAAATGGGAAAAAAATAAAGGGGGGAGCGGGAGTGGAAAAAAATAAAGGGGCGGGAAATGAAAAATAAAAATAAAAATAAAAATAATAATAATAATAATAATAATTAAATAAATTTGTTTTTTGTTAAAATATATATATATATTTTTTTTTTGTAGTTAATGAATTTTTTTTTAAATTTTTTTTTTTTTTAGTTACTAAGATTGAAAATTTATTTGTTTCATTTTTATTTTAATGAAAAAAAATATTATTATTTTATTATTTTGTAGAAGTAGGGGTAATATATATTTTAATAAAAAATATTTTTCACTAAAATAAAAGTTAATTTTCTGTAGTCAATGAAAAATATTTTTCTGCGGCCTATTTTTTTTTATTACTAAAAATCATGAACTAATTTTTTGTGGTAGAAGAAAAGGAGCGGCAGCAATAGTGAAGGTGGTGGATAAGAGATGATGATGGTGGTGGTGGTGGTGGTGGTGATGGTGATGGCGAAAGAGATTAGTGGTGAAGTTGTGGTAGTGGTAGTGTAAATGGAGTAGTGGGGGTGAAAGAGAGGTAATGGTAGTAATAGTGGCAATAGTGGTAGTGGTGGTAGTGGAGTGGTGGCGATAGTAGTAGTAATGGTAGTCGTAGATGTGAAGTGGCGACAGTAGAAGTAATGGTGGTGGTGGAATGGTGTTTACAGTAGTGGTGAAGGTGGTAGAAGAGATGGGTGGTGAGAGAGAGAAATGAGTGAGAGACAAATAGAGAAATAGAGAGAAACAAGAGATGAAAGAGACATATAGAAAAAGAGCGAAAAGATATGAATGGGAGAGAGAATAGAAAAATAGAGAGATAGAGAGAAGATAGATGAGTGAGAGAGACAGAGAGAGAGACATAGAGAGAAGACAAATGAGAGACATAGAGAGAAGAAAGATGAATGAAAGACACACAGACAGACAGACAAACAGACAGATAGACAAACAGACAGAGAAAGAAGAGTGATGAGTGAAAGAGAGAAAGAGAACAATGGTGGTAGTTGAATGGCATTTGCAGTAGTGGTAAATGTGGTACAGAAGAATGGTGGTGAGAGAGAGATGAGTGAGCGACGAATAGAGAAAAGAGATAGAGAGACAGAGAAAGAGATAGAGTGATGAGCGAGAAAGAGACAAAGTGGTCGCTAAAAGTACATTTTCTTGTAGTGGATCGATAAATCAAAAGGGAGCTCAATAAATAAAGAAGACAGATAATTCAAAACTCTTTTCAAAACTTAATTCAAATCAAATTTTTAAATATTTAAATATTTTAATTTTGTGAGAGACAGATAAAGAAGAGAGATAGAGAGAGAGACATAGATAGAGTGATGAGCAAAAAATCGATAAATCGAGAAGGAGCTCGATAAATAGAGAAAATGAGAGTAAGAGAGTGAGCAAGGTGAACATAGTGAGAGAGAAATAGACAAATAGACAAGTAGACAGAGAGAAAGAGAAGAGTGATGAGTGAGAGAGAGACAGGGAGAGATAGATAGACAGAAAAAGAGATAGAGAGAGAAAGAGATGGAGAGATAAAAAAGAGAGAGAAACAAGAGATGAGCGAGAGATAAACAAAAAGAGAGAGAAATAGAACGAAAAGAGATGAGCGAGAGAGAGACACAGAAAAAGAGAGAGACAGAAAGAGAAGAGAAATGAGCGAGAGAGATAGAAAGAGAGAGAACAAAAAGAAGAGAGATGAGTGAGAGACACAGAGAGACACAGAGATGAGGGAGAGAGTGAGCAATGTGAACATAATGGGGGAGAGAGATAAACAGACAGATAGACACATAGAAAGAAGAGAGAGAGAGAGAGAGAAGAGTGAGAGACAGACAAACAGACGCATAGAGAGAAAGAAAGAGAGAAGAGTGATAAGTGAGAGAGAGATAAAGAGAGAAAGAGATATAGAGAGAGAGACAGACAGAGAGACAGAGAGAGAAAGAGATGTGAAAAATAGATCAGGCTTGTTAAATTCATCAATGAGTCATCGTAATTTCAAAAAAAATAAAAATAAATCAAATTAATTCATCAATGAGTCATCGTAATTTCAAAAACAATGGAAAGATGACATACTTCCAATTATAAGTGTTTGATCCACAATGCTTAATGTCCCAAGTTCATCGCAGTCCAGGACATTTCGGATCAATTTTGAGCCGAAAGTAAATGATGAGAGAGATAGAGAGAAGAAAGATGAGCGAGAGAGACAGAGGGAGAAGACAGATGAGAGAGATAGAGAGAAAAAAGATATGCGAGAGACAGAGAGAAAATGAGAGAGAGAAACAGACATGCTCTCTCTCTCTCTCAATTAATCTATAACTAAGCTTGTTTAGTGTCCCAAATATTTGACATGATCTAATGGACTGACTCTAGCGTGGAAGGTTTGATATCAAATCATACTAACACTATGTAAAGTTGATTTGCAATTAAGATGAGTTATTCTTTGAGGCATTTCATCAAACACCCTGTCCACCATTGGATCTCCCCCTTGATATGAGAAGCAGAAAACCACTCTGCTATCAAATATGAGAAGCTTCCACACTATTGGTCATTTTTGCTCAGTTCACACTTCCACACCATTGGTGTTTCGGATATCAACTATTGAATGAAAACCCATGGTTTGAATATGAACTACTAAACCAGAGGTGGGAGGGATAATGGTCTATGTAACACAAGTGCAATGGAAATGAAAGAAATAATATGTCAGGTAGTTCAAGTTAAAACACTCCAAAGTTTCCCTCCGAAGTTTTCCCTCCAAAGTCTGAAGCACAAATTTTCAATTTTGTAAGACTAATCGCCGACTAAAATTTAGTCGGTAAATAATGAATTAAAAAAATATATTAAAAGTTACAAACAAAATTCATTATTTAAAAAAAATTTAAATAAAAGTAACAAATATATTAAAATTATATTTAAATAAAAATATAAGTAATAAAATTATAAATTACAAATATTAAATTATCTTAAATATTTGTCATAATATTTTTTTTACTGAAAAATATAATAATATATTTAAAAATTTTATATTCTTATATTCTTATATTATATATATATATATATATAAAATAAGAAAGAAAAGAAAGAAAGAAAATTAAAAATAAAAGAAGGAAAAAAAATTTTTTTAAAAATTCTGAGCCAGCTCAACCCGTGTTTTTTTAGTCGCCAATTACTTTTATAAATCCCTCAAATTTAAATTAGAAATGTCTCCCTCCAAATTTAAATTAACAATAGTGTTTGATTATTGTTAACCGTGTATAACGTAAAAATAATTTTAAAAAGTTGAAAAAATTAATTATTAAAAAATTAAGGAAAAATTTAAAATCTGAAATAATATCAATAAGTCTTACAAATAATTGGGATATTTTGTCTTCTATTAGTACTGGTAATAATATTGAAAAATTTATTGAAATGATAAATAATTGGGATATTTTGTCTTTTATTTGTAAATTTTGATTTATTCTTAATTTATTAGTGTTATTGAAATATGATGATGTAAAAAATATAAATAGTTTAATTGTACTTTTCATCTCAAAATAATAGTCTATTTTTAGAATTTCATTTGTTTTTATAATACAATTATTACATTTTAAAAATATTAATTTATCAAAATTACCTTTTGATAGTATATTTTTTTAGAAATATCAATTGTCATAATTGTAAATTTTTTATTATTAATGGATTTAAAAAAAGGACAAAATAAGAAATTCATATTATTTTAATAATTAATTTTTTTAAAAAATTAATATTTTTGGATGGTGGGTGTACAACCTCTTCATAAAAATAAAAATAAAAATAAAAAAGGCTAATAATTAATTTTTTTTATTTTCATTCGGCTACAAAAGATTTAGTAGCCGAAAGTAGGTTTTTAGCGACTAAAATAAATTTGGTCGCCAAAACTTGACATTTGGCGACCAAAACTTTGGTCGGGAAAGATTAAAAATTAATTTTTTTATTTTCATTCGGCTACCAAAGATTTAGTAGCCGAAAGTAGGTTTTTAGCGACTAAAATAAATTTGGTCGCCGAAACTTGACATTTGGCGACCAAAACTTTGGTCGGGAAAGATTAAAAATTAATTTTTTTTATTTTCATTCGGCTACCAAAGATTTAGTAGCCGAAAGTAGATTTTTAGCGACTAAAATAAATTTGGTCGCCGAAACTTGACATTTGGCGACCAAAAATTTGGTCGGGAAAGATTAAAAATTAATTTTTTTTATTTTCATTCGGCTACCAAAGATTTAGTAGCCGAAAGTAGATTTTTAGCGACTAAAATAAATTTGGTCGCCGAAACTTGACATATGGCGACCAAAACTTTGGTCGGGAAAGATTAAAAATTAATTTTTTTTTATTTTCATTCGGCTACCAAAGATTTAGTAGCCGAAAGTAGATTTTTAGCGACTAAAATAAATTTGGTCGCCGAAACTTGACATTTGGCGACCAAAAATTTGGTCGGGAAAGATTAAAAATTAATTTTTTTTATTTTCATTCGGCTACTAAACAATTTAGTAGCTAAAGGTACCTCTACGGCTACTAAATTTTTTTTTAGTCGCCAATTGTGATATGTTTAGCTACTAAAAATTTTTTTAGTAGCCAATTGTAATATCTTTAGCTACTAAATTTTTTTTAGTAGCCAATAATCAGCATTCCCCTACTAAAAAAAATTAGTAGCTAAAAAGTTGACTTTTGCCGACTAAAATTAATTTTGGTAGCCAATTCCCACACTTTTGGCGACTAAATTTGTTTTGGTAGCCAAAAGTGGTAGCCAAAAGTGTGTTTTCTTGTAGTGTTTGGATATATAATCTTTGGATTATTTGGTTAGAAATGATGTATATCCCATATTTGTTTTCATATGAAATTAGATGTCTAAAAATGACTATTTTATTGAATCCAATGTTTGATTGGAATATTATAAAGAATGATAAATGCTCAACAGACAATTTTACCTTTTTCAATTGTTTAGTAAGTAATAGCAATGCTAAATCAGTCTTTAGGCCTTGTTTGGCATCTACTATATAATCCATCTTTTTATCTTTTTATCTTTTTTCCATCACATCACCTCTCTACTTTTCTGCACATCTTTTCGTAAAAAGACAAAAAGTACACTTTTTTAGGACACCCCAAACCAACCCTTAATATTTGAATATATTTTTTTGGCTAAATTAAATAAAAATTTATTTTATTTTATTTTTAAAAAATTAAATAAATTTATTTTATTTAATTAACTAAATGAAATAAATTTATTTTATTTAATTAACTAAATGAAATAAATAAAACATCAATAAAAATTTATGTTATTTTCAGAATAAAATTTTAAATAAATTTATTTTTAAAAAATATTGAATATTAAATAATGAAATTAAATAAAAAAATCAATAAAAATTAAATAATGAAATTAAATAAAATATCAACAAAAATTTAAAATAATACATCAATAAAACATCTATGAAAATTTATTTAAAAAATTTAATCAATAAACATCAATAAAAAATAAATTATTATTTTTTTAATTGAGATTTTTATATTTAATTTTATTTTACTAAATATATTACATAATGAAATCAAATACTTGGAGGACGATTCTGTCATTTTCCAACTTAATCCCAATCTCATCATTTTTATCCCATGTCCCCAATGACACAATATTTCAATATATATGAAATTTGTAGACGGATATCTGTAATTAGACATGGAGCCAATCCCTTCCGATCTAAAGGGGTATATTCCCTAGCCGAAACCCCAAGAACTTACTGACAGAACAAACAGTAAAAAGTGGCAATAAATAAGAATGATTGGTCTTAGGCAAAAACCATTATTCCTAACCAAACATAATAGCCATGACAACCCTCATGGGAAAATCTTGCTGCATGCTCTTCTTCGTCCTCCTCCTCACATCATCCATTTTTTTGGGTCACTCAAAAAAACTCAACCAAAACGAACCCTGCAACCGCCTCAAGCTCTTCTACCACGACACCATGTTCAATGGCACGAACGTGTCCAATGCCACAGCTGCCACTGTCGCCAACGCAACCAAACTTGGTAACTTCAACTTTGGCATGTTGGTTGTGTTCGATGATCCCATGACAGTCGACAACCACTTTGTTTCATCCCCAGTGGCGCGAGCACAAGGGTTCTATTTCTACGACATGAAGACAACTTACAATGCTTGGTTTGCATACACTTTGGTATTCAATTCCACAAAATATAATGGTACTATTAACATTATGGGTGCAGATATAATGGGTGAGGAGACTAGGGATCTTTCGGTGGTGGGAGGGACTGGTGATTTCTTCATGGCTAGAGGGATTGCAACGTTTCGGACCGATACTTTTGAGGGTGCTGATTATTTTCGGCTGGAGATGGATATTAAATTGTATGAGTGTTACTAGACTGATTGTTGGTTAGTATCTTTGATGATATGCTATGCATACTGTAGTCTATGAGAGGGTATGTTTAAATATTAATAATCTCCATGCTTTCTGCCAGTATAACAACTATATATATATATTTTTTTTTGTACCAAGTGTTTGTGAGTTTAGTTAGTGAATGAGTTAGTCAATATGTGGTTTAATAAAGATGTTAAAATATAAAGTATTGTTATTTAGGTTTAAAAATTAGACTCACTTTTTAGATCAAATAATATGGTATTTTGGTTTCGTTTGGCAACTATATGTTTGTCAAAAACTCACTATAAGTTATCACATCACTCTCTTTATTTTATTTTTTTTGTATATTTTTTCGTAAAAAATTAAAAAATTACTAAAATAGCTTGTTCCCAATCAAGGCCTCTATTAAAATATCTAAGTCAACTCTCTCTCATTATTCCCAACCAATCATTTTATTGACACATCACTAAATCTAGAAAATGGGTCTACAAAGTGGACTTGCATATTTTTTTTTTTCTCTAAAATATATAGGAAAAATTACAATTCAGTGTAGTGTTAGAAAAATAATTATAAAATTATTGAAAATTTTATGATTTTAATTATTAATATTAATAAAATTTTCACTAATTTATAATTATTTTTATAAAAATAAATTGATATGTAATTTCTCAAAATATATATTAGAGTGTGTGCCAAGTGTGGTCTACGTGAGTGTGTGTGCATATAAAGAATAAAATAATTAAAAATTAACTCTAAGGTCTGTTTGGATTTTTTTTTTTTAAATAATCAATAAAAATAAAATAGGTTAAAATAATTAATAAGACAAAACGTCACATTCAAATTATAATCATTTCATTTTTTCTTTCACAACCATCAAATCAACTACAAAAAACAAAAACCAACCAACTTTCTAAACACAACTTTTTTAACTAGACAAAAAGAGCTAAAAAAAATTTAAAAAAATAACTAAAATAGCTAACTTTCCAAACGAGCTCTAATTCTCTTCTCTTTTTGCTCGCTTTCCCCCCTTTTTTTTTTAACATATAGATTAATAAGTTAAAAAATAAAAATAAAATAAAATAACACACACACACTCGCTCCATCAACTTATAATGGAAATGCACATTAACAACAAACACTAACGGTGAAGACTCCCAAATTGAAGTTTAATTATGTTTTGGGTAGTGTTATTTTAATTATCACAAAAAAATATTTTTAATTTTATAAGGATTTATTTTCAAAATTTTATAAGGAGCTTATTTTCAATAGAGTTTGATGGGAATTAAATTCAATTATTAAATATTATTAATAGTTTATCCTAAATTTATTTAGAACTAATTCTATTATTGCACAATAACATACTAGAGCATTGAGTTAAACAACTTATGCATGTATGCAGAATACTGAGAAGGTAGTCGAGTGCTTATCATAAATAACAAATTATATATATATATTTATTTATTTTCACGGTTCGGTTTCAAATCAGTATCATAACTATAAAATCACATGTTGAATCTTGAAATATGGTTTCCTATTTTAAGAATCAGGACCAAACAGTACGTTGAAAAAATCAAATCAAGCTGTATGGTTTGGTCTCGATCAAACTGATTTGTGACTTTTTCAATTTTTTTCTTAGTCCTAATAATTACTGAGTAATACCATATAATATTGTTCATATAGTGTTCAATTAATGGCATAACATAAATGGACGATATTTGTAATTTTTGATTATGACGTATTGTAGTATTAGTTATAATTTGGTTAGGACTCTTGTGATGTTAATTATGACTTATTATAATATTAATTATGATATTATTTTAGTTATAGCATTACCCAACGTAAATAATTACAAAATAATGCTAATTCACTTATATTAAATAGTTGAAAAATAAAAAAATAATTCATTTAATATATTTTATAATTCTTTAGAATTTAGTGGCATTACACATATGGAATCTCACATGCAGTCCAGACAGACAACCAAATAATTGTCTCAATTATTAGCATGAATGATATGTAATGCCAATTTGGTGACGTCTACAACTGTCAGTGATACCATACTCAATTCAGAATCAATAAATAATTTATCGGACGAAAGTTATTTAGTAACATTATCCTTTTTGGATTTAGTCTCCAATAATTATATAAGAGAATCAATAAATAATTTATCTGACGAAAGTTATTTTAATAACATTATCCTTTTTGGATTTGGTCTCCAATAATTATATAAGTTCATGCTGTATCATTTGTTTTTTCTAAGAAATTTCTTTTAGAAAGAAATGGGACATAAAATTACAAAAAAATCTTGAGAATTTTTGTAGATTCTAGTTTTTAGTGTGACACTCATCTATTTGTCAAAATTTTTGGTCTTTTATACTAGAAAAAATTATCCATAAATCCTAAATGGGAAAAAATTAAACTATTTGATTCTGAGAGTTTTCTTGTACACCAATTAGTCCTAATTTTTTGGTAATTGTTATTTAGATGGTTTTGAATTTATTATGATTTTACATTGTTGTTCTTGGTTTGTTTGTGTTTCCACAATTAATCGTTTGATATGCAAAAGGGATAAGGAAACCCATCTAAATAGTGGGGGGAGTCCGTTTTCAATTGTTTTAACGTTGGTCTCATTATTTTGTGGAGTTATTGTTTGGGGCTATTGTTTGGGGTGTTGGACATTTGCATTCTGGCGGTGACTGTATTACCGGTTTGTGTTCATTTTCGGTGGTTTTTTTATCTGTTTCGTCAGGCGTGGTCTACAGTTATCATAGTGTAACAGGTTAGTAGTTTGATTATGCTGCTGTATTTTTTTTTTTTTCCCCGGTGGTGTTGGTGATGTGTCGCGAGAGGTGTTTTTAGTGTGTTGGGGGGGTGGTGTTGTGTTTGTTTCAGTGGTAACTGCTGGTGTGGTATGTTGGGACCGTGATAGCACATACGTATGACAGGGGGTGGTGTTGTTTTCTTTTGTTTCGGTACACAGTTATTAGTATACGAATGAATTACAGAGAAAATGGATATTGTAAAAAACATCACCAATGTTGTGGTGTTGTTTTCTTGTGTTTTGGTACACAGTTATTAGGATACGAATGAATTACAGATAAACTGGAGATTGTAAAAAACATCACCAATGTTGTTAACGTTAACAGCAGTTGTTTATAAATAAATAAAAAAACAATTTCACGGTAATAGCACATATCGTTTCCAGTAATAGCACATACATATTGTTGGGTTTTCTTATATGCACGTTAAAGTCGATTTGTTGTATTGTGTTTTCCATAACAGGTTCGGAAATGTTGGCGTTACAGGTATGGGTGATGGTATATTGTTGGTATGCACGTACGGTCAGACTAATGTTCTGGTTCGGTTGCAATACAGGTTGACGTTTGCACAGTTGGTTGATGTTATTTGTGGGAAATTTGATGGATTGGTGCCGGATGTGGTGTGTATGTTGTTTGATGTCCCCGGATATAAGAAGTTTAAGGTGGAAAGTGATGATGATATCCATAATATGCTGTGTCTTGGTAAGTCGTTCGGGCTAAATCACATTAAGGTATTGATACAGGCCCGTAACATTGGGGCGGGGGGCAATGGTGTGGTGGTGGATTGCATGGAGAACGATGTGAATCCCCTTGGTAATTCCATTTTTGGCCATGACGATCAAACGGATTTATTACCAACATATTGCCCTAATAGGTCAAAGACTTTTTTGTCCACTCAATGGACATATGGAATTACCCATGAAGTTCTATGTAAGTATGCAGTGGAATGTGAATTTCAATTCAAGTATGTTAAAAATGATTCGGTTCGGATTACTGTAGTGTGCAAGTCTACAGCGTCCACGGGATGTACGTGGTCAATACATGCGCGGGTGTTACCATCGAGCGAGGTGTTGTGTGTTAAGAGGTTCGATAGTGTCCATAATTGTGGCGCTGCGGTACGAACTTATAGGAACCCACGTACGGGGTCTGAGTTGGTTTTTATTGTTGTTGCAGATCGGGTGCATGGCCAGCCGTTGGTACACCCCACAGATGTGGTGTTTGATTTAAAAAATGACTATGGATTGGACGTTAGTTACCGGGTAGCATGATTAGGTGTCGAGAAAGCGAGGGGTGAAGTTTATGGGGATCATGCCATGTCGTTCGACCAACTAAGGTGGTATAAAAAATCCCAACAGTTATATTAATCTTGAATTTGATCAAAAAAGTGGGAGGTTCGTTCAGTATTTCATATCGTTCCGTGCTTGTATAGATGGGTTCAATCATTGTCGGCCTATGCTCTTTTTAGACGGAACATTCCTGAAAGGCAGATTTAAAGGTAATTTGCTTGCCGCTATCGCTAAAAACCGCAATCAAGTTAACGAACTATTCTTCTTTTTTATTTCCATGTAGAACTACGGATGTAGTGTTCCATCCAATATTTTTACAAGTCAACTTGCTCGTATAATTTAACCCATGTACAAATGTGATGTCATGAAACAGTCAACACATGGTAATGTAAAACATCTTCACATTCTTATAACAGGGTTGTTACAGTTTCGAAAAGTATGCAATGCACAGATGGTTATACAACATGACACATTGTAATACCACTTTTGATTGTTCCATTTCCATGCCATCCAATTTATTATACCATTTTTTATTATACCATGTGCTTTCATTATGTATTTGTAGGATTGTTTCCAGCCGCGTTCGCCATTGTTGATTCTGAAAATTCAGCTAATTGGGAATGGTTTCTTCAGAATTTGAAAGAAGTTGTTGGTGATGGTCGGACGTTGACATTTATATCTGACCGCCACGCTGGGCTGCTGCAATCTATGCCAAACATATTCCCGTCAGCACACCATGGATATTGCTTGTTTCATCTTCAAATGAATTTACGAGACCGCATGAAGTACGTTAACGCATCGTACAAGGTTGGCTTGATGCACAAGTTACGGGATTGTGCTTACGCACCTACCGTCGCTTGTTTCAATGAGAAATTGGATGTATTGAAGAAGTCTAACCCTGTTGTAATTGAGGATTTTATGAAAGACTTACATCCCAAACACTGGGCTAACGCGTATTTCAGGTAGTACACACTCCGCTCAATGTTTTATGTGAGTGCACAGTACCTGTCAACCGTCATGGTTCATTTTAAGTAGTTGTTTGGGATGTCATCGTTTCTATCCTCCATTTGGATTCACATTAAGTATTTTGCAGGGGCCAACGTTATGGAGAGATGTGTTCGAACGCTGCCGAATCTTTCAACAATTGTGTACGCAATTCTCGTCATCTTCCTATTACTAAACTGGTTAATATGATAAGGGGGCAAATCATGGAGCAAATGGCGGAACGCAGAGTTAAATGCACCAAATGGCTCGACATGATATGTCCAAAAATGAAAAAAAAAAAAAAACTTGTAACGGCATACAACAACAGCATATCTTGGTGTGTCAGTCAGGCTAATGACAATGTCTATGAAGTCCACTCTCATCCGTCAGTTTTGGTGGACGTGGCCAGGCGGGTGTGTTCTTGTTTTCAGTGGCAAATAAATGGGTTCCCATGTTCCCATGCTGTTGTTGCATTTCGTAATAGTGGAAGGGACATTTATGAATCGATAGACCATGTATTCCACATTGACATGCTCAAAGCAACATACAACGGAACAATGTACCTATTCCAACTACGGGGAAGGCATCTTCCACACCAGTTGACTACATAATTACGCCACTAGCAGTGAAGCGTCCACCAGGCAGCAGGCCCGGCCCTGAGATTTCCGGGGCCTAAAGCCAATAATCAACTAATAAATTTTTGGGGCCCTTCACTGTTTTTTTTTCATTGAATGAAAAAAAATGAAAAAAAAAATGAAGATAAAAGACAAAATTTGTGTCAAAATTACAAAAAATACTTAGTATTACATTACAACAATTAATAAGTGTCGTTTGATTCTCACTCTTCTTGCATTTTTAGAAGCAAATAAATTAATCATACTTGCATAATCTATTTTTTTGCAAAATCATTTTCAATGAATAACAATGCTAATTATTTTAAATGGGCCTTTCAATTTTTTAATAGGTCAATTTATTTTAAGTTAGTTTGGGTCTTCCTTAATTTTTTTTTTAGATTTAAAATATACCTAATATATTACAATAAACTATAATAGGAGGACCCTTTTTTGGGTTTATTTTTAGTGAATTACAATGTTAATTTTTTTGAATAGGCCTTTTAATTTTTTAATAGGTCAATTTATTTTAAGTTAATTTGTATTTTCTCTTTAATTTTTTTTTTTAACTTAAAACATACCTAATATATTACATTATACCATAATAAAAGGGGCCCCTTTTTTAGGTCTATTTTGAGGGGCCCTAGGCCATGGCCTTATTGGCCAATGCCCAGGGCCGGCACTGCCAGGCAGGCCCAAGTGAAAAAGGATTCCATCGAGAGGCGAAGCAGTATAACGCATCAGGTGTGGTCGATGCGAAAAGTTGGGCAACCACAATAGGAAGACATGTAAAGAGCCAATATAGACTAGTTATTTAATTCGTTTTCCACAAATTGAATTTGTGACAAGAACCATTATGTTTCAATGTCGTTTGTTTTTTTTTTTTCAATTGTCAACCATTAACTAATTTTACATTTTCAACACATGTTGCGACAAATATAATGGGCCCTTGAACATCATTTCCCTTCACATTGTCCCCTTGCCATACACTGCATACTTGTTACCCATTTGCGTTTTCCACTATATTTTGTATTATATTCCAGGTGTGCTGCTATGCATTACATTAGCCAATAGCACCACACACCCTTTCAATGTAATTGATTGGAGTAAAATATATTTGGACCACAACACACACCAACACAGAACAAAATTTACGACGCCGAACTAAATAAGCCAACCACACCAAGAACCCCTCTTACGATAACATTTGTTTACATCACATGGGGACAACGTGAACATAAATCACCAGATGAGCAACTTAAAACTTCCATAATCATACGATGTAATTAACATATGCAAACAATGTTCTTGACGTTAACAAACATTATTCACACTAACATGTAATCATATCACCACACAAACCATTATATGTTCATCACATACACGTATGGACCACCTTTACTTTAGCCACAGAACATGCTAACATCAACAACCAAAATAAATTCAAAACAAACATACACTCCACTTTGCACAAAACAAAACAGCCAATGTGATTATTCAGTTACTAAAACAGACCATTACGCCAATATTACCGAACCAATTAATGTACCAAAAAAAAATTAACTGCTTAAAATGCATCCAAATTATGCACATCAATGTTGAACAATTCCCAAACTAACCAACACACATCATGTAGACTCAAAAGCTGGCATAAGTTTTTCAAACCAGACAGACGACTACAAAATGTGAAAAAAAAAAATTAGACCACCATTAAACTAACGAACACTGTCTAATAGATCAAAAAACCAACCACCCATACGTCCACAATGTTTCCCATTACCAACAAAAACCAACTAAGTACCAATAAAAAAAAACAGACAATTCAGGTGGATGAGTGGTGCTACCGTTGATGCTTATCAAAACCAAATTCTACGCTGTCCTGGCACGTAGTCCTCTTGTTAGCTCATTCAAGAACGTCTTAACTACCCCAACCCATAAACCAATAGGAGTGATCCCGTCCATCGTGCTGTTGATTTATATCCCGTGAATGTACTGACGGATAATGAAACATACCACAATGGCGCAATCTGACCTGCATACACTGTACCAATTCCAACGTCATAATGTAAACATTAATGTAACAACAACAACAAAAATAGAACAGACAACACTTACGAATCAGGCTCTTGGTGCGGGCAATCCACAACTGACACAAGGGGTCCATCAAATTGCTCTGTCCGCACGTCTTTCGTTCCAACTTTTCGCTTCACGTAATTTGTATGGTGGTCGGCCACCCATTGTTTCTGGTGAGCAATTTCATATCATTTCAATTATGTTATATGCAATGTGTTTATTAATTACATAACCTTCTTACACATAACGAATCAGAAACAACAATCCACGTAACACATCCATACCACTTTTAGAGCCTCGTTGTAATGCACATCCCAAACCCCCACGTCTAGGTCTCATGGAATTATAATGTTTCCATAAATTGCGTTCCGTATCTTGGACCATGACAGTCTAGTGGTTCGCATAGTATATCGGGTAAACCATGAATCTACACGCTCTTAATGCCTTCGCATGCACATTCAAGTACTTAGCCCTCGATAGTGCGCTAGTGTTCCTCATCATGTCTTGCACATACGGTATATGTCAATTTATACACTTGTTATACAATGTTTTCAACTCCTACTATTCTGTATGGACTGGTTAGGTACGAAAAACACATTACATACCGCACACACACTACTGTACATGTACGTCGTGCCCCCATGTCCTGTCTTGAAAGCCATATTCCTCTGTACTTCCATTAGTATAACAGCATACATATCAATTACCTACACCATATGCCAGCCATAAAGATTTCATTCTACTATTTACATGTAAGAAATACATTACTATCACAATGCCATCGTGTTTGTACGCATCCTAATGTAATGTACACGCTAAGTGCACACAAATATTTGGACACTGCAAACACATTGTGTTTTTCTGTTGGTGTTTTCCATATTGTCCACACGTAAACAATATTGAAACTCATGTGCAATGACCAGAAACTGACATCATTGTTAAATTTAAATTACCCTACCCATCAATACAGTATGCATTCTTACCAACGCAACCAGCTCACATAGCAAATTTAAAATTCTTACATTAACAGCCATATTAGTCACAACCAAAACTAACGACGACATCATTTGACAATGATACGATGTGCGCTTACAGTTCCATGGATCGAGTTCTATTATACCAAGTCTTAGACATCCGTAAAATGCACTTGCACTCCGTTGTCACCACCATCGCATACTAATACCCTGCAACCCACACCTCAAATTTAAAAACACAACAACTACAACATTGTTTCCTTCATACCAGAAAAGTATTATAACAAATTTAAAAAAAAAAAAAAAAAACTTACCCGTCACCGTCCAAACTGTATGTTATCTCCAGCAGTCTCACCTTATCATCCTTCAACATGTTCCACACAGCATGTCGTTTCCTCATAGCAAAACCATTCCACATTTTACTCTCATCCTCAACGTCCTCAACACTGTAAATCACACCGAGTTCCGTAGATTTACGCAGCACCACTCTGCTGCTCTATTTGGCCCGCCTCTCCACAGCAAGATACTCGAAGTCAATCAGCCTAAATTCATGTCTTGGCTTGTTCTTTACGCGTCTAACTAGTGACGTTACATGACAACCTGGGCTTGCACCACCTGTTTTTCCTTCACATGCTGTGTTTACACCAACTCCAACAGCTACACCATGAACCGTGTCTATATCAACCCTACTATACCCATCTGCGTCGTCCACAGTCAGATCTTCAACTTCATCCATATCTTCAATTAACTCGATTGCAGGTTTGGGGAAGTCCTCGTCTCGGCCTGTAGGGATGAAGGTTGATGTGCAATTTTCCCACTTGTGTCGGCCCTTGTAACATTTTTTCCCCCAGACTGGCTATTAGAAGGTGTTCGATGATTGGATCCATCATTCGCCATGAATTGCCTCACATCATGCACCTCATGATCATCAAGATTGTCCTGTAAATTAGATATTGTACCCTTCAGCAGTTGAACCAGGTTTTCAAGACGTGTGATTTCAGCATCCTTTTCAACAATAACTCTGTCAAAACCTATGAACAAATTTGCAGCTTGCTTCCCAAGCTACTTCTCAATTGATTCAACCCGAAATTCCAATTCACATACTCGTGCCATCTTCGTTTTTACTTTCTTTTCCAAATCGTTAATCCTCTCCCTAGCCTTTTTCAACTCATCATTCTATCCAGATGTGTCAGTGTGAACTGTATCAATATCCGCTGTGCATGACAGGTCTAACAGATCCGGAAACAACACCGGCCATGATTCCCCTGCTGCAAGTATATTCCTATTCATTTTTTTCTTCCCATCCGGTGTCCTAATATTTTTGTTCTCAATTTTACTTAATCCACTCATCTCGACATTACCACCATTAGGCGGAGCAGGCCGCCACCAATCAAAACTTGGCTCTACAACAGCCATATCTTCTACACCAACATCAGCACCCTCCTTACGCCACACAGTCACCGGATCAACATCAAACACGATCCCCTCATTTTAGTCTGCATCCATCCCATTCAGCGCTGGTTTTAATAGGTTACATTCATTACTTGTCCCAACAATTTTACCACACTTAACTTGTAAAATTTTAACAGCGTCACAATCATAAATATTAACTTATGAACACCAAAAAAAAAAACAAATTTGGTCTTGGGAGATACCTTAATAGAGCCTATTGCCAACAAGTTTACCCATTTTAACCGCCGTATCAGTGTTCCAAGGTTCCATCTGCAGAAGCGAGGCATCACATTATTGCGATCTGGCTTAATAATTTATGAATGCTCACAAATAAGGAACTGCTGTGACAATGTCACACACACGTTAGCCGACCACGTACAAAACATATACCTGCGTATGTGGAGCAGAATGCAATGCAATAATATGTTCAGAATGCGTACCAGAAATGCGACGACACAACCTGTAACCCTCTCTGGCCTACTGTGCGTTTCATTTAGTAAACTTATCAAGGTGTTACGGATTGTCGCAGTGCAGTCATACATCCGTAATGTTTTCAGTTTGTCAATGACGCGCACAAACGCCCACCCTATATGCTCGCCCGTAGTTGCGAAAAATAATTTCGCACAAATATAAAGGCAAAGTAGCTTGGCTACATCTTCTTCGTCGCTTTCCGTACGACCACAAATAGCCTGCATCAATAAATCTTTGATGACTTTCGAAGACATCCGACCCACGTTCGGACAACGTCTCTGCATAAAATCTGACGGACCTTTCACACTTTGTGCCAAATCCAAATTGTCTTTACCACCTTCAATTCCAAACATCAAACGAATATCGTTGTTCCTGAGGGGAAGCCCAACCCCACCAATGTAAAACTTCTCATCTCCCGGATGGTACGTTTGAATGATCCGACATACCATTGCATCACACTTCATATATGTTGTGGGATCTAGTCTGTGGACCCGAATAGCATCAACCATTGGCCAAAACGGTGTTTTCTCGAATTGCCGAATATGTCTGTCACCCAACTCTGACTCAAGCATGGTCTTAATAACTCCCGAAATGTTGAACCGGTACATTAGTCTCTCAGGGTCAATTTCAGAATGTTTAATAGTACCACTGTCCACCTTCTGCTTCTTGAATGACAGTCTGGTTTGCCTTCTCAGGGCCAAGTTAGTTGACGTGTCGCCCGACTGTATGTAACGTGGCGGGATGCTACAAGCGTTCTGTTTCCCACTTTGCCGACCAATGCTACCTGCCAACAGTTTCAAACATCTATCATTACAAAATTTAAGAAAACCCAGTGCCTCACCAAGCATAATGTCACACCTAAATGCATCTAAAAAACAACATTACATTACGTTACTGACAAACTTGCATTAGCAAGCGTACAAACACATCGACTACCGTACAAACATAACATCAAACATCACATCATCTCCTACCCAATGACATCTCACACACTACCAACCAATCACATCATTACCTGCTGCGAATAGATAACTAACACACCCAACCATGATAGTTGGTAACTAATGTAAATGCCCCCATTTTCACAAACTTCTCACACCCGTGTAATCAAGTCAGCTCTGAGTTTTGTGTTAACATTTATTGATCTTTTACGTAGTTAGTAACCTGGGTTTAGAAAAATTACACATCAGAAACACTTATTAAAACCTCCATACCATTCGATTGACATTTCCAATATGAATTACCATATTGTAATGTGTACCCAATCAAAAATAGATGAACATTCCCCTTGTCCCTAATATGGCAAAAAAAACACCACGTTGGCATTCAAAACGGTAAATACCACCAATCTAACAAGTTTGAACGTCTGTGTAGTACTATAAATTTTAATTTCATATTAATAATGTCTACGTCACACGTTTGTTAGCAACTCCAGTTCAGTATCATTATGAATGCACATACAAATGAATGTAATGTAAAATGTACCTCGTCACAAACATAGGAATTGTACCCTTGTACCTACAATGACACAAAACCACTACACATTCGCATATAACGTAAACATAAATCTCACAAACAAAGGAACTATACCATTACTCTAAAAATGACATTTACAATACAAATTACCATAATGTAATATATACCCTTGTGTCTACAATGACAAAAACCACACCACATTCGCATATGACGTAAATAAATCCCTTTTTATGAAGCTAAACTTTTTTTAACAAAGTGGGTTTTAAGTTTTTGGGAAAATTGTTTACGACAACTATTTTATTCTCCCTTCAATTCCAAAAAACAATCTACATCATTCGCATTTGCATCTAAGGTGGGCTTACTAACAGAGGAATTATTTCATTTTCCATTCAACGTAAAAACCACACAACATTCGCATCTAACATTAACAACTCCTGATTGATTAGTAGGCAGGTTTAGCAACAAAGGAACTACTTCATTCTCCCCCAAAAAATAATTCACATCTTCATCTAACTATAATGACAACAAAGGCTCACATTCTTAGCTAACATAAAGCCTCTCGAGAGGGGAAGTTGGCCCTTTGTTACTAAAGTGGGTTTCAAGCTATTGGTAAAATTGTTTATGAAATTGATTAGTTAGTAAGGTGGGCTTAGCAACAGAGGAATTATTTCATTCTCCTTTCAATGTAAAAAAAATTCCAAATCTGCAAATAATGTAAACTACTACCATACATGAACCCCAACAAACACTTAACTGCCCACACATAAAACACACACTTCAAGTAATCACTCTAAATCAAAACACAATTTCTCAAAAACATCTACATCAAGACCCCCAAAAAATGCAAACAACATTAACCTGAACATACCACCAACACTCTTCATCAACATTAACAATAACCACAACCCAACAAATTACAACATACATACAACCCCTAACACAAACCAATACGAAGACCAGGGAGAACATCATGAGTGCACATATATAAGGGAACAACTTACCCGACGTCATTTGTTGATGACATGATTACCGGCGACGACGAATTGACGTTGTTTTGTCGTCGCAAAACACACACACTTACACCGCCGCTCCAACTTCACCAGAGTAGGAGCTTCGTCTACCTCTAGGGTTTACGAAGCAAAAGGAATGTAAATCCACACCGAATCAATGTTGCTCGCTTCGAATAGATCACTAACACAACAATCAAAATCCCATTAACATCGAAACATAGCAAAACTTCCCCTATTACGTCTCTTCCGTTCCGATTGATTTGAAGGGAAACAAATTTTCCTTTACGAAAGATTTGGGGCATAAATGTAAATGCAATATCAACAAAACCCACAATTACCCCTTCCTTTAAGTTATAAAACATGGGACAATACGTCTTTCATACTGGGATAGGACTTACTGGTTCATCAGATTAAAAGTAGAACTAAATGTCACAAGATTGAAATTTAGGATTTAGTGGTGCATCACCCTTTATACTATTCAATTGAATTTTTTTTTTTTTTTAAAGACCGCAAATTCCAAATTACAAATAATATATAGCATTTGTGTGTAGCATTGATTGATTGATGAAATAATAACACGGTTTGCTACTACCCTTTTATGTTTTAAAATTAATAATGTATATCCCCGATACCATATTCTGTTATATTATAAATTATGTGCACAACTTAAATATTAGTTATGAATAATAATTTAACTATCATTAACTTTTCAGTATTTTTGGGTTGTAAATGGTACTCATAAATTAACTTAAATCCTCTAATTTTATTCCTCTCCTTTTAATTATACCTTATTGTTTATCCATTGCAATATAAGTTATTTACCTATAATCTCTATCATTTGAAAATATAAGGACTTGTAATGCATTTTCCATTAACTTAAATAAAAACATATAGAGGATTTGTAGTCAATTTTTTGTTTTAGTTCGTTACCACATCAAAATACTTTCAATGCTACACCAACATGAAATTTATGCATATTTAACATGGTGTAGACTTTCGCGGACAGCTAGTCATTTACTTTGACATGTACATTAGCACAAATTCAAAGTCTTACACGCTCTT
Source organism: Camellia granthamiana (assembly GCA_036172215.1). Classification (NCBI taxonomy): domain Eukaryota; kingdom Viridiplantae; phylum Streptophyta; class Magnoliopsida; order Ericales; family Theaceae; genus Camellia; species Camellia granthamiana. The sequence goes on along the minus strand of CM069916.1, from coordinate 59,838,000 downwards.
TAATTCATTTTATACACACCTCATATATTTAAATTATGTTATATAGACTCTTCAAAATAAATCATATATCCGTATTGGACATCTAATATTTAGACAAGGGTGTGTCTAATACTTTTCATTAGACACTTCTTATATATATTTAACACTATCTTACATATATCATTTGTTGTATAATTGGTATAAAACACCCTTTTGAGTTTGTATATTGTTGGGGTTATCCCACATCGGTTGTGGAAGGGGCTGGTGGTCAGTTTATAAGTGTGAGGGAAAGCCTCACCTCTTGAGCTAGCTTTTGGGGTTGAGAGAGGCCCAAGACCTCCCAACACTGGTATCAGAGCCCAGGTTTTCCAACAAGTCTCAGCCCAATAGTCCACGGGAGAAACGGGTTGTCGCTGCTCCGACCCAGGGCCCGATGTGTGAGGGGGAGATTGTTGGGGTTATCCCACATCGGTTGTGGAAGGGGCTGGTGGTCAGTTTATAAGTGTGAGGGAAAGCCTCACCTCTTGAGCTAGCTTTTGGGGTTGAGAGAGGCCCAAGACCTCCCAACAACTGGTATCAGAGCTTACGGTTTATTTGGATTTATTTATTTGTGTAAATCAATGGAGGGGAATGTGGGTCGTATGTCTAGCTTCAATGGAAGCAATTGGGTAACTTGGAAAACTAAAATGGAGGACATATTATTTTGTAAAGATTTGTATGGACCCATTGAGGGTGATAGTAACAAATCAAAAGATGGTTCTTTTTCAAAGAAAGACGTTGAGTGTTATTATTGCCATGAGAAAGGGCACATGAAGCGGGAATGCCGAAAGCTCAAGAACAAGGAGAAAAGGCGTGACAAAAGTGGTGGCTAAGTGCAAGAAGACTCATACACTTTATTCGATGCAAGGAAAAATTTGTAAAGGTGTTGTCAATGCACTTGAAGATGATACTTCTACCGAATTGTGGCACAAGCGGCTTGGCCACATGAGTGAAAAGGGGCTGCAAGTATTATTCAAGAAAGAGCTTCTACCCCGGTTTGAAAGGTACACATCTTAAAACTTGTGTTCATTGTTTGGCGGGTAAACAACATAGAGTTTCTTTTCATAAAAATGTTGCTTCTAGAAAAGAAAATGTGTTGGAGTTAATTCATTCGGATGTTTGTGGTCCTTTAAAAGTTAGAACACATGGTGGTGCACTTTATTTTGTTACTTTCATTGATGATTATTCAAGGAAAGTTTGGGCTTATCTACTAAAAGCTAAAGATCAAGTTCTAGAAGTATTTAAACATTTTCAGGCCATGGTTGAAAGAGAAACAGGGCAGAAATTGAAGTGCATCCGATCAGATAATGGTGGTGAATACATTGGGCCATTTGATGAGTATTGTCGCAGCCAAGGTATTCGGCATCAAAAGACAGTTAAGAAGACTCCTCAACAAAATGGCGTTGCCGAGAGGATGAACCGCACCATTGTAGAAAGAACAAGGTGTTTGCTTTCACAAGCTAAATTGCCAAGATCCTTTTGGGGTGAGGCAATGAGTACAGCGATTGACGTGATCAATTTGTCTCCTTGCTATCCTTTGAATGGTGATGTTCCTGAAAGAGTTTGGACTGGCAAAGATGTGTCTTATGAGCACTTGAGAGTGTTTGGTTGCCGAGCTTTTGTTCACATTCCAAAGGATGAGAGGTCCAAACTTGATAGTAAGTCAAGACAATGAATTTTTCTTGGCTATCGGCGTGATGAGTTCGGGTATAGATTATGGGATCCGGTCGACAAGAAAATCATTCGAAGCCGTGATGTTGTGTTTCTTGAAGACCAAACAATTGAAGACTTTGGTAAAGGTGATCAACCGGAGCCAAAAACTAGTGATCTCATTGACATGGATCCATCTCCTTCATCTCCAGTTGATGATGAAAATGGGGGAGATGTGCAGCCACCTATTGAAGATGTGGAGGATGATGCTAATCCTAATGAAGTTGAGCCAGAAATTGAGGAAGAGCATCCAACTCAAGAACCGCCACCACAACTTGAGTTGAGGAAATCTACAAGGGACCGACAACCTTCAAGAAAGTATCCTCCCAATGAATTTGTGTTGATTTCTGATCAAGGGGAGCCGGAGAGCTACCAAGAAGCAATTGAGCATGCAAAGAAAGATGATTGGAAAAAGGCCATGGAAGAGGAGATGAATTCCTTACTTGAAAATCACACTTATGATTTAGTGAAGTTGCCTAAAGGGAGGAAAATTCTGAAAAATAAGTGGGTTTTCAAATTGAAGAATGATAGGAAGAATCTGAGGTACAAAGCGCGTCTTGTTGTGAAAGGCTTTGGGCAAAAGAAAGGCATTGACTTTGACGAGATTTTCTCGCCGGTTGTGAAGATATCTTCTATTCGGGTTGTACTTGGCATGGCTGCAAGTATGAACCTTGAAGTTGAACAACTTGATGTAAAGACCGCATTTCTTCACGGTGATCTTGAAGAAGAAATTTACATGGAGCAACCGGAAGGTTTTGTAGAGAAAGGGAAAGAGAAATTTGTTTGCAAATTGAAGAAAAGTTTGTATGGCCTCAAGCAAGCTCCACGGCAATGGTACAAAAAATTTGACTCTTTCATGATGAATAATGGTTTTTCTAAAACCACTTCAGACCATTGTGTGTTTGTGAAAAATTTCCCGGATGGCAAATTTATTATTCTTTTGCTTTATGTTGATGACATGTTAATTGTGGGTCAAGATTCTACCATGATTAACAAGTTGAAGTTGGAGTTGAGCAAGTCCTTTGCTATGAAAGATTTGGGACCGGCAAAGCAAATACTTGGTATGAAAATTGTTCGTGATCGCAAAGAGGGACTGATTTGGTTGTCTCAAGAGAGCTACATTGAGAAAGTTCTTGAGAGGTTCAACATGGATAAAGCAAAGCCGGTTGGTTGTCCACTTGCAGGTCACTTCAAACTTAGTTCGAATCAATGTCCTACAAGTGAGAAAGACAAAGAAGAGATGTTGAAAGTTCCTTATGCTTCAGCAGTTGGTTCTTTGATGTACGCCATGGTTTGTACAAGGCCGGATATTGCTCACGCCGTTGGTGTGGTGAGTCGTTTTCTCTCTAATCCGGGTAAAGAACATTGGGCAGCGGTAAAATGGATTCTAAGATATCTTCGAGGGACTTCGAAGGTGTGTTTGTGTTTTGGGGATGGTAAGCCGATGCTTGATGGATTCACAGATTCTGACATGGCTGGTGATGTTGATTCTAGGAAATCTACTTCGGGGTATTTGATGACTTTTGCAGGGGGAGCTGTGGCATGGCAATCTAAATTACAAAAATGTGTTGCTCTCTCAACTACCGAAGCTGAATTTATTGCCATTACAGAAGCTTGCAAAGAAGAGTTATGGTTGAAGAAATTTTTGCAAGAGTTGGGTTTGAAGCAAGAAAAGTATGTGCTTTATTGTGATAGTCAAAGTGCTATTCACTTGAGTAAAAATTCTACTTTTCATTCGAGATCGAAACACATTGATGTGAGATACCATTGGATTCGTGATGTGTTAGATTCGAAATTGTTGCAACTCGAAAAGGTTCACACAGATGATAATATTTCAGATATGCTGACAAAGGCTTTGTCGAGGGACAAACATTTAAAGTGTCGAACTTTGGCGGGTATGGTTGATCTCTCCACCTAAGTCGGTAGGGGGAGAATTGTTGGGTATACCTCCTTATTGGAGTGTGGGACCCAATTGGTTTTGGAAAAAGAGTTTTAATTTGGCTTGGTTTAGTATAATATATTTTTATATATTATATTTGTGGAGGCCCAATCCAATTTGGATACAATTAGGGTTTGATTACAAAACCCTAGATTCATTATATTATATTATATTTTGTTTATTGGAGGTATTATTATTTTTTGGTCCAACACACAAGAAAGCAAAGTGTAGCGGCGGCTTACTTTTTCCTTGGGAACAGTGCCGTAGTTTGGAAGATTGATTCAATTTCGAAGCCTGTTTTTGGAGCATTTTCGGTTGGTGTTTGGTTCGTTATTTTGGATCTTCTTCAACTCTGGTTCTGAAGATTTTGGTTCTTCTATTTGGTGAGGTCTTTCCTCTTGTTTATTTGTGTTTATTTGGAATTCACCTAAGGGTGGTTTTGTGAGACCATTCGTGTCTCGTTTGTAATCGTTTGGAACTTATTTGGTTGATAGTGGAATCGGATTTCGATCCCGTGGACGTACCTCACATTGAGGGAACCACGTAAAAATTCTTGTGTTGCCTTTGATTTAATTTTTCCGCATTAGTTTTTATTCCCATTGATTGATTTACTTGTGGGGAATCACATTGATTTTCCCTAACAACTGGTATCAGAGCCCAGGTTTTCCAACAAGTCTCAGCCCAATAGTCCACGGGAGAAACGGGTTGTCCCTCCATTGATTTACACAAAAAAATAAATCCAAATAAACCGTAAGCTCTGATACCAGTTGTTAGGGAAAATCGATGATTCCCCACAAGTAAATCAATCAATGGGAATAAAAAACTAATGCGGAAAAATTAAATCAAAGGTAACACAAGAATTTTTACGTGGTTCCCTCAATGTGAGGTACGTCCACGGGATCGAAATCCGATTCCACTATCAACCAAATAGGTTCCAAACGATTACAAACGAGACACGAATGGTCTCACAAAACCACCCTTAGGTGAATTCCAAATAATCACAAATAAACAAGAGGAAAGACCTCACCAAATAGATGAACCAAAATCTACAGAACCAAAGTTGAAGAAGACCCAAAAATAACGAACCAAACACCAACCGAAGTTGTCCCAAACGAAGAAGCCGAAAACCAAGCCACTGAGCATGAACTCACCAATTAATTAATACCCGAGCACTATTACCGAAGCCATATATTGGTATAGCAGCCGTACTCCCTCTTTTGTCTTGGGAAAAACAAATGTCAATAATATATTGAATCTAGGGTTTTGTAATCAAACCCTAATTGTATCCAAATTGGATTGGGCCTCCACAAATATAATATATAAAAATATATTATACTAAACCAAGCCCAATTAAAACTCTTTTTCCAAAACCAATTGGGTCCCACACTCCAATAAGGAGGTATAACCCCAACATATATTACATATAGTATCATTTTATCTCATATATAATAGATTAAAAATATAAAAATATGACTTTTTTTCGTTGAGTCCACATACCCTTAAATTTGATATTTGATGAGTCTGATCTCTAGATATGCACCCGTACTCGACACTTGTACCTGAGTCCATGTATCCAAGGATCAATTTAGAAGGGGCAAGCAGGTGCGATCGCCCCCCTACAATAAAAAAAAAAAAAACTATATTTTATTATAGTAGTATTAGTTACGATTATTAATAAATTATAGAAACTCACCCCTCTAAGTTTTTCTTCTTTTACAAATTTTAAATGGTCACACACTCCAAATTTTTTAAAAAGTTTAAGTGGCTACCACTCTATATCTATGAAACATGGGATCCAACAACAACAACAACCAAAATAAATAAATAAATAAATAAATAAATAAATATAAATAAAAATAAATTGGACAAAATATAATAAAATAAATTAGGGTTAAATTCATTTTATCCCTTGATGGTTTGGGGTTATAGCATTTTATCCCCTTATCGTTTAAATATAGTCATAATGCAATGCCTCACTACCTACTGGCCCAAATAACTTGTGAGTCAACCAACATGACCCAAAAATTTAAGTCCAAGTTACTTAGTAGCAGGGTGGTATTGCTTTATATGCCCAAGATCACTCATATAAACTTTTTATAGCTACCTTGGTTTGAATCCGACCCGTTGATGATTTGGATCCGGGTTTCGTTGTCTTTAATGATTGTTCATGACTTGCTTCTGCTCATTATTTATTGGGTTTGGTTATTGGAGTGTCTTGGTTGCAATGGAAACAAGTTGGTGAATTGTTTCTCAAGCTGCTATTGTCCAGAATTTTTCTTTTGCGCTCGAGCAATCATTGTGAACTTCCAACACTTTTGTAGGTGTGCAGAGATACTGGAAGTTGTCATTCTTCGCTCGAGCGGCCATTATTGCGCTAAAGCAATGGCCGCTCAAGCGGTGTTCGCTCAATTCGTAATTCTTGTGCTCGAGCAGTGATCACTTGTCTGTAAAACTTTTGAGAGTTTGTATTCTATGCTCAAGCGACACTTCATGTGCTCGAGTGGTCACACTTTTTGTGTCTGGACGCTCGAGCGTCACTTCTTGCGCTCGAGCAGTCTATGCATCTATATAAAGCTATAGTGCGCTGAAAAAGTCACTTTTTGTTTTTCTCTCTCTTCTCTCTCTCTCTCCCTTCTTCACCATTTTAGTTTTTCTTGGGCCTAAAAGCTTCGGTTTCATCTAGTTACACCCATTTTCTATCCCTAGTCCTATAGATCAAAATATAAAGGGTCGCGAGGGCATCCTTTTGATCTGAGCGGATCGTGTTTTTGTCGCCAGTGGATTTTCAGCTTCTCTTCCCTTCGCTTCAAGAGGTAAGGATTCTTGAGCTTTCTTTCAATACTTCTCTATAAATAGACTTGTGGTATTTTTACTACATTTAAAAGTATAGTTTATGGTTGATTTTGTTAAAAAGCATATGAGTTGATTTGAGTTTAAATTTGTGGGTTTATGGGTAATGTTTACATTTGATTTTGGGTTATAAAAAGTATGTTTAGGATATTGGATTGGAAGGGTTTGGTATTCCATCCGTAAATTGTAAAATGTTGAAGAAAGATTTTATGTAAATTGCAAATTGGGGTTATGTTGTGGTTGTTTACCAAATTGGGATTTTGGTATTAATGATAGCAAATTTTAATCATTGTTGCGTATGTTGGGAATTGGAGTGGAGAAGCCCCATTTTTAAAACAAATCGGGATTAGTTATCTTTTTATAAAACTTGAGAGTTTGTGATAAACGGGAATGTGGAATTACCTAAGGGTGTATGTATTATTTTAGATTATATAATTGGCGTCTAGAGTTTGTCCTTGACCATCGGTGAAGCATGGTATTGATTGTTGTTAGATATATGCCATGTGTACTAGTGTAGAATGGACCATGTGATATGAGATGATATGTTTTTGGTTATAAGTAAACATTGTGAATAGACAATTCCATTGTTGAATTATGAATTATATTGTTAAAGATGAAATCGGAATGTTTATAAATGTTGTTTCCATTGTGAGAATGTTGTTGAATACTTATGGTCTTGATGTTTAGTACTCCATGATGTGTTTTGGGAATGCTTGAAATAAAGGAAAACCTGAGTGGAATAGTGGTTCGCAGAGTATATTTTAAAAGAAATGAGTTAATGTAATTAACTGATTGTGATTGTTATAGTGGTGATTAGACTGAGTGTATGTATTACACCGTGTATTATTGATGTTGGTTAGCGTGATTATATTTTCATTGTGATGATGTTTGGGGGTCCATTTCCCACCGTGTTGAGACGGCAAAGCGTGGTGCCTTGATAGAGGTTTCATCGTTCCTTCCGGTTTGCGCTCGATAAAGTGTGAAAGGGGGTTCATTTCCTGCCATATCTTAGCCAGTAAAGCATGGTGCATTGTGATAGGTTCTTTGTTCCCTTCTGATTTGCGCCCGATAAAGTATGACCTGAGGAGCACCTCCTTCCGAGTGAGGCCGGTAAAGTGTTATGTGTTATCTGCGTTATTGAATATGCCATCTGTACTGTAGGCTGGTAGAGATGGAATTAGTAGTATGTATTACTTCAAATGTTTCTTTAGAACGTACATGTGTTGTTGGCATTCATGCTGTGATGGTTTTTTAGTCCTTAGGCCTGTGGTTGGGGAAGAGAATAGATGTATTGGGCATAGTTGCGCGTGGTGTAGTAGGATGTGAAGTTGAGTTATGACTTATATGTGGGGTTGTGTTTTCAGAACAGATGTTTAAGTGAGATTCCTTTATGTTAACATGGAAAAGTTTTATCATAAAAAGAATGGGGTTTTAAAATGTTTGCTTTGGGGAGAAAAATGAAAATGTAAATAAGACTGAATGATTTGTATACTATAATGTGTCAAGAGAAGTCTTTGAGAAAAACTTGCTTATATAGGTATACTTTTGGATGTTAACTACCATGTTACAAATATGGTATATCAGGGTGCATGCATGATCTTTTTTATCTATATATTGTGATTGGTTAGAATCTTCGAAATCTCTACTGGACTTAGTGCTCATCCCACGTGTTGAAAATCTTTTTCAGGTACAAGGCTAGAGGATTATTCATGACTCGAAATCTCTTAATTATTGGTCAAGGGGGCCTTTACTTATAGGCCGAGTGCCATGTATTGTATAAGAGTAAATCCCTTTTGTTTTGATTATTGTCATTCAATATAAGCCTAAGGGCATCATATCATGTTTCAATTATGTACCATTTTCATTGTCGTGAAAGAATGTCATTATTTATTCTTGTTCATATTCTCATATGGAAGGAATTACTTAAAGTGAAATTATTATTATAAAGGATTTGGTAATTAACTCGAGTAATAAAAGTCAGGGCATTACACTTTTGATATGGGATGGGGTATTACAGAAGGTCGGATCTATATATTTTGTATGAATGTCCAATATCTATATTTTTGGGGGAGAAAGTAGAGATGAAAAAGAACAAAGAGTAAAAATAGAAGGAAAAATATATATATATATATATTGTTTAAAATAATGATTTGTATTTCTCATTAATACCTTTTATTAATCATGTCTTTAAAACTTTTTTTTTACAAAAACAAAAAACAAAAAAACAAAAAAAGAAGAAGAAGAAGAAGACTTGACAACAATTTTTTTGCTAATTTATGCTTATCATAAATTTTTACTAGAACACAATTTGTCTCTATTTCATGAAATGGGTTGGACGGTTTAGCTAGTCTGTGAAACCAAACATTAATCCCATTTTGATAATTTGATTTGTGGCTGATGAAAAGCTAACTAGTTAGATATTTTGATTATTTTAAGAGAATCTCAATCCCTACAACTTTAAGGTGAGCTCATTCTGTTTGTGCTTATTTTTATTTTTCATCTTTTTCATTATAAAATTTATCACTTTTTTGTCTAGCATCAGTATACAATCACTCTTGATGTTTCTATATATCAGGGGTTATTTATACAGAGATTAACATCATGACATTACCGTCCACTCTGTCTCAATTTTAAAATAATTAACTTGTTTCACTTTATTTAAGTTATTTTTTATCTTACAAATTAAAAATAGAAACTGCCTTAAACAATTTGATTTGAAAAAAAAAGGTTGGGCTAAAATAGCTCACTAAAAGACAAAATAAATTAAAATAGTTAATAAGACAAAATGTCACATTCAACTCATAATCATTTCATTTTTTCTCTCACATCAAATCAATGACAAAAAAAGCAAACCAAATTCTCAAACACAACTATTTTTGTTAAGCTAAAATAGTCAAAAAGTCAAATAGCCAACTTCTCAAACTCTCAAAAAAAAAAAAATTATAATCAACTCATTTAGGTTGTATATGTTAGAAATGGTTTGGAAATTCTGGGTAAAAAACAAAATTTTTCTTAACTTTGGTCTATTATTTAGGTAGGACCCGTACGCCAAAATTGGCAGGTCTAAGTGGTAATACGTTCTATGCCGCGTTGTGATTCACGTGGTATATTTGGTTGCTCAAAACCATTATCGGGTGAATGGGAAATTGAAACCAAAGTGTGGTCCATGGAAATGAAATTTTTGGTGGAAATTCCTTAAGCTTTGGAAATTGGCTTGTCCCACATTAGTTTGGTAGGAAGTTTTGAATGGGTTTATAAGGCTTGGAGTTGGAACTTGGGATAGGCCCCAAGGGGCACCTAAGTTTTGTAGAAAGGGAGGTTATGGGCAAAATGGGCTAGACCCATTGGAACCAAAAATTACCACACACCACCGCCGCCGTCCGGTCAATCAGGCGGGCTAGGTTGGGCTTGTACAGCCCAATACCTATCTTCTTGGGCCAAAAATATTTGAATTCTATTTTTCTAAAATTAAATTCAATTTGTTTTTCGGAAATTAAATTCAAAATTGGGTTTGTTTTTCTCCCATCCGAACAGAATTGAATCTGTTTAAATTTCAAAAAACCCAGATAGATTTAAATCTGTGCAATTTGATTTTATCTGTTTGAATTTGAACCCAAACAGTACCAATTCAAACAAACAGGTTCAGTACCTGTTCAATTCAAAGTAAAAGGGTGCCACTACATCTATAAGTAGACTAGCCCTCATTTGATATAGATATTTAATATTTTCGTCCAAAATAATTCTGCTATTATTCTCTTCATATTGCTGCATTAATTTCCAGTGAAAAAGAGTATATACACTTAGTGTGTTCGTTGTACGAAAAATTTGTAGTGCTGCTATTTTTCGTTGATTGATCATTTTATCCTGGGAGATAGACGTCTATATTCTGAAAGCACCGTGGAGAGGACGAATCTGTCTTAAGGACACAGTGTCTAACACTGGACTTGATCAGAATATTGTACAAGAAATTAATCAAATAAGTTAATTCTTTTTCTGTTTTATTATTATTTATTTAAATCAGAATTTGAATTTATTTTTGTAACAAAATGAAAATCTATTTTTATTTATTGGTTTGATTTTTGTAATCAAACATTCTCTCTCATTTCTTATTTTTCTTTTGTATTCTGTTTGTCGTTTAGTACCCAAACAGAATTAATTTATTTAAATACAGTGAAGATTGTCCAACAATCTTAAGACAGACTATTTTTTGGTGTCTTCATTGTATTTAATTTTCTGTGTTTTCACAAAAGTGATATTCTGGTTGGAAAACAAATAGTAGTAATATATTATTTGACAGATAGTAGTAATATACTGTCTATTTTCTTTGACAACTACTAGTAATATACTGGTGTCATTAACAATTGTAGAATATTAATTTGTGTTACAGAAAATTATTGTGATATTTTATTTTTCAAGTTTTAGTAATAAGGAAAATAAAATTATTTTGTGTTATAATTTATTTTCTGGTTTTAGTAACTAGAAAATCAATTAGTGTTTTGGTTTTTTCTGATTTTTGTAATCAGATATTGTGGCTACTACAACTGAATCTGCAATTGGAAGTGGTACTCCAATTGTTACACCAACTCCTGTCCCTATCCAGAACCATGTTCAAGTACCAATAAATCATGGAGAAAAATCGGAAAAATTTAATGGCACTGAGTTTAATAGATGGTAGCAGAAAATGCTGTTTTATCTTACAACTCTAAATTTGGCCCGATTTCTCCGTGAAAAGGCTCCAGCACTTAAAGAGGGTGAAAGTGATCGGCAAGTTGTTGCCGTTATAGATGCTTGGAAATATTCAGATTTCCTATGCAGAAACTACATCCTCAATGGCCTTGACAACATGCTATATAATTTTACAGCCCTCTGAAGTCAACAAAAGAATTGTGGGATTCTTTGGAGAAAAAATACAAGACAGAGGATGCCGGCACGAAGAAATTTGTTGTCGATAAATTTCTGGACTTTGTTATGGTAGACTCCCAAACGGTAATTTCTCAAGTTCAAAATTTTAAAATAATTTTGCATGATATTCATTCAGAAGGTATGTCTCTTAGGTCTTTCCAAGTCGCTGCTCTAGTGGAAAAGTTACCACCGGCTTGGAAAGATTTCAAAAATTATTTAAAATATAAACGCAAGGAGATGACCATGGATGAATTGATTGTAAGACTGAAAATTGAGGAAGATAACCGTAAGGCTGAAAAGAGAAATGAGAAAAATCCCGTTGAGTCCAAGGCTAATGTGGTTGAACAAGTGCATAAACCACAGAACAAAAAGAGGAAGTTTACTGGAGATGGTCCTAAACAAGGCGACAACAATGGCAACAAGAAGTTCAAAGGAAAATGCTATAACTGTGACAAGACTGGACATCAAGCTTCTGACTGCCGCCGCCCTAAGAAGGATCGCGAAAGTACAAGCAAGAAGACCACCAATCAAGCCAATGTGACAGAATTAGATTACATCTCTAACAGGGTGAATGACATCAACCTCTCTGCTGTGGTGTCTGAGGCTAATTTGGTTAGAAATCCCAAGGAATGGTGGGTTGACACTGGAGCAACTCGTCATATTTGTGCGGACAAGAAGATGTTCACTACCTACAATGAGGCTACAAATGGTGAACAACTTTTCATGGGAAATTCTTCTACTTCTACTGTGACTGGACAAGGAAATGTGATCTTGAAGATGACATCACTGACATCCGGAAGAATTTGATTTTTGGTTCTTTGTTAAGTAAAAATGGCTTTAGGCTTGTCTTTGAGTCTGATAAATTTGTATTAACAAAGAGTGGTATGTATGTTGGTAAGGGATATATGAGTGATGGTCTCTTCAAATTGAATGTAATGACAATTGTACCAAAAGTTGCTATTAATAAGAATAACATATCTTTTGTTTATATTCTTGAGTCGAATTTATGGCATGGTAGATTAGGACATGTGAATTTTGATACTTTGCGTAGATTAATTGGTTTGGAATATATACCAATGTTTAAAATTGATCCTAATCACAAATGTGAGATTTGTGTAGAAGCGAAACTAACTAAGGTTCCATTTAATCTGTTGAAAGAAAAACTGAACCTCTAGAATTAATTCATACAGATGTATGTGATCTTAAATTTGTTCAAACTAGAGGAGGCAAAATATATTTCATAACATTTATCGATGATTGCACAAGATATTGTTATGTTTATTTACTTAGAAGTAAAGATAAAGCTTTAGAAATGTTTAAACTCTACAAAACTGAAGTTGAAAATCAACTTGGTAAAACCATTAAAATGGTTAGAAGTGATAGGGGTGGTGAATATGATGCACCATTATATGAATTTTGTGCACAACATGGCATTATTCACCAAACTACAGCACCCTATTCTCCTCAGCAAAATGGAATTGCTGAAAGGAAGAATAGAACCCTAAAAGAAATGATGAATGCCATATTACTAAGTTCAAGTTTACCACAGAACTTGTGGAGGGAAGCAATATCATCTGCTAATTATGTTCTTAACAGAATACCCCACAAAAAAACCAACAGCACTTCTTATGAATTGTGGAAAGGTTGACCACTTTCCTACAAATACTTAAAAGTGTAGGAGTGTTTGGCAAAATTTGAAATTTCTATTCCTAAAAAAACTAAGATAGGACCAAAAACAGTGGATTGTGTGTTTATTGGTTATACTCAGAATAATAGTGCATATCGGTTTCTGACTTATAAATCAGAAATACCTGATATAAATGTGAATACTTTTACAAAGTCAAGGAATGCTGTCACTACAACAAAAAGGCCTTTGGTGACAGACTGATTTTGTCTCCAAACATCAAATTTTCGTCACTAAAGTGATCTGCGACAAAAAAAATTTGTCACCACGTTCGTGGCCTATACGTCGTCGCTGAAAGTACCTGGTAACGAAAAACAGTTTCATCGCCTATTTTTGATTTTTGGGGACGAAATGTTTCGTCTCCGAATGTTGAATTTTTCGTCCTCTATAACATCAATTTCGTCACCAAAACTAAATAATATTTTATTTTAATTATTTTTCGCGACGAAATATTTCGTCACCAAATAGATTTTAGTGACGAAAGTTTTCCTCACTAACGATATGGATTACGGTGACAAAAAAATTCGTCACTAAAATGAGCAGAAAAGAAAATTCTTCGATGACAAAAAACATTTTGTCACCAAATATTTCAATTTAGCGACGAAATATTCAGCAAATGTGACGAAATTATTTGTTTGGTATTATATCATTAGTGACAAAATTATTCGTCATGTTTTTTGAAAACTAATAGCGACATTTTTTATTTCGTCACTAATAAAAATTAAAAAATTTGAAAATGGGAGTACTATTTTCTTCCGAAATTTTTTCTTTTCAATAACAATTCCCTGCGCATTTCAATAACCTGTTCAATAAAATATCTATTACAAATCAATACAGAAATCTGTTCATTTTCATAAACATCACAATCGAATTTTAGCACTATCCACAAAAATACAATATGAACTGCATGCGGATTATAAACATGTCTCCTAATATCCACAAAAAACGTCTACTAATATCCACAAAAATATAATATCAACCGCATGCGGATTACCAAACACATCTCCTAATATCCGACAAAAAACACGTCTACTAATATTAACAAAAATAAAATATCACGGGTGGATTACCCAACATGTCCTGTAATACCAACAAAAATAGAAAATTTACAACGCAACCAAAATACATGTAAAGTAATATGAAAAAAAACACAAAATGAGCTACCATCTGCCCTCCAAATTACCAAACATGTCTATATCAAATCTCGAATTTGCAAAAAAATGAAACACACGAAAAAAAAAAAAAATGCAAGTTAGACAATTATTATCTTATCCATAAAATATACGATTTAACATGTATTTTTCAAATTAGTTTTCAAATCGGGAGTTCGGTGCAAGTTCCATAAGTTTCCACAAATTACATTGGTCCCTCCCGACGTGTTTGAGGTGTTCCCTGGGCCGTCCCGTGGTTGTTGTACGATTTTCGCCCCCGAAGGTCTATTTTCAAGCTTAAGTGTGAAAAAGTGCAATTTTGGACTTAGTTTTCAAACCGAGAGTCCCGTGCTAGCTCCGTAAGTTTCCACAACTCACATTGGTCCCTCCCGAGGTGTTTGAGGTGTTCCCCAGGCCGTCTTGTGACTGTTGCACGATTTTGGCTTCCAGTGGTCTATTTTCAAGCTTAAGTATGAAAAAGTGCCTTTTTGGACTAAGTTTTCAAACCGGGAGTCCCGTGCTAGTTCCGTAAGTTTCCACAGCTTACACTGGTCCCTCCCGACGTGTTTGAGGCGTTCCCCGGGCAGTCCCGTGGCTGTTGCACGATTTTGGCCCCCGAAGGTCTATTTTCAAGCTTAAGTGTGAAAAAGTGCAATTTTAGACTTAATTTTCAAACCGGGAGTCCCGTCCTAGTTCCGTAAGTTTTCACAACTCACATTGGTCCCTCCCGAGGTGTTTGAGGTGTTTCCCGGGCCATCTCGTGGCTGTTACACAATTTTGGCCTTCGGTGGCCTATTTTCAAGCTTAAATGTGAAAAAGTGCCTTTTTGGACTTAGTTTTCAAACCAGGAGTCCCGTGCTAGTTCCGTAAGTTTTCACAACTTACATTGGTCCCTCCCAACGTGTTTGAGGTGTTCCCCGGGCCCTCCTGTGGCTGTTGCACGATTTTGACCCCTAAAGATCTATTTTCAAGCTTAAGTGTGAAAAAGTGCAATTTTGGACTTAGTTTTCAAACCAGGAGTCCCGTGCTAGTTCCGTAAGTTTCCACAACTCACATTGGTCCCTCCCGAGGTGTTTGAGGTGTTCCCTAGGCCGTCTCATGGCTGTTGCATGATTTTGGCCTCCGATGGCCTATTTTCAAGCTTAAGTGTGAAAAACTGCCTTTTTGGACTTAGTTTTCAAACCGGGAGTCCCGTACTAGTTCTGTAAGTTTCCACAGCACACATTGGTCCTTCCCGAGGTGTTTGAGGTCTTCCCTGGGCCGTCTCGTGGCTGTTGCACGATTTTGGCATCCGGTGGCCTATTTTCAAGCTTAAGTGTGAAAAAGTGCATTTTTGGGCTTAGTTTTCAAACCGGGAGTCCCGTGCTAGTTCCGTAAGTTTCCACAACTCACATTGGTCCCTCCCGAGGTGTTTGAGGTGTTCCTCGGGCCGTCTCGTGGCTGTTGCACGATTTTGGCCTCTAGTGGCCTATTTTCAAGCTTAAGTGTGAAAAAATGCCTTTTTGGACTTAGTTTTCAAACCGGAAGTCCCGTACTAGTTCCGTAAGTTTCCACAACTTACATTGGTCCCTCCCCACGTGTTTGAGGTGTTCCTCGGGCCGTCCGTGGCTGTTGCACGATTTTGGTCCCCGGAGGTCTATTTTCAAGATTAAGTGTAAAAAAGTACAATTTTGGACTTAGTTTTCAAACCGGGAGTCCCGTGCTAGTTCCGTAAGTTTCCACAACTCACATTGGTCCCTCCCGAGGTGTTTGAGGTGTTTCCTGGGCCGTCTTGTGGCTGTTGCACGATTTTGGCATTCGGTGGCCTATTTTCAAGCTTAAGTGTGAAAAAGTGCCTTTTTGGACTTAGTTTTCAAACCGGGAGTCCCGTGCTAATTCTGTAAGTTTCCACAACTTACATTGGTCCCTCCCCACATGTTTGGGGTGTTCCCCCGGCTGTCCGTGGTTGTTGCACGATTTTGGCCCCCAAAGGTCTATTTTCAAGTTTAAGTGTGAAAAAGTGCAATTTTGGACTTAGTTTTCAAACCGGGAGTCCCGTGCTGGTTCCGTAAGTTTCCACAACTCACATTGGTCCCTCCCGAGGTGTTTGAGGTATTCCCCAGGCCGTCTCGTGGCTGTTGCACGATTTTGGCCTCCAGTGGCCTATTTTCAAGCTTAAGTGTGAAAAAGTGCCTTTTTGGACTTAGTTTTCAAACCGGGAGTCTCGTAAGTTTCCATAACTCACATTGGTCCCTCGCAAGGTATTTGAGGTGTTCCTTGGGCCGTCTCGTGGCTATTGCACGCTTTTGGCCTCCGATGGCCTATTTTCAAGATTAAGTGTGCAAAAGTACATTTTTGGACTTAGTTTTCAAACCGGAAGTCTCGTACTAGTTCCGTAAGTTTCCACAACTCACTGTGTTACTGTCAGATTGTCAATTTAGAAGACTACTCAACATATACACAACATTCATATGAAATAGTTTGCATAAGATTCTTGCCATTTGAGAAAATAACTATAAATTATAACCAAGAAAATAAACATAACTATGATTTTAAAAGGCAAAAATTCGTGATAAATGGATGTAGGCTAAATTAATCAAATTATATTCACCTATAGAAAACTTACAGTTTGGCAATGAAACAGTTACTGATTTTAATGGTTTCACCAAAATGCAAGTAAAACAACAACGTATGCCAAACCTCTAATTCTGCCAACTTTCCTGAAATTAAAATCATAAAATGGGGAAAAAAATGCTTATAGTAGTAACAGAGTTCAAACACCCCATTCAAACAGATTAGTAAGTCAGTTTGCTTGGATTTGCAACAATGCCTTGTCCATCATACAAATTCTAACAGTGACTGTCATGCTAGAGGACTTAGAATTACTTCACCTCATCCATGTAATCTACTAAAAAATTTGGTGAATCAAGTGACTGATGATCTGATTTGACCTAAGTTATTTGTTGAAGGAATTCAAATTCAAATTCAAATATATTTTAAGTTTCATGATGATGCACATGCACCCGTCCTACATGACTAAAGCTTAGACTACGGGCTTTCATCTTTAGAATATATCCAAACAGACCATTCTCCTAGAGACTCACCAGTTGTTTTTCTTCTTCAGAAAGGCCTTTATCCATCTGTTCAAATAGAGCACTCCATCTAGCTTGATGTACATCAACATGCACACTCGCATTGTTAGAGCATCCAGCAGCAGAATTTTTCATAACATATGGATCATTCTTTTGATTACATGAGAATTCCCGTGACATTAGCAAAGGCAATTCTGTATGAATCACAGATTGATCTCTTTTCTTACTACGTCGAAATGCTGCAAGTACAGAAAGCAGTACATGACCATACATGTATAAAGGAGTTCTAATCAAAGATGAGTAAAATCTTCACTGATAAGCAGTACATTACCAGCAAGACGCCCTTTAGTATCTTGATGAAGGAGTTCTAACCATTGAGAAGCTACACTAGCAGCTGACAATCAAAGACACATTCATATTAGAAGGTGTGAAAGCTTAATTTTAATTAACATTATTCATCTAACATATTAATATTGCTCAACTTTTCACCATGCAAAAAAACATAGCTTCAAATTTCTTTGAATATGTCCTTTAAAGTTTCTATTCAATTTCTTACTATTTTCTAGAACTTCCTGCATATTGCAAAGTCTGATAAACATATAGAACAAGAGCAGAGCAACAGCAGCCATAGCAGCAGCCAAATCTAACCAAATCTAAAACATATAAATAAAATCAGTTACAATAGCCAGATAAAAAGAGCATTGCCCACACATACCAGCAGCAACCCATAGCAGCAAAAAGAGGATATCAAAAAAGAAAAAAAAAACAACAGCAACAGCAACAGCAGCCACCACAAAGCAAATGCTCCTTTTTCACCTAAGAAACAGGGCCAAAACATTGCTAACAGATTCCAACATCAACCAGCAAGAACTAAGCATAGCTGAGCAGCCAAGAAGCAAAACACCCATCAGCCAAGAAACAAAAACACCCTACAAACAAAACACCCACATCAAAACACCCGTCAACACACCAGAGACCATCGCACAATACATTTCGGCCAATCGGCCAACTGTTTGCTCGCAAAGAGAAAATTACACAAAACCTTTCCATTCTCTTAAGGAAAATAAAATTAAATTAAATTAAAAAAAAACCAAGATATTTGGACCTCATTCAAATTAAACCTCTTTTTTTTTTTTTATACAAAACAAAAACATCTCAATTAGGATAAAAACATGTGCCAACCTCCCAACACAAATGCTGACTCTCTCACTGGTGCTTGTGGGATTGAAGCATGTCAATTAGTTGTTAGACAACACCTTTTTGAACAATGTGCAACTGCACAAATCATATATAAAACTATAAGAGTGTATAACAGTGGATGGGATGTGTTCAAAAATTTAAAATTTAATTTTAACTATTTCGTTCCACTTTATAGTCTCTATGGCAGCAAATTGCCCAAGTAGCAAAGTTGCTTGTCTTTGGCTCTCTAACTAGCAAGAACTGTAATTAAAATCAAAATATTATTAAGATACAAAAATTGAAGGAAAAGTAGGAGAGGGGCAGCAAGCTCCAAATTATTTAGAGGCCTAGTTCCTATAATATGAATTTGTTGATTTGCTTGCAGCCAACTAAGGATTGTGTAGCCGAAACACTAAAAATAATATTATAGCAGAAAATCTATGGACCATTGAATGAGTTATCTTTTATTTTTATTTTTTCTCTTACTAGTTTCTTTGGCTGCTTGTTCTTTCTCTATGAACACCAAACTAGTTTCAAATTTTTAGTTTCACCAAACCATTCAAGCTACACCTAGTTTTTTCACCAAACTAGTGTGTAGTTATTTGGAAAACATATTCTAAAAAAACCAAATAGTGTTTTAGTATAATAAAATGGACCATCTATAAAAATCCAGCAGCTTTTCCCACTATAAAAATGTGAGGAAAACAAAGTTCCCAAACTGACTTCTTTTACTTTTCTTCTCTGTGACTTCTTAGCATCACAAGTAACAACATTTGAAGTTTTCAGTAATAACTTTTTCAAATATGTCATCTTAAAGTGACAAGTAAACTTTCTTTAACAATTCTAAATATAAGAGGTTACCACATTATGTCATGGTTAAACCTCAGCACACAATCAGAATTTGAAGGGGGGGAAAAACACTATAATAGCAATGAAAAAGGCATCATTTAATAAGGGAAGAGATTGAAAAAGAGACATGCTATCACTAAGTCGTGGACACTACATTTAGAACATCAATAAATTAACCTTCTTCTTCTTCTTCAATTATATTATTATATATTATATGAATATAAAATGAATGAAATCTAAATTTTGGATTTTAACAGTTTGATTGGTTTAATCATACAAACCAATCCAACAAAAATCCTATTACTAATATCCAATAGATGATTTGCATTTCCCCAATATAACGAACCGGAAAAAGAGAAGTCCTCTTGGTTTTTTGTTTTGTTTTTGTTTTTGTTTTTTTTTTAAAATTTTTAATTATGATACAAATCAACTAAATTTATCAAGCATTGAATAAAAATGATGATGAATTAGGCAAAATAATGTACCTCTAGAACATGGAAGAAAACCACCCTTTCTTCTTTGTACCTCTATTCTTTTTTGTTATCTTTTTCTTTGGCTCTTCTTTGGAAATCATGTTGACAATAGTATCAAAGTCAAAAGGAACAAAATATTAAAGGGGAAAAAAAAAATGCACCCAAATGTTGATTGTTGACAAGTAACCGGATGTTGTTTAGAATACTTGTCTTAAGGAGAAAATAAATAGTACATTTTCCAGTATTTCTAACAAATATACAAAATCTAACTCTATCGAGGAATATGTAAAAGTTTATGTTCCTTTTCTCTGGTAAATATGCATCTAAAGGGAGAAGCTAATTCTTTCTTCTTTTTTTTCTTTTTTAAAAAAACAAAAAATAAACTAGAGGAAGAAGTTAGGGATGTTTGCAATATAAAATTGATTAGGGAAAATCTGCACATAAACAACTAAGCCTAATGATTCAGCTCCTAAATATATTGACATTGCACAAACCACAGAATCTAAAAGCTAGTTATATTTCACAATCGTAATTCTGTCACGATCTAGATCACCGATTTTGACTCTAAAATGGGCTACACGTAGTCGTCACAAGTCAAAATGATAGTCAAAGATTCAATAAATCTTGCTTCAAACGAATCGCAAAGTGTCGTAGATCATAAAAACAAAGACAACAGAAACTGAAAATGGATCAAGAAATTGAGAAATTCACCTTCAATGGGCGGGAAATCCTTGCACAAATCGCTGGCCACAGAGCGAATTTCAGTCGTGAGGCGAGAGACATCGTCGGAGAGAGGAGTGAAGGGGTACTTGTCGTAATAAGAAGCGAGAAAAACCCTAGTTATCAAAACCAGACCGTCCATGGAAGCCATTGAAGAGACGACTATGAAGAGATCGATCGATAGCTCAAACTGTGAAGAAGAAAAACCGATTGCTGTCTATCTGCTTCTACAGGCGCCAATACATTTTTATTTCCCTCTAAAATATTTTTAGCAACTATTTATTGGTGACAAAATTATTTCTTCACCAAAGATAAAAATATTGGACACAAAAATAGTTTTGTCACTAAATGATATTAAAATATTAAAAATTATTGGTGACAACAATATATTCGTCATTAATAATTTTATAATTGGTGACCAATTTTTTCGTCACCAAAAGTCTCAAAATTTTGGTACCCTCCGAAAAAATTAGCGGGAAAATCTTCAGTGACAAAAAAAATATAAATAATGACGAAAAATAATTTCGTCACCTAATTTTTTTATTAAATTGGTGACGAAATTTTATTTTTGTTTCTAAAAATTGTACATTTGAGACGAATTATTATTTTCGTCATTAAAAGATACGTATTTCGTTACAAAATTTATTTTCGTCATTAGTTTTCGTCTCTAAAGACTATTTTTGTTGTAGTGTGTGTTTTTTGAACATGTCTTTCCTTACAAGAAAGGACATGAATTAAGTTCACAGAAAAGAATTTATGATTGTATATAAAGTCAAGAGATTAATGACAATCAAATACAAGAGATTAGTAATGGTCTCGACCAACAGGATTTAATTGATGATGAACCAAGACGAAGTAAGAGAGTAAGAACATCAAAATTCTTTGGTTCAGATTTTCTGACATACCTGTTAGAAAATGAACCTCAAAACTTTAAGGAAGCAATGACAGGTCCTGAAGCACCTTTGTGGAAAGAGACTGTTAATAATGAAATTGAATCCATTATGCAAAATCATACTTGGGAATTGGTGGATCTTCTACCAGGTTCTAAACCTCTTGGGTATAAATGGATATTCAAGAGAAAAATGAAAGTAGATGGTTCAATAGACAAGTATAAAGCAAGACTTGTAGTAAAAGGTTACAGACAAAAGGAAGGTCTAGACTATTTTGACACATATTCTCTTGCGACAAGAATAACATCTATTCGCATGCTTATTGTTATAGCAGCGTTGTTTAATTTAGAAATACATCAAATGGAGGTTAAGACAGCTTTCTTGAACGGTGATCTGAATAAAGAGATCTATATGGACTAACCTGAAGGGTTTGTAGTGCCAGGGCAAGAAAAGAAAGTTTGTCAGCTTGTAAAATCTCTTTATGGATTAAAACAAGCACCTAAGCAATGGCATGAAAAATTTGATCATGCAATGCTTGCTAATGGGTTTAAGATAAACGAATGTGACAAGTGCGTCTATGTTAAAAACACTAACCAAGGATATGTCATAATTTGTCTTTATGTGGATGACATGCATATCATTGGAAGCAATCAAAACATGATCAAATCAACTAAGCAAATGCTTAACAAAAGATTTGATATGAAAGATATAGGGGTCGCAGATGTTATATTAGGAATGAAAATTTCTAAAACATCTGACAGATATGCATTATCTCAATCTCATTATATTGAGAAAATTCTTGATAAATTTATCAAGGATGACATAAATGTAGCTAGAACACCTGTAGACATCAGTCTTTATTTATCAAAAAATAAAGGTAATGCAGTGTTTCAGTTAAAATACTCCCAAATCATTGGAAGCTTCATGTACCTAATGAATTGTATTCGTCCTGACATAGCTTATACAGTCAGTAAATTGAGTAGGTACACGAGTAATCCCAGAGAAGACCATTGGAAAGTGATCATTCGGGTTCTTAGCTATCTAAGATTTACTTGTGATCATGGTTTGAACTTTACTCGATATCTAGTAGTACTCGAAGGTTATTCTGATGCCAATTGGATATCGGATAATAAAGATTCAAAATCCACTAGTGGATACGTCTTTACTTTGGGAGGTGCTGCTGTTTCTTGGAAATCCACGAAACAAACATGCATCGCACGATCCACAATGGAATTTGAGTTCTTTGCTTTAGCCAAAGAAGGAGAAGAAGCAGAATGGTTTTGTCACTTCTTAGAAGACATTCCAATGTGGCCTAAACCTGTGCCAGCTATTTACATTCATTGTAATAGTCAATCTGCAATAGGCAGGGCACAGAATCATATGTATAATGGTAAGTCACGACACATTCGTCGTCAACATAATACCATAAGGCAATTGTTCTCAAATGGAATAATCTCAATAGATTATATAAAATCTAAAGAGAATATTGCAGATCCGTTAACAAAAAGTTTGACAAAAGAGGAAGTGTATAGTTCATCGAAGGGGATGGGATTAAAGCCTATTACATAAGAGTCATCATAATGGTAATCCTACTTATATGACTGGAGATCCCAAGAACTAAGTTCAAAGGGACAACTAAGTTATGTGTGGCTCGCCAAAAATCACCAAGGGATTAACATTCCTTACCCATTCCTATAGTGAGAGTGATATCTGCAACATGTATTGTCTGTAGGGGTATAAGGATAAGTTTCGCTTTTAATGATTACTTATATCTTGATTTAAAAATAAAAATCAAGACGAGTATAAGGAGAAACTCACAATAAGAATCACCTATATGAGTGTCAAACTAGGGCCGGTTCTATGAGAATGAAAAGGCTAAATTCTCTAGAAGCACTCATGAAAACCAGGAGCGTTCAAGGCCAAAATGAACACAACAGTGAAAACCACGATGTGTTAGAAGATATTTTGTGTGAAATCTATTGTCTTGACTTACACAAACGACTGAACAATTCAAGGCATCACGTCTATTAGTTGGCTAGTAAGTCCGATAGGTTATCACTAAGGAAGGTTCAAGGCCGAAAGCTACCTATCCTGATGCAAGATATTTTCGATTTATACTCTTTCGATAAATTCTGCATATTGTTGCATTTCCGTTGTCATCAAATTCCATTCATGTGGGGGATTGTTAGAAATGGTTTGGAAATTCTGGGTAAAAACCAGAATTTTTCCTAACTTTGGTCTATTATTCAGGTGGGACCCGTACACCAAAATTGGCGAGTCTAAGTGGTAACGCGTTCAATGCCGCATTGTGATTTACGTAGTATATTTGGTTGCTCAAAACCATTATCGGATGAATGGGAAATTGAAGCCGAAGTGTGCTCCATGGAAATGGAGTTTTTGGTGGAAATTCCTTAAGGTTTGGAAATTGGCTTGTCCCACATTGGTTTAGTGGGAAGTTTTGAATGGGTTTATAAGGCTTGGAGTTGGAACTTGGGGTAGGCCCCAAGGGGCACCCAAGTTTTGTAGAGATGGAGGTTATGAGCAAAATAAGCTAGACCCATTGGACCCAAAAATCACTACACACACGCCGCCGCCGCCCGTCCGATCGGGCGGGCTGGGCCTGAGGTTAGGTTAGGCTTGTCCGGCCCAATACTTATCTTTTTGGGCTAAAAACATTTGAATTTTATTTTTCTAAAATTAAATTCAATTTGTTTTTCGGAAATTAAATTCAAAATTGGGTCTGTTTTTCTCCCACCCGAACAGAATTGAATCTGTTTAAATTTCAAAAAACCCAGACATATTTAAATCTATGCAATTCGGTTTTATCTATTTGAATTTGAACCCAAACAGTACCAATTCAAACCAACAGGTTCAGTACCTGTTCAAACAGGTATGCCACTTATTCAATTCAAATTAAAAGGATGCCACTACATCTATAAATAAACTAGCCCTCATTTGATGTAGGTATTCAATATTTTCGTCCAAAATAATTCTGCTATTATTCTCTTCATATTACTGCATTAATTTTCTGTGAGAAAGAGTATATACACTTAGTGTGTTCGTTGTATAAAAAATTTGTAGTACTGCTATTTTTTGTTAATTGATCATTTTATCCTGGGAGATAGACGTCCATATTCTGAAAGTATCGTTGAGAGGACAAATCTGTCTTAAAGATACAGTGTCTAACACTGGACTTGATCAGAATATTGTACAAGAAATTAATCAAGTAAGTTAATTCTTTTTCTGTTTTATTATTATTTATTATTATTTAAATAACAAAATAAAAATCTATTTATATTTATTTATTGGTTTGATTTTTGTAATCAAACATTCTCTCTCCTTTCCTATTTTTCTTTTGTATTTTGTTTGTTATTTAGTATCCAAACAGAATTAATTTATTTAAATACAGTGAAAATTGTCCAATAGTGTGTGAATAATCACAAGATTAAATGCTAATGCTTGTTTAACATTGTGAAAAAAAAAAAAAAAAACCCTTTAGGATCCATCTTTTACGCACGCGCACACACACACAAACTGCAAAATAGAATTTAAACAAAAAGTCTAGATAGAATTTAAACAAAAAGTCTAGTAAGAATAATGTGATAATCACATTTTGAAAATTGAAAATCACTTTAATGGATTTTTTTATTTAAAATGAATTGCCACACTTATGCCACCTCATTTTGTATGCATATTTTGCACACATTTTTCTACTTGCATGTTATCACTGTCCACTAGGGGTGCTCGCGGTTTGATTTTGGATTGGTTCGGTTTGTGATTTGGACCCACCCACACATGTGCAGTTTGAAAAAAATTGATCCAGTAACTGTCCGCAGTGCAAGTTGCGGTTTGTGCGGATAGGATTTGCGGATGTACGGGCGGATTGCGGATTGGATTTTTTTCTTTAAAAAATTATTTTTGGGCCTTTTTTCCCGTTTTATAAATATTTATTTTGGTCCATTTTTCCCCAATTTTCTAAAATGCTCAACATTAATAATTAATGAATTAAAACTTATACAATTAAAACACAACAAAATCAATTCCTAACACAAGCAAATTATTCAAAATCCTAAACTTTGAAAATAAATCATAAACTAGTACAAGCACATCTTTCAAAATCCTAAACTGAATTATCAAAATCATTCACTACCCAACAATACAATTAAAGTAAAATCATTCAAAATCTTAAACGTACCCTAAACTTACTTAAAAGTAATTCTTCATTAATTTTTACATTTATCCAAAATGCAATAATAAAATAACAATAAATTGTTGTCAAACTTTACCCAATTCAAACACATATCATAAAAATAAAATAAAATAAAATAAAATAAAGAGTCTAAGTGCGGACAGGTTCTTGCGAGTGCAGGTAAAACTTGCTACCTGTCCGCAACCCCAAATAATGTCATATTCCAAACCGCATCCGCCCACATTGTGTATACGAAACCACCCATTTATATGCAGATCGGTTTGAATTGTATGGATTGTGCAATTCGGGTCACCCTATACCCAGCCCTACTCTCCACAAAAGTCTACTTTTCAGAGTCAGCTAAGTAAGTCAACTGGAAGATCTATTAAGTTTGAAACTAGCTAATAAGTTCATTTTGTAATTTATTTGGCTAAATAAGCATAATTCTATTTGCTATTAGCTAAAAAAAATTAAAAAGCTACTCTACTTCTTCACTCATAAATTTTTTTTTATTATTTTTTTAGTAATTTCCTAAACATATTAATATTTTTTAAATTCTAAAAAATAAAAAGCAGTTAAAAAGGCCAATATCAAAGCATCTCCCCTTTCAGTTATACTCAGGAGGACTCTCTTCACCGTATCACACCTAACCCACCACCTAATTATCTTAATTTGGTAAAAAAAGAATTTAATAATTGTAGAAGCCATATAGTGCACAAATAAACAAAACTATATGATCTTTTGTATCTAATTGTGTCCTTTTCTTTTATATTCAAAGCCACAGATTTTTGAAGAAAATATTCTCTAAGGAACTGGTTTAACCACTCCTCATAAACAATGTCTTACAAGGCTTATAATTTTGTTTAGTCTATAAAATAAGGCATAGAACAACTGGCATTAAAATAAAAAATATTTTTAAAAAAAAGTTGCACTTTGCCCCTTCAAACTCTCACATTTGTTTCATTTGCCGAACTATTAATTTGAACAATTACTATATGAAACTATTGATTTTATTAACGATTTGGGGCAAAACAAACTATTATCAATAAATTAAGAGATAATTATTCAAATTGCAAAGTGAATTTTTCAAAAAATTAAAAAAAAAACAATAAATGCAAACAACACATCTTCCTACCATAATGTGTAACCACTTGAAGTTTTTGGATTATATTAAATGACATCGTCAACGGTTCTTTCGTTAAAAAAATAAAATAAAATATAAAATATAAAATATAAAAAAATTGACATTATTTAGTTTGGGGGTAGGTATTGATTTTGATATTAGTGACAATTCAAGTAATATATAATGACGTATTTACTTGTTTGTTATATTGGCATCCCCCCTTGAATCGGAAAAAAAAATATTGGCATCCCCTAAATAAATGCATTTATTTAGGTAACTCTTCATTTTTTTTATATATTTTTTCGTAAAAAGTTAAAAGATACACTTATTTATATCATCCTAAACAACTCGTAAATCTACAACTTCTAATTCTAAAACATTTTGTGTCCCCCACTCACTAAGGGATCATTTGAGAAGTAAGTTTTTTAATAAATTTTTATTTTTTTATAAGTTGAAACACATGATGAAAAAAATTAAAATATTTTAGAATGATTATTTTGACTTTTTTGAAAAAAAATATGAAAAAAAGTAGAAAATATGACGAAATCTTGGGTGTTTGGTTTGTGTTTGTAGAGTAATTTTTGAGATAAAAAGTAAAAAAACTTGTTTGGTTTGTCTTTTGTTAAAAATGATTTTGGAAAATTATTTTGAGGAGAGAGTTTTAAAAAAAATGATTGATTTGATGTGTATGAGAGAGAGAGAGAGTGATTTTGAAAAGTAGGTAATCGAACAAAATTCTGAGTTTTTTTTTGAAAATATTTGTTTAGTTTGATTACTCATAAAAATTTATTTGTAGAAAATTTTTTGCAAAATTTTTTCTAAGAAACAAACCAAACGAGACCTAAATTTCTTTTAGAATTCTAAAACATTTTTCATTTATAATTTACCCATAAATAAAAGGAGGTGGAGGTAGGTAAGAAATGATTTTGGGATTTGTAATAACAAGTACATATGGTGGTGTTGTTAGTAGTGAAAAGGGCGACAGGATCCTCTAGAGTTAAAGTCCTGGAGTGATCTCCTAAAGTACTCCATCCAACGGTTGAAATCAAACCTCACCAAAACGACGTCGTTTTGGTGAGTAATTTTTAAAACAAAAAAAAAAAAAAAACGCAGCTTTAACTCAAAACTTCCTGCAAATATGAAGCGAGAGAGAGAGAAGGGCTGAGAGGAACAGGACATCGCCGCCCCACCCCTTCCCACCCCTGACGCACCACCGCCGCTGTCGCTGCCACGACGCTGCCCCGCCATGGAGGGGGTGACTCAAACTAATCTCTTACTCTCTATACATGGTCATGGTGGGTTTGAAAATTATCTTAAATTAATCTCTTACTCTCTTGATTAATCTGTACAAAATAATCTCAAATTTAAAATAATCTCTTACTCTCAAATTATTATTTTGGGTTTGAAAATTGTCTCTGTACAAAGGTGTTTTTTCAAACTAATCTCTGTACATGGTCATGGGGGAATTCCCAAACCCACCTGATAATTTTTGCTTTCTCTTCCATGGAGTCAGTCTTGGACTCTTGGGGGTTTTTTCTTCTGTCAAAGGCGTGGCAGCGGCGGCAACGGGAGGGTGGGAAGGGGCGGAGCGAGGCGGGGCGGCGATGTCCTGCTCCTCCTCTCAGCCCTTCTCTCTCTCTCTCACTTCATATTTGCAGGAAGTTTTGAATTAAAGTTGCGTTTTTTTTTGTTTTTTTTTTTAAAAAATTACTCACCAAAACGACGTCGTTTTGGTGAGGTTTGATTTCAGCCGTTGGATGGAGTACTTTAGGAGATCACTCCAAGACTTTAACTCTAGAGGATCGTTTTGGTGAGGTTTGATTTCAGCCGTTGGATGGAGTACTTTAGGAGATCACTCCAAGACTTTAACTCTAGAGGATCCTAACGCGTGAAAAGGACCCATAACTTCTGCCAACATGTAGGTGGAAGTACCCACAGCTTTACACAGAATCACTCTGAGACACAGAGAGTTGATAGAGTAAAGTAGGATTGTACTAATATATCACCATACACATGGCAATGGCAACTACACTTTAGTCGTTAGAAGCCACAACTCTTTCCAACTAGTAAAAATATCCACTCTACATTTGGGACTAGAAAGAGGGAGGTTCTAAGTTCTCGTTTGAAAATAAAATTTTTTAAATTAATTTGTTAATTTTTTAGTTATTTTAATTTAGAATTAAAAATTTGTTTGATTTAATTTTGTTTTTTATGAAAGCAAAAATGAGATAATTATAACTTAAGTATGACATTTTGTTTTTATTAATTTTTTAGTCTATTTTATCTTTTTATAATTAATTTAACCAAAAAATTCATTACAAACGAAACCTAAATGTAAATTCATCTCAAAAATATTATCAGCTATTTTATATTTTTATATGACTTTTTAATTTTTTTCAAAAAATTTACTTTAACCAAATTAATCTACTGCCACACGGAGCTTAAGATATCCTAACAATCACAAAATCCCATCGGCAATAACTTTTGTGAGAAAGATGTCGTGCTAATGACAAATTCATCATCCGGCATGTCATCCATTTTTTATTTTTTGAGTAAATTATCTTTCACTCCTTAAATATGAGTTATTTCACCTCTTACAATATGAACTTACAAAATAAATAATTTAAATTATTGAAATGAGACTCGTAGTAGACGTCATAATCCCGAACAACACCCTTCAGTCTAAATCATGGACTGGATGAAAGTCCAGTCCAATAAGCTCTTCTTTTTTTTATTATTATTAAAGGAGCAAAGTCAAAATAAAGATCATACATTATAGGAGTGAAAGTGTAATTTACTATATATATATATATATGTGGGGATATATTTTCTGAGTACCAACACGTGGTCAAGGTGTCGCTGACATGTCAGCCGAGGTACCACGTGTCTTGGTCATGACGCTGAGGTCAACTTGGCAAGGCCGAAGTTATCTCCGAGGATATTGGAATCCGAGATAAGCGAATAAGGTACAAGAGTCCTAAAATGGGGGAAGACTTCAGTTGGGTAAGGATAAGACTCTTAGGGAGTTTATCCCAATCCTACTAGGAGTCCAAGATTAGTAATAATCTTGAGTCCATTAGAGCTAGGCTTCAATGGGGACTAGGACAGAGTTAACTATAAAAGAAAGGCACCCCCGATGGGTCTAAGGTATGTCTTTTATGCTCTGTCTAGTGAGTTAAGCACTATTGGTTATCTTTGAGAGATATTTTACTAACTTGATCGTCGGAGTGCCCCCGGGTGGGCGAGCCACCACCGGAATCTCTTCTTTCTGTTGCAGGTTATTTGGGCTTAACCTATTCTGCCGGTGTTCTCCAGTTGAGTACTAAGTTGGCAGTGTGGTCGGAAATTGACACACACAATTTGGCGCCGTCTGTAGGAAAGAAAGAAGAATAGATGGCCAGCAACGAACAGAAGGAAAAGATTGGGGACGACACTCCTGCTGAGAGTGTTAGACCTATCGACCTTGATGTCGAAGGAGACAACCGCAACACAGAAACTCGTGACCAGAATCACAGCAACAAAGACGTTGGCCAGCATGGCGACGTACCAAAGAAGCCAGATCGAAGTGGGTACTACAATGAGGATGACCTCCAGGTATGGAAGGATAGATGCCTACGGAGGGACGAAGAGGTAAAAGAGATGGCAAACAAATTGGCAGACCTGCAATCGGTCGTCAATTTCATGATGCAAAACAACGTTATGCAGCCACCATTCCCGCTGCAGGACACGCCGATTCCAGCGGCCAATGCCCAGAAGGGAGGGCAGAAAACAATCCCCATAGCCCCTCAGTACACCAAGAGCGAAAGACATTCTCACCGACCTTCCAGGGAAGTCGGACGAGGAGAGTCAAGAAGGGAAGAATCACAGAGGACGCATCACACAAAGAAGGCAGACCCCAAAGAACATCCGCATGTTCAGGGGCAGACGCTGTGCTTCGACACAACTAATGGAGAAAGTTCAAAGAGGACTCACCACGAAGCTGAAAGTAGTGCACCAAAAAGATTGAAATCAGGAGATAGCCGAGCTCCTGGGCAGACAAAGGAGGACTTAAGAGATTACCTCAAGAGGAAGCAACAAAAGCCCGATGCCAAGGTAAACTCCCCTAATAAGCCAAGAACACCGTTCTCAGTGGAGTTGGACAAATTTAAAGCACCGAAGAGATTTAGTATGCCGAGGTTCCAAATACACGATGGTAAGTCAGACCCCAACTTCCACGTTGGATTATACTTGAACTCAATGGCATTGTATAGTGGGAACGAGCCGTTGCTCTTCAAAGTGTTCCCCTCGTCCTTCGGGGAGATTACATCAGATTGGTTTCACAAACTACCAAAGGGAAATGTGAAGACCTGGGAAGGCCTGGCCGAGATGTTTGTGGCCAGGTTCATGACAAACAAGCTACAGCCATTAAGGGTAGATGCATTGATGGCTCTGAAGATCAGTAAGGATGAGGGCCTTAGGGCCTACGCAAAAAGATACTATGAGGTGTTCAACCGAATACCCGAATGTAATCAAGAGGTGGCAGTCGTATCTTTCAAGAAAGCCTAAAAGGCAACTGCCCGCTACGAAAGTCTTTGGCAAAGACACTACCAAAAACCATGGAAGAGCTCATGGCCAGAATTGAAAAATACGCCAGAGCCGAGGAAGATACATCGGCGACTAAGGAGACAAAACAAGAGAAAGGAAACGGCTCGCCGAAGCGAGGCCGAGGAAACAATGGATCTAGCAAGCAAGAGATAGAACTGAGGGCTACACAGGCAGTGACAACTGTGTTCCGAATCCCAATTCACAAAGCCCTGGATAAAATTCGGAAATAACCCTATTTCAGAACACCAGCGAGGGCACCAGGAGAATTTATGGGAAGAAACATTGGCAAGCATTGTGCTTACCATAACGAAGATGGGCATATGACCCAGGGTTGCAGAGCCCTAAAGGCACACCTAGAAGACTTGGTAAAGCAAGGCCATTTAAGGGACCTCGTAGATGAGGCCAGGACAAGGGAAGAACAGGCAAGACTGCCTCAAGCACAGGCGGCTCCATCTCTCCCAGCACAGCAGTCGTAGGCAGGAGAACCTCGGGTAATTAATGTAATTCACTCAAAGGTGAGCGAAAATGAAATACGGGGGGAGACCCAAAAGGTAAGGCACTTACAGCATGTGTACCAAGTAAGGGAGAAAAGACCTCGGGCCAAGGAATACCAAGGACCAGTAGTGTCCTTTACTGAAGCTGATCTGGAGATGGTCCAACATCCGCACAATGATGCCTTGGTAGTATCCCTTCAGGTTGGGGAGTGCCAAGTGAAGCGCATCCTCATTGACCAAGGCAGCTCTTGTGACATCATGTATGTGAGATGTTACAAGGAGCTTGGCCTTCACTCAGACGATATAGAACAATCTAATGGCCCAATGGTCGGGTTCAATGGAACGCCGACACGGCCAATGGGGGCAGTAAGCCTAAATGTGCAGGCTGGCACGAGGAAGATAAAGACAGAGTTCACCGTAATTGACACACCATCCCCTTACAATATTATCCTGGGAAGCCCATGGTTGCATGCAATGGGGGCCGTTCCATCAACATTGCATCAACTATTGCGGTTCCCAACAGAACATGGGGTAGAGGAGGTCAGAGGAGATCAGCTGCAGGCAAAGAATTGTTCCATGGCAGCAATGAAATTCACCTGCAGCATACGAGAACCAGAAAAGACAGAGATCGCAAAATGAGGACGTGGAAGTCCTAGAGGACGTCGGCAAGAAGCCAGCCAAGAAGAGCGAAGAAGCACTGAAGAAAATCCCCGTCCAAGAGGGGGATGAAGAACGCTTCTTTCTTCTCGGCTCGGGCTTAGCCGAAGATAAGGGTAAAGAGTTGAAAAAGCCCTGGAATACTTGCAATCTCAATTTTTTTTATTATTAAATTTCTTGTTCTTTGTTATTAGCCGAAGTAATAAATAAAACTTGATTTTTCTATGACGGATAAGATAGCCGATGATATTTCCAGAATACATGTATAATGAGAACCCAAGTAGAACTTAGGTTCACATGAGGGGGCAGAAAGAAGCAAGATGATGTTTAACACTTGTTGAAACTTGAGAAAAGTTTACAAGTTTAACCTTAGTCTAAGAAAGGTACTTGGGTGCTTGCGAAGGTGAATCATCAGTTTGTATAACCAAGGTGTTTCACCCCGAGAAGGTTGCACAAGGATTGAAGTGTAGATATGCAAAATATTCTAAGTATAGAATCATGCAAAAGCAGTAAAGAGAAGACAAAGATACAAGCATTCAGAGAAGAAAGTTGTATTAACATTCAAAAGAAGGCACGTCGGCCAAAACTTACTAATTGTTCCAAAAACGAAAAACAAAGGAAAAACACATCAAAGTAAAGACTCTTCGGCGACAACAGATGGTTGGGTCTGAAGTTCGGACGACTGCTGGGAAGACACCTCGGCAACCTTTTTCGCCGCAAGTTCGGCATCAATTTCTTGAAGGGTTTCATCAAGGCTCTTGTCGGCAAGGGTCACGTCGGTTGATGCCTTCTCAGCTGTAGCGTCTTTGGGAACTTCCTCACCCTCCTCATCTTGAGTCAAGTCCAGGACTTGCTCATTTAGAGAAGGGGACTTGATCCCAGTAGCCTCCTTTGATTTCCTCACCAAGGTCTCCTCCTCAGACTCACATTCATCGTTAGATTGACTTGGAGTTTGAGGGAATAGAAGAGGAATGACGTCGGCGTTCCTGAGGGGCGAGTCCTCGAGGACATCAAGCTTTTTTAGAAAAGACATCCAACCAAGGGTGAAACCCTTGTTGCATGCCTGCTTCACTTGCTTTTCATAGTCCGCCGTAACATCGGCCACCCCCTCAGCATATGCTTTCTCATCGGCGGCCTTGACTTTGGCCTCTTTTGTTGCCAGAGCATCCTGAAGCTCTTTCTGGGCCTGGGACATCTTTTCCTCAGCCTCTCTTTTTTGGGCCTCAAGAACCTTCTTAATGGCCTCAGCGGATTCCGCCTTTTCTTCGGCGTCATTCTGAGCCTTGATAGCATCCTCGGCTTGATCCTCTAAGATCTTCATCTTTGATTACAAGTTTTTATTAGTCTTCTGAAGACTGGAAACCTCTCTCTTCTTCTCGGCCAGCTTCTCCCGATTCTCGAAAGATTGTACTGAGAAAGAATGGACATGCTGGATGGCCTGAGAAAAAATAAATCAGAGCAAAAGTTATTACAAAATCTTCTAAAGTATAAAAAGAGAGAAAGAAAGAAAAACGACCAAATAAAGACACTTACTTGAACAGAGCGTTGAAGCATCAGAGCATAGTTCTCATATTCACTCAACTTGGCGTTTCGGTCGAGATCGCTGGAAAGAAGCAGAGCAGTACTGAGGGTAACGCCAACATTAATATCATCAGCGCTATCGTTGGCCATAATTGGCTTATCTTCCAGAGTGATTTGGGAGGCCCAGGGGGAATCGTGCTTTTGAGACCCCGAGGTGGTTGCAGCAGATGACCTCGGCCTCTTTGATCGGATGGACTCGGATGGTTGGGCCTCGGCAAGCCTCTTCTCGGCAGCAGATGTGGTCTTCTCACTCTCAGCCAATTTCGAAATCGACAAAGTGTCCTCAGTATCAATCTGAGTCACCGTTGCCTTTGGCTGAGCCTTCTTGATCTTTTTTGTCTTCGGCTTTGGCTGGGATGGTGCTGGTTAAGCATCAACTGAATCTGGAATGTTGGCCAAAAGATCCTTGGCGACTGCTTTTTGACGGCCCATCTCGGCAGGGAAAACGGATCGTCACTGGCGCTGGCACTGGGATATCGAGATCAGATACGGAGCCGAGGTTGATGGCTGCTCTGCAGGATCGGAAGTCGATCCTTGATCTGGCCGAGATGTGGAGGCAGCTTGAGAAGTTGTAGCGAAAGGAGGAGACAGACTCTTCTTTTTCTTCTTCTTGGGGACGTCAGGAAGAGCTGACTTGTACGTAGGAATGAAATTAAGTAGAAGAGGGGCCTTCCGTTTGTGGACTGGCAGATCCAAAAGTTTCCTCAAGTCTTTGTTGGAAAAGAAAGACTGACGAAAGCCCTTTGGTGGCTGAGGGAGAGCTGTAAGAAAAAATAGACATTAGAAACGAACAAAGTATTGAAGACTTTAAAAACAAGTTAGTATGAACACAAGGCTCTTACCATTACCCTCTACAAAAACCGAACGAGGAAGAGGGTAGAGATGGAGGTCCTCGTCTAGAGCGAACTCCCAGTTCCCCGAGGTGATGAAATAATCATCCCCAGCTCCCTTGTTGGAGTCAGGGAGGTCGGCGACAATTTTGTACTCTGTGGACCTCGGCTTAAGGTAGTAAACGTAGCCCGTATCTTTTTTAAGGCCACACATGGTGTAGCAGTATTAGATATAGGCTAAGGTAATCCTAGCGTTTTCTTGTTTGGCTAAGGCTATGATACCATTAATAACTCGATAGGAATTGATGGCTAGTTGCATCAGTTTCAACTTATAGTAGTGAAGTATCTCACGAAAAAAGGTGTTGAGTGAGAGCCGAAGTCCGCACTCAATGAAGGCTACCACAAGAAAGGGCATAGAATCAGTTATAGGCATGATGGAGTCATCCTCCCCAGCCAACCTCAGATGGACATCGGTCGGGATGTCAAACTCACGCCTAAAGTGATTGTGGGGAAGTGGTTTTGGAAATACTCTTCAGATCTTGGGAGATGTTCTTGATCCTCAGCTAGTCACCTGCAAAGACACAAACACTCCGGTCGGGGGTGCCGGGGTTAGCACTCCGACGGGCAAGTCAGCTCCAATACTCAAGAAAACTTGTTTTCTAAGTTAAGTGGTGTTATTCTTACATACCTTTCCAAGAGCGCTGTTTCTCTATTTATATCTGTTCCTCCTGAGGCCTCGGGGCCTAGGCCTACTTTTTAATCTTTACCTGTTCTTCTATTCGGCCTTAAAGATCCTTTCTCAATCGGCTTACGTATTATATTCGGCTCATCCTAGTCTTGCAGGGTGCAGCCGGTTAGAGTCTGCAGGATGCGGCCGGTTAACGTCAGCCCACTAAAATATTCCCCTTCCGATTTACCCATATATTCGGCTCCCCCAATTGCCCCCCGAACTCCCTATTGACGATAGTTAATCGGCGTGTTTGGTTTATAATTCGAAAAGCTTAGCATAGATCAGGCGGCTTCGCGTTCCCCAAGGCGTCAGGGGATGTCAGAAGGCGCACACCTTTTCGTTTATCATTACACTTTCCCGCGCCATTCATGTGTCTTGCATTTATTGCGATTTGAAACTTCAGTCCTTTTGGATGCACATTTCGTCGATCATCTGACACGTTTGGACCGACGCGCGCATCTCTCTTACTTACATTTTCTGTAACTTTCGCCCGTCCGCCTTTGCTTCATCCGCTCGTAAGTCTTCTTCCTTTTTCTTTGTGATCCTATTCTGTGTTTATCATTTTTACTTTCGGCGAATCCTTGGGTTCCCGTTGGAATGGCTAAACACTTGAAAGACCTACTTTCTGAGGGTCGCATTTCCGGGTTCCGGCGACATTTTTCCATCCCCGATGACGTCCATTTGTCTCTCATAACGGACAGCACTCTAGATATGGAGAGAGAGGATCAGAATACGATCATATTCCCCATTCTGTCCATTGCAGAGGGCGGAGTTCATTTCCCCTTACATCCATTGCTTAGGGTCGTTCTTCGCTATTGGAGTCTGATTCCCTCTCAGCCCAATGTAAATTTCTTTCGAATCATTATGGGGGTTATAGAATTGAATCGACGCCTTAGGATCAATCTCGGAATTCCGACCATTCGGCACTGTTATGCTTTAGCCAAATCTTCTGGTCGGCTGGGGCGGTACTTCCTCAGAGCCAAGGATACTGACCATCATTTGGTGACTATGCTTGCCAGTTCTGGTAAGAGGGTTGACGATGTAATGGTCAATGTCCGAGGTAACTGGGAGTTCGCCGAAGGCGAAGATCGCCTAGACCCCATTCCCAGACATAAGGGTGATCCAGGTTACCACATAGTAGCTTATGTTTGTTGATCTCTCTGTTAATCGGCTTTGTTTCCTGAAACTTTCCTTATCTTTTTGTAATAACCCCGACCCTGATTAGCACTAATTGGAACTTAATTATGCCTAATAATTATTAAGAGGAAATCTGGAATTTATATGCATGTGCATTGCATGAATTATGTGTTTTTATCTGTTCGGTGTCGAAACATCTGCTTGTGTTTTAGGCTTTAAACTGCTAATTGGAAGCCTTATCGGCGCCCGATTCTGAAATTGATTAGTGTTTTAGACTAGTTGGATTTTCTGGTATACTTATCTGAAAATTGATTTAGTGTGATTAATTAGATTAAATATTGGTAAATGCAAAGTTTGAGTTAATTACTATTTTGTCCCCACTAGTGGGCCACTAGCTCAACACTTTGAAACTCCTTCCCTTGTGCCTAAACAACATTTCATCAGCTACTTGAGAGCCTTAGCCGACCAAGAGAGCTAGAGAGGGAGAGATTGAGTTCTTCTTGCAAAATTTGCTTGGAGACTTGGAAATTGGAAGAGTAATCTGCACAATTGAGCTCCTAGACCTTTAATTCAAGGCTTAAGGTAGAATCCATCTTCTTATTTTTTTTGAATTTAAGTTGTAGCTTCATGATTCATGGAAGTTAGTGAGTTAAAGTCTAAAACTGATTCTAGATGTTGAATTGAAGCTCATGTCATGCATGCATGCCCACATTGTTGCATTTTGGGGTTGTAAGTCATGTTTTCCTCACATGCATGTCCATGTTTTGCATAAGGTTCATGAAACCATCATGTTTTCAAAGTATCGAGCTCAATAGAGCATGTTTTGAAGCTTGTAACTTGTTTGAAGTTCATGCATGGCATGCTTGGGTATTGTTCATGAAAATGATTTCAAATT
The DNA here is from genome assembly GCA_036172215.1 of Camellia granthamiana. Taxonomy (NCBI): domain Eukaryota; kingdom Viridiplantae; phylum Streptophyta; class Magnoliopsida; order Ericales; family Theaceae; genus Camellia; species Camellia granthamiana. The sequence goes on along the minus strand of CM069916.1, from coordinate 59,800,344 downwards.
GGGTTTAAATTAAACACCATTGGGCTTTGGTTTCTTAAATTGAGCTTTGAGTCATGTTATTCTATGTGTTTACAAGTGTTTTCCCAGAAATTAGCCCAAGAGGATCGGTTTTGATGCATTTGAACTTGAGTTTGAGCTTGGAGGTGCAATCTGGAATTTCCAGATTTTGATCGTCCGCTCGAGCGGGGGGAAGGTCTGCTCGAGCGGGGAAATCAAGCTCCCAGCACTTTGACCTGTTTTACAGTCCGCTCGAGCGGAGTTATGCGCGCTCGAGCGGAGTTATGCGCGCTCGAGCGGAGAAATCGAGCATCCAGTACTTTGCACTGTTCATCAGTCCGCTCGAGCGGAGTAATGTACGCTCGAGCGGAGGATTGTGTGACACGCTCGAGCGGGGAAGTTGACGCTCGAGCGGGTCCCTTTGCTTGCATGTCTGCTCGAGTGGGGAAACATGCGCTCGAGCGGAACTCTATTTTTTTCTGAAAATTTCTAAAAATGTTTCTAAGGTATTCTTTTGCATCCTCATTCTATCCTAGGCATCCCTAGGCCATGCTTAAGGCTCCATACTAAGGCTAAGGGGTTGAGTGCACACTTAGAATCATTGGTGGGAGTCTTATACAATTAGAAATGTGTATTTCAAGTGTGTATCCGCTATGTGTTATGTAGGTCGTGTGCCGCAGTCTGTTTGATCATTTGGCTCCACCTATCGGTTTCAACGCCCATTGTGAGTAATAACTTAGTAAAGATATGTTCAACAGTATGTATTTTCTGTGTGACAAATGATATTTGTTTTCTGAAAAGATATGTTATGTACAATGAATGACTGTCCAAGTTCTAACATGTATTCGTGACATCCTTAGTACCAAGTGAGATTTACAGCCGTGACCCGGTAGCGGAAGGTTCCTTTGTGGAACAAGGTTCCTTGGTGGAACAAAGTTAGTTGTAACCTACGCTTATGCGTCCAGTTTGTGCACTATAGCCCGTACCGGAGGCCCGCCATGGGGGCTTAGCTGTCCAGTTACCCGGATCCGGAGGCTCCTTCACAGGAGCTAAGGAGGTTATTCATAACCTTACGCATTGCGCGTCCAGTTTAAGTATGCTAACGGATGTATCACGTAAATGTAACCATGATTTATGATTTCTGTCTATATGTGATTGGATCAAGTATGAATTTGAAAATGTTGAATTATGATTCCGATCTGATCAAGCATGATTTTAATACAATGTGAATTGATTTCTGAAATCTGTATGGACTCATTCATTGAAACCTCTTTACTCTGTTTATTATTCACTGGGCTTTCGCTCACAGTTTATTATATATATGTAGGTGAGCCGGCACATGACCAAGGCCAGAGTTGAGGGCCACCTGTTCCCTTTTTGTCAGCCAACTGTTGTGCCTCCCGAGGAGGTTACGGACAAAGTCTAACGCCGAGGCTGTTTATTTCCATGCTAGTCAATGTTTATGTTTGTGTCTTGTAAAGTCAGATCTTGGGATGTACTTACATAAATATTTTGTACATATTGGTGTACTTTGACTGGCATGCTATGTATATAAATAAGTTTTGAATTTTCTGTCCCATGTACGTCAACACGGCTTATTGGACCTTGTTTACTTTCTGTATTTGCTTCCGCAGCCCCTTAATATTGGTTAATGTCTTCAGAGGCCGTAGGTAATCCACGGATTACTGGCCGGTTACGGCGCTAAACCTATAGGGGCGGGTTTGGGTCGGGACACTTTTGCAGATAACAAATTGAAGAAGGTTCTGACGTCGGTTGACGACGCGGTCTTAAGGGACATTAAGATTGCACTCGACTACTTCGGTCGCCCAAACGTGCAAAAACAAGGGAGAGCCGCCCACATTCTACTCCGCTACGAACCCACTTATACCACATTCTCGGCTGCGGAAAACATCCCAATTCCACTCGGCGATCAAAACCTTTCGGCTCTTATCTTCCCCAGCTACAAGAACCTTAGGCAGATTGGTCTTGAAGATTCTGATTCGGGGCAAGACGTAGAGCCAGTAATAGTAGTTGTCGATCCAGCCGGAGAGTTCACCGGGGAGGCCGAAGAAGTTGACGAGGCCGTGCGCTCGGCGTTTGAGGCTGCCGGACTTAATCAGCCTTCCTCACCATCCGCTTCGGGTCGAGCAGAAGTCTCTCCCGGAGATATTTTCGCGAATTTGGGCGACCTACCCGGCGATTTCTTCGAAGGTATGGCGAAGGAAAGCCTTACGCAAATGGTGTGTAGGAGAAACGCCGAGCGAATGGCTGCTCGACAAAAGGCCGAGGCCGGCGAATCTGATCCCAGTTTGACTAAGGCCTCCGTACCCATTGTTGAAGGGATGGTTCAGGTTACGTTGGTTGAAACGGAAAAAGGGGGTGAACTGCAGGCCGGTGAACGGCAAATTTCGGAACACGGTCAAAAACGCAGCGCCGAGGGGGAAGCCAGTTCAGAAATTAGTCCTTCTGACAAACGGCCTCGCCTCGAAGAATCGGACGTGGTTGCTCCTTTTGTTATTCAGCCAAAGATCAGAGATACGCCAATTTCTTGCGATGCTTCTGCCATTGAGGATCCGGCCGTTGCGTTGAGCTTGGCGACTTCGATTTCCTTGCCGGCTGACAATGCAGCCTTTTGCGCCGTGTCGGATATTATGGCCGTAGCCCTATCTGCGCAGTCGGCACTTCTGGTAGGAATCTTAAATCTATTTCTAAATTTATTTTTATAAAGGTATCTAATGATTCTTTATTCTTGCAGATCGTCGGCAGGATTGCCGACTTGGGCCGCCGCCTGCATGATGCTCTTGGCAGAATTGACCGTTTGCAAGCCGAAGTGGAAGGTCAGAAGAGTAGAGCGGAGTTTGAAAAAATGAGGGCCGCAATGGAGAGCGCGCGAGCCGAAGCGGAGAAGGAGAGGGCTCGCACTGCTGAACAGCTCCGTTCTGATGCTGAGGCTAGAGCGAATGCGAGTGAGGAATCGCTGAGGCTCTCAAAAGACGAACTTGCCAAGGCGGAGACTCGGCTAGAGGAGCTGAAGGCGGATAAGGAGAGAGTCGAATTTGAGGCTTTTGAGGCGGGAAAAAGCGCCGCTTACACGGAATATGTTGACGAAGTTCCCAAATTGAGAATCGGGGGTTCAAACATGGGTGGCTCAAAGCCCTTGCTGTCGCTGGGGTTACATTGGCTTTGCCAATTCCTTACGAGCAAGTGGATGTTGAGCCACTCGAATCCGACACTGAGGAGTGATTTGGGAGGCGTTTCCTAATTTATTAAGTTTTGTGTAAGTTTTTGTTTGATAGGGTTTTGTTGGTTCAGGGTAGTTTTCATGTATAAATTGGTTACTATTTTGTACGCAATTTATTAATGAACATTTCCTTGTAATGTCGCTGCCACTTGTGCACAATTTGTGTGATTATGTTAATGAAACATTTTGCTGAGTTTGGCTCAAAGCCTTTCGCAACTTTGCTTAAAATTATTGTTGAGTTTCAGCTTTTAGAGATTGAATGTCCTGTGTCAATATTCATTCGTCTTTCTCATGCCGACTGGATTCGAATTATGAACTGTCAAATTGTGAGCCGGCTGGGATACTTGAGCCGAATAGATTGGTGAATCTGCAGATGTTGACATTTATACTCCATTCTCTTGTTGTTCTTCTCATTACTCGTGTATTGTCTTTCTTCGGATGCCGTGTTTTGATTAAAAACCCTTTCTTTCTTCCTTTGCTAACACGGACAAACGATATTATATGTATGGTTTATTTAGAATCAAGCTACGCCGAATTATGATCGATTCGGGAGCCGGCTGGGGTACTTAAGCCGAATATATTGATGAATCTGCCTTTGCCGCAGGCGGTTCCTTTCCTTCTTTGCTAACACGGGCAAACGATATTGTATGTACGGTTTATTTAGAATCAGGCTACGCCGAATTATGATCCATTCGGGAGCCGGCTAGGGTACTTGAGCCGAATATATTGATGAATCTGCCCTTGCCCCAGGCGGTTCCTTTCCTTCTTTGCTAACACGGGCAAACGATATTGTATGTACGGTTTATTTAGAATCAGGCTACGCCGAATTATGATCGATTCGGGAGCCGGCTGGGGTACTTGAGCCGAATATATTAATGAATCTGCCCTTGCCCCAGGCGCAGGTATTCGAAGAGATGGTAAAACCGTGCCCTTGCCGTCAACTCAGCTGGCGTTGGGCGATTCAGGATCTTCAATTAATGAGATTGCCTCGATCGCGTTGCCTCTGTGAAGGATAAATGAACAAGGGTGCGTCCTTTAGGAGCTTGGTATACAACTGACTCGAGCTCCTAGAGGAAAACTGGTTGCGTAAATGTCGAACCGACTCTTCTTTAACAGTAAAGGGGAAGCGAAGACCCTAGCTGAGCTGGGCGGAGATATGAACCGAGGTGGTGAACCCTCGCGCACAGGAAGTAGGAGTGCCAGGGGTCGGGAGAGGCGCCAGTCTCCCCGACGTCGCAGTAGATCGCCCAGGCAAGGCAAGCAGTCGCAGGGTAAATCCCCACAACCCCGTGTTGAGAGGAGGTCTGACGCGAATCCATGCCCATTAAGCTTTGCGGTATTCGTAAAGAATAAACCCATGACGGAGGCGGATTCGATCGTTTAAGACCCAGACGTAGCGATCGACTTTGCCCGACAAATATTCCCTCCTGAGGTTCAGCAGTCAATGCTGGGTCGTCAGGACTACGAGGTGTTTCGCGAGGGCATTCACGGTGCGGTGAAGGGGCTTTATACTGCTTACGAAGTCGGCATGCGACTGCGTACTGCCCGTCAAGAGATGGAGAAGAAGGAAGAACGTATTCGAAGTTTGGAGGCCCGCGTGGAGGCGGCCGAGCGAGAACTAAGGAAGACCAAGGCAGCTCAGGCACAACCCACCGCCCACGCGAACCCAATTGTGGAGGAGAGGGTTACTAGTCGGCTTATCAGCTCCGCACTCGCCGATCGAGAGACGGCAAGTATGTTCGCGATAGAGAGCGCGAAAGGGAGGGCCTATGAGAAAGGCTTCCATGAGGGCCGAAAAGTGGGGATCGAGAAAACCAGGGAGAAATTGGCCGAAGAAGTGTGCCGATGTGAAAATCGTGGGTTTCGGCATGGTTGGATCAGGGCGTCTCAAGTCGCAGAAACTCTTCAGGCGTCGGGAATTAATTTGGCATCACCACGTTACAGGAATAAAGATTTTCCGTTTTCTGCTTTTGACGTTGAGAAGAGTGAGGATGAGGGCGACGCCGTATGAGTTTAGTAGTTGTAAAATTGGAACGCAGGGCGCGTGTGAAACTATGTAACTTATTGTTTTATTGAATAAAGAACGTTTCATTATTACTGTTTCATTGTTATTCGTATTCGGCTTATTTGTATTTCGTGTTACTTGTCTAAACATTGTCCGACCCAGGTGGCTGTCGAGTGTCCGGCGATACGCGGGCTCATCGGCAGGGTCTGCACGGGCCGGATCAAAACATTTGCGACGGCCGTTGTGGTTTCGTCGGCCATTTAACTTTGATTTGGGGTCGGCGCATTGTCGCTTGGCCATTTGGATTGCTGTGCTGCTGGTCGTGGCGAATGTCAATCGACGTTTATTTTATCCAGCCAATGCGTTTTTTGGCGCTAATAAAATTCTCTTGGGATTGGGACCTCGAAATCGCGGTCGTCGCTAAGAATAAAAGGAGCAGGCGCTTCGCACCTATAATCCCACTCGACTCATCATTCCTTGCGTGGGATGGTGATTTTGGTTTCAGAGGCTCAGACTTTGGTCAAATTTGGTGTTGAGATGGTTTTCAGCAGAAAATCTAGGTGTGTGGGGGTTAAGTCGTCCGAAGAGCCTGAGATCTGCGAGTCTCCAAGTCGTCGAAGCAAATCACCCCGAAAGGAAAGGCAACAACTGTTTAGTTCATTCTTCCTTGTCCTGGATCTTTGCCTTGACATTGTCAATGGTATCAGGGGAAGTTTGGCGCTATGCAAGTCGTGGGCTTGAGCATAACTGGTTCAAGGTTTTACGCGCCGTCGAGGGGTTCAAGACGGCGGTCGTCGATCCGGCGGTGCTGCTTTATCGGCGCGTCTTGTTTCTTTTTTACTTTTGATACTGTAATACTCAAATGCGGGTTGTGTTTATGTAACAACTGTTTGATCAAATAAATGGTTTTATTTATGCTTTCGATATTGTAATGCTCGAATGCAGGTTGTGTTCATGTAACAACTGTTTGATCGAATAAAAGGCTTTATTTATGCTTTCGATATTGTAATGCTCGTTATTGTGAATTTTGCTTGTGTACTAAAGCACATTACTTCGAATGTATGATCTGTTCTAGTGTGTTAGATAGGAGTAATTACCAATATCTTTGGTTCGTGCCAACGTTTGCGCCGGGTTCGGAGACGTGATTAACACTTAGCTCTGTAGACCGATTAATATGGCCGAACGGATTAATGCAATAATCCTCTGAAGCACTAAAGCGGGCTCCGTATCTAGAGGCTAGATCCCAGGGCTCATTTGGCCTCAAGGAGATGAATCGGCTGGAATCCGGAGACTTAACCGGCTTTAAGGCGTCTTGCGCCAAAGGGGGCTCCGAATCCGGAGACTAAATTTGGCCAATCGTGACATCCACGAAGGGCGCTCCGAATCCGGAGACTTAATCGGCTTTAAGGCGTCATGCGCCAAAGGGGGCTCCGAATCCAGAGACTTAATTTGGCCAATCGTGACATCCACGAAGGGCGCTCCGAATCCGGAGACTTAATCGGCCCTAAGGCGTCATGCGCCAAAGGGGGCTCCGAATCCGAAGACTTAATTTGGCCAATCGTGACATCCACGAAGGGCGCTCCGAATCCGGAGGCTTAATCGGCCCTAAGGCGTCATGCGCCAGAGGGGGCTCCGAATCTGGAGACTTAATTTGGCCAATCGTGACATCCACGAAGGGCGCTCCGAATCCGGAGACTTAATCGGCCCTAAGGCGTCATGCACCAAAGGGGGCTCCGAATCCGGAGACTTAATTTGGCCAATCGTGACATCCACGAAGGGCGCTCCGAATCCGGAGACTTAATCGGCCCTAAGGCGTCATGCGCCAAAGGGGGCTCCGAATCCGGAGACTTAATTTGGCCAATCGTGACATCCACGAAGGGCGCTCCGAATCCGGAGACTTAATCGGCCCTAAGGTGTCATGCGCCAAAGGGGGCTCCGTATCCGGAGACTTAATTTGGCCAATCGTGACATCCACGAAGGGCGCTCCGAATCCGGAGACTTAATTGGCCCTAAGGCGTCATGCGCCAAAGGGGGCTCCGAATCCGGAGACTTAATTTGGCCAATCGTGACATCCACGAAGGGCGCTCCGAATCCAGAGACTTAATCGGCCCTAAGGCGTCATGTGCCAAAGGGGGCTCCGAATCCGGAGACTTAATTTGGCCAATCGTGACATCCACAAAGGGCGCTCCGAATCCGGAGACTTAATCGGCCCTAAGGCGTCATGCGCCAAAGGGGGCTCCGAATCCGGAGACTTAATTTGGCCAATTCTGGTGGGTGCCCCACTGGGAATTAACATATGACTGATCGACAGGAAAAATAGTTCGTATTGTAGAGGCGAAATATATTTACAGGGATCAGACCCCACAGATCGGGTCAGTGATTGGGTTTTTCAGAATTCTGCTTGTGCCGATTGGGGGGAACCATGTATTTCTTCGATGCCGTGGGTTGTTGGAAAACGCAGAATCCGGTGGTAGGTGCTTGGAACGGCCTTCATGGCATGTAGCCAGGTTCTTCCCATAATGGCATTATACGGCGAGGGGAGCTTCACGACCAGGAATTCTGCTTCGACCGTTCTGGAACCCGCTCGAACAGGTAATATGACCTTGCCCAATGGATATTCGGGGTTCGTATTAAAGCCGAACAGTGGGTGAGACGCCGGAGACAGATCCGACTCATTAAGGCCGAGCTTGATGAAAGTTTGATAGTACATGACCTCTGAGCTACTCCCTGGATCTATGAGGATTCGTTCAATGATGAACCGGTTTATACGTAATCCAATGACCAACGGATCGATGTGGGAAGCTGTTGCGTCATTGAGGTCGGAGTCGTTGAAGGCAATTGTCGGAGCGTCTTCGGACCGATCAGTCGAAATACGGCGCTCCTGTAGAGTTGGGCACGATCGAATTGTGTGCACGGCTGGGAGTGTAGGCAGGCTGTAAATTACGTGGATCACGCCAAGTGGGGGAGAGTCCTGCCTCAATGCTAATGCCTTGGTTGGCTTTCCCTGTTTCACATACTGCTGCAGTCGACCGTCTTGCACCAGTTCTTCCAGGTGATCTTTTAATGCATAGCAACTCTCTGTTTCGTGCCCGTGATCTTTGTGATACTCGCACCTCCGGTCCCTTCGTCGTGTATCGGGTGGCCCCACCATCTTTGACGGCCATTTGAAGAATGAAAGGTGTTGGATTTTGGTCATTACCGCGGTGATTGGCTCTGACAGTTCCGTGTACTTTTTGTCGACGCGCCTCGAGCGCCTACTGTCGACTTGCAATTGCTCATTTGTTGGATGGGAGCATTGATCACTCGATCGGCGACAGTCCCACCTTTTGTCTCGTTTAGCACGTTGTCGCGGCTCGGGGCTCAGAGGTGGCACGGAACTTATCGGCTGAGCAATTTCAGGCGGTGCCGGTTTGGTGGACACTTGTCTGGCTTTAATCCTTAAAGCATCGTCTTCCATTTTGCAGTATTCTTCGACTTTCTTCATCAGTGCCCAAACTGTTTTGGGGGGTCTTCTGGTCAGGGAGTTGCGAAGGGCACTGTCAGGCTGTAGTCCCATTTTGAAGGCGGTGACGGCCATGGAGTCGTTGCAAGCGTCGTCAACGAGATTGAAGCACTCCCAATATCGCACCGAATATGCTCTCAGCGTTTCTCCTGGTTGGATTTGCATAGCCCAGAGAGAGTCGGCCTGTTTTGGCTGTACCTCGTTGGTGATGAACCTGGCCTTGAAGGATTTTTGTAATTGATGGAAACTTCTGATCGAAGCTGGCTCCAGCTTGTAATACCATCTGACAGCTAATGGCCCCAAGCTGCTGGGGAATATCCGACACATGAAGGCTTCATTGTCTGCATGCAACGTCATGGCCTGCTTGTAGTGACGTATATGATCGGTGGGGTCTGATTTTCCGTCGTAAAGAGTAAATGATGGAGCTTTGAACTTCTTGGGCAGGGCCGCCCTCGCAATTCGTCGGATAAAAGGATCGTGCCCGTCCTCTTCGTCTGAACTGCTTCTTCTGCGCTTGTTCTTTATGTGTGGGCTTTTTTCAGAGGAGCTGGAAGTGTCTGAGCGTCCCCTGTTGTGCTCCGTGGATAATGAGTTGGAGTCGCTGTCGGTTTCCCTTGGTCGGGCTCGGGGTCGTTGTTTACCTGCCCTCAGGGGTCGTTCGGGGTCTTGGCGCGCAGCTTCTTTGGATTTTGCTACTTCCAGGGCCAAGTCTTGTCGGAGGTGTTCATTTTCTGCGAGCATGTTTTCCAGCCTTTGCTCATTCTGTTTAGCTTGTTCCATGATGGCTTGCATCGTCTCCTGCGCTGAAGTCGTTGGCGAGTCAAAATTCAAGGCGCGTCTTGCAGCGATGGTTTCCTTCCCGAGCATATTTGCCAGAGTGATGTCGTCTCTCTGTGTAGTCTCGTCGGTGGCTATCGGAGGATCTTGCGTCACGCCTTCCATGGATGTACTTGAGTATCCCACAGACGGCGCCAATTGTGAGGAAGTGGTTTTGGAAATACTCTTCAGATCTTGGGAGACATTCTTGATCCTCAGCTAGTCACCTGCAAAGACACAAACACTCCGGTTGGGGGTGCCGGGGTTAGCACTCCGACGGGCAAGTCAGCTCCAATACTCAAGAAAGCTTGTTTTCTAAGTTAAGTGGTGTTATTCTTACATGCCTTTCCAAGAGCGCTGTTTCTCTATTTATATCTGTTCCTCCTGAGGCCTCGGGGCCTGGGCCTACATTTTAATCTTTACCCGTTCTTCTATTCGGCCTTAAAGATCCTTTCTCAATCGGCTTACGTATTATATTCGGCTCATCCTAGTCTTGCAGGGTGCAGCCGATTAGAGTCTGCAGGATGCGGCCGGTTAACGTCAGCCCACTAAAATATTCCCCTTCCGATTTACCCATATATTCGGCTCCCACAGTGATCTAACTTGGTTGGGGTGTCTACCCTATGCTTCCACATACCCATAACGTTGGCTTTACTTAGAGGAATTAGATTTCAGAAGAAAGGAGTTTTTAAAGGGTTTTAGGGACCTCGGCTAAAGCCTAAGAATACACAGAATCTGTGGGGAATCGTTTCAATTTTTTCTAAAATGGGTTCTACAAACAAATCCCAAAACCTAAGTCTATGGAAACAAAGATTGAAGGTAGGAATCTGGAAAAGACACAGAAAACAGAAAACAAGAACGTGTTTCAGAATCAAGAACAAGGATGAACTACCAAGAACACTGTGACAGAGTGTGTGAAAAGGTACAGGGCCAAGAACAATGGCAAAAGTGGACAAATGTGTGTACAGGTTGTGAATACTCAAGAAGAAATTGAGCAAAAACAGAATCGCGAGGCCATCATACTCAAATACATAAACAGATTAAACTAATTAAGGTCATAAGCAAGTTCGCAAAAATGACAGGAACTCAAGATACCATCAAAAACTGAAACAAGATGTTAAATCAAAAGGAAACAGTAACTCACCGAAGAGGGGAAGCCGGTGTTGAAATCGCCGAAGTCAAACGACGGTTGCAAAAGTGGCAGAACGGCGAGAACTTCACCGGAGGAGAGGAATGAAAACAGTTACAGAGCTTGTAAGTCTGGAACAATGGCATATTCAGAAGCTAGAAAGAATTGAGAGTTTGGGGATACGAAAGTGAGAAGGCGGAGTGAGAGAAATTGATTTTTGTTAAAACACAGAAACGGCGGCAAAGAGGTCATTAATGTACCTAGAAGAACGTATGCGTCAGACGGTGCACGCGAGAATGATTTGATTTACAAGCGCGTATCTGGTACGATCCAGTAAGAGAAAGACGCGTGGCTGAAATGGTTGAGTTGTTATGCACGACAACTCATACGCATGAAAGAGCACATGGAAATTCTTGTTCTGTGGAAGGCATGTCGGCCTTAGCGATAATCTCGACTGAGGTACTTTAAGCCGACGTACTGATAGGAAGTACCAATATAGGTTCCATCACCTCAGAATGTCGAGGTAATGGAACCTAGGGGGCAGTTGTGCGGATATATTTTCTGAGTACCAACACGTGGCCAAGGTGATGCCGACGTGTCAGCCGAGGTGCCACGTGTCTTGGTCATGACACCGAGGTTATCTCGGCAAGGCCGAGGTTATCTCCGAGGATATCGGAATCCGAAATAAGCAGATAAGGCACAAGAGTCCTAGAATGAGAGAAGACTTCAGTTGGGTAAGGATAAGACTCTTAGGGAGTTTATCCCAATCCTACTAGGAGTCCCAGATTAGTAGTAATCCTGAGTCCATTAGAGCTAGACTTCAATGGGGACTAGGACAGAGTTAACTATAAAAGAAAGGCACCCCCGATGGGTCTAAGGTATGTCTTTTATGCTCTGTCTAGTGAGTTAAGCACTATTGGTTATCTTTGAGAGATATTTTACTGACTTGATCGTCGGAGTGCCCCCGGGTGGACGAGCCACCGCCGGAATCTCTTCTTTCTGTTGCAGGTTGTTTGGGCTTAACCTATTATGCCGATGTTCTCCAGTTGAGTACTAAGTTGGCAGTGTGGTCGGAAATTGACACACACAATATATATATATATATGTGTGTATTTTTCTTTTCTTGGTATCTAAAGGGCTTGAGTACTATGGGACAAAAGGTGATGACAACTACACAAGGACAACAACCTTTTATTATCCTTGTTTTGTTCATTTGTACCATGTGAGCAAAGAACTGATCCAGGAAGCCTAACCTCTTTAGGGGTTGTTTGGGATGTCCTAAATAAGTGCACTTTTTGACTTTTTGGACTAAAAAGTTGAGAAAAAAAATATGGTTGTTTGAGTTAACTTTTTGACTTTTTATAGAAAAATGTGTATTAAAAAATTATATAAATTAGTGTGTAGGGAAAAATTAGGATTGGGAGTTGTGTAGCCGTACTTTTTGACTTTTGGTGAATAGTGATAACTTTTTAACTTTTTGAGTAACTTTTTGACTTTTTAACTTTTTAGACACATGCCAAACTTGACCTTAGAAAACAAAGTGTAAGGCTAATCTATCTTTTAACATAATCTCCACAAACCCTCACTTTTGTGTACTCTTCTAATAATCTCAATTTATTGGTTATTATTATTCTGAGGTGTTTTAAAAAGTTAGTTAAAAGTCAATTTTTTGATTTTTTATAACTTTTTTTTTTTTTTGGTAGGCAAATAATATGAGAGATGATATGACTCAAAATAGGTTTAACTAGCTTCCTAGAGGTCCATTCAATCCTATCATGAGAGTTCTCACTTAACATACCAAAAGTATTTTTAGTACATGAGAAAAGAGAAGTATTATTTTTGTAATTTTGCCAAACTTTGGATTAATTTCAGATTTAAGGCTATGTATTACCAGTTTTGGTCAATTGTAATTCGAAACCATTCTTTTTGCAAATTGTGCTTCTCTTACCACACCTTGTCACTGGCAAGGTTAATAATAATTGGACAAATCTGTTATTATTGTCTCGCAAAAACAATTTGTCTTTATGATGTTAAAAGTTTATAACGTGAACTGATTTTTTTATAATAGTTCAAAAGTTGGAATTACAGTGCGAGTAAGGATGCAATTTAGGTGGCTTCGGTCGAATTGAGAGGTTGTTTAAATCCAGTCTAAGTTATGTTGAGATCTTTTTGGATCCGAATTATAACTTGAGATTGCTTACCCAAGCCTAGACCCAAATTAAACTCGAATTGTACATAAATTTCAATGTTTTTTTTTCCTAGCCAAATTATTAATTTATTAAAATTAGACTCTATTTGAAAATCATTAATAACATCAAAAAATAATTTATATAATATAAGAGAGATATCGTTATAATAATATTTATAATTTATGAGTAAAAATATATAATAATAATAAAAAAAAGATTAATTTTGTATTACTTGTGTATTTAATATATATTCAATATGATTTAACGATTTAAATTACTTTAATACCATGTAATGACTAATAATATATATGTATATTTAATATTTTTATATATTTATATATAATTCGGATTTCAGGTTGCTTAGATTGTTTGATGTCATTGCTCCAGTCTGCTCAAATTTAATTCAAGTTTCTGAATTTTTATCCAAACTCGTAACAAATTCAAAGATATCTTATCCAAATTTTAAAAGAATTTGAACTAGATTCAGATTGTTCGGATTGAGCCACAAAAGTTGCACCCTAAGGGCAAGGGTTTAAAAGATAAAGATAAATAAGATTTTATTAAAATTTAGCCTTTTTTTTTTATTACTAGTATCTAGGTTAGCTTGTATGCATCTTAGCTAGTTCGAAAATTGTAAAATTAACGATCCTCTACTAAGCTTTTAAATTGATTCCTCGAGATCTTAATTATTAGGAGAAATTACAAAAAAAAAATCTCAGGATTTCGCGTGTTTTTCAAATTAAATCTCATAGTTTCAATTTTGACAAATTAAACCCTTAAGTTTATTCCGTGTTTCAATATGAACCCTCCGTCTATCGCTGTTTGATTGAACTAACGGAATTTAGGCAAAATTCTTAGATTTAAGTACACATGTTCAAACAGTTGTATCTCTCTCGTTGTAAGTCCATTTGGCCTCATTTTTGCGTCGTTGGATTCACCTCATTACCTAATTTTCATTCTATCCCTCATACACCTTGTTCCACCTCTTTTTGTGTGCCATTGAAATTCCAAAAGTTAGCCAAAAATAAGATTTTTCTCTCTTTGGGCAAAATTTTCAAATTCAAACACACATATTCAAGCACTTGTATCTTTTTTGTCATAACTCCGTTTTGCCTCATTTTTGCATTGTTGGATTCACCTCATAGCCTAGTTTTTTTTCCATCCCTGATAAGCCTTGTTCCACCTCTTTTTGCATGTTGTCGAAGCTCCGAAAGTTGGCTAAAAATAAAATTTGTCTCTTCTCTTTCTTTTTTTTCCGTCTATCTTATATCTCCATACTTCTTCCTTCCTCCTCCCTTTTCACGATTATTCTCTCTTTTCCTTTTCCTTCATAGCCCTTCCCCCACTCTAATGTTTCTTTCAGTTCTTGTAAGGCATATACATTCATACTCGATGACACCGCTACCATTGGAGGTTCGATGACCACCACAAGCTCGGTGGAAGGGCCATGAAGGAAAAGAAAAAAAGAGAATAATTGTGGAAAGAAAGTAGGAAGGAGGAAGCATGGAGATAGAAAATAGAGGAGGGAAAAAAATGTATTTTTGGAGCTTTGACGGCATACAAAAAGAGGTGGAATAAGGCGCATGAAGGGTGAAATGAAAACTAAGCCATGAGGTGAATCCAACAAAACAAAAATGAGGTGAAACAGAGTTACGATGAGGAACATACAAGTATTTGAATATGCGGGTTTGAATATGAAAATTTTGCCCAAAGAAAGAAAAGTCTTATTTTTGGCCAAATTTCGGAGCTCCGATAATATGCAAAAAAAGGTGGAATAAGGCTTATGAAGGGTGGAACGAAAACTAGGCCATGAGGTGAATCCAAAGAAGCAAAAATGAGGCAAAACAGAGTTATAACGAAGGAGATACAAGTACTTGAACATGCAGATTTGAATCTGAAAATTTTGCCTACAGAGAGAAAAATCTTATTTTTTTCCAACTTTCGAAGTTCCAACGGCACACAAAAAGGGGTGGAACAAGGCGTATGAAGGATGGAATGAAAACTAGGCAATAAAATGAATCCAACGACGCAAAAATGTGGCGAAACGGACTTACAACGAGGGAAATACAAGTGTTTGAAGATGTGTGCTTGAATCTGATAATTTTGTCCAGATTCCGTTAATTCAATCAAACGAATATACACGGAGGATTCACATTGACACGGAAGAAACTCTAGGGTTTAATTTATCAAAATTAAAATTATGGGGTTTAATTTGAAAAACACGCGAAATTTTGAGGTTTTTTTTGTAATTTCCCCTAATTATTATTGTCAAGTATTTATAGCTTCTTGGACCGATGTGTGGGACTTAGGATATGAGTTAATTATAGTATGTAAGTTTAATTAGTGTACAATGATTATACTTGAAATTAATCTCTAATTCACCTATCAAATCCTGCCATCTCAGCGACATTGTGACGCAACACATCATATATATATATATATATTATTAAAAGTAGTATTTTTTTTATATTTAGGTGGCACATTATAATGATTTTTTTTTTCTAACAAAGTCACGTCAACATATATTTTCTTAATTACATATAGAATTCTACACAAACTCAAACATAATTTAAATTATACTAATTTTACCTATTTCATATATCATCTATTTGACAAATATTTCTTTTTCATATGTTTTTTATGATAAATTGAGATAATTCACAAACCTAACATCAATTTTGCGTTTCACGTTTTTCTTTATTCTTTCAAAGGTATTAGAATTGTTTTTAATGCTAAATTGCCTTCTTTTTTTTTTTTCTTCTTTTCCCATTTATTATTTTATACCCAATACCAATTCTATATTATTCTATATTACGGATTTGTCGTTCAAATTTTATAATGATTCCATATATTAAATTATATTTTATTTCATACATCTATCTATACTATTATATATGTAAGCACATGAATTGATATCTAACAGTGTGGTGACTTTTCCTTCTGCCACGTGACAAATTTTCCTATCCTAAAATAAAAAATAAAAAATAAATTATTCAAAAGCGTAAGCAAGATTTGAACCCAAAATCTTGGGTTTCATTAAGATTGAACCTGAGACTTTGCGTGTGCCACCCACTAGTTATTTTATATAATCACAACTCACAAGAGAAAAAACTTGCACAATAATAATACTTTCGAGAAACCTCTAAAATTTGAATTTACTGCTTGAGTTACTTTTTCAATTATTGAACAGTAAGTTTTTTTATATTTTGACATCATATTACAAATGATTAATTACTTCATACACTAAAATGTATCTATCGTTTGAATGTCTTCATTATTTATTTATTTTTATTTTTTTTGTTTAGATGTTTTTGTGTGATTATTTCTTTTTTGCTTAGTCATTGTTAAATTTCTTTTATTAGTTGATATTTTAATTTAATTAAGAGTGTTTATTTTACAATCTTATAATTTAATATAGATCATATAAAATCATTATATGATAATCCAACTACAATATATTTATATTTAATTTTTTAATAATTTTTATATAATTTTTATTTATACATATTTTTATTTTCCAAATGAATATAAGAAAGGGAGCAGCTTGCCTCCAGTCCGAGATTGGGCTAGACGATGCTGCTCAGCCTGTGAGGGCCCATCACGGGTCCCGTCTTGATAATCTAAACCGTTCAATGTGTAGAACTCGTCGAGTTCTATAAGCCAAAAAAAATTACGTTGATCGAATATCGATAGCTATGTGATCAAATCAGTTTTGTATATAAAAAAAATGGACAGTGAACAAATTAACGATTGACAAAAAACTGATCCAATTAGATAGCTATCGATATCCAATCAACGTGATTTTTTATAGGTATATAGTACTCGATGAGTTCTACACATTGAACAGTTTGGATTATCAAAACGGGATCCGTGGTGGGCCTCCATGGGCCGAACAGCACCATCCAGTCCGATCTCGAACCGGAGGCAAGCTGCTTCCTAAAAGAAAATTAAATAGTTAGAATTACTTTTATTTTTATGTTTCTAATCCTCTTCTAATTTAACTATCATTTTAATATTAAAATGAATATTTATTTTATTATTTTATAATTCAATATATATCATACAAAATTATTATATGACAATTACATTTTTATAATACGATAGAACTAAAATCATCAAAATACACAAAATAATTTAACTAAAATTAATATATATAAATATTCAAATAACAATTTTATAGAACGATAACGCTAATATTATCAAAATAAATAATTAAAATCATACTTTAATTTTAAATTAAAATTAAAATTATTTTTTTATAACACATATTGTACTATCAATTTTTTTTTATTTTTAAAATGACATATAAATTGCACAGGTCAACTAGTAATTGATTAATTATAATATTACAGTGGGATTCAAGAGAAAGAGTCTGATTCCTCTTATGATTAATTTGTGCAATGAGTTAGAACATTCACCAAAGTACATCTAAGAAGATGGGTGACCAAATTTCAGCCCACATTTCAAACAAGAGTCAAGACTATACATCTGTGGCAAAAATTCTTTCCACCCCCCCCCCCCCCCCCCCCCCAAAACAAAAAATAGAACAATGTGGTTATATTGGGTTTTTTTTTAGAGAACTCATAAATCATAATGGTATGCGGAATTACCATTAAACCAAAACTCATTGTCACACACTTATGTTGAAGATATACATATGATACCTCAGTCCAATTCACTCTCAAGTAGTACTCCACTTGTTTTGAACCCATCAATCATCAATTAAGTCAAGGCTATCAATACAATGATATTTGGTGCAGCTTTTTTTTTATTTTATTTATTTATTTATTTTTCAAGCTGTAAGACGATAATTAAAAGTAAAAATTAAAAACACTCCTTACTCAATTTATAAATGATTATTATTTTTAGTTGATTTAAGTTACTTCTATCTCATAAATTGTAAGCAAAATATGGACTAGACACTACTATACAAACTTCTAAATTTAAAAAGAAAAAATTATAATAAACCATATAAGGTGTTAGAAGCAAATTGAAAATTAAGTAGTAAATTGGGTTTATTAGGACCAATGCTATAAGCTTCTGGAATATAATGGAATCTTCGTAAAGTTGATCATTACGAGTGTTATGACAAATTTAATTGGAAAGTCCGATGATAAAAAGAAGGGGATTCATTAGCTCATTATTGAATAAGAATCAATGAAATAACAAAAATTTTGCTCAAGCTTTGCCGGCACCTTCTCATCAATGGACTTCTGACATCGTTCGTTGGATAAATTCCTATACACCAAACAGCACCAGTATAGAGTGATCTGTGGACAAGTGGACCATTCTTTCATACCAGGAGTCAGCCCAATCATGGGTATCGATTGATAAGGAGGAAAATGATTGGACAAAAAAAATTAAGGGTCAACATGGGTTCAAAGGCCGGCCCAACATGTTCAAGCCCGTTCATGATTTGAAAGACTTTGTATAATATTTAAAGTCAGCCCAACATGTCCAAGCCCGTTCATGAGTTTCTCATTGAGCAATCAAGCCTAGCTTATGAATTTATATAGAAATTTCACCCAAAAAAAAAAATAAATTAAATTTATATTTCACATATCTTTTTATTTATTTATTTTAAATTACTTTCCAAATTTATGTACCAAACACAACTATTTTGTTTTTAAAATTGAACTAGAGAACAAATATATAACTCATAGTAGTGGTAACTCATGTTATGCATAGACAAGTAACAAAATGTGATAAACAATGCTCAATACGTTAAAAAGTAATAACTAAATATTATGATATTAATTTAGATAGATACTTAAATAATAGATTTGATTGATCTCAACTAAAAAGGAAGGGTAAGAGTGAAATTCTATAAATATAAGATAAAAAAATAAATAAATTAAGTTTGAATTTGAAGATAAATTATAAGAATATAGAAATTGACAATCAGATAAATCCTAGAAAAAGAATAAACTTAAATGAAAATCAAGAGCAATAGTAAATCATGTAAATATAAGATAAAGATTAAAAGAATCAAGTGTAAATTTGAAGATAAATTATAAGAATATAGAAAGGGAAACTTAGATAAAACCTAAAAAAAATGAGGTAGAGAGAAATTTAGTAAACATCAAATGAAGATTGGGGGGAAAAAAAAAAGGCGAATTACATTAACAGTTCCTATAGTTTGGGGCTTATGTCAACTTGGTCCATGACTTTTTAATTGTAACACATTTGACCCTGAATTTTGAATCTTGTTCCAAATAAGGACAATTGAAGATACCATTACTTAATTTCAATGGCAAAATCGTTAATTTGATAAAATATAAACTAATTTGACAAAAATAAATGTCAAAAAAATATTTTTAAATTTTTAAAATTATTTCTACCCATCAAAGATAAAATTATGTAAAATTGATAAATCTTTTAGACATTTTTTATTTATTTTTGTACCAAATTAATTTTTATTATATGTTTGGATGATGATCATGTAATATGTGGTTGTTTAAATTTTAATGTGTAATCGATATATTTAATATATGAAATATTTTTAGTTTTGGGTTTTTTGATTTAATGGATTAATTTAATAATGATATCAAAGTTGTCGTCATATTTGACTTTTGAAAAAATAGAAACTAATTTAATGAAAATAAAAACTACTCATTACATGATTATTAGCCAAACACATAATAAAAATTAATTTGGTAAAATAAATAAATAAATAAATGTATAAAATTTTACATAATTTTATCTTTAGTAGGTAGAAATAATTTTTAAAAATTCAAAAATATTTTTTTGACATTTATTTTTGTCAAATTAGTTTATATTTTATCAAATTGACAATTTTGCCCTTCAAATTAAGCAATGGTATCTTCAATTGTCCTTATTTGGAACAAGATTCAAAATTCAGGATCAAATATGTCACAATTAAAAAGTCATGAACCAACGTGACACAAGCCTCAAACTATAGGGACCATTAATGTAATTCGCTTGAAAAAAAATTAAGTTGAAATTTAAAAATTAAAAAAAAAAAGATAAGATAAACTTGATAAGAAAAACAAAATCTAATATAACTCTAATAATAGAAGAACCGGAGAGAGTAGTGGTTTAAAAATTAGATAAGAGTGAAATGACACCTATAATTTTTAAAACTTGTAAAAAAAAAAATTTTAAAAAACTCAAAAATAAGAACTGTAGTAAGTTAAAAATTATATAAGAGTTAAATGCCATCTATATTTTTTTAAAATTTAAATTTTGTGTAGTTAAAAAATAAGCATTTATATTATCTTATTATAAAAATTTTAACTTTATTTTGTGTCTACTACCTTTAATTTTTAACAATTTTTGTATTCTAAAGCTATTTAATTGCAAAAAAAATTCAAGGATCACCTTTTATTTTTTTAAATTTGTTGTGTGTCTATAACCTATAAATTTCAATAACTTTTGTATTTTGAAGCTACTAAATAAATAAATAAATAATACCATCATTTTTTTTTTTCTAACATCTTAGTTAGTTTTATTTTTACTTTATGTTATATGATAATATGATCATTCATTTTAAATAATAAAGTCTTAAAGCATAGAACGCGTATAGCATGAATATTTCTCTAGGAGTAACACGTAAATATAAAATTCAACAATCATAGAAAAAAATTTCTTACCTATAATTTTTGTCTAAATACATAAAACATATTTATTTAAATTAAGTTTTAAAATTTTGATTATTAATATGTAATGTGTTTATAATTTCAACACAAAAATTGAATAATAATTTTGTTTATGAGAAATTAACCAAACTTTTATTGAAGTATTCACATATTGAATCCAATCTGTTTAAAAATTACATAGCATTCAATAATGTAATTGAAATTAACTATTAACTAATAATTAAATAAAAAACATGTATATTAAGTTTTTGTTCTTCAAATGGATCTAAATAACCCTGTCTACAATTGGTTTTCTTTATATATATATATATATATATATTGAGTTGAAAACAAAATAATATATTTGTATATTATTTTGAGATTCAATTTTGTACTTCAAATGTTCCTTTGTGCAGAGAATTTTTTTACTACAAAAGAGAAACTCATCATTTAAAAACTTAATCCAAGTGTACTCACAACATATATGCAAAGAAACAAATTTAAACTTACAAAGATCTCAAATAAAAAAATAAAAATGTAAGCAAAAATATTTAAAGCTAGTACATAATTAAGTTTAGTTACATCTTGATTTAAATTTAGTGCCCTCCTTATATATTACAACAAAATTGAACACATCAATTAATATAATTGAAGAACAAAATATAATAAAAAATAAATGAGATTGAATAAAAACTATATTATCTAACTTCTCTATTAAAGATGAAAATTAAATTTACAAAATGGATTAGTTAAAAAATTTGAGCAACTTTTTTTTTTTTTTCTTGAGCGCAGAAAAAACACCAAAATAATTATGAAAAATGATTTTTTGAATAAATACCCCTAAATTATAAATTATTATGTATTTAAGTTATGATACAAATTTATTAATTAATGGGCTTGCTATATGGTGTTTATTGGATTCTTTTGAGGGACAACCTCTCTGGAATTTTTTACATCAAACCTCTCTTGGGCAGGGGCAGAGCTTGGATTTGGATCCTCTTCTAAGATGCTCTCTCTTAAGATTTTGTTATGGTTTTAATCATAAGGTGATACATCATATTATTGTTTATCTAATAGTTAAAATTAAAACGACAATAACAAGGTTTTGGCTATTGAAAATTGAAATGAATTTTTAGAATTTTGTAGATATTAGAGAAAGAAACACTACTAGGCTATTAAAAAATCTAAATTAGTTCAACGAAAATAACTATTAAATTTTTTTTTAATAATTTTGAAATTATTTTCGTTCAAAAAAGAGACAATGATATAAAAATGGTAAGTTCTTTTTGTTTAGATATATTTTTAACCAAACTAATTTCTGGTTTTTTTCAAAAAAAAAATAAATAAATAAAACAAAACAAATTTGAAAACTTAACCAAACGAAGTTGATATATGGAATCAAAACTATGTGGTTCTACTTAAAAGGCTAGTGACATAATTTAATTTTGTAATCAATTAATGAAGAGTCTTCAAACGTGTCACATTAGGACAAAACTTTAATAAGATCTTTAAAAAAAAAAAGCATCTTATGAGAGGATATATACGCTCGGAGATGACTGTGCATAAAATATAGGGGTACTTACCAATCAGTCCTATTAACTAGACTTATTTATCTACAGGTCTTAACTAATAAATTTAACACTATAAAAATAAGAGATTGATAAATTTATCACTATAAATTTATTCATAAAAACAAAGAGACTGATAAATTTATCACTATAAATTTATTCATAAAAATAAAAGACTAATAAATTTATCTTTATCACTTAATAAATTTATCAATAGGACTTAATGGGTAATAAGTCTCAAAAGTAAGACCTATTGGTAATTTACCCTAAAATATATGGAGTATAGATTATTCAATTGTACTAGGTCCCTCAAACTTTTTATATTTTTATTTATATATTATATTTACATACATATGGCCCCTTTAAAAGTATTTTTTTCTTAAAACAATTAATTATTTCTCTTCTTTTCTTCCTCTCATTCAGTTGACAGTGTTATTATTTTTCACTTATATCTGTCTCTTTTTTTTCTTTTTTAAATCGTCTTTTGTTGGGATTATGTTTTAATGCCAAAGAACATAAAACAAGTTGCAATTATGAATTATTGTGATCATATTTTAAATAAATACTAAAATATTATAAACTATTGTTATAAGAATAATTATGAACTATTGTGACTTTATTATGAATAATTGTAATATAGTTACGAATATGCACTCATTATTGGTGTGCACCACAGTTTTCCTCTTCACTTGAGTATTTCCTCTTTTACTCATTTGTATGAAATAATTTTTTTTAAAAATGTGTACACATTGCAATAATTCGTTAGTATTCATGTGCTAGTTGAAGTGTATAATATTATTTTTGATTTTAACATGTTCCCTTAGACTTGTCAATGTCTAACTTTCAACGCTCAAAAAAATAAAATCTTGCTTTCGCCCTTATGGAGACATTATTTCACATTCAAACCCTCTTATATTTGCTTCACTTTAGAAAGCTCTCTCTCCTTTTTTTATTTTACTTGTTTAATACCAATTTATTCAATGTCGTTAAGGATAATGTTAATGATAAAATTTACATGAAAGTTTTGTATGAGTTTCAATGTTCAAACTTATGACAATTCCAACAAAAAAATAAAATAAAATGAAAAGGGTTGAACATCTAGTTCTGCAAACTTAATTTATTATGAAAAAAATATAATCTAGTGTAATGTCAGAAAAATAATTATAGAATCATTGAAAAACTTATAACTTTAATTATTAATGTTAATAATTTTTTATTAATTTATAATTATTTCTGTAAGAATGCACTAATATATAATATCCCATTTATTAATATGCTAACGTTGTACATAGTAAAAAAAATAATTAAAAAAAACAAAAAAAAAAATAGTAAAGTGTGTGGATATGATCTAGTTTTTTATTTTAAGATAAATTACAAATGCACCCAATGAGATTTAATTAAAATATGAATTCTCCTGTGATTTTAGAAATTACATTCCACTCCTTGAGATTTTTAATTTCATAACAAATCCCCCCTTTTATTAATAAATTATCAAGTCAATTACCAGTTTTTAATAATGTTATAAATATGTTTCAATTAATAATTTAGGTAATTTTATTATTGTATAAGAGAACAATTATGAATTTCATTTTTTTAATTAATTCTGTTAAATAAAAAATATTAATAAGGAGGTATTTGTCATTTTCTAAATCATAGGGAGCAATCTGTACTTTAAGTAAATCTCAATGAGTGTATCTGTAATTTACCCCTTATTTTATAATAGTAATAAAAAAAAAAGAAAAAAGGTTAGTGTCTCAGAATTTAGAATCCAGAATTTATTCAAAAATAAGTATTTGTAGTGGAGATTGAATTGTTAAAATGTAAGATCTATATCTAAAATGAATCTAACTCATTAATACAAAATTATGAATAATTTCTGAATTTTTATGCCTGATGCCTCGTTTGGGAAGCGACCGATTTAACCAAAAAGTTACTAAAAAAATTAAAATGTCAACAACCCATACCAAAAAGTCAAAATTCCCTTTTCTCTCTATTTTTTATACATCTTTTCGTAAAAAGTCAAAAATTTATTCCAAATATATTAATTTTTTTTACATTATATTTTAATTAAAAAATTAAAAAACTACTAAAAAAAACATGTTTGCGAGGCCGAGTCCATATTTTATCTTTATTTGATGTGTGCGAGATGCCGAAATGGGACTGGAGAGTAACTGCCTAACTGGCGCTCTTTCCACTCGGATAGCTTATCACTACACACACAGCCCACAAACCTAAGGTCCATAAACGAAGATCCAAAACACAGAGAGAGAGAGAGAGAGAGAGAGAATGCGAAGCATAACGCTCTCTTCGCAGAGCGTGTTACTACTGAGGCCTCATTCACTTCCTTCATCTTCTAAACCTCTCAAATCACGCTACTCTTATCTCAATTATCGCTTCACCAATCAAACTTCCAACCTCTCTCCTTCCAATCCCACTCTCTTTCTCTCCAGGTAACTTTTTTTCATCAATTTTTCCTAAATTTCCCACTTCTCTGATTCTATTTGTCAATCAGAAAAAACAATAATTCAGGTATTTTGCGCTGCGTTTCACGTCTTTGTCTTCTTTTATTTAATTTGTGTTCAATCACAATTGTGTAAACTTCAGTATTGTGGTGTTTTGGAACTGTAAGCATGAGACACAGAAACCCAATTGTTTGTTTTGACATTGCCAACATGTAAAACCAAATCACTCTTTATTAAGTTTCTACCATTTTGTTGTTCCTTTCAGGTATTCAAGGCAGCAATGTGTAAACATGTACAAGGTGAGTTTTGGGAATTTTTTATTGGTATTTTTTAATTAATTGGAATTGGGTTGCAATTTTTTTGGATACCCATATTCCTCACTTATTATTTTTTCTCAATCGTTTGTAGTGTTGACATTTTAGAGTTGTTGATAATTTCGTTCTGTTAATTGTGGGGTATAGAGTACACAGTACTAACCAACTATAATGGAATGATTTTTATTAAACTCCATCATATTTTTTATTTTCAATTGATAGGGGTTATTTACTAATATCAAGAGAATTGTTTAAATTGGACAATCAACTATGTAAGAAAGCCCAATAACACATTCCTGCAAGTTCAATTCTAACTTCTGAATCTTTGAACGCCATGGGAGACAGATAGTGCTTGAACTTCTCTATCAATGGAAGGAGTGTCACTTCTGCATATTTATTTCAAGAGCTAATCAATTATATTCGTATTTCTTTCACTAATCCTGAATAGGTTAATAATGAAACCCTTGATTTTGTTTATTAAACTTTGATGCAGGAGTTCAAGTTCCTCAATTGCAATGCATGCAAAGCAACTCAATGGACGAATGATGTGGATGACTATGATGGTTTGGACAAATCACCTTCAAAGAAGAAAATTGGAGAGAGGAATTTCATACCTGGAGATGTGGATGACTACAATGCTTCTAATACACCATTCCACTGTTATCTGAAGTTCATAGTGCTCTTTGGATTGTTCAGCCTTGGAGGCAGTCAACAGGCAGTTGCTGGATCAGATTTTGCTAGTGGATTGCAATCAATATCATTTTTTGGGGACCTTGGCGATATTAGCAAAGGTTTTGCTTCAGTTAGGAAAATCTCCCTGTAACTTTCACGATTCTGACAATCTTAAGGATCACTTTTTTTTTTTTTTTTTTTTCTTTTTTTTGGCGGGGGGGAGGGGACCTCACTAATTTAATAGCTTAGACTCATCTCTCATTCGTTCTCCTTCAAACTCAAGTATTTTATGACACTGCATCATTAATAAATTGCTTCTAGGGGATTACATGCAATCGAATTTATGCTATCCTTTTACTCTCTTATACACAGATATTTATCAAACTTCAATGTAGGCTTACACATATTTTCATATTGTGCTATTCTTTATAGTAATGGAAGGAAAACAATCTTGTCTGTTTAGTTTCTCATATTCAACCTCATATTGGGAATATGTGAAATGTATTGAAATGCCTATATATTTATATAAAGTGTCTTGAAATATGTGAAAAGCGTATGAAACAAATATATATAAAGTGCATGGGAATATGTGAAATGTGTATTGAAATTGCAACTTTTTTGGCATTATGTAGTTCTTAACGAACACCCATTGGGAGGTTGTTAGTAGGACCCATCTTATAATACCAAAATTGAAACAAAATAAAAATAGAATTTTAGAAATTTGTTCCTTCAAAGATGTGAGCTTGGAAACAGCACTAACTTCTCATGGTCTGTGTATCTATAGTTTGATATTTGTTGCTAATTTGAAGTAACATCAGATGGGAAGTTAAACAAAAATCAAGTGCTCAATGTGAACATGTAGTTCTTAAGTGGACAAAACAAGCCAAAAAATCATTATCAAGCTTTCACGATTATTATGTGGCCTTTTTAGAGGCATATTTTATCAGATTATGCGGGGAAAATTTTGCAGGGAAAACTTTGTGCTCGTTCTTTGCCCTCTACCTGATGAAATTTTAATTTGGTAGCATTTAGTTACAGCATTAGTTATTTGCCAATGCAAAGCTGCCCTATCTAGAGAAAACTCACCTTTGCACCTGAATTAGATTACTGCTTATGGGCATTTAAACTTCCACTCTCTAAAGTGAAAATTTTTTATTTTGCAGGCATTCTTGCTTATATTTTTCTCTGAGCTAGGGGACAAAACCTTTTTTATTGCGGTAAGGGAGAATTTATCAAATTTTTCATGGAATGTATCTGATCATGAATGTTTCAAATCAGAGTCTGTGAATTGATTGAATGAACATGCTTGTGTATGTTGTGCATGTTGTTGGACAATTTGCTTTCCCCTAAAAAAAACTTTAATCCCTAAATCTTAGCATGAGATCAAGTTTAGTACTCTCACCACATAAGCAAACTACTTTTCATCTGAACTTTGCTTCTTGACTGCAATGTGTTATGAGATTAAGCAATTCTTAGCTTACTTCATTTTTTCTACTGTATCAAATTGTCTGCACGTTGTTCTTAACTAAATTGGATTTTGGATGTTTAATGTCTTGGCAGGCACTTTTAGCAGCTAGGAACTCCAGTGCTGTTGTTTTCATTGGGACTTTCGGCGCACTTGCGTATGTTATTCTGTTTATGCTTGGTGATTTAATTGGCCTTTGCATTTGAAAGTGTTCTCATTAGGAAAATTCAAAGGGCATATTGCATGTGTGCTTTCTTTTACTTTAAGCTACTTAATGAGTGTGAGACAAGTGCACTGCCGATTGGGGATTAGTCTCCTATAGATCGAGAAATAGCAGGACGACATCTTTTACCAGTGATGTCAGTGTCAACACAGTTTCCCTTTTGTTGTGCTAATTTCACCTTTGAAATTGTTAGTGATGCATAGTAGTCCCAGTCTTACGAACTTAAGAGCACATAACACATAGGCATCCTTTTTGAAGAGTATATTGCCGTTATTCTAATAAAATCAACATGAAATAGTTATATTCAAAATATCAGATCAACTACTTCGAGAGATGTTTATACAATCAACTAAGGGACTAATGATTGTACATTTGGTGAAGAAATATTTTGAAATATAATTTATTTCATTGACCCACCTGTGTCTGTGTATGATGGGCAGGACAATGACAATCATATCTGTTGTTCTTGGACGAACTTTTCATTATGTCGATGATATCCTTCCATTCAGGTACTTTACTTAATAGATTCTGTCAATTTTTTATTCATGATGTTCTAGTAAATCATCAAACATGTGGGTAAATTACAGGCATCATCTTATTTGTCCTGCCCGTGATATCTATAGCATAAAATTCAAGTAATCTGCTGCTAATTGTCATCCGTCCAATTTTCCAACACTAGTGAAAATATTTTATATACTTCCAGAAGAATAGGATATGATTGCATGATTTTGCATTGGAAGACCATCCTGTGGTCTTTACCGATCCCTGCATATTATACTGAAAAAAATATGAGTAGTCATCCTTGCTCTCTACTCTAACTAGAAGATGAGTCAATTGATTAATCAAGAATTGTCCTAATACAGTTTTCTGAATGGCAGATTTGGTGACACTGATTTACCTGTTGATGATATTGCTGCAGTTTGCCTTCTGGTAACTAACGGCTTTTCAGATAGATGAAACAAATTGCACAGTACACACATGCAATCATGATCATGTGATAATGATTCAAGAACATAAACCTCTACTATTTTTTTTTTTTTTTTTTTTTTTTTAAAATAAGCATCACAAGTAGTACAATTGCCAGGTGTATTTTGGAGTTTCAACCTTGCTTGATGCCAATTCTGGAGATGGTCTGAAGGCAGAAGAAGAACAGAAGGAGGTGAATTTATATCTGAACTTATGAGCTTTCGATGTCAAACCTATCATTTTAATCTTGACATTATTTTATCTCTTTCAAAATGCAAAAATATAAAAAAAAAATAATAATAATAATAATAATAATAAAGAAGAAGAAGAAGAAGATTGAGGGACCCTGCATCTGAAATAATTTTGCATGCTATACAAGTTACCTCATACCTTGTAGGAACTTTTCTCTGTTGAATAACAGGTTTGTTAACACTAGTTGACATGACACCTATTACCCAACACCCTTTGGGCAGTTGCTCAAATGTCCACTTTCTACAATATGCTAAAGAATCGGCATATTACACCCTTTATTTTAACCGTTCTTTAAAATGTTACTTGCTTCCTTATTTTAATGGCCATGCGTTTCCTCATGCAGACACAAACTCAATCACTCAAATATAGACAAGTTTAAAATAGTTTATTCATATATGTTGAGAGACATAGCTATGTTCCCATGTCTAATATTTGGAGCTGCTCTGTCCATGTTGATGTGTGGCCCTTTGATCCGAATACAACAGTGGTTTCCCATTGCTATATTGCTAACTACCTTATGCATTTAACTGCATTTTGGGTTTACTATTCTTGAGCAGGCAGAGCTGGCTGTTTCAGAATTTTCGGGAAATGGTGCTGGGATTTTAGCCACTGCTAACACAGTCATTAGTACTTTTCTGCTTGTTTTTGTTGCTGAATGGGGTGACAAATCATTTTTCTCAACAATCGGTGAGTGACTTAGCTAGAAAATCCTTTATTTCATTTGATTGCAGACTTTAGTTTAATGTCTGCAAAGAATTATGTATGACAATATCCACAATAAAAGTAATTATCCCTTGTTGTATACATGAATATTCAAGTCAGTTGTGTTATGCCGCTTTGTAGTCTAATGGCTACACTTCTTACTTGCAGAACAAAGATGAACTTGTATAAATAGTAACAATTGAAGCAACATTTTAAATTCTCATCGGAGATAATGTTTGAAGTCTATTCAGTTTCTTGTCGAATGCCTATTGATGGCAAAACGTATCTTTTAGATTTGAATCATACAGGAAAAAATAAGTCTTGACAAAAGATTGGGGTCACTCACCAATACACACACAAAAGAATGACAGAAAAAAAAAAAAGGATTGTTTTATGTTAGAAGAAAAACATTACTACATCTTTATCAAACCAAAAAGTGGTATATGTTTTATGATCTAATAGTTTATTAATTCATCTTTATCAAACCAAACATTACTTCATCTTTATTAAGTGAACTGCTATTCTCTAGCTCCATTACGCAATATAAAGGTGTAGATCTCCTTGCTCAAGTCATATTCTCTGCTAACACAAATACTCTCCTTACTCAGCACTTGCCGCCGCTTCTTCACCTCTTGGAGTCATTGGGGGAGCGCTAGCTGGTCATGGAGTTGCAACTTTGGTAATTTCTAAACTCAACACGAATTTAAACCTGTCTTTCATAATTAAAAGCAACTTGCAGAG
This sequence comes from Camellia granthamiana, assembly GCA_036172215.1. NCBI lineage: Eukaryota > Viridiplantae > Streptophyta > Magnoliopsida > Ericales > Theaceae > Camellia > Camellia granthamiana. Next base: position 59,770,502 of record CM069916.1, on the reverse strand, counting down.
TTTTTGGCCAGAGAAATTAAAACAGCAACTTGCAGGAATTACTCTACTTTTGCAACATGCTTTTAGTTTTGGAAGCTTGTAATTTGGGAACCAATAAAAAAAAGTGTAATTTGGAAATAGTACAAGTTACTTTTTCAATAAAACAAAATAAAATCTTAAAAGTACACACTATTGGTGAATTTACAGCCTGCGCTTAGTTAGGTTGGCAAGCAGGGATGGAACTATTGGTAAACAGTGAGGGGCCATGCCCCCCCCCCCCAAAAAAAAAAAATAAAAGGAAACAATGCTACTGAAATGATATGCTATGTTGCCCAAAACTTTCTTGTTATCACAAATTGCCCCTGCTGCTCCTATCTTATGTACGAATATTGAAAACTTTATGTTTCTTAATAAAACAAGTTTCTCTGTACAAAAGAATTGGAACACCAACAAAAATAGAATTCTTACTTTTTTTTAATTTATTTAATAAATGCATCATTTGATAGTAATAATACATTATTTATATTTCTTTGATCACAATTTGTTTATCACCTGATGGGGCATAATTATAATGCTGATATCATATTAATGAGATTCATATGAGACCTAATGAAAACTTTTGAAATTTGAAAAAAAAATGAGTTTCACTTTAATAGATAATTGAGTTAGCATATGCAAAGAATCAATTAACTTATGATTTCTCTTTTATTTATATATTAAAGTTGAGTAGATATGACTTATTTTTTTATCATGTTAAATAGATGATAATTTTTATGTATTATTTTAATTTCAGATCTTAGTTATTTCTCATTGTTGAATTGAAATATGTATATAACAATTGATATATAAAAGAATTTTATTTTCATATCTTGGCCCCTCTGTAGTTGAAATTCTGGTTGGTTCTGTCCCTGTTGGCAAGGTTTAATATGGAGTCTTAATAGAATTAACAGTATAGTCCAGTCTTAAATTTGGTCACCCATCAGTATATGAACTTTTTTTTTTCTTTTTTTTCCCCAAGTTATGTGCTGATAGTCACTCTGACAGAGCTGATCTATTAATTATTGTTTTACGCAGCTGGCTGTCTTGGGAGGTTCTTTACTGGGGACATTCTTATCTGAGAAGGTGAGTCATCCTCATTGATCCGCCAAAATTTGTAGTTAAAAAATATAATAAATTTTGCCTGAACACATAAAACTCTTCTTGATGCCACAGAGACTGATACAAATCAGTCAGCACATGTAACAAACTGGCTTGTCTGGTTGAAATATTAAAAACCTGTCCGACAAAACGAGACACATGTCCTTACGAAATTTAACCTAATGATGTATTAGTTTAATCATTTAGTGTATTGTTTTTGACTGCTTCGAAAGGACAGGAATTAGACTTGTTAATAAAAAACATTATTGGTGGCAAATATGATTAGCCTGTATCAATTTAGTCCACACTTGTCCTCATGCTTTTGTTAGATTATCCCCAAATACTTGTCAAATCTTTGCGGCTCTTTCACCTTCGTAAGGAAATGAATGGAGGTCTATGAAGCATGGATACATACGTGGGATATGAATACAAGACGATATAGATATGGAGATGCAACAAAATTTTAAAAATTAGAATATGGGTACGGCCAGAATTTGTTGAATTTTTTTATATTATTTTCAGTATTATAATATTCATGGGCTCAAAGAATAGTGAAAAATTGTTCTTTACAAATTAAATATTACATATTAGTTTGGGTAAAGAGCCAATGATAAGGGTTCTCTCTCTCTCTCTCTCTCTCTCTCTCTCTCCAGTAGATACATTAATTGTAATATTTGAAAATGTAGTGTACTAATTTAATTTCTCTATTTTTTTTTTCTTTGGTAAGAAATAAGAAAATATTGAAAAATTATTCTTGTATTTATTCCAACAATAATATTCTAATAATATGTACAAATTTTACAATTTCAATTTCATGATAATTTGGATATGTGATTAGAGTGCTCATAAAATATCAGATATTTCTCAAAATTAACCTCAGGTATCGCACACGGTTACGAATATCAATATGTATTCTCAATTATCTGATGAGTATTAGTATCCAATATGAATACGACTCCCTTTTAGAAGTATATGTGCTTCATAGAGAGTTATTCTTTGGTAGAAAATGTTAATTTGATTGTTCAACTCATATGGGAAATATTGAGGCACTGTAAGGCGGTACTGGAATACCATATAACTAAGATAAAACTATATCCAACAAGATGTGCCCAAGTTGAACACTATCAAATGTAAAACCAAGGTAAAACTATATCCAACAAAACATGCTCTGTGATGGTACAAGAATGTCATTCTCAAAAAAAAAAAAAAATTCATCTATAAATTTCTTTTATTGTTAGGCAGTTACAAGTTCTTTTGTTGTTGCTTGTACAGGTTATTGCTTACGTTGGAGGTACTCTTTTTCTCGTCTTTGCAGCAGTAACGTTGATAGAGATAGTAAGTTAGGGTTAAGGAGATCTATATTTTCGTCTGTGTTAGATCTTTACATTTACAGACATCACAAGCATTCATTTCCGTGGATTATTGAAAGAATTTTGTCAGAAACTCAATTTTCATATCTTGAGCCAAAATTTGTTAGATTTTGAGTGTTGCTTTGCTTTCATTACAAAGAGAATTCAATCACGCTGATAGATGCAGCTGCGCGGTGAGCACAGTGCGAACTATTTTTTTCGCTCTTTTCATGTAAACAAAATCGTTGGGTGATATATTTTTACAGAGTTCTATTTTACCATTTTGTATGACCCACTTAAAAGTGCATTTTGTTAAATCAATAAAAATACAACAATACTAGGTAGCTCAATATTTTGTGACTCAAATGGCTCAAATCACTCAAAACGACATCGTTTTAAGTGTAAACGAGTGTAAAATGACGTCAAAATTTTGAGCTACAAAACATTTTCCATAAAAATAACATCCAAGTGGTTACACCAAATAATGTCAATATTTTTTAGTATATAAGCTTTTATATTTTAAATCAGTGGCTTATTAAAAAATTTCAAATTACTTTTTGCACTCCATCCACAATATTAAACATATTATAATACTGGATTTATTTTTATTTTTTTTAAAAAAAAAATTTGTATTCCATCCATACTATTAAACAATATTGTGGGTTCACCTAAATTTTGTTTAGCTGGAAAAAAAAAGTTGTATAGGACTAACAATTTCATGCAATTGTTAATCCACTTAAAAGAGTGAGATTAGCAACAATGCAATGGAAGGTGAGATTCACAATCTAGGGCTATGCACGGGTCGGATTGGACCGGGATTGACATACACCCGTCACTTGAATCGATTATGTCGGGTTCAGCATATGCCCATCCGAGTTCAACTGATGCATTGTTTACAATCGAACCGCTCGTCCTATTTGGATTCACAGTCGGTGGCGGACGGGTCTTGTTTTCTCAATTCGGGCTTCACACAGTAAACAAGAAGAAATTTACATGTGTCAAAGATCAGATCCAAACTTATCCTAAAAAAATAAAAATAAAAATAAAAACTAAAATCATACACACACAAAAAAATACATGAAAAAAGAAATCCAAACTTAACCCCTTCCCAAATAAAATAAAAAAAAATTACAGACTTATCTCTTGATCTAAGCTTCCAATCTCTTTGACTTAATACTTGTCGGATGTTGTAGATCTAGATCCAACAAGTGCAACACCAAACAAACTCACTATCTACGATCACTTTCATCATCTGTGATTCTAACGTGTTAGGGTTTCAGAAGGGAGTAAGGCTGGAAGAGGGATTTGGGGGTGATCAAAACGGTGGGAGGGAAGAGGATTATCAGAGTGGAAAAGGGGGCAAGAAACGATTGAGTCTCTAGTAGATGAGAGAGAGAGAGAGAGAGAGAGAGAGAGATGTTTTTACCAACTAAACTTCTTCAGCAAAGTATTGAAAGAGATGTGAAAAATGAAAAGTTGAAATTTGCAATGATAAAATCCAGCTAAAGAGTTGAATGAGTCAATTGTATAGTCTAGTTGAAAAGGTGAACAGGTTGTTGTAATGATTCCTATTCACTAGGTTATCTTGGTGGATGAAATAAAATTATAATAAGTTTAAGTTTGACTATCCTAAATAAGGTCAAGTTTGGCTAACCTAAAAAAGTGTACTTATTTCATCTTTTTATTTTTTTTGAGTCACATCAATCAACATCTCCTCTTTATTTTTTCTACACATAATATAATAAAAATCAAAAAGTATAATTATTTAGTCTTCCCAAACTTGGCCTAAGTACATATTTTTTATTTTTTTATTTTTTTTTCATCACATCATTTCTCTACTTTTCTGTACATCTTTTCGTAAAAAGACAAAAAGTGCACTTATTTAAGTCATCCCAAACAACTCCTAAATACCTTCTGTTAATAAAATTTTAAGGTATGTTTGGTTTGTATTTGGGAGATGAGTTTTAGAAAAAAAATTCTAAAAAATTGTTTGATTTGAGTTTTTCTCAAAAAAATTTCAAAATCACTTTCTCTCTCTTACGCATCAATCAATCATTTTTTCTCTCTCCTCTCTCATTCTCAATCACTTTTTCTCTCACACACATTTACTCAAATTTTCCCAAAATATAATCATCCCAAACTCCCAAAAAAACAACTCTCCCAAAATATACAACCAAACAAATCAAAAAAAATTCAAACCTCTCTCCAAAATTTTTTTCAAAAACAACTCTCCCAAAAACAAACTAAACAAGCCCTTAATATCTCCAACTAATAAAAAGCAAACACGTGAATAGAAGCATTGTTTAATACATTGGGTGGATCAGATTAATTGATTTTTTATTCTTTAAATCCGACCCTTGATTGCCAAAATAAAAAAAGTGCTGCTAAATGCCTCCACCTTTTCACTTTGGACGACCCCGCCTATTAAAGTGTACACGGTCCGGATTGGTTCGGTTCTTAAAAAATTCAAGAATCGAACCGATCTTAATGGTTCTGTGATTTTGAGAACCAGACCAGACCATCACACTTATAAAATCGGACCAGAACCAAACCGAAAAAACGATTCGGTTTCGATTTAGTTTACGGTTCCAAAAATTTCTATTTACAAGAATAAATTGTTAATATTAACAAAATAATTACTCAAACTAATTACATTTAACTCATGATAAAAACTAATAATATTAAGGCATTATTCAATATTACATATCTATACCATTCTAATATCATTAAAATTATAAAAAAACCAATTAATAAAAATAAAACTTGATATTATATATATATATATATATATCTTTTAAAATTCAATTCGGTTCGGTTCGGTTCGAACCGCGATTTTTTCATAAAATTCATTAACCAAACCGTTTTTACGGTTCTCATATTTCCTAATTCGAAACCGAACCAATTCTTAATAGAACCGAACCAAACTGTACGATTCTGTGACACCCTGAATGTTTAATTAAATGCCACATAAATATTTATGGGTGTATGTGATATATATTATTAAATAATTAATAATAAATACAGAATCTAATTTAGCACAGGGTTATATGGGATTAATTAGGGATTTTTATTTAGGGCCAAATGACCAGAAATATGAAATTCTAATACTAGTTAGGTCAAATTAAAGTTAAAAATAATAAATAAATAAATAATAATAACAATAATATGTGGAATGAAAATAATAATAATGGCAATAATAAAATGAATAAGTTATATGTACTAGGTAAATTAATTTATCATTATGGTTATTAACTATATGATGAAGAAATTTATTAAGATAAATTAAATACCACTTTTATCATTAAATACGAATTTTAGTTAAGATATCTTAGTGGTGAAGATAAAACCAAATCCATGGCTATCAATTATAATCTTACAGTATTATCCGGCCATTAATAAATTCGATTACAAATCAGGCGAGTGAGAAAACGGAAAAGCCATCTGTACATTAGACTTGGGTAGAGGAATAAGTACCTAGGGCCTAGAGTACTGAGTCAACATATATATTGTGTATAAATAGGAGTGGTGGTGCTGTGTGTGTGCGTATGAAGGAAAGAAGTAAAGAAAGAAAAAAAAAAACCGAGAGAGAGACTCGTTAGTTGAGGGTAAGGAACTTGTATTAGGAGAGTTCTGATAAAAAGGGAGGCTAAGGGTTATAATTAAGATGAGATATGTTATACCTTAATTTACCATTATATGTTTTACAAATGTTTTGAGTTACCATAGCTTATTTATTACACGTTATATTTATTAAGTTATATAAATAAAAGTTATATTATAAATAATTCAGTTACGTGGGTTACTTTCTAAACGCTATTTACTTAAAAGAAAACCCATGGATATGTTTGTTTAAATTTTAGTATATATTTAACTATAACCTTATAAACAATTGTGTTTTGTAAGTACCACCACGGGAGTCCCATGCCTTGGGGGATTTAAATAACCACTGGCCTCTGTTTGACCACCTTGTGGTCCTCTGTTTGTCATGGATCCATTGACCTCTGTTCTGACTGTCACTTCTGTGACCTCTGTTCTGTTCTGTTTATACCGTGGTTATGATTATTTATTTACATGATTTCTGTATTCTGCCACTTTAAATAAATTGTCATTTTAAATTAAATTTTGCAAATGTTTTAGCCTAACTAATTATCTATGGATATTTTGTATTCCCTACACTTGGCATAACATTTCTCACTCTACTGTGTGCTTATAGCTGTTACCCTTTCAGGTGACGAGATGTGAGGGAAATCCATAACCCTACAAAATGGAACCTGCATTTGGACTGATAATGAATCACTATGTTACCTTTCTTTTTTTTACATTTTTGCTTCCTTTTGTCTCTGTTCGGGGCTGGTCACTGAATAATAAAATAATGAAAGCCCTAGAAATGTATTTTCTGTTTTTTTTAAATAATAAGATGTAATAGAACTTCTGTTTAATTATTTTGTTTACGCAGCTTAAATTATTACGAGTGAGAATAAGTTAGTAAGTCACGATTCTAACTCTAAGCCCCTGGGGTTGGGTCATGACAGATTCGGTCTGGTTCGGTCCGGATTACCAGTTTGAATGGATTTTTGAACTGCCCTACCGCCTATTTATTTTTTCTCTTAATGGCAACTATGACCTTAAGTAAAATTACTTTCTAGGACAACTAAAAATTGGACACCCACCCCTACCTAAAATACCCACTCTCACCACACTCACATAGACCTTGATATTGAACACCCACCCCTTACAAAAAAAACTCATCATCTGACCATAATCACAATCCATTCCCATTTAATCCATCATTGTTCATCGTGTTAGTTCTTTTTCACATACTAACAGTAACCTAGTCGATGAAGGAGGTGAGATACAGTGACAAGTGAGCAATGAAGCATGACAGCAACACTGTCGTCGAGGTTTGCCATGTCTTGATAAGTTTTTTTGAACAGAAATCAGGTTTTGCATAGTTGACAACTTGACGTGTTCGGTTCTGGATTACCGAACAAATATAGATTGTTTGGCAATAAGATCCCGAACAAAATTTATTTGTTCGATTAGTTGTTTCCAAGTGTTGAAAAACAGTTCCATTTTAATACATTTCATCCATTAACTTCCTTCAAGACCAAACCCATTATCGTGATAATGTTCGGCAACACCCTACTGGGTATATGATTGTTGTTCGGAAAGAAGGTTCTATGTTTTGTCACAATGTTTGATACTGGACTACCGAACAGACATTATCGGCTTCGGTACATAAAATACATGTTGATGATCGAAATAAAGCCAAAAAATTGAAAATAATCTTCACATATCTTGTGAGAAGGACCACGCAGCTTCAATCTCATCGGTGGGATGATGTTGTCGGTCGGAATGTAGATGTGGTAATATATATATATATATATATATCTTTGGTGAGTGGAAAACTTTAATCTTGTTCAAGAGACCGTCGGTGGGTTGGGATAATGGAGTTGGTGGAGTGGAGTGGAGTGGGGTGGGGTGGGGTGGGGGGGGCAGTGGGTGTGCATGCCTCTGGAGTAGTGGTAATTACAATAGGGATAATTTTTGTATTAAGTTGGGGGTTCAAAGAAATTTTAAATAATTTGAATTTCATAGGTGGGGGTTTAAAGAAATAAGGGGTCAAAAGTAAAAAGGTAGGTACATTTAACACCACTCAATAAAAATTTTCTGTAACTTCAACCGCTACCGACCAAAATTAGTGACAAAATTGTCCGTATATGGTCAGGTCAAGTCGATCGTTTAGACGGGTCGGCCAGATACTTGCACAACCCTATCACAATCAATCCCACGAGATTAGAAGAATCCCATGTGATTAGAAGTGAAAAGAGATTATTACCTTCTATTTATCCAAAAAAAAAAAAAAAACAAACAAACAACAATGTTACCATTTATATAACGAGAAAGACTTTTAAAATATTATAGATTTAATTTTAATTAACTAATATCACCTATTGTACATAAAAATAGATGCAATTTATCATATATATTAGTAATCATATTACCCAATCATATTGTGATCATAGTTCTATCCAACCTAGACAAGAATCTTCCTTGAAATGGTTTCATAAAAAAATAAATTATTCCATAGTCCTCTGAGCAATTTTATGTGGCGTTTCAAATACATGATCACTTGCTAGAATAGTTTTTGCTAGGTTCTAAAAGATAAGAAGACATTTGTGAATTGTTAAATGGTTTGGAACAACAGTGTTAAATGGCTTGTAACAATCATAATGCTATACACCATAATTATTCATCTAGATTTTTTTGTGTGAAGTATTTGTATGATAAAATTAAATTAATGTAATGTGAGTTTCAATATAAAATGAATCTAAATCTTTGTTTGGGATGTGGGTTGATATTTTAATTTTTTGACTTTTTTGTTATTTTTAATCTGAGGTTAAAAAATCTCGTTTTGGATGAATTTTTTGACTTTTTTAATTTTTGTTAAATAAAAAATAAAATGATTATGATTTAGATGTGAAATTTTATCTTATTAATTTTTTAATTTATTTTATCTTTTTATAACTATTTTAATTCAAGACAAACAAAACCTAAATGATAAAAGGTCATTTTTGAATAAAATCCGAAATATAATTTCTGGTATCATAACATTAATGTTGTAACAATGGTCTTGGAGCATGGAATAATTTTTCGGCCACGGGTCCGTGGCATCATCATCACGAACGCTGACGAGCCGCTGCTGACTTTTAATAAAAGTGGAAAAACGAAAAAACATATATAATAATAAATAAATAAAACATCACGGTCATGTCAGGTTGACGTGTCAGAGAAAGACTAAACTACATCGGCACGCTTTGGTGGTGGTGACCCTTCCAAAGCTATCCAAAGAAAGCATCTTTGACCGTACAATAACCATACAACAATAATGATGATATGGGCTGGTATGGGGTAATTAATATCGCTAATCAAATTTTACTCGATAATCAAATTTTACTCGAATTATCCGATTGAGTAAGAGCATTCATATCAGTTTCTTTAAAATTTTAGTTAAATTATAGTTAAAAAAATTATTTTACAATTTTAATTAATCACTTCTTTAGCATTTATTGTATTAAACTTTTTATTCTAACTTAATTTTATTAAAATATTATTTTTTTTATTATGTTTGTTATTCTTTATTTTTTTATTAAATTAATGAGTTACCAACCAAACAATTCTTAAAAAAAAAAAATTGGCCGTTGACCGGTTAACCGGCCGGACGTCCAGCCACACTTTCAGGCGGAAGTTTAGTAACATTAATCTTCGTGTTGTACCAATGAACAGTACCTCACTTGTTGTAACGAGATATTGTAACACGCGTAAATTAGTGACATAGTGTTGCGAGATTGATGAAGGTCTATTTTTTATGAATAGTATCACTAATTTAATAAAAAATGATTTTAATTAGTTTGATACGGATGCTCTAAGATATTTATTTTTGCTTGGTTATTTTCGTTCGAATAATTCGGATAGAACAAAATTCAGTGAATCAAACATTATTAAGGATAAGTTTGTAATTTCTTATTATGCCTTATACCGCATTAATGCCAAGTTTAAGAATTAATTTTTTTTTATTTTTATAAAATTATGTGTAAAAAATAAAAAATAATATAATAATTTATAGTGACTTTTTAATTACAAATCTATTTTTTCAAACATAACCTAAGGATGAAATAAATTGGATTGGTGTTAGAAGCCGAGTGAGATGGGAGGGGTGAAGGCAAATTTAAAATAATAAAAATACTAATAATAATTAGAGATACTATATTATGGATAATAGAAAAAATTAAATAATGAAAGTTAAAAAATGTAAGATAATAAACAAATGAAACGATATATATTATTTGCATATATATTTTAATAAATGAATATAATTCGGGCACAGATGGGGAAATAAAACCTGTTTTCACCCCCATTTTCTTATTGGAGAGGGAAAAATTCATGCAGAGTAAGGTGGGACATTCGGGGACAAAGTGAAGCAGGGGAAAATGGTCATCTCCAACTCGATTATAAATTATTTAACATTTTACTTGTCAATACAATATTAGTGTAATATGTCTCACTATTATGTATATTTGAATATCAGTGTTGATGTTTACCGTTTCACTGATGAATATAATATTAGTGTAATGAGTCATGCCACTTGTTTATATCTCAAATACAGTAATAACAATTATATTGACGCATCAAATTATAAGAACAAGAGACGTAGAAGGTAGTGGGTTCCCATCATAGTAAAAGGAAGAGAGGTGGCATTAAGGATGTAAGAAAAATCAAAAAAATTGATCAAACCAACTATATTTGGTTGATTTTTTAATACAAATTGGCTTGTGTGGTTTTAAAAATTATTTTTTCGATTTTCGGTTCAGTACTAGTTTAGGCAAATGTACCGAATTAAACCGAAACAGACAGAAAGTTTCGTATATTAAACATAATATATAATAAAGTTGGTTGAGTGCAAAGTTCATTTTATTCACTTAATTGTTTATTTGTTCTTAAATATTCCAAGTTTGACAATAGATATTAGCAATGTGATAAATTATTAGTTTGCCACTCATATATGCTTGAGTCAAGTTTTGCTACTATTATACCTACATAACTATATCAGATGTTCATGTCGTTTTTAATTTTTTGTTTTAACTCTACTTGATAGACTTGTGATTTAGTTTTATGGGATGATGGTTTTGAATTTTGGTATTGTTTGTTGTAAAAATTATGTTATAAAATAAAACCAAATAGATTCATATTCAAGGATTTAAATTCCATAACAAAAAACATACTAAAAATTACAAGTAAAATACATAATAAAATAAAATATGGCAAAAGAAAACAAACCGAAGCTTATATTAGACAATTTCCTTAAAACAAATTTGTCACCTCACCGATTGGAGTGTTGGAGGTTGTTCGACGTCTATCTTCTAGGATACGACGGTCGGACCAGCTACAGCCAAGCACCTACGGTGTAGCTTTGACTAACAGAACTCAAGCAACACTCTATTACACTAGAAAGAATATGAAACTGGAGGAAACTTTGGAGAACAAAGAGAGAAGACTTTTCTAGGTCGAAAACTGAAGAAGGGGGGCCTCCTTTTATACACATGGAGGGAGAGAGGAAGAGCTCTCCTACAACAAATGCAAGATTTAATTTCTGCAAAACTGCCAAACTGATGGATTTAATCCATCATGATTGTAGAGGAGTTACAAATTTTTATAACAGGTGTAATGTGTATAATCCTGCAGCCCGCAGATCTAGCTTGGCCCAAAAAGATTAAGATAGGTGGGCCAACAACTCAGCCCAGCCCAAACCTAACATATTCTAGCAAGCCTCAAGCCTCAAGCCCTAAGCCCAAGCCCAAGTCCCAAGATCCAAGGATCACGAACCACAGACCCAGACCCGGCCCAGGCCCAGTCTCGTCCAGCGGACAGGCGGTGCCTTGCGTGTGACAATTTTTTCATAACCAACTTGAACCATAATTTTGGTCCAAGCCCATCCTTGAAGCATCCATAACTTCATTCTTTCAAAAATTTAGATGCCCCAAAGGGCTTACACCCTTAGGCAAAAATAAGATTTAAATACCCATCAATACTCTCATTTATAATCAATGTGGGATAAAATATTACACACCTTATCCAATACCTCTTTCATGAGGCAAACTTAATGAGTCAATTTCTCATTCAAATCTTAATGATTTTTGGTTATTCTTTTTGTGGTGTAAAGATTTCATTACAAAGAATTTAAACCCACTTTAATCCACCTCAATAGAGGATTGGCACCCACATTAATATCGCCTTAAAGTCACCAAAAAATCATATTATTTTCCAACAATCCTCCACATAAATAAAAATTGACCATATAACAACAATCAGACACGTTTAACAACAAAGACTCGGAAAGAGAGTGCAACGGAATAACCCCTGCATCAGAAAATATAGTTTTTGGCTTTGAACCCCTCATAGTGAAGTCTTTCGGATTTACTTGCTATCCAGTGAACATGAAGTCTTGAACTGTTCTGCCGTTTATATAAACCAAGATAACAAACCTCACACAGGTATTATTCCAACCATCATTTTGTTCTCACTGTTGTGTCCGGTTTGGCCCTAGAATACTAGCTTGGTTCAGTGAGTGGTTTAAATAATTCGGCCTTGTCAATTCTTATAGAAGTGGCCCCACTTCACGCTCGCATAGGTGACTCTACTTGAGTATCTTGTTATACTCAGCCCAACACACCAATCATTAAAAGCTCAGCTTAATTTCTATACATGCAGGTATCACTGATAAACAGAATGGCTAGAGGTTTTAACCTCATCAATAACATACCACCGTTACACACAATTAGGTTATCCCATTGAACCTAGATCTTGGGATCTCCAATCAACTAGGTTGGGTTTCCATTCTGATAATAACTTACACTCAAGGTTAAACCCATTCCTCCTGACGACTTCTCTACTAACAATCGATTTAACCCTTTGGTTAGTGGATCCATAATGTTGTTCTCAGACTTCACCTAGTCTATAGTGACAACTCCGTTAAAGAGTAGTTGTCGTATGAAATTATGTCTACGACGGATATGTCTAGACTTTCCATTATACATATTACTCTGTGCCCGTCCAATAACCGATTGGTTATCACAATGAATATAGATGGCTGACACAGGTTTTGACCAATGTGGAATATCTTCAACAAAATGGCGAAGCCATTCTGCCTCTTCTGTTTCTTTATCCAACGCTATAAACTTCGATTCCATCGTTGATCATGAGATACACGTCTACTTAGAAGATTTCTAAGACACGGCTGTCTCTCCAAGGGTGAACACATAACCACTAGTGGATTTCGAATCCCTAACATCAAATATCCAATTTGCATCGCTATAGCCTTCTATTACTGCTGGATATCAAATGTAATGCATCCCATAATCCCAGATGAAATGGAGATACCTTAACACCCGAACGATACCCTTCTAGTGAGTGGCATTAGAATTGCTCGTATATCTACTAAGCCTGTTAACAGAGTAGGCTATATCCGGCCTTGTACAACTCATGAAATACATCAAACTCCCAACGACTCGTGAATATTCTAGCTGAGAGACACTTTTATCATTATTCTTAGTCAAGTGTAGACTCAAGTCTATCGGTGTCCTCGACACACTTATATCTGATTTATCAAATTTCTCAAGTATCTTCTCAACATAGTGAGATTGAGAAAGTATAATACCATCAGATGTTTTGATAATCTTAACACCTAGAGTTACATTTGTAAGGCCCAAATCTTTCATGTCAAACTTTGAGTATAACAATCTCTTAGTAGTTCTTATCATCTCATCATTACTACCAACAATAAGTATGTCATCAACGTGTAGACACAAAATGACATAACCTTTGTCAGTGTCTTTGACATATACACATTTGTCACACTCATTGATTTTGAACCCATTTGACAACATAGCGTTGTCAAACTTCTCATGCCATTGTTTAAGAGTTTGCTTCAAACCATACAATGATTTGACAAGCTTACAGACTTTTTTATTTTTCCTAGAGCTGGAAACCTCTTGGGTTGCTCCATGTAGATTTATTCATCTAAATCTCTATTTAAGAAAGTTGTCTTTACATCCATCCGATATATCTCTGAACGACGTAAAGTTGCTATTGCAATCACCATGCGAATGGATGTAATCCTTGTCACAGGTAAATAGATATCAAAGTAATCCAGGCCTTTTCGCTGCCTATATCCTTTGATAACTAGCCTAGCTTTATGCTTATCAATTGATCCATCTGTTTTCATCTTTCTTCTAAAGATCCACTTACTCCCCAAGGCCTTACTGCATGGGGGTAGATCTACCAACTCCTAAGTATGGTTTTGTAAGATGGAGCCAATCTTACTCTTAATTGTTTCTTTCTACAAAGGACTTTCAAGTGAAGTCACAACTTTATAGAAAGTTTGAGGTTCTCCTTCTAACACATAAGTCAATAAGTTCGGACCAAACGACTTTGAGGTTCTAGCCCTTTTACTCCTTCTTGGCTCATCTACTTCCTTAGTTTGATCATTGACTTGATCATCTATATGATCTTCTGTGTGATCATTGTCATCTTCAACATCTTCCATGAAACTTGGAACCCCTTCTTAAAGACAACAAGGGAATACATCTTCAAAGAAAGATGCATTTCTTGATTCCATGATAGTATTATTGTGTATATCTAAAATAGCAGACTTATACACAGGAAATCAATATGCACTACTATTATGTGCATAGCCAATGAATATACAATCCACTAACTTCGGGCCTTTTTGAACCCGCATGGGTGTAGGTACCGCCACTTTCGCAAGACACCCCCACATTCGTAGGTATTTATATAAAGGCTTGTGGCCTTTCCATAACTCATATGGAGTCTTGTCTAGTTTCTTTCGAGGTATTCTATTAAGAATGTAATTCGCTGAGAGAATTGCTTTTCCCCCACAAGTTTTGTAGCAACCTAAAACCTATTAACATTACATTCATCATTTCTTTTAATGTCATATTTTTTCGCTCAGCAACACCATTTGACTGAGGAAATAAGATGTTGTAGTTTGGTAGATAATCCCAAATTGCGAACAAATCTCAACAAACGGGGGTTCATACTCACCAACACGATCACTTTTTAAAGCATTTGTCACGACCCAAACCCGCCCCTATGGGTTTAGCACCGTAACCGCCCAGTAATCCGAGATTACCGAAGGCCTACTGAACAGTAAGACAATAAAACAGAGTACAGGGGCATGGCGGAAGCCAATACAGTAATAAAACAATGTCCAATGAGCTGTGACAGTCTGTATGCCAAAAAGATTTTTCATGCATATAAACATTCAGTACAGAACAGTTATGCACAATATTTACAATCATTCAGTACAAGGGCTTAACCCCTACTAAACAGTACAGTATATACGGTATTACAAAAACGGTACAATGACAGACGGGGAAGTAAAAACGCCCCTAAGCCCTGGCTTGGCAGGCTCGGAATCTCGCAGTGAGACACATTAGTTGGCTTGACAAAACTGGGACTCTACCCCGATGCTTCTAGCTTTTGATCCGGTGCCTGTACACCTACATATATATATAAGCAGTGAGCTAAAGCCCAGTGAATAACATAAAGCGTGAAGAGGTTTAGAATGAATGTCCTTGCAGTAATGAAAACAGTTCATTAAATCAGTATTCCAGTCTTTCAGTCAATCAGTCATATGTGGTACATCCATTAGCATAACAGTACAGTAAGCAGTAGGTCTTAAAGACTGAACAGTAATGATGGCCATCAGTCAGTAAACAGTAGTGGTTCCACGAGGGAACCGACAGAGATCTCTGTGACAGTAACAGTAAACAGTAAACAGTAGTTGCTAAGGATGCCACAGTACAGTTCAGAATATAGGACATACATTCATTCAGTAAACATTGTCAGTTCAGTAAACAGTTCAGTTCAGTATTCAGAAGATAATCATTTTGAACATATCTTTACACAATTGTTACTCACAGAGTTCTGGGCTACAGTGAACTAGAGCGTCTCCTCGGAAAGCCAACCCTACACAGTTTACAGATTGAACACACACTAAGCTACACAGTTGGGAAAGATATTAACTTAATCCCTAATTTGCCTCGGTGTGGTTCTACATCTATATCCTCTTTAAAATGCCTTAAATATGCCCTAGGAATGCCTAGGATGGAAAGAGGATGCAAAGATGCACTTTTGAACACTTTACAAAATTTGCTGAAAACAGGGATCTCGCTCGAGCGTGGCTTTCTACGCTCGAGCGGACATGCAAACAAAGGAGCTCCGCTCGAGTGTCAATTTCGTCGCTCGAGCGGACTGTGTGCTACAGTAAAAATGCTGGATGCTCCAATTTTGCGCTCGATGGACGCTCGACCCTCGCTCGAGCGTGAGTTTCCTCGCTCGAGCGGACTGTGAACTCATGCAAAGTACTGGATGCTCGCATTTCACGCTCGAGCGTAACTTTTCTCGCTCGAGCGGAAGGCAGAATCACAGAGTGTACGCTCGAGCGTAGACTTCCTCGCTCGAGCGTAGGCCCAAAATCTGGAAATTCCAGATTTGAGTCCCAAGCTCAAATCAAGTTTAAATGCTGAAATTTCGATCCTCTTGGGCCAATTTTTTGGAAAACATAACTAAACTAATAAGATAACATGATACAAAGGTCAATTTGAGAAATCAAGGCCCAATGGTGTTTCAATTAAACTCATTTTCAAACCCATTTTTCATGAACATGCATGAACATGCTACAAGATGACATGCATGAGATTAACTCAAATCAAAGCTTCCAAAACATGCTCTATTGAGCTCATTCTTTTCAAAACAAGTTGAAAACATGAACTTAAGTTTATTTATAAACATGCATGTGACAATTTGCCATGAACTCAACTCCAAATTCAACAATACCACCATGCATGCATGAATTCTAACATAATCCAACATGTATGAATTAAAACATGACTTAGCTCTACAATTTGACATGGATCATGCAAGAATCAACATAGTCTCAACAATAAGAGGTTAAATTTCCTTACCTAGGTCTTGAATTACAAGGTGAGGTAACTTAATTTAGCAATTATACTTCAATCCCCTTAATTCCCAAGCAAGACCAAGCATGAAGAGGTGAAATCCAACTCTCTCCCTTATCTCTCTCTTTCTAGTCGGCAAAGGCAAGAAATGAGCTGAGCAAATGATGCACTCAAGTGTAATAAGGCTCAAATAAAATGGAGATAGTGGGCCACTAAGTAGTCTAAGTGTAAATATGTCCATTTCGTGCAATTTGACACCACTTAATCTAATTTAATCCAGTTTAATCATACTAAATCAACTCTCAGATAATTACACTATAAAATCACATAAATTCTCATGATCCTAAATCATCAATCAATTTCTAATTCGGCCACCGATAAGGCCTTCAATTAACAGTTTAAACAAAACAGACTGAACAGATAATTAGACAGTTAAATAGAGAAAATGCAAACCAAACAGATACAAGCAATCGATTCAGTTTCACATTTAGTCAGTCGGTTCAATAATTCAGTCAGTTCAATTACTTTTCATATTCGGTCTCAGTTTAGCAGTAATCGGTATCCAATCAGTCAGTAATTGGTAAACAGTGTGAGGGTTGTTACAGTCTCCCCTCCTTATAAAGAGTTTAGTCCCCTAAACTCGAGTTACCTTCATTCTGGAAGAAAACAGGGTTCAGTGGAAACAGTTCAGGATATCTCTTGCCATGTTATCTTCCCTTTCCCAAGTGGCATACCCACCACCCTGGTTTTGCCAGTCAACTTTCACTAGCGAGATCTCTTTGTTCATCAACTTCTTGATCCGTCTGTTAACAATCTGTATAGGCCGTTCCTCGTAAGTGTAGTCGTCACTCAACACTACTCGAGTAGGCTCAATCACATGGAAAGGATCCCGGAGATAATCTCTCAACATAGAGATGTGGAAGACGTTGTGCATATGCTCCATTTCAGGAGGAAGCGCAACTTGATACGCCACCGGATTGATTTTCTCAATCACCTCATACGGCCCGACATATCTCGGCGCTAACTTGCCTTTGACTCCAAAACGAGTCTGGCCTTTCATTGGTGTCACTTTCACAAACACGTGGTCACCCACTTCATATTCTCGGTCTCGTCTTCTAACATCTGCATAACTTTTCTGTCTGCTCTGTGCTGTTTTCAGTCGCTGCTGTATCAGTTTTACTTTCTCAGTCGTTTCATAAACAATCTCGGGCCCAAGCAAAGGCCCATCTCCAACTTCTGCCCAGCAAATCGGAGATCTACATTTTCTGCCATACAATACCTCGAAAGGTGCCATACCAATACTCGAATGGTAACTGTTGTTGTAGGCGAATTCAGCTAATGGCAAATGGCTTTCCCAGTTTCCCTGAAAATCAAGGACACACATTCTCAATAAATCCTCCAGAGTTTGGATGGTCCTCTCTGACTGACCATCTGTCTGAGGATGATAGGCACTACTCAGTCTCAGTTCAGTTCCCAATGCAGTCTGTAGGCTTTGCCAAAACCTCGATGTAAACTTCGAATCCCTGTCAGAAACAATGGACACAGGCACTCCATGCAATCTAACAATCTTAACAATCTCATCAATATAGAGTGTAACCAATTTGTCCGCATTATAAATTGTCTTAACAGGTAAAAAGTGAGCAGATTTAGTCAGTCTATCTACAATAACCCAAATTGAGTCCATACCTTTACTGGAGCGGGGCAAACCAACGATAAAATCCATGGTAATATGTTCCCATTTCCACTCCGGTATTGGTAAGGGTTGCAGTAAGCCTGCGGGTCGCTGATGTTCCGCTTTGACTTGTTGGCAATGAAGACATTTCGATACAAAGTCAGCAATTTCTTTCTTCATTCCCGGCCACCAGAAATTCAATTTCAAATCTTGATACATTTTCGTATTCCCCGGATGGATAGAAAATTTTGAGTTGTGGCCCTCTTGCAGAACTCTTCTTTTTAATTCAGAATCATTCGGTACACACAGTCTTTCCTGAAATTTCAGTACATTATTTTCAAATTTGAACCCCGGTCTCAGTTTAGATTCTCTTTCTTCGATGATCTTCCTCAAGAAGTCATCATGTTGCTGCTTCTTTTTAATCTCTTCAATCAAAGCCGGTTGAGCAGAAATAGCAGCTAAGGTTCCACCTTGTTCTCGTAAAACAATTTCAATTTCCGATTTTTCAAGATCACAAAGCAACTCTTTCTGTCCGGTGAGTAAGC